>BRZY01000007.1:5000-618000 GCA_030159175.1 Glycyrrhiza uralensis
ACCCCAAACCCCAAACCCCAAACCCCAAACCCCAAACCCCAAACCCCAAACCCCAAAACCCAAACCCCAAACCCCAAACCCCAAACCCCAAACCCCAAACCCCAAACCCCAAACCCTAAACCCCAAACCCCAAACCCCAAACCCCAAACCCGAAACCCCAAAACCCTAACCCCTAACCCCTAACCCCTAACCCCTAACCCCTAACCCCATACCCCTAACCCCAAACCCCTACCCCTAACCCAAACCCCTAACCCCTAACCCCTAAAACCCTAACCCCCTAACCCCAAACCCCAACCCCTAAACCCTAACCCCCAAACCCCAACCCCCAAACCCTAAACCCTAAAAACCCCAACCCCAACCCCAACCCCTAACCCCTAACCCCTAACCCCCTAACCCCTAACCCCTAACCCCTAACCCCTAACCCCTAAACCCTAAACCCTAAACCCTAAACCCTAACCCCTAAACCCTAAACCCCTAAACCCCAAACCCCAAACCCCAAACCCCAAACCCCAAAACCCCAAACCCCAAACCCCAAACCCCAAACCCCAAACCCTAAACCCTAAACCCTACCCCCAAACCCAACCCCCAAACCCCTAACCCCACCCCCAAACCCCACCCCCAAACCCTAACCCCTAGCCCCAAACCCCTAGCCCCTAACCCTAACCCCTAACCCCTAACCCTAAACCCCTAACCCCAAAACCCTAAACCCACAACCCACAACCCTAAACCCTAAGTAAGCAAACACCGTTTTGGTGATCGAAAATAAAATTAAAAGATAAATAAATTTATAAGCTGTAGAAATTTATTGGAAGAAATAAATGAGTGAAATCTGTAAGCTAAGATTGTTTTGGTGATCGAAAATAGAATTGAAAAAAAAAATTATAGCCCGTAGAAAATTTTAGAAAAAATAAATGAGTGAAACCTGCAACAAATAAATGAGTAAAATCTGTAAGCAAATACTATTTTAGTAATCGAAAATAAAAATAAAAGAAAATAAATTTATAGCCTACAGAAATTTATTGAAAGAAATAAATAAATAAAATTGATAATAAATAAATTTGTGAAATAAATAAGTGAGTAAAATTTATAAGCAAATACTTTAGAGAGTTAACTGTCATTTTTGCAATACCCTTTCTCCAAAAAGGATATTACACCATAGTAAACCAAGATTTTCGTAATAATTTTCTAAGTAACTTTGATTTAAAACAAGTTTAGTTCCCAAAAATGCGGATAAAATTTTTGCTTTTTTTAAAAGATGAGAAGAATGGGAAGTCCATTCCTTCCTTTTCTATCACGTGGTGAAATAAGAAACAGTATTGGTAGAAATACTGAATAAAAAAACCTCCTCAAGTATATATATATATATCAAAAGAGCTTGCATCAGTACAAGCCAGGAGTTTTAAAACTACTATACATCAAAAAGCAGTAAAAACTCTAAAATAAACTAAAAAGAAAATGACTGAAATGAAAACTACTAAGTAATATAAAAGCTGGGTTCAATCTCTAACAGCTACCCGGATCATAGTAAGATATAGGCGGTGCGTCAATGGCGGGGAACATCTCTCCCTCTGTCTCCAGGGGTCGGACGCTAAAACGTCATCCCAAACTCGAGTCCCTCCGTGGGTCGGTCATCTACTCAACCATATATGAAAAACATGGAAAGTAGGCAGGGTGAAAAACTTACACAAGTTAAGAATGTTAGTTTCAAAAAGTATACATGCAATACTTATACAGTATATTTTCAAAGTCTTACCACCCAAATCACACTTAGGAATAAAACACTGTAAAAACCAAGAAACAATCAAGAATAGATCACCAATCACAGAAGTAATGTCAATCATAGATAAATTGTCAATCACAGATATATTTATGCATGATACTTCAATCTCTCTCATAATACACCGGTGTGCTTGCTCCAAGGAGACTTTTCCCACCAACTCCACTGAGCGATAGGCCTACGACAAGTCTTAACAGAACAACCAGGTAATCCCCCTCAGACACCCTGGCAGTCATTCCGAAATGCACATTCACATCCATATCATGAAATAGGTCCGTCAGTCAGATTTATCCAAGCCGGGTATACGACTCGTCTCAGGCTCAAGGGTATTCACCATGCAAGGCTATTGAGACTTTCGAAACCTGGATAATCCCAGAAGGCAATTGTAGCCCAACGCAACTCTATTCTCAACCCTCTCTGGGTTGTACTGCTCAAAAAAACCTTTATGCAAATGACACTAAAAAAATTGCATAATATCATTTTGGTTTCTCTTGTAAAACCTTCTCTGTTTTACTGTATTAAATCTCTTAATACAAAACCACATAGAATACTCCTATTCTATCACCACGAAAAATCTCTTAAAACATAACCATTATATTACTCTTTTCGGCTGTACACATTTATTTTAATAATATTTATACTGTGATAGAGTCAAACGCGGTAATGAACTTAACCAGAATAATATTAACGGGAATTATTACTTAAGTTCATTCTTTTTGGGAAAGCCCTTTGGAAGCTGATCAAGTAATCTTCGCCACGTATATACAAACTTAATAAGATAGGAAAAATAGCGCACCGGTATGGTTCCCAGGAAAGATCAGGTGAGCTTGTAGGCCCTTCAAAGACCTTTTTCTTTCCTAGACAGATCCATACAAATGAACTACCTTCTCCCATCATTAGTCTGTATATAAACAGTAAAAATCACAAGTTTTTATATATAACAGGGTCCCAAATCAGGAATTTCTTCCAAATAATTTAACAGTAGAGTTCACCGAGAACCCATTACTATTAATTTATTTTACCCAATCAACCTGTATATATATATTTTCGAAAAGAACATGGAAATGGAAGAAAAATACCGGTTTAGGAATTTTTAGCGTAGTTAGTCACTTGCTCTCGTCCCCAATGGCGTAATAGAGATACGGCCCCTGAGCCCGACCGTATGAGTACATCGAAGATGTATTCTTACCCCTGACCAAAGCACCCCATCCATATCCGTCAAAAGAACTACAGAGGTTCAATTTTACAATTTCTTAGATTTGTTGATCACGGAGGCATAGCCCACTGGGTGATCAAGCCTTTATCGTTAAAATTTCGCCAGCGTAACGGTACAATTATTAAACTTTATAAATAAATTGGCCATTATAACTTTACTATTTGAAAAATAACATTTTAAAATAAAATAAGGCATAGTATAATTTTAAAACAATTTTACAAATAAATAACAATTTATTTAAAGGCATAAACACCCAAAACTTAAAAACTCAACAAAATAAAGATCAAACTAACTTGGAAAGAAATTCCCCATACCTTAGCCCTTATGGAGATGGAAGAACAAGCTAAGAATAATAAGAACAACACAAGAAAAGCTTGATTAGAAAATAAAGGAAACTTAAAGAAAAACAAGGAAAAGAAAAGAATTTTGGAGTGAATTTTGGGAGGAATTCTTCAAGTGAGTTTATGATGAAAATGAAGAGCTCTCCCCCTCTATTTATAGCCAAAATTTCGTGCAAGGGGGTGGGGTTAAGCCCAACCATGGTTTGGTTTAATTTAACCATGATTTAATTAAAGAAAAAACCAAAATTAATTATTTAAAATCCCATTGGCCAACACCTATGACTCATAAGCAACTTGGATAAATATCTTCCCCCACTTGACATGAGAATGGCGGCCAGAATGAGCTGGGAGAAGAGGGATGTGATTTTCCAAAAATACCCCTAGGGTTTGGATGAAAACAAGGGTATTTTGGTCTTTTCATAAATCAAAAATTGAAATAATTAATTAAAAAATGATGAGAACCAATGAGAATGCTATAAAATGCTACAAGGAGTCCAAATAATTTCGTGGCACTCATTTTTGAAATTTATAGATAGTGCAAAACTCTTCGGTTTTCATCGTTTCGCAGGTATAACCCCGAAAATACAGAAAAATAGGGTTTTTCAAAACTTACACAGAAATAATTTTAAAAATCATAAAATAAATAATTAAAAATAAAATATAAATTGGTTATGGACCTTTGTCACGAAAATTATACCTGTTAAATAAGGTTTTTGCGTTAAAACGTCCCCGGGTAGCGTAGTTTTTGGTATTTTTTTGAAAGTTTTCCAAAAACCTCCAGAAAAATTCCAGAAAATCTAAAATAATAATAGAACCAACTTTTGTGAAGGAAGTTTATTTATTGAGTTGGTTTAACACACTCAAGCTATTTAAATCACTTTATGTCAATTAGACGTAAACCGTTTTCTGTAAAAAGACCCGATTTTGATTGAAAAACTACCGTTTTCAGAAGTATTTCGGAATACATGCATTTTATTACTAATTTTAAGCCAAAAATAAATCACACATCCTTTATGAAACAAAATTTCATATAAAACAGAAAAAAGGACGTAAAACGCAAAGAAACGAACGTTGTAACTAGACCTAACAGAAGCTATAAATCAACCACTTTCAGAAGTATTTTTAAACATGTATATTTAACTACTATTTTTAAGCTAAAAAATAAATCTCAAAACAATTATATCGCAAAAATTCAAATCAGACAAAAATAAATAGTTAGTCAAAACAACGGATGTTACAATTTTAGCCCTTGAAATTGTGAAACAGTCTCACTTAGGTCCCTGAAATTAATGAAAAAGCAATTTAGTCCCTGAAATTGTAAAATGTCGGTCAAGTTAGTCCCTAAAATTGTAAAACGACGGACTAACTTGACCGTCGTTTTACAATTTTAGGGACTAATTTGACCGACGTTTTACAATTTCATGGGCTAAATTGCCTTTTTGTTAGTTTCAGGGTCTAAGTTAGATCGTATTACAGTTTCAAGGGCCAAAATGACAGTTAACTCTACTTTAGAAGAAAGAGAGAGAGAGAGAGAGAAGATTTTTTTTTTGAGAGAGTATGCCACTTGTGCTGAACAGCTGAGGAGAGAGAGAGCAGAAAATATTTTTGACACTGTAGCAGATATGATGATTTTTGGCGGGCTAATTTGGTAATTGTATAAACTTTCTTTTGACACGTGTGTCGGAATTTTTTGGAGAAAGACCAAAAAACATTCTTTTATTAACAGTAAATAAGTAAAGTAATAGAATGGAATAGATAGATTTTTGAATCTGATTCCTGCACCTTCTTTTTGTTGCCATTGAGTGAAAAAATGTAGTATTCAAATTCCTTTCGCATAGCCAATGATTCTTGGCTCTTTGACGCCAATACTGATCCTCCTTTACCAATAAAACCGTGAATCTTCCTTCAACAATGCACAAACACAAACAGATAGATTTGTGCACATGCACAAACACAGTAAAAACAGGCAATAGGACAGTTTCACCTGTCTTTGAATAATTTCAATATTTCCCTACAAAACAACTAGTAATCTAATTATGTGACCTGATCTTTCATTTTTAATATTTGACCCTACAATAGAAATTGAAATCTTCCCCTGTTCCCCAAAGAATGAACAACACGCGTTCGTATTTCGGTCTCCATTCTCAGATGGATGAAGATCTATGTATATGGGTTTTGATCTGGATAGTATAGAAGATTTATTGGTAGAGGGAGTGTGAGCGGTGGATCTGAAGCAAAGACGGTAAATCTGTAGGATTCGACGAGGAACACCTTGAACGGTTTATTATCACTCTGTTTTCCGCACCAGTACTCTTTAAATGTGGTTATTATTTCATTAATCTTGCCTGATTTTTGAACTTCAACAATGAACAAGGTTTATGAATAGTCTGATATATATATATATATATATAAACCACTAATTAATGATGGTGAGGGTCAGGTCCTCCGGAGCTCATCTTTGGCTGTCAGCCTGTCACGCTTTCCACCTTCTTCTGTTGGTTGTATGGATGTCCAATGCATGTGATGACTCGCCATTGTTGGGTTCATAGGCAGTGTCTCACTTCCTCCACTTAGCAGCACCAACACCAACAAAACGCACCCCAAATATCTCGTTTGCTGGCTGGCCATTTAGTGACCCTTCTTTTCTCACGAGTCACGATCGGGATGAACAAGGAAAAGGGATGCAGACGCACGAATAGAGAATGAACTCATGAAGCAGCTCGAAAATCTCCGTAATCGGAAGGAGTTTATGGACCTGATAAAGTCGATCAACGGCAAGGTCCGTTCTGATTTTGGTGTGTCGATGGTGATGTTGTCGCTGATGATGTCGCCACCACTGTTGGTGCTCATATTCCTATTCTTTCGCAGTCGGTGTGTGGGGAAGGTGGGGGTAGGGGTTGGGGAGGGATTGGGTGAGGGAAAGTGTATGTATTCTCAGTTTTTTTAACTCATCTGAACCCTTCATTAAAAAATATTAAATCTAACGGTTCAATTTTTTTTCATCCTCACCATGGACCATTTGTTTCACTTCCCCATGGCAGAAGCCACCATCCTTTAGGCTTATGCTCACCCAGTGTCAGCAAGCTGTGGAATGTTGATCGAATTCCATTAATGAACCCTGACAACATTATTATTTCATGCCCAATTAACCATACTATATTTTATTCATACATACATTAATTTAAAACAACAACAACTTCATCTAAATAATATTTTATTATATTTTATTCATATTTTATATATTAAACATTGCAAAAAAAATTTGTATCTTAATACACGATCAACTGCTAAATTAATACAAACTACTCAATAATTTTGCACTTGTGACTAATTAATTTATATAATTTACTCAACATTTTTTCCACTAGTTGGCTAATTAATTTTGAATATTATAAATTTCAATCAAGGAATATTTTTAAATATGGTTCACTTATTTAAATATAATCACTTTGCAATCTGATCAATGATTTAAATAATATCTAGGTCAATCAGCAAAAATGGAAACTCCTTGGCAAAATTTGCAATTTTTCATAAATTTGTGCCTTTTTAATAATTAATGCATCCTCCATACACCAATAAGCAATTTTTTATCAAACTTTCTTGTTACCTTTTCAACAGGTTTCCCTTCTCTGATCTTGGCCGTCGATTTTAAATGGACGAAAGTCAACGGATTTGAGGTCTATTTGTGCATATGCACAAATCTATCTGTCTGTGTATTGTAAAATCCACCTATACATCAGTATTAAACTTAAGCTCCTCCAACTTCTTCTTGACCTTATTAATATCATTTTTAAATCTGGTTTTCAGATGCAGATCCCAATAATTCAGATCATGTTAAATTAGTTATTGTAAAATAAAATTGCATATTTTATGGAGAGTAAACGACCACATTAGTCCCTGATAGGGTCAAGTTGTGTCACTTTGGTTCATGAAAGATGCGAAATTAATAAAAAGTCCTTAACTATTAGTAGTTAGTCACTGTGGTCTCTAAAATTGATTACTTACTATCCTTGTGGTCCTTGCAGTTTCACTTGTAGTAATTATTTTTATGGACCAAAGTGATTAAGTACTGTTAACAGTTGATGATCTTTTATTAATTTTACATTTTTCAGGAACCAAAGTGACACCACCTAACACTCTCAGGGACTAATGTGATTGTTTACTCATTTTAGGGACTAAAAACAATATTGTGTTGGAGAGTGTATTGTTAACATTCATTTTGTCTATATATTACAAGAACTAATTTAGCATGAACCAAATATTGCAGGGCTAAAAATAATATTTTTTTATTTTGCAAGGACCATAAATAAATTTTTTTGCAAGACTAAATAAAAAAAATATTTGTAGAGACTAAAAATATATTTAAACCTATGAATATATATATATATAATATAAATAATAAATTATAAATATAATAAATAATAATAAATATAAATAAATAACAAATATAAATAATAAATAATTAAATAACAAAAGTGCCTCCTCAATTTGATATTTTTTACTTGGCATTGTTCTTAGGACAAAACTTATGTACAGTAGTGCTGTCTAATATGGTGACCGAAAAAATGTCACCATCATGGTGATTGTTGACTTTTACCTAGTATATCCTGTTAACCCAATTTTGATAAAATTAAAAAATTATCCCCAAAATTTCTTAAAAATATAATTTTGCCCCACTTTATTATTCGTGCCCAACCTTGGTTTTGTCCACTATATGTTTTTCCTTGTTCTCTCTTTGGACTCACATGTAAGCAAAAATATCTAAAATTACACTAATTAAAAAAATCATTTAACTTCATTTAATTTTTTTATCTTTTCAAATAATGAACTTTATTTTCCAAATTGCCCTTAATTAAAGAGGCTACTGAAATTAAAATTTACAATAAATGAAAGATATTTTGTAGAAAAATTCATTAAATAGAGTTGAGTTAGTTAAGATTTGCTTATATTTAACTCCACAACACATAGGTTATTTTTTGCTTATATTTGATTCCAGATTAGTACTGTATTACGAACATTGGACACTAGCAAAGCCTGCTGTAATTAATTGGCATGCGCAGACGAGCTGCTAATTGCAGCACAATTAACTTTTCAGGGGCATTAGTGTTGGAACCAAATTGGTTAAAAGTGTTTTAATACAAAAACTCCCTAAGTGATTTTATGGTTTTGATGATAACAAAATGTATTAAGGTTTTTACAAAGGATAATCAATATGTATTAAGCTTGTACAATGTGTAACAATATTTTAGCATAAGGAAGAATTCTGCGTCCAATGTTTGAGCAGAAGGAAGTAACAATGTTTTAGCAGAAGGAAGAATTCTGCGTCCAATGTTTGAGCAGAAGGAAGAATTCTGCGTCCAATGTTTTGGCAGAAGGAAGTTACTGATATAAGAGGCAAAGCAGTTCTGCGTCCAATAACAAGTAATGTTGTGCGTCCAATAATTCAGTACAAGGCACAAGGACAATTTCATACGTCCAATGATTCATGAGAAGGCATTGAAGCTATAAGTCCAATGATAAGTACAAGGCAACACTGGCATAAGTCCAATGATTTATAAGGAAACAGAATTGCAGAAGTACAAAGTCCAATGAGTTCCAAAGAAGCAGAATCAGTAAGCGTCCAATAGAGCAAGAAGGACAAAAGTCCAATGTTCAGCATGAGCAAGAGTGCAACTCTGCGTCCAATGAAACTGAACATTCTGCGTCCAATGAAGTCAGAGTTACTCAAGCACTGTTCTGCGTCCGATAATGAAGAAGGAAAATAACAAAGTGTTCCACAAGCAATGAAACAGAATGGAACAAGTTCATTATCTACTGTTCTGCGTCCGATAAATGAGAAGAATAAGAACAAAGTGTTACACGATGAATGAAGCAAAGTAGGACAAGTTCTCAGTCTACTATTCATCGTCCTATAAAGCAGCATAACAAAGTGAAATTGAAAGCATCAGGTATGCGTCCAATGTTTGCATGAGTTCTGTGCAAATTGGTAAATGCAAAGGTATGCGTCCAATAACTTGCTAAATGCTGCGTCCAATGTTTCATATATTCTGCGCCCAATACATAACACGCAGAATCCATTTGATTGTCAATTGTTGCTCTTGCATTTGATTATTAAACAATTTTATTGAGCCAACAATTTGATTTGAATAGCTGTACACAATGCTTTTCTGTACAACTTTGTCAACGTTTGTGAATGTACTTTTGAAAAGCATAAAGTACTGTGGAAAGTGTACTAAGAGAGAGAATGTACTTTTAACTACTCTATATATCTCTGAACACATCTTTCTGCTTTACACAGTGTATTCTCTCTGTCTCAATAAGATATTACTATTAACCACTGTACAATTGAGACTTTGAGTACAGGTTGCTTCTGATTTAGGAGAAAGAAACGCAGACATGCACAATGAAGTAGATCTCCTCAGAGCAACGGGAAAATAGCATTAAATGCTATTAGAGAACGGTAACTTTTATGAGAGCTGAAGTTGAGCAACTGAAGAACAAGTCTGAAGCTTCACTACTCTTATAAATACTGAGAAGCAAGAAGAAGAATACAAGAGACTGAACAACGAAAAAGAAAGAGCAAAAACGCTGTGCTTATACTCTGTATAGAAAGTCTTGTATTTTTTCTATCTTCTTGTAAAAGAGAGTTTGCTTAACTCTCGAAGTGCTTTAATTTTCATATCCTCACTTGTGTGAGTTAGACAGCACTTGAATCAAAAACTCTGCTGAGTTGTTTAGCCTGAAGAGGCTGTGTTCAAAGAATACTTGATTTAGCCTGAAGAGGCTGTGTTCAAAGAATACTTGAGTTTTAGCCTGAAGAGGCTGTGTTCAAAGAATACTTGGGATTTAGCCTGGAGAGGCTGTGTGCAAAGAATACTTGGGTTTTAGCCTGGAGAGGCTGTGTGCAAAGAATACTTGGGTTTTAGCCTGAAGAGGCTGTGTGCAAAGAATACTTGTACCTATCTGGTTTGATAGTGAAATCTCTCTAGTTTGAGGGGACTGGACGTAGCTCTTAGGAAAGGGCAAACCAGTATAAAAACTTGTGTTATTTCTTCTTTCCCTTAACTCCTTTTATATCTGTGTTTATTACTAACAAAGGGGATTGAAATTGATTTTATTCAAACAAGTTTTTCAAACTAAAAGGGAAGCATTTTGTGCGTCCAATCTTTAGAAAACCTGTGCGTCTAGTTTTTATAAAGACTATGTGCGTCCAGTGTTTTAGCACTCTGTGCGTCCAATATTTCAGAAAACACTGTGCGTCCAATATTTGAACTAAACTGTGCGTCCAACGTTTTTAACAGCCAGCGTCCATCTTTTGCGAAAAGTTTTAAAAGCTTAGAAACACAATTCAACCCCCCCTTCTTGTGTTTCATCTTGTTACCTACAATTAGAGCATCTTCAATGGAGTACCCATTATTTAGATATTTAAGTGGGTCTCACATGTATACATAATTTATTTTTACTTTTACAAATTCAATATTTAATAAACACCCATTTCCTCCAATCCAATGCCTCTAAAAAATTTTATTAAATAGGTTTCACTAATAACTTCACATCCAATTACAATTCACAAAAATATGTAGAATCTACAAAGAGAGAAAAGAAAGAGGATACTTGCACAAGCATCTTCTCCCTATTTGATACCCATTTTTGAAACTCCACGGTAAAAATATTTATCTATATATATACTAAACCAAAATGTTTTTAAAAAGGAAATTTTACATGTGTCAATATTACGTTCAATTTGAGGAAATTTTACTCAGCATTTATTCTAACGGTTAACAAAAATGGAAACCAGATGATTCACTTTTAATTCAAAATAGAATATGCAAATCAAGATTAATTAAATATTATTGTGTCCGAATCAACATTAAATATAAATTTGAAAACAAAATCAGAAGATTATTGTGTTTTGCTCTCTCACATGTCTATTTATTTGATTTTCTTTCCCATCATTTTACCCTTCATTTTCAAAAAATGCATTCAATCGGTGTCTCTACCAACCCGTTCTCTCACTTTGTCATCATTAGTGGTTGATCCTCTCATTGGGTTGAAGTTGCTCATCTCAATTCAGATATTAGGATTAATTTTAGTGATTTTCTTTTTAAATATTATTGTCCTATTTCACCTCCTCCTAAAATGTTTATGATCATCGATTTTATTTTAAAAAAATTATATGAACATTATGCAGCATTTGATTAGCATCCATGACATGCACAATAGCCTCGAAATCATAGCGAAACCCTTTCAGCTTTTCGTGTCTGTTAAAACTTTCATATCTCTTCAACTATTCATTCTCTGGTATGATTTTTTTCCCTCTCTTTTTGGTTCTCTCTTTTTATATATATTTTCTTCTTCTTTCTACTCTTACATTGTGATTAATATCACTCAAGACTTTCGATTGAATGTTAGTTTTTGTTTTCCTTTGTCTTTTCTCTCTCTCTCGATTACATGTTAGTTTTTGTATTTTTAATCTCAAATCTTAATCATTTCATGTATTGATGTATTTTATTTGTTTATTTTATTATATTATTTGTATGGTTGTTATTCTTCTACTCATCAACACTGATTTCTCATCTAAGGTAAGTTTTTTTATTTTTTATTAATCATTTTTAGTTGTTATTTCTTCAATGTTTGAGATCTCCATATTTTGATCATTATCTTATTGTCTCCAAATTATTGATATTGTTTGATTTTTATCTTGATTCGATCATCACTACTTTTCCATTCATCAACCTAAACTTCTTCTCTAAGGCGAGTTCCTTTTTTTTAATTTTTGATTAATCACTTTAGTTATTTACAATTAATGTTTCTATACTTTGTGTTGGTAAGTTTTTCGTTCTTTATTTTTTTAACACTAAACAGATACATCATTTTTGCCTTACAAACAAGAAACATCATGAATAAAACAAAATTTAGTAGTTTATTTTTCTCAATATTTCTAATTTGTGACTTTTTTATTTTATGCAGATACATTATTTTTGTCTCTCAAACAAGAAGTATCATGAATGACACGAAATTTAGTAGTGTACTTTTCTTAATATTTTTCAAGAAATTATGTATGGAACGATGGAATAAAAATTAAAAATATTATTTTCTTTGATTGGATTGCATAATGATAGTGGTGTTGTCTTTTATTTTTCTTTTATTTATATAAGATGTTATAATAATTTTTAAATTTTGCGGATTTGAATTTATGTGGCAGATTTTTTTTGATGAGTTTGAATTTGATCTTTTTTAGGCTTTGGGAAAAATGTTAAAATTTTAAAATATTTTATTGTAACGGTTAATATTAGATGAAATAAATAAAATGATATCTTTGATTTTTTTGAAAGAAATATCTCTTCGATCTTGATCCATTCTATCTTGATTTGAATTTGATGTTCAAATTTAGGAAATAATTTTGTTTGATCTTAATTTAAAATTGATTTTTCTCAAGATTACATAAAAAATAAAAGAGTTTATTTTTTTATTAGTTCAACTTTGATATCTTTGGTATTAATATGAATTTTTTTTTTTTATATCTAGGAATATTTAATAAAAAAATAAAAATATTTATTTTATATTAATCAATATTGTTATCATTATTTAGTGTTTTTGCCTAACTAATTTATTCATTAAATCTTTTTTTTTGTCCTAAAAAATTTGATTATTTTCTTTTTAATACTTATAAATAAATTGATTATTGTAAAAAATATGGAGAAAACAAAATAAATGAGAATACATAGTTTTTAATCAATATTTTCATAACCATACACAACTCACACATACCAACAAACTCAATCAATATCAGATCCTCAGAACATTAATGATTGGTATACCACATTTTAAATTTTAAATTGATTACATTGCACGATATGGTTTTTCTCAGTGGTAGTAATAATCAATTAATATTAGTTTTTATTTTGCAATTTATTAATTATCAAAATTGGTTTAAATTGAATTTGTAGGTTAATATTGGTTTCCAACTATGGTAATAATAATCAATTATTTAAATTTAAATTGATTACATTGTACGATTTGGTTTTTCGCTATGGTAATAATAATAATAATAAATTAATATTGGTTATCTTTCCCACAATTTGTTAATTAACAAAAAATGATTTAAATTAGGTTCGTCGGTTAATATTCGTTTCCCACTATGGTAATAATAATAATAATAAATTAATATCACAAGCCCTTTATGAAATACATTTTTCAAGTATAGATCTTTAGTTTGATGGTAACCATATCACTGGAATAGAATGATTGACAATTGACATAACAGGGAAATAAAAATAGAATAATATTCAACCTATTTCTATCATAACATGACACTAATAAGGCAATAACTATAAAAGGATGATAGGCAAGTATTTAACTATTTGACAAAAAAAAATAAGTATCTAACTAAATTATCTATTTAGCAATAAAAAGGGAAAAACTAAATATTTAAGAAAAACACAAGTTTCAGCACAACTAAACAAACAAAACGATAGTTCACGTAAAATTATATCAAAAAAAAAGTTCATGTAAAAGTAGTTTATGCAAAATTATTATCACATTAGATTGGTTTCAAAAACAAGTGATTCATTATTACGGCTAGTAAATTGAAATTTGTTTTAAATGTCAATCTATATAGGTACAGTGTAGGTAACAAGATGAAACACAAGAAGGGGGGGTTGAATTATGTTTCTAAGCTTTTAAAACTTTTCGCAAATGTTGGACGCTGGCTGTTAAAAACGTTGGACGCACAGCTTGGTTCAAATATTGGACGCACAGTGTTTTCTGAAAAAATGGACGCACAGAGTGCTAAAACACTGGACGCACAGAACTGTGAAATATTGGACGCACAGGTTTTCTAAAGATTGGACGCACAGAATGCTTCCCTTTTAGTTTGAAAAACTTGTTTGAATAAAAACAAATTCAATCCCCTTTGTTAGTAATAAACACAGATATAAAAGGAGTTAAGGGAAAGAAGAAATAACACAAGTTTTTATACTGGTTCACCCTTTCCTAAGAGCTACGTCCAGTCCCCTCAAACTAGAGAGATTTCACTATCAAACCAGATAGGTACAAGTATTCTTTGCACACAGCCTCTTCAGGCTAAATCCCAAGTATTCTTTGCACACAGCCTCTCCAGGTTAAAACCCAAGTATTCTTTGGACGCAACCTCTTCAGGCTAAACCCCAAGTATTCTTTGAACACAGCCTCTTCAGGCTAAAACAACTCAGCAGAGTTTTGATTCAAGTGCTGTCTAACTCACACAAGTGAGGATATGAAAACTAAAGCACTTTGAGAGTTAAGCAAACTCTCTTTTACAAGAAGATAAAGAAATACAAGACTTTTCAATACAGAGTATAAAAGATTGCACAGCAGTTCAGCTCTTTCTTTTTCGTTTTCAGTCTCTTGTATTTTTCTTCTTGCTTCTCGGTATTTATAAGAGTAGTGAAGCTTCAGACTTGTTCTTCAGTTGCTCAACTTCAGCTCTCATAAAAGTTACCGTTCTCAAATAGCATTTAATGCTATTTTCCCGTTGCTCTGAGGAGATCTACTTCATTGTGCATGACTGCGTTTCTTTCTCCTAAAACAGAAGCAACCTGTACTCAAAGTCTCAATTGTACAGTGGTTGATAATAATATCTCATTGAGACAGAGAGAATACACTGTGTAAAGCAGAAAGATGTGTTCAGAGATATATAGAGTAGTTAAAAGTACATTCTCTCTCTTAGTACACTTTCCACAGTACTTTATGCTTTTCAGAAGTACATTCACACACGTTGACAAATATGTACAGAAAGCATTGCATACAGCTATTTATTTCAAATCATTTGCTCAATAAATATGTTTCATATTAAATGCATGCGCAGTAAATAGCAAGTTTATGGAATCTGCGTATTGGACGCAGCATGTAGAAATCACTGGACTTTCAGTCCTTTTAGCAAATGGACGCATACCTTGTCCTTACCATTTGCACAGAATATTCATTCAATCATTGGACGCATCTTTATGCTTACCAATCTATTCCATTTGAATGCAAGGTAGTATTGGACTTATTGCCTCATTCTGGTTATTGGACTTTTGCCATTTCCTTATAGTTCCATTGGACGCAGAGTTGATTGTTGTACATTTGTTCTTCTGCTTCGTTGGACGCAGAACAGTTGTTTGATGTACCTTTGTCAATCTGCTTCATTGTGTTCCATTGGACGCAAAGCAATATTGTTGTCCTTCTTATTTATTGGACGCAGAACAGTACCTTTGTCACTGATTTCATTGGACGCAGAGCAGTTCTTTTGTTTGTTCAGTTTCATTGGACGCAGAGTTGCACTCTTGCTCACACTGAACATTGGACTTTTATCCTTCATCTGCATTGGACGCTCACTGAATCTGTTCCTTTGAAAATCATTGGACTTTTACTGTAATTCTGCTTCTCATAAAAACATTGGACTCTGCCAGTATTGCCTTGTTCTTATCATTGGACTTATGCCAGTCTTGCCTTGTATATATCATTGGACGATCAGCATTCTGTACCTTGGTCAAGAGCACATCCTGAACATTGGACTTATGACTTATGTTCTGATCATTGGACTTATAGAATTGTCCTTGTGCCTTGTACTGATTTATTGGACGCACAACATTGCTTGCCTTTGTGCTGAAACATTGGACGCAGAACTCTTCCTTCTGCTCAAACATTGGACGCAGAACTCTTGTGTCCATTCCAGTGTCAACATTGGACGCAAAATTCTTGTGTCCATTCCAGTGCCAACATTGGACGCAAGGCTTCTTCCTTCTGCTCAAGCATTGGACGCAGAACTCTTGTGTTCATTCCAGTGTCAACATTGGACGCAAAATTCTTGTGTCCATTCCAGTGCCAACATTGGACGCAAGGCTTCTTCCTTCTACTCAAGCATTGGACGCAGAACTCTCCAGTGCCAACATTGGACGCAAAGCTTCTCAGACTTTGAATATGAGCCAATGTTATGATGAACTAATTTATTGGACGCAGACTGCAATAAACTTAGTTAGGCAGCTTTGTTATGCATTGTACAAGCTTAATACAAATTGATTATCCTTTGTAAAAACCTTAATACATTTTGTTATCATCAAAACCATAAAATCACTTAGGGAGTTTTTGTATCAAAAACACTTTTAACCAATTTGGTTCCAACATACAGGAACTAATAAAAATATATTTTTGAAAAATATAGATTTAATTCACATCTTATTTACTTTTAACAAACTTATTAAAAGTATGTGTAAGCAAATTAAATTTTTCTTTTGAATGTTAATAGCATATGTAAAGTGATTAGTAAAGAAATTATATAAAAATATAATACATAGATAAAATTTAGATTTAGTTTCTATCTTATTTATTATTTTGTTCACTTAATTTATTGTGGATTTTATTTTATATAAATAAATTAGAATTTTTTTAAACACTAATGTCTATACGTATAGTCACTAATATCAAAACACTAAATATTTATATTGGTGAGTATTATCTCATAGGAATTAAAACTACAAATATAAGACAAAAAAAATTTGATACAGATATAAGAAAATATTTATTTATGAGTACAAATATAGATTAAAGATGTAAAAACTTTTTTATATGAAAATAAATTACTTATGTATAAATCTTTTAATATAAAATAGACATTAATGTGAATATTTTAATACATAATTTATTTTTTTTGATTGAATGAATATTTTAATATATAATTTGTATATTTTTAATATATGTCATGCATAACACAAGTCGATATACTATAGAGTTTTGTTTTCTTACTTTTATACTAATCCTTGAGAGAGTATAATATTTAAGTAACATGAAAATACATTTTAAATAAAAACTTTTATTAATATACGTGGGGAGATGAAAATTTTGTATGGATATGTATTAAGATTAGAGTAAGAAATAAAAAATAACTAATGAAAACAACACGAGAACCAAACACACGCTACATCATCTATAAGCATCAAACTAAGGGAAGAATAAACCCTTTCTAAAATTGTTAAAAAAAAAGAACTTGACTCATGAGAATCCAATTAGAAACAATTTAAAAATCAAGCTTAGCAATAATTTTCTAAAGGTGCAAACTTCTATAACGAATCTAAGAACATAAATTAAGTCCCACAATTTTATTATTTTTTACATTAATATTTTAAATATCAGGGTGGGTTTGAGAGCAATTCAACATCCCACCAATGTCTGTCTTTGAAAAACAGTTAAAACCCAAACCCAACCACTAAACCCGTCAAAGCAGGTTGTCCCCGTCAAAGTTTGGATCAGTTCGGGATGAGTTCATGCTCATTTGTATTTTTGACATGTCTACTCACAACAACTATTTAAATTATTTTACTATTTTAACCATAATTAATATATTTTTTTATTATAATCTACAATAAAATTAAAAACTAATCAAATAATACACATTGTATGACACGTGTGAATACACTAGTTTTTTTTTGGTAACAGTGAATACACTAGTTTGGAACACTACGAAATACACACTCCCTCTTAAAAATAAAAATAAATAAAAGTTCCATTACATTTGTCCTCTGAAAATAAAACACATCGATGATTCGCCGTAAGTCCACTAAAAATTGAAACACCAACTCCCCACCCACCCACACCCATGAGAGTGAGACCCCACCATCATCAATCCCCAATCTCCCAAGCGCACGGTTAACAATCAATCGACAATCCCACTTCCACCTTCATTCTCATTTCTTACCATGGACTGGAGTCCCTCCTACATACACTCCCAATCCCAACCCACTGCGTCAGTCTGAAATCTTTTTGCATGACAACAGACCCTCCGCGCCCTTACCACACGCCTCACGAACCAAGCCCCGGTCGCCAGCATCAAAGACCGTCCGACGCCATCCACCCCTCTCCTGCTGCTCCGCCATGGACCGCCGGCGCCATCACGGAAGTGCTCCGCTCCATCGCCCGTTTCTCCTTCCAGCCACTGGTGGGGTCTTATGTGTGTGGGTGGTGGGGATTTGGTGTTTCAATTTTTGGTGGACTTACGGTAAACCATCCACGTGTTTTATTTTCAGAGGACAACAATAAAAACAGCACACAGGTCATCAATCGTTCATACCCTAGGCGACTACCCTGATACAAGCTTTTGTTAGGTTTGCCTGGTGAGTTCTGACGCGGTCACTGATCCGTGACGCCGTCGCCCATCGCGTCGTACAGTGTTATTCTGGGCGTCCTTGCTTGCCTTCTTTTTTCTCCGGAGGTACTTCTTTGTAAAATTTCAACCTTCGACAGGTCAGACACCACGCTCTTTCTGGCCAAGCGACGAAGTGAACTTTTCGCCTTTTTCATCAGAAAGCAGCAAAGTCTTTGTGCCGTCGCGGACAAGCTGGGTAAGACTTTCTGTTTTAAGCGATGTTTTGCCGTCACTCTTACCCATGTAGGTCGTGCTAGCATCTACTCCTTCAGATAAAATATAGAGCCCTGATCTACCACTCCTCTATTTCACTGTAAGCTAGAGAGAGCAACAAGGGAGGGAGTGTTCATCCCGTGTTTGCGAAAGATGGGCCGTGAAGAGAGTAAGAAGAAGAAGAAGAACAAGAATGCAAAATCCGGGGGTTTTGAGTCACTGGGTCTAAATCCGAACGTGTTCAGGGGAATCAAGCGCAAGGGGTACAAAGTACCGACTCCTATTCAGAGGAAGACGATGCCCCTCATCCTCTCCGGCTCCGACGTCGTTGCCATGGCCCGTACCGGCTCTGGCAAAACCGCCGCGTTTCTCGTCCCCATGCTTCACCGCCTCAACCAGCATCTTCCCCAGGGCGGCGTTAGGGCCCTCATTTTATCCCCAACCAGGGACTTGGCCCTTCAGACTCTCAAGTTCACCAAGGAGCTTGGCCACTTCACCGGTAGCTACCTTGTCTTTTCTTCCCTTTAAGTGAGATGCTATTGCTATTGCTATTTCTCGTTCTGATTTCTGTTTGTGAATCAATCAGACCTTCGTGTTAGTCTGTTAGTTGGCGGTGATAGGATGGAGAGTCAGTTTGAGGAGTTAGCTCAGAGTCCCGACATTATAATTGCCACTCCCGGCAGGCTCATGCACCATTTGTCTGAGGTTGATGACATGTCCCTGCGTAGCGTCGAGTATGTTGTTTTTGATGAGGCTGATTGCTTATTCGGCATGGGCTTTGCCGAGCAGCTTCACAAGATTCTTTCCCAGCTCGGTGAGAACCGCCAGACCTTGCTCTTCAGTGCCACATTACCCAGCGCACTTGCTGAGTTTGCCAAGGCCGGTCTGCGAGACCCTCGCCTTGTCCGCCTTGACTTGGAGACCAGAATTAGCCCCGACTTGAAGCTTGCCTTCTTCACTTTGAGGCAGGAAGAGAAGTACGCCGCGTTGCTCTATTTGATCAGGGAGCACATTGCTTCTGATCAGCAGACATTGATTTTCGTATCCACGAAACACCACGTGGAGTTTCTCAACTCGTTGTTTCGGGCAGAGGGCATCGAGCCGTCTGTGTGCTACGGCGACATGGATCAAGATGCTCGCAAAATCCATGTATCGAGGTTTAGGGCGAGAAGGACAATGTTGTTGATTGTGACAGACATTGCCGCTCGGGGCATTGATATTCCGTTGCTTGATAATGTTATCAATTGGGACTTTCCTCCCAAGCCTAAGATATTTGTTCACCGGGTTGGAAGGGCTGCAAGGGCTGGTCGTACCGGTACTGCCTATTCTTTCGTGACTTCGGAGGACATGGCTTACCTCTTGGATCTTCATTTGTTTCTGTCAAAACCAGTCAGGGCTGCACCCACTGAAGAAGAGGTCTTGCGCGATATGGATGGAGTGATGTCGAGAATTGACCAGGCAATGGCAAATGGAGAAACCATTTATGGCCGTTTCCCCCAAAAGGTCATTGACCTTGTCTCAGACAGAGTTAGGGAAATTATTGATACTTCTGCCGAACTCGAATCTTTGCAGAGAACCTGTAAAAATGCATTTCGTTTATATTCAAAAACAAAACCCTTACCCTCAAAGGAGTCCATTAGAAGAGTAAAGGATTTGCCCCGTGAAGGGCTGCATCCCATTTTCAGTAATGTGTTGGGAACGGGGGAGTTAATGGCACTTGCATTTTCAGAGCATTTGAAAAAGTTTAGGTGAGTGCAAAGTTATATTCATATACTGGATTCCTTTCTACTTACCATCTTTAGAAGATTGTATGGTTGCTTAACTTTAATAATTTAATATCAGGCCAAAGCAGACCATTTTGGAAGCGGAAGGGGAAGCAGCTAAATCAAAGCATCCAGCGGTGGGTTTCCATATTTTTTTTCTAATTCAATAATTTTATTTTTTATTTGATTTGATGTTGAGAATAAAATTTTCTTATTCCTCCAAGTGATTAAAATCCATGATTCTCTTATACAACTCGACATTTCCCATTTTAATATATTTGCATGCATGAAAGTTGGATAATGATGGTGGATGATATTGTTTTTCTGTGTCTTTCTATCATATTTCCATGATTGTTATGAATTCTAGTCCATTTTATGTTTGTTAAATTGTTAATAAATCTAAAATTGCTTCAATGGGTTATAACAGATTTTGGATTGGTTATGAAATATTAGTGGAGAAATTATATGTATATCCCTCTTTGTAGTGTTTCTCCTTTCACTTAAGCTCATGCTTTTTTTTTCCCTTTATTTTCCTTTTGCCTCATTATAAAAATTGCTGATCAGAAATCTAGTTTGTCTTCGAATCACAGCTACTGTAAGATTAATCTGTAGAGAAATTTAACATTTGTTGATATTTAATCCTGTTGAGTGTAGGGAGTAATGTAAGTTGCGATATTGATTATTTGACTATTTAACTTCTAGATTATGTCATATTTAGTTTGATTGCCCACTCTTCATTAGAAGGTGTAAAATTCTGAGATGATAAAAATGTACATAGAATATATCCTACCCACCCTGCCATCCCTTCCTTTACTGTCTTTCCTCTCTCTTTCTCTCTCTTGTATGCATTGTCCCGGCTCCAGAAATTGTTAAATGAAAGATATTGTGGTGTGATAAGAGGATAGCAGTATGCAATGAATTGTTTGTGAATGATTTTGCATCATTGACTCTTATCACTTTCCAACACCATATGCAAGGGTTGTCAATTTGGAGGATATCTTTCTCATTTGGAGATGAAAACTGTAGTTCGTTTTTTTATTGCATGTACATTTTATTATGTGTGGGACATTTGATGTTATGCTATGATGCCACTACTTCAACACTTCGCTTTTATGTCAATTTCCTATCTTGTACTTGGTTTGAATTCTGGTGTCTTTATTCATGATTACATTATTTCATGTCGGTGTATATTGAATGTCCTTGTAAATGTTTCATTATGGTCCTTGATATGTCATGCTGGAGTTTTCACTGCCTGCCACATGAACCTTTTGAAATATCTGTTTTGATTTACATGCCTATATATTTGTCTTTGTGCTTCACCTTTACGTTAAAAATGGTGCTCAATAATTGCAGGGCCCTTCTGGCCAATGGGCTGATGTGATGAAAAGGAAAAGAGCCATTCATGAGAATATTATAAATTTGGTTCATGAACAACATTCTAAGAATAATATGGAAAAGGTATGTGGCTATTATTGTAACTCAGATTTGGTCAAGTCAACCTCTTTTTTTCTAACCTGGTTTATTCTGCTGACTGATTGAAATCAATCTAGTTAGTTTAATTTCTTCATTTTCTTTTCCATGTGTTCATTTATTAAGGATATATATGATTGATTTTTGCAGGAGGAAATTCAATCGGAAATTACTTCTTCCATGGAGAAAGGGAGAAAAGGTTCTGTTCCATCTATATTATCATTAGACTTTCTTTAAGTCTGATTTCTTTTTTGTTTGTAAAGTTGATTGTCCTCATTAAGATGCCCTTTTATTTTATTTGTTTTAAATTGGATATTATGCTAGGACTTTATGTTATTTGTTAATTTCAGTCTATTTTCTAGTTCAACCTAAGGTGTAAAGATATGGTCAAGGTGATTTCTCTGAACATCAACTTTGAGAACTTGACATATAGGCTTTTTACCAAAGAGAAACTTTAAGGGAAGGGGTAAAAGATTACGTGGCGCTACAATTAATTAACCCATTATTCCAAATACTCTTAACTGATACAGTTAATCTGACCCATTGTTTGATCCCTTGTGAAATGCCTATCCCTCCTAGTGTAACCTTTATTATTGGTCTGCTATCAGGATGGAAAGTGGGATTTTGTTACCTCTAATCTGATGAGGTGTTAGGGAGTACTATTTTTGTAAGGTACTTTTGGTGCAGATGATGTAACCCTAGTTGGAGAGTTGAGAGAGAAAATTAATGGGAAGTTAGAGTTGGGCAAAAAGCTTTGGAAGTGCATTACTTCTACTTTAAGTAGAAGTAAAAAAGAGCATATGGAGTGTAGGTTTAGTAAGGGGCACACTCATTATAGCTTATAGGTGAAAATAGGAAACCATACCAAATCTCAAGTTCCACAGTTTTAGTATCTTGGGTCAATCAACCAAAATGTCAAGGAAATAAAGGGAAATATAACCTATAGGATTCAAGTGGGGTGAATGAAATAGAAGTATGTTTTGGGTGTAATTTTTTATAGAAAATTACCACTCAAACTCAAGGAAAAATATTACCACATAGCTATAAAATTTGCAATGTTATATGAAATTGAATGCTGGGCATTGAGCCAACAATATATTCAGCTTAATATTGCAGAGATGATAGTAAAATTTGGAGATGAAAGTAAAGAGGACTGTGGTGCTTATGATTTCAGTGATGTTGTATGGGGGAGTCTTTGTTTTTCTTGGCATGAATGTTAGTGCTGCCTCTCACTCGATGGCTGTGAATTGAATTTACCTTTTGTTTACTGCACTTGACCTTTTTTGATAGACCAATAGCACCTACTTGTTCTTGTCCAACCCACTCCTTTCCCTGTTTATAAAGTAAGTGCCTTTCGAACGCCTTGTACTCAAAGGCACTAATGAACCTAGTACCTCAACTTTATGACATCTTTTTCTTAGCAGTTAAGACTGGGTCATGGTGAGAATTTGTATGTTAAAGTTGGTAGAAAATTTCAGGGTTTTCTTTTACTTGTGTATGATTTTAGGATTTTGAGTGAAAAAGACTAGAAGAAGAAGGCAAAAGTAATGATTAATTTCTGATTCTGTTTCTTTTGGTTTCAACAGTAAGTGGTTCTAAGAGAAAGCCACAAAGTTTCAAGGATGATGATTACTATATAAGTTCAATACCTAAAAATCACGTAAGTTGCTTTCTGTATAACTGTTCTTCATATTTATCTGGATTCACATAGACACATACCTGTTTAACTTGTATCTTGTTATCATTCTCAGCACATGGAGGCAGGCCTTTCCGTAAAAGCTAATGAAGACTTTTCTTCAAATAGGTAAATATTTACTGGATTAATTGCCATGCCAGCCAGTCCTTGTTATATGCTATTTTGAGCTGGGGGTGGGGGTTGGGTGGCAGGGGAATTATAGTAAGAACTAAATGTCCCATTGGGCCATACTCTAAAGTCTAAAGCATTAGTTCAGAAGCAAATAGCTGGAACAGTCAAACTTCTGGCTGATTGTGTTTTGTCCTTTGGTGTTTAATATGTTTGCTTGTATATTATTTTGTGGCATTCGACCTGGATAATTCAGTTTTACGTACACCCTCCTACCTTTTCTTTATTTGGTTTTAGTCCTAAAGATATGTAATATTTTCAGATTGGAAGCAGCTGTCCTAGATCTTGTTGCCGATGATGGTGCCGGCATGCAGAAACAAAGATCTATGTATCACTGGGATAAGGTAATGCTAAATAGTTGTGGTTCAATTGTAAAAAAACAAAAAAAAAACTGAAAAAGTTATTTATTTTCTTAAATTTTATGCAAAACTTATCATTTATCTCATATAAACCTTTTGCTGTCAGAAAAGTAAGAAGTACATCAAGTTAAACAATGGTGACCGTGTTGCTGCAAATGGCAAGGTATAGTATTTGTAAGGCTCCATGTTTTAAGTTGGTACTTACTATGCAAGATGAGATTCTCTTTTGTTTATCTACATGTAGGATTTAAAACATAACATTTGTATTTTCTACTTGAGCACAGATAAAGACAGAGAGTGGTGCAAAAACGAAAGCCACCAAGACTGGTATATATAAGAAGTGGAAAGAACGCTCACACAGTAAGATATCCCTTAAAGGGACAAATGCTGATGGGGTTGCTCAGGAATCAAGTAGTTTGAACGGTAATATACTTAATTTGCTATTCCCTTTAATTTTTATATTTGATTTGATGAATACTGATAATTAGTAACTAGTATAGTATTTATTATCCAAGAAAAAATGTTGTAGGAAACTGCATAGGTTCTCTCATGTTTCCCTAGGAAGAATTATCATGGAATTTACATGTAAAACAAAATATATAAATTCAATAACTAACTTGTACAAGGATCCACGGTTTTTAATTATTATTACATTACCTAGTTTGTTTAGCTTTTCAATTAGAATCATTCAAGAAAATAAACAAAAACAGAGGAATGGTTGTATTATAGCTCAGTCATTGCTGCACTGAGCAACTATTCTAATAGCATTTGAAATTTGGAAACCTTTTTGGTGTTAATGTTGCATATGATCTTGATCTCTAAACTACATTATTCAATGATAATCTATTCTTGGTTCTGGTTCTGGTTCTGGTTCTATTTCTTTAAATCAGACCTGTTTGTTGAATCTCATGATTTTTAAAATTGCCACATTCTCCACTGTCCAGTAAATAGTTTTGCATGTAGTAACTGCTGGTTGGTAATGTCAAAGAATGATGCAGGGTTGTAAGATTTTTTTTTTTCTTTTTTTTTTTTTGTGGGTATTAAAGCTGAACGATGAAACTTTCCAATTTCATGTGATGCAGGATCGTACCGAGGAGGTCGTAGGAATTTTAGAGGCAGCAAGAAGCAGCACTCAATGCCCAATGCTCATGTGCGTTCAGAAATCAAAGATATGGATCAAATTCGAAAGGAGAGGCAGAAAAAGGCCAACAAAATTTCTTATATGAAGAGCAAATCGCCCAAGGGTAAGAAATCGGGCAGAAAAGGAAATAAAAGAAGAGCCAAATAGAGGTTTTTGAGGCTTTAGAAATTTAGTCAAGCAAAGGAAAAGGGATTTTCCATCTCAAAACTCTGGTACGGGGGCAAAGGAAAGTAAGTAACCCAAGTGATTGGATGGAAAATGTGAATTTTGTTCGTTATTTTTCTTGGTTGGCCAACTAATTTTGTTTGTTCAGAGTAATACAACACTACTTGTTGCTGTACATGGATTGCGGCTCGTGCAGTGTGCACTTCTGCCGCTTGATTAATTTTCTTCTTTTCTTTTCACTCTGACATTCCCTTCTCGAGAAAGATTGAATTAAATGGAGTAATTTTGCTAAAAGTTATTCTTGAAATAACTGGATTTCACCCATTTAAGAAAATTTAATTTTAATTAATTTTTTTTGGTCAACAATTATTAATTTAATTAAGAAACTAGAAGTGAGGTACCACGGGCCACGGCATCCCTTCCCCTGCCTCTGTCTCTCTAGGCCTCCTCCATTTTTTTTTAAACTAGTCTATGGAATCCATATGTATAATGTATTAAAAATAGTAAAAAACAATTTAACAAACAATTATTTTAATTGGAAACAAAAAAATAGAGATGTCACACTTGGGAAACCAGAATTTACTTTTCTCATATTGATAATTGAAGTCTATTGTTTCCATTCTCCAGTGCATTTGATCTAATTATGGATTTTATGTTCTAAAAGCTAATTTATAAATACAATTTTAGAGTAAAAGTATACCTTTTTTTTCACCTTCTTAGAGTGTGTTTGGCCTAGTTTATTTTTGGCTTCTCTTCTCCTTAAAAGGAAAAGCTTGGTCAAACACATTTCAAAAGAAGCTCATGAAAAAATAAGGAGCTTAATTTTAAAGAATAAAATTGCAAAAAAAGTAGCTTTTGTAAAAGTTAATATACGGAGCTTTTTTATGGCTTAAGCGGAGTTTTTCACTGGGTTAGCTCTTCGAATCCCAAAATGCTATTTTTTCTTGCTTTCCCGTCTTTTGTCTTTTTCTTGCATTTGTGCCAATATTTTACAACGTATATATTGTTCAATTTTTTCTCCTTATATTGTGGTTATGCAAGCAAATTTCAACCACAAAGGGAAAAGAATGAAACTCTTAAATTACACAAGACACACAGTTAATCTTTAATTAGCCTTTACATATTTATACTTCTGGGTTTTTTTTAAGAGATGTTTATAACTTTAACTCAATAAAGAGACTTGCTCCAATCCTCTTATTTTATGAATTTTAATAAACTGAATAATTTTTTAATACGAAACAAAAAGTTATTGCCTGTAAAAACTTGCAAATAGATATCATTTGTGTTAATTTTAAATAAAATTATAGTTTTGTTACCAAAAAAATAAAATTATAGTTTTTATAAAATCATTTTACCAAATTACTTTTACTCAAAAGTAGCTTTTAAACTAAAAAAAAGTTAAAATTGTCAAACAACTTTAACTTTACTTTTAAAAGCTCTTATTTTTAACTTTAGCTTTAAAGTAGCTTTTAAGCCCCAAAAAAGCTGAGCCAAACAGTTCCTTACTCTTCTATCTCATTTCCTCTACCTCTACTAGTGGTGGCAACTCAACTAGGGGTGGCGATTGGTCGGGTTAGTCCGGGGTTAAGGGAGAGTTTTGAATCTAAACCAATCACTTTTTACAAAAAAATTTAATAATTAAATTAAATATATAATCCCTTCAAAAAACATATATAATAAATAAAATACTTTTTGAATATTTGTAAATTCAACCAAATAATCAACTTTGCGATCTCACTTTTTGCTCCCCAAAGGAGGTGAGAGGTCTTGGTTTTCGTAGTTTATAGATGGTCAACATGTCGTATATGATGAAACTTGGGTGGGAACTCATGATCAATAGGGAGACTCTTTAGGTGTAGGTACTCTGCTATATGTATAAATGTGGTAATCTCCAACTCCCAACTACAGTTTGTGGGTCGCAGGCCTCACATATTTAATTGATTAAGATCTTATTAAATATATTTTAATTAAATGGGATTTAGTTAAAATATAATTTAATGTGATAAGATCTATTAGGATTGTGTGGTGGAAAAGAGAAAATCCTAGCAATGTTAAATACACTACTAAGGAGGCGCTCACACGTATTGTATCACAATACAGATAGCTGCCTATTGAGTAGAGGTGCCCCTCCTTTGGAGCACTGGTGATCGACCTCTTCACTCACATCTACGGTAAACATTCTATTTACTGTGTGATTTAGTTGTGTTCCGCTAATGAGTTATTTTCTTAATTGAAAATTGAAAATTTTACTTCATTAAATCCCTAACATCTAGATGGTTGATCAATTTGCACTTAAATGGATTGATTGAACGAACTTTTGTCTTTGAGTATGAGTATACGAGAGTCCCATGATAACGACCAGCTTGGAGAGGAGCCGTGGCAACAGTGATGGTGAGAAGGAGGAGAGGTAGGTGGATGAGGAGAAGAGTGAAGACCGGGGGAAGGGGTGGCTAAGGAAGGAGAAGGGCTGAGGTGTCAACTAAGTTGGCGCTACGCGTTCAGGTAAGGTGGCCTTAAGCTAACCATCTTATCAGATCAACTCATTATAGAGACTAAAATGAAAAAGATATTAGAGGGAATACAAAAGTTTGACTTTTTAAGGGGCTAAAATAAAAAAATCACTATATTATATGGACAAAAACTTATTTAAATCTATATTTTAAATATATATAGATAGATATTTATAGATAGATAGATTTTCATATAAAAGTATTTATATTTAGATAGATAGATTTACCTCATAAAAAAGATAGATAAAATTATTAAATTTAGATAAAGAGGTATAGATAAATTTTGCGGGGAAAAAACAGAAATGGAGAGATAATATGGGGAGATATAAAAAAACATACATTTGCAAAACAATAGTTGTTGAGTGGGAGTGAGGGTAGAAAATAGGAGTGAGGAAGGGGCCAATAGAAGGAAGACACGTGTGATGAGAATGGCATATAAATAAGGCGAGGGTTTTTTGGCGCTTTATGGTACTCACAAACAGTCACAAGATAGCGATCGCATAGCATAGCATAGCAGCATCGGTAATATCTCGCTTCTTGTCGGCGGCGGCTGTTGCTGTTAACTTAACTGCCTCCTTCTCTTCTCTTCTCCTCCATTTGGCTCAACTCAACTCATATCATGCCTCAGGTACTCCACTCCCTCTTCTCTTCTGTTTTGGCAAATTTCAAAATCGAAACCTTTTCTACTTTAATTATTTACGACGCAATAAATTAATTAATATGCTTCGACTTTTGACTCGGATATCTGTTATTCTTTTTGGGCATTTACCGTTTTCGCTCTCAAAAGTGTATTACTCTTTTTTATTTGTGTCGTTGGGAGGTAGATTAGGGGTTTTCTCGCTTTAAGGGGAAAATGGGGTATAGCAGAACTAAACCAAACTTGACATATGGTTCCTGTAGCTGAACCTGCTGCGGCATATGGACTCTGAGGAGAAACAGGATGATGCGATGGAAGTGAACAACGATGGTGTTGATGTTGGTGTTGATGCTTCTTCTCCAGAGGCCAATAAGGAACCTGATTCTGATTCTGTGGTTCTTGTAACTCCTGATGCAGTGAGAGAGAATGGGGATATTCAAGTTCAATCTCCTCTCACACTCACGGTGGTTAGGAAACAACTGAAACTGGCCCGCATTGATTCTGATGACAGTGTGAGTGGCAGTGGCAGCCCCCCAACACCGGAGCACGATGTTTACCACCTGTTTGCTCCCGGCCCCGATCACATGGCATGGGCACCCCAATGTAACAAGTATCTCCGTGAATCCAGGAACACCGTTGCCTGCCGCCTCGATTTCCCTCTCCAGAACCCCATCTTTCACGATGCTGCCGAATCAGAATCCCTCTCGAATGAAGATGTGTTCAAATCTCTGTACGAGTGTCTTTTCCAGCTTATTGTTTCAGTGCAAATCCCAAACTCAAGTGTGGAATATGATTCAGATGATTGTAATATGGCTCCACTCCCACTCACTGGAATTGCTGATACTTGTCCCGGTGCACCTCTCAAGCCAGCTGGTAAACCAAGGAACATTCACCTGGGGTTATGCAACAAGCTTGAATTCTGACTCAGGCTTTATATATATATCTAGACCAGTTACTTACATTCAACTGCATTTTGTGCTGCTAATTTCCGGTGTGTTTGGGATGAGTCAATCCATCTCCCTTGCTGAGTTGGCTCTAACTTACGCTTGAGCTCAATCCAAACACACTATTTGACCTTCATCGTGTTCCTTGTTTATCTAATTTGTAGCTTAGCTTCTTATTCTTACGAGATAGAATATTTTTACAGGGAACAACTACATCTGACCAAGCTGATAGATGTAGCAGCAGTATTGTATAGTATAGTATACTATTGACTATTGATGTTAGTTTATTTTACAATGAATTATTCTCTAGTGTTGAATAAATAATTTCTTTATTTAGTCGGTCTTCAATTTATTTGCAAGATGCTTTTAAATCCTGTTGCAAAACTAATTCTATTGTCATGTTGACCGCACAGGTTCAAGTTATAGTTCCTGATTGGATGTAGAAGCTCAACTTTTAGCTTATGGAGAAGTGAGATGCTTATGAAAACCAGAAAAAGTTGTTAAATAGATATTTGTCAATAAATAGATAAGTGGTTATGGATAAGTTAAAAAAGATAGTTTTTCAGAAAAGTGAAGTGTAAAAGTTAATTTTAACCTATGTGAAAAATTATTAGTTAAAAAATACATATTAGAAGTGTTTATGGAGAAATTTATCCAAACAAAACTACTTTTCTGTCTGTGCCCAATTGATCAAGTTCTTCCCAACATTCTGTTAGTTCCAGTAGAGCAAAAGCTGATGACAGAATATTCGTTTGTTTATGTGCAATTTTCTTTTTCTTCAAAAAGGTAGGCCAACAAATAAAGTGTTTTACTTTCTTTTTCCCCTTAGCGGCTCCAGCTTACTTTCATGATGGATGTCAAGTGGTGTGGGCTACGTTGCATGTATAGTTGGGAAGTGTTAATTAACTTTTTTCATCCAAAGATAAGAAGCATCATTAAAGGCAAAACAGAGTAGGAGGGTTGTGAATAATATCAACCTAAATACTGAAAGAGCTGTGCAGCTCAACAAAAAAACAGGAGTGGTATGTAAGAATTAAGATAGCGACTTCAAAAAGAAACCGTGTACAAGTCCGTGGTTACTCGCAAAATAATCTTAAGAGCTTTTGAAATTAATCAATCTTTTTTTGTGGGTGTGTAGAGGGACAAAGCCCCACTACAACAAAACAGAATTAATAACCACGAGGGAAAAATGTATTACAAGCATCTCCTAAAAGATTGACCAAAAAAAAAAAAAAAGCATCTCCTAAGAGAGAGTTCAATAAAACAGAATCAAACATTGTGTTAGAATAGCCTGTCTACAATTTGTTTCAACTTATATCGTATTTGAATAAACTTAATTTAAAAATAGTCCATGTGAAGTTTTCTATCATTACCTCTTCAATCATAAAAAGAGTTTATATAATAACATTATATACTCAGTTGTCACTATATATAGTTGGAGACAATTTGGACTAAACTGAACACACATTTTGCTTCTTCAACTCAGTGTTTGGTTCAAGTGAGAGGAAGAGAAGAACAAAGATAATTTTTTTCACTACTAATAATTAACTTGTGTTCCTCGTGGCTAAACCCTTACAAAACCATTTTTAATTGTCAATACCTCTAGGAGTCCGTCCAATTATAAATAAGTAATGAGGCCTAAAGGGGGTGCAAACAACTAACTATGCAGAAGACAAAATGCTTGCACACATTTCAAATTGTATTCGCCATAGTCTATATTTTGTGCATGCTTAACTTTATCTTTCTAATAAGATAGATATTTTAGACTAGCAACATCATAAGCTACAGAATCAGTAGCTATTTATGGATATAAACTAGAATTTGCATACACAATAAAGTCATTAGTTTTCAGACTCTCTAAAAATGTGAATTTTGATTTTAGTATATTAAAAAAGTTAAATTTTTTTAATTTTTTTAATTTTTTTTTTGAGTTAGGTCTTTTAAGTAAATTTACCATGTGTTGGGCAGATGTGACATACGTTCGTCTCTGTCATCACTTGACACATCATTTAAAATTTATAAGGACCTACTGACTAAGACTCTTATTCTTCATCATCTTCTTCCTCTTCTTCTTTTGGGATGGTTTTGTTGGGGTTTTTAATTATTCTCATATGTATCGTATTTTCATTCACCTGTTCTTGTCCAGGGAACTGATTTGGGGGTTTAGGATTTCTATTGTTTAGGCTTGGCAATGGGGCCAGAACTTGTGGGTACCCATCCAAATCCGTCCCGACTTTGACGGGGAAAATCCGTTTTGACCGGGGTCGGGTTTTTTCCGCATTTAAAAGTCGGGGTTGGGGAAACTAATACCCACCCGAACCCGCCCCCAAACCCGCTCCGTACATTTATTACACCTATAATATAATATTTAATTCATTAGTATTATAAAAAATTACATTTTTAATTTTTTATTTCTTCATTATTATTTGTCTAACAAAATATATTAAAAAAATATCTTATAAAATAGAGTATTAAATTTCTTTAATTCTATCAAAATTAAAATTCTAGAATAAAAATTTGGATTCCAAAATACTAAGTGCGGGGGTGGGGGTGGGGTGGGGAAACCCGACCCCCGTCGGGGGCGGGGATGGGTGTTGATTTTTCAACCCCGGCCAAGATCGGGGGCGGGGCGGGGAAACCCGAATACTATCGGGGGGCGAGGACGGGGAATGTAAAACCCGCCCCCGCCCCGTTGCCATGCCTACTATTGTTCGCATTTTCTATTGTCCAAGGAACTGATAAAAGTTTGACATTTTTAAATGACTAAAATCAAAACTCAAATTTTTAGAGGGACTAAAAATATATTTAAGCCATAAAATAATTATATTTTACCAAAAATCTAATCTAGCCACAATTTATATAGAAACTTAAGATAATATTTGTAAATTTTGTCAAAAAAAAAAGTGCATAAATTACACATTTCATACTCATTAATAGAATTAAAAAAATAGTAAATTTTGTCAAGCAAGTGTGTCTATTTTTATTTTAATTAAATCATTGAATCTAAAATAATCAATTAAGATAATATTTTATAAATGTTTTTTTGTTGTTGTAGTGACTCTCTCCCTCTAGACTATGGGTTTAATATAAAAATATTATTTATTTTTTATGTACCATTAGGTTTCATTATATTTTTATTAAGTATTTTATATTTCATATTTTTTTTAACATATATCCTAGTACAATGTAAATTGACGTGTACGATTTTTTCGATTTAGACCATAGTGCTAATATTACCCGGCTATAGTTTATTTTTTCAAGAACAATAACAATAATAATTGGACATCCAAAATTTTCTACCACTCATACAATATCTCTTATCTTTATTTATTTCTCTTTTTTTGTCACATTATATCATCTATCACATCTATCATTTATCTCTTTTTCACTCAAGATATATACACCTAATGAGTGTCTAAGTAACATTTTTCTTTTTTCAATCACATTTTTTCTATCTAGAAAACTCAAATCCGAAAGAAATTCTAGTCCATTTTCAGTGAGAATGAGAATGAGATGTTGGTAACTAACAAGAGTTTCTTGCCCTTTGGTCGGTATCCATATTTTTTGGGCAGGAGGAAATGACGTTTTCATTAAATTAAAATTAAAATTAATAAAAAGGACTAAATTCACCGTGAAAATATGAAGCGCGCGAAATCGAACAGGGAAAAAAACGCCTAACCTAAAAACACTTATTAGCATTTGATAATCATAGAGAGTATTCAAAATCTGAAGTGTAAACCCTACGGATGTCAATGGCGAACAAACCTGCTACTAGAGGGGAGCTCCTGGATCGGTGGAGAGGCATCGAGGAAGAAGAAGAGAACGCCGACGACGATCTTAAACTTCGCCGCCTCCACCTCCACAAAGAAAAATGGTTCTCACCAATTTCCCCTTCTCCTTCTCCACCACGAGAAACAATCAACTAATCGCTATTTGTTTTAATAATCCTAGAGCTGCCTGCAGTGCAGTGTCTGCATTAGGTTTCTCTTGAACTCCGAGATTTATTTATTTTCTGAACGGAGGTTTTTCGACTAGTTAGTTGCTGAAACAAAAGTAATTTTTATTTTAGAGTGACAATGCTTAAATTAGACGTTTACTCTGCTATGTGCTTATGTTATATATTATACACATTCCCCCTCCGCCCCAGAACAAGCACTGGATAAAACATGGCGAATTTAAACTTTAATAATAATCAAATAAAATACATAATCATTGATCATACTCGTGTCCTGTAGTGCCAGGTGATTGTTGGGATTGTATTATTCCTTTCTTCCGCGTTATTCTCTTATTATGGCGGCATTGCCTTGCTGGTTTCATATCTTACGACCCTTGCTTGACATAGTTTCCATAACACCTTTATCATTGTCAGGTTTACAGATGCGTATAATTTCCTAATCTGTTTGCCTGGTGAAAATCATATTTGGTGTGGCTCATGGGATATAATGGGGCCCCTTTTGGAGACTTTTTACAATTACTACAAAGATGACCGCCGAGATTCGCCTCTTAGGCGGTTATGGAAGAGAATCTCTGATGAAATGCGGCACTGCCTGCAGTGCATTTCTCAGCATCATCAAGCCCAAGACATGTATAATATGGAGTATGAGTCTAGCTCTATTGGCCCTCTTCTTGATATCTTGCAAAAGCTTGATTATGAGAGGGTGACATTACACCTGAGAGATATCAATTCAAAAGTAACAGGGGAAGAATATGATCCTGCTTGTGATAATGCTCAAGTTGTTAATGTCTTGTATGAGGTGCCTTTTCTGTTTCTTTTCTCTGTCACCAGTTCTGAGTCATTGTAGTTGATATATATTTTTCATTCTATTTTTTGGAATTGCATCATCTGATAGTGCTTCTCTTTATAAGTAGCGATTTTTGTTGCTTCTGAATAAGTACAAGAAATATGTTGAATCGTTGATGGTATTGTTGCATCCAAATTTTGTTTTCTGTTTTCCTTAATATAATATTACATATCTTATTTTGTATTAAAGTTTTTGTTACAGGCTAGAAGTAGAAATTGAATATCGTTAGACTTGGGAACTGGTGAAATTTATTTGATGCTGAAACAGTTATTCTTTTTGTGTTATTGTAACTGCTCTTTTCTTGTGTATGCATTTTCTAATTTGAAGTTCAGAGTTTGTCAACTCATTTTTCTCCCTCAATCATTTGACACAGGTATTGATGTTCCCATTCCTTTTAGAATATCAGCCTCTGTTCACCGAGTTTGAGTTGTTTGTTGAAGCTATTGATAATAAGCATGAATTGGCTTTGTCTGGGCATCAACAGTTTCCGGTAATTTTTGTTTCTTTTGCTTGCTGTGTATTTCTGCTTGCAGATCCTCTACATTATATTGCTTTACACGGTGAACCCTTTTTCTTCTAGGGAGTGTATGCATTACTTTTTTGCAAAAGAAGTGTTCGTTCTGTTGGGTATCGCTTGGCAGGATCAATGGGAAAACTGAGGTACTTATTGTTGGTTGGCATGAAAAAGCTTCAGCTTCATAGTAATGATTTCATATTTAAGTTGATTAATGCCCTGTGGTAGTTGGATTTTCTAAAAGCAATTTCTTTATGTGTTTAAATCTCAGAAAGTGTATTTAATAATATCTTATCTAAAAACAAGGTCCTTTAACAAAAAAAATGACGTGGAAAATGTGAAATTTTCAAAAGCACGGTAGGATATTTTTATTACCAGTTACCATTAATGGATTTATGGAAATGAACCTTATCGTGTATGTTTTCTTTGTCACTGTACTCAGGTCTATTTTTCTCGTTTGAGACATTTAGAAGCCTTTCTGTCTTTTTGGTAACAATTAATGTTTTTGACTGTGTAGGAGAGCAACAGACTTGGAACCTTTGCAACCATTGCTTAAGAAATTTATTGGCTGTTTAGAGGCAGATGCTTTGCCATTGGTTTTGGAGACTTCAGCTCCAAAAACTCAGCTGGATCGTGTTTCTTTATGGATTGGTATCAAATCACTGTAAGAAGTGTGTTTTACTTTTAATTTTATCAAGTTTTAGTGTAGTCTGTTCCTTACTAGTGTTTCCATGGCACATTTTTATGCATGTTTTTGTGAAGACTCGGCTTCTTGGATCCTCCAGCTTTTGAAGAAGGGATATTGGAACGTTATCCATTTTTTCTTGATATTGTACTCAATCATATTAGTGGTGATTCACTTGAATTTTCACATGCCGTTGCTTGCTTGAGACTACTTTTCGAAATGCTTGGTACATGTTATCCTTTTCCAATTCCAAAACTTATTTTAATTTTAATTTATACTTGTTTGGCTTACACTGTTTTTGTTCTTTTGGCTTGGTTTAAGGTTGTAAGCTTTGGTTAAGGTCTACATTGTCTCCAAGTGTAATGCGCAACACTCTACTTGGTCAATGCTTCCATATTCGCAATGAGAAAATCCATAAAGATATTTTTGGTCTATTCCAACCTTTTCTACAGGCATGTGTGCATAATGATCTGGTGTTTGTTTGTTTGTTGTGTGTGTGTGTGTGTGTGTATGGGAGAAGGAGGGCTTGTTCTTGTGTTGACGTTATTTGGATGTCTGATCAAATGTTCCAGTCTCTTGAAGCTTTGCATGATGGGGAGCATGAAAAACAACGGAGGCATTTTCTCTATTTTCTTCTCCATCAAGTGCCAGTGAGCAGTAACTTCAGCATTCTAACAAGAAAATTGGCATGTCAGGTTATTACATTTAGATTTTGCATGATGGCTGTTGTGTGGCTTATTTGGATTTTGTAATTAGTGATGCAAGTGGTTTTGGCTTATCTTAGTTGCTATATATTTCAAGATTGTATTTTTCAGATAGCACTTCTTGTTGTACACCGAGGTTACAAGATGAATCCGCCCTGCCCTCCTTTTGAATGTGCACATATGTGGTATGAGCTTAATCACAAAGCAATTTGTGATATTGTTGGATTAATCTTCTATTTGTTACCTGATCATTTATCAACATTTGTGTTGGACAGGGGACCTTCCCTTGTGTCATCTCTGAAGGACTCTTCGCTTCACAGTTCTTTGAGGCAACCTGCTTTTGACCTTATACAGACTATCATAGTATCAGATGCTACTGCTTTAATATGTTCAGTGCTGAAATGCACAACTCCTAGCACTGATAGTAGCATGGTGTATGAGGTCCTTAAGTTGGATGATGAAAATGATGATATTTGGCTGCCAACTATTCCAGATGGCGTAGAGCAGGATAGTAGTAGTTCTTGGAGTCAATTCAGTGTGCAGAATGGAATAACTTCTCAAGAGTGCCGAGAGTGGATGTGCATTCCAATGTTATGGGTTGATGTTTTAGTTGATACCAATCCCTCAATCCTTCCGATTTCATTTTCCAAAGCTGTTTTCTGGGCACGGTCTCGTTTTCCGATGGTAGAACTTGAGAGCAGTGCAGAAATAGTGCTTCCAGTCAGATCTTGCCTTTCATCTTATGTTGCAGAAATATCCTCTTCATTTGGTTGGAAGGTTCCAACTGGATCTGATGATGGTGGAGATGGAAACAAATCAAAGAACTCAGTTGAAGTGTTGACCATGTTTTCTCCTTTAGTAAAGATATTTAACAGGTTTTGTAACCCCAGCTTGACTTTATATTCATCTTATGTTTTATCAAAGTTTGAGCATCTTGTGCTTTTAAGTTAAAAGTAGGTTTCTAATTTATTGACTAATTAATCTGGAGTTGTACCTCAGGTTAACTACACATTTTCTAGTTCAGATGAGACAAGGAGAACTTCGAAGTCAGTGGATTTGGGAACCACTAATGAGTGAAAGCTTGATCCTTTCACTATTGGATCCAAATGATGTAATATACCAAATTTATCTAGAACTTATAGATCATGTCTATTGCCCTTGTTGAAATGTGATGAATTTTGTTCTCATTGTTTTTCTTATTTGTGGAATACAGCCTAAGATATCCATAATTTTTTTTTCCATGTAGGATGTTAGACAGTTTGGAAAGTCTATGTTGGAACAAGTTTCAGATACCCGGGGTCTTTCATGTGGATTGAAGTTTCTTTGTTCTTACAAGCTCTCATTGTATGCAACTATTTTTGGCCTAAAACATGCTATGAAGCTGGTAATGTTTTCCGCAAATTTTTCTTGATAATAATGTAGTTGCCGTCTACCCTTTCTTTGTTTTTTTCTGTGTGTGTGTGTGTGTGTATAAAAGAAGAAATCTCGTTAGAGAAGAGTGAAGTACAACTTAAGGGAAGGATAAGGATATTCTGAAACAGAAGCCAGATGGCTCAAAAAAAGCAGCAGAGCTTTCCATTCTCTTTACATACTCGAAATGTAAACTCCCTTAAAACAGCCTTGGGGGATACCCTAAAGAGAAGCCATATCACACATTTGTAGCATTTGTTGGGGGCAAATATGTCCTTGGAAATGTAGAGATTCTCTTCTAATCAAATACACCTGAGAACTGCAAAAGTCAACTTACTGCAACAGAATTCTTTGTCCAATTTGATTGGGTGGATTGATCTTTAGATTTTGTGGACATGCTTCTTTATGCCTGGGAAATAATGAGTTGGTGTACATTGAATTTTGTCTAGTGGTGATCATTTGACTGATTCCCCTTTATTTTTGCAATTTTACTAATACCATTGTATTTCCATGCTAGGTCCAACTGGATTCTGTTCTGTTGAAGTTTCATACTCTGCATCATTTTTGGTTTCTTTTATGCAAATTACTAAAAGATGGGGGTCTACCTCCTCCAGAGTTGCCTGAAAATACACATAGTGACTTAAGGGGGCCAAAATTCTCTTCACAAGGCGGGTTTTTGAAGCAGCCAGCTTTTGATTCTCTGCCTGTGGATGTTGATAAACATGTTATCGATGTTGAACTAAAAACAAAGGAAAAACTTAGTTGCTTACTATCTGAAATGGCATGGCCTATTTTCTGTAGGTGTCTGATAAAAGGCAAGGAATTTATTGATTATAATCTTTGCCAGGTATTATATTGTCCTTTTTTCTCCCTGTATATGCTAAATGGATTTTTTAAGTAGTTTGTTATTTGAAAGAACACGTAACACGGTGCTTTTATAATGCTTTCATCATTTGATGGCATGCAATTATGAAATTTTTGTTCCTTTGCTGTCACTAAGTGACTAAACTTATCATCAAAACAGCTTGTAACAAATTTTATATATCTACCGTTCATAATTTATCAATGAACATTATTGTAAATGATTTGATACTTTAATCTTTGCTGCTGATTTCTGAATTGAGATAAAAAAGAGTAATTGAAATATAACTGTATGATTCATCACATTTGGGTTTTATTTAGCTTTTCTCACCTCACTATTTTGTTTTTCTCTTCATAAAAATATTTAGCTGCTTCTTTACTTTTACAGTTCTCAGATCACCATCTAGGTTGTAGAGGCAGGAAGTTCTTCATCTTTATAGTTCCTTATTGTTTCAGATGACTTGTGTTCGGTTACTCGAGATTCTCCCTGTTCTTATTGATAAACTCTGCCTATTTGGTGGTAAAGAGCTTGGGAATTTCACAATGCTCGTAAAAAATAAATTGGGTTTCAGTTGGCTTCATGATCTCATGGAATGGGGAAAGTCATCACTGAAAGTTGTAATTGTTTATTGGAGGAGAGCACTTACTTATTTACTGAATCTGTTCAAAGGTTCTTGTGATAAAACTTCTGTGTCAACAGTCATGACCATCGAAAATATTATCATGAGTGGTGAGATTTGTTTCTGTACTAAATTGTTTTTCCCATGATTCTATGAGTTCTATGTCATTAATATGTTTTGTTCATGTTTTGCATTGTCAATTTAGATGGTTATACTTTGGAAGAATTGACAGAACAAGTGTCTCGCCTGTCTATGTCTCTATCTAGGGAAGACTCTCACAATTTTCAGGAGGAAAATGCGAGGCCCAATTTATTGGTATCTGAAAGCCTGCCTTGTGAAAAGAACTGTTTTACTTCAGATATTCATTCTTCATCCATGGAGGATATAGGTGTACAAATTGTGGACTCTAAAATGACGACAGGCAAAAAAGATACTGAAACTGTAATTATTCTTTCAGATGATGAAGTTGAACCAAAATCCTTTTCCAAGAAGGTCATTTTATCAGTTAGCAAGACGGGTCACCACATATCTGATGGCAATACAATGCCCCATGCTGCTGATAATAATTTACCAACTGCTGACAGTGCAATCCAGAATGTTTCTTACATGAAAACTTCTAAGGAAATAGAGGAGACCCTCCAGAAAAAGGATATTAACGAAGTTTTCAGTCTTTCTTCTCAGAAACCGGACTCTGGTTATATACAACATGATAAGCCTGTGGTCACTTCCTTTATTGATTCAAAAGGCCCAGACAGTTGTAGGAGGGAAGTAAGCTCAACATCCAAGGATAGGGTCAATTTGATAAAATTTTCTGTCGACACTGTCAACGCTAAAAAATTGAATAGAGCTTGCAGTAGTATGGCTTCCAAAACCGGGGACACTACATCAAGTACTAGTAATAAAATAAGTGATTTTCAGAATTCTGAAGATGATCCGCTAGAGACTGCATTGAAATCTGTGGAATGTGTCCAGTCATATGTACCAAAGCCTACTTCTGTTTTGAGAAGACAAGTTATTCAACTCAGGACACCTCTTGAAAACAGAGCCAGTTGTCTCCATAAGTTAGATGACCCAGCAAAAAGATTCAAGCCAGCAAGGTTGGATGATTGGTATAAACCTATTCTTGAGATAGATTATTTTGCGATAGTGGGGTTGTCATCAGCAAGAAAAGATGAAAACCGAGTTGTTAACAAATTAAAGGAAGTTCCTGTATATTTTCAATCACCCGAACAGTATGTGGAGATATTTCGGCCATTAGTTTTGGAGGAGTTTAAAGCGCAGCTACAAAATTCTTTTCTTGAGATGTCTTCATGGGAGGAGATGTCTTATGGAAGCCTTTCTGTGATGTCAGTGGAGAGAATTGATGATTTTCATCTTGTTCGTTTTGTCCACGATGATGGTGATTCTGCAACAGGCAGGAGCTTTTCAGAAAATGACTTTGTTTTGCTAACGAAAGATCCTCCACAAAAATCTTCTCATGATGTTCATATGGTTGGAAAGGTATGCTGTTCTCTATGTGTGATTTATCTAAGTTTTCTCTAAAGTCTAAGAAGTCCTACAGTTGATTGGTTTGGGCAATGCATGATTGAATAGGTAGAAAATGTGAAGGAAAACCACTTCATATTTGTGAGGTGCAGTAAAAATGCCGAAAGTTTACAATTGCAACATAACTCTTTTGCAGTCCACCTCACATATTTTGACCACTCCAATCTGAGTTGGGAGTGAAAAAGTTAAAACTTTTCTATCCCACTCCATTTTCTCTCCCCTTTATTTTCTGCCTACCCAGACAAGCATTGCCTTAGTGTTTCTTACAATTTGGCATATGGATCCACTTCATTGGCATATCATGTTTTGTTGATAAATTTACCTTATATGAAGAATTCCATGTTGTTCATTTTTCTGATAATTGATTGCTAATTCTTTAATCAACTGTGATTGAATAGAGATCACAATAGCTAATGCACCATGAATTGGTTTCACTTTGAATTCTCATAACTAATTACTTCTCCTGCTAATATATTAATTTACTCCTCACCATATTTATCAGAAATAAAACTAATCATCTTGTTTTTGTGGTAAGTAGATTTCATCAGATGTAATGTTGGTTTTTTTTTGACTGCCAAATGTGTGAATTAATCTCTAAAATGATATGCCTTTGGTTGCCTTTTTGATGAACTAAAGTTATGCTGGCTCCCCAATGTGGCAAATGCTAACCTCAAGCCAATGTGGTTTTGCTCCTCAATGCAACCTGAAAAAGGGAAACCAAACAAATGTCTGTCATGCTAAAGTAGTCAATATGTGTTTGCAGGTTGAGAGGCGTGAGAAAGACAATAAAAGAAGTTTAAGTATTGTTCTCATCCGGTTTTATTTTCAAAATGGTTCTGCACGTTTAAATCAAGCTAGAAGGAATCTCACTGAACGAAGCAAATGGAACGCATGCCGTATAATGAGCATTACCCCACAAATTCGAGAATTTCTTGCACTGTCATCAGTAAAACATATCCCCTTACTTCCGCTCATTTTAAGTCCTGTCAAGGATTCCTTTTGTCTTGATGAATGCAAAGAAATAGATCTCAGTAAGTTGTGCCAGTCATTGCAGCGAACTCTAAGGTCATCGTTTAATGTCAGTCAGCTCCAAGCAATAAGTGTTGCTACTGGAATGGCTAAAACAAAGAAAACTGTTGAATTATCTCTTATTCAGGGTCCTCCAGGTACGTGATCCACCCTGAGCGATATCTTGACTTGGAAGATCTTATAATTTTTTGTATTTGTGTTTTTTTACTTAGAAGTTTGCACGTATGCTTATGTAAATGTAGGAACTGGGAAGACACGAACTATTGTTGCAATTGTCAGTGCCCTTCTCGCATCTCCTTCACAAAGGATGGGTTGTCAAAAAATTCCTTCAGATGAAAACTTCAACCAAAATTCTTTTTCCACCTATTCAAAACCAAAGATTAGCCAGAGTGCCGCCATTGCGAGGGCATGGCAGGATGCAGCCTTGGCTAGACAATTAAATGATGATGACCGAAGTTCATCAATATCTTTTGAAAATTGTGTGAGACAAAGAGTTCTTATCTGTGCTCAATCTAATGCTGCAGTAGATGAGTTGGTATCAAGAATTTCTACCCATGGTCTGTACGGCAGTAATGGAAAAATGTACAAGCCTTATCTTGTGAGGGTTGGAAATGCTAAAACAGTCCATCCAAATTCACTGCCATTCTTTATTGATACACTGGTTGATCAACGTGTAGCAGAAGAAAGGATGCATTCAAATGATGGGAAAAATAATGACTTGAGACTAGATTCATCAGCTGTGCTGCGGTCTAATTTAGAGAAACTAGCTGATTCTATTAGGTACTATGAAGTCAAGCGTGCTAACTTAAGGGATGGGAATTCTAATGTTAAAAGTCAACTGCATAGTGACTCTCATATGGGGGATGATAAGGAAATGTCTGATGCAGAAATTGAAATGAAGCTACGTAAACTATATGAACAAAAAAGACAAATATATAAAGATCTTAATAATGTTCAGGCTCAGGAGAAGAAAGCCAATGAAGAAACCAAGACTCTTAGGAATAAGCTGCGGAAGTCTATACTAAGGGAGGCTGAAATAGTGGTAACTACATTGAGTGGATGTGGTGGGGACCTTTATGGAGTTTGCTCTGAGAGAATGTTAAGCTCCAAGTTTCGGGGTCCATCTGAACATACCCTCTTTGATGCTGTTGTAATTGATGAAGCTGCCCAAGTATACATATCTTTGTTCTGTTATAAATAATTTATCTGTGATCTTCTAGTTTCCTTTGTTTGCCTTATGGCCTTTTTTTTTATATTGCTACAGGCTCTTGAGCCAGCTACTCTGATTCCTCTTCAGCTTTTAAAATCAAGTGGAACCAAATGCATTATGGTAAGAGTACTAACTCAAACTTTAAAAGTTCTGGTATAGGGAAACTAGTTACACTCACCTTTGTAATTTATTCAAGGTTGGTGACCCGAAGCAGCTTCCTGCGACTGTCCTATCAAATGTTGCAAGTAAATTTCTATATCAGTGCAGCATGTTTGAACGTTTGCAAAGGGCTGGGCATCCTGTTATTATGCTTACTGAACAGGTACTTATTTATTTTGTTGCTGGATATGATGCTAAAATGTTCTTTGGAAACTATTACCTTGAAGCCTCTTTGCATGCCATATGTTTAGGGGGATCTGAGAGCAATCATAGTCTAAATGGCCAATGTGAAGATTTGGTTTTTGCTAGAACACAATGGCATCATGTGATCCATGTAGCAAACTTCACCTGATGAGAAAATACTTTGTTGGTGTTGTATGACTGGGTTGAAAATTTCAGAAAATGCTGAGAGATGCAACTTTATTTCTTATTGAGGAATGATGTTCGACAAGAGATGCTCAAAAGATAAAAGAAATCCGATTTCGGGGATAGATTTAATGAATGATAGAATAAAAAATATCCATAGGATGTTTGTTTGATTTGTTATTCTATTACTAACAATTGCTCATTTAATTCTACTATGCTTTTTGTCATTCCCATATGGAATATGCATTTTCATATGTTTGATGAATCTTTGGAGGGTCTTGAATTTGAAATTTGGAGTTTTCTTTAGATTAGTTTGAGAACCTTAAAGAAAGTAAGGAGCTTTTGTGGCAGTATACCATTATTCATGCATTTGGGGGATTTGACTGGGTCTTGAATTTGAATTTTGGAGTTTTCTCTAGATTAGTTTGAGAACCTTGGCAGTATACCACTATTCATGCATTTGGGGGATTTGGCTGGAGGAAAATGCTTGAATTTTCAAGGGGTAGGCTCAATATTTAGATTTGCTTTTCATCCTGTTAGATACCTCAGCTTGAATCAATTAGTAACAGAAATAACTGTAACTGTTATGATTAAACTCTAGTTAGTTAATCTGACAACTGGACTGTCAATTAGTGGGTTAGAAATGTAACTGAAAGGTGAAGAGGGTATACCTAGGAGAAGGAAGAATATTCCTATCTTTTATATTGATTCTGCAATCTTACTGTTCCAGAACAGAGCAAAATCAATAATGTTAGAAGACATGGAAACATCTTACAATATCTTGATATTATTTTATTATTTTATAGTATCTTAAATTATCTCATCAGATTAGTTTCTTATCTTTGAATATCTCTCAAGATAGATTACTTAGTTATTATCATGATTTGTTTCCCTATTTAATTATGATTTGGAGTCCCTTATATTAGTATAAATATGGGTTAGTGTCTAGTCTCTTTGTATCAATTTTATCAACCATTATCAAATCATGAACTCAGGGCTACTTTTACTGAATCCAATAATAAGATTAGAGGTGGTCAGTATTAAACTGTAGACCACTCAGTCAACCATGCTTTGATATTGTTATCTAATAACCACTTTTCCTACAACCCTTAAATATATATTATGCATCTCATGATTCTTAAAGCCGTCCTTGTTCTTATTGTATCTTCTTTCTTTGTTTTGGTACAAAGGTTATATTTTTATTATGTAAGAAAGCTGAATCCCTTTTATGGTTTTCCTCACAATGGCAGTATAGAATGCATCCAGAGATATGCAAGTTTCCTTCGTTGCATTTCTATGACAACAAATTACTAAATGGCAGCCAAATGTCTAGCAAATCAGCACCATTTCATCAAACCAAAGGTCTTGGGCCTTATGTATTCTATGATATTATTGATGGTCAGGAGGTTCATGGGAAAAACTTTGGTGCAATGTCGCTTTGTAATGAACATGAAGCTGATGCTGCAGTTGAAATACTAAGGTTTTTCAAGAAAAGGTACAAATGCGCTGTCTCTGTTTCTCTCTTGCTTTTGTGTTTATTATGATGACTGCTTACAAAACTCTACATGAATGCCTCCCAAGGTACCCAACTGAATTTATTGGTGGAAGAATTGGCATTATTACTCCATACAAGCGTCAACTTTCTCTTTTGCGATCTCGTTTTCTTAATGCATTTGGATCTTCAAGCATAGCCAATATTGAATTCAACACTGTGGATGGTTTCCAAGGTAGAGAGGTGGATATATTGTTACTTTCTACTGTAAGAGCAGCTCATTCAAGCACAGCTGCATCTAAAATCAACTCAAGCTCTATTGGATTTGTTGCTGATGTAAGACGGATGAATGTTGCCTTGACAAGGGCCAAGTTATCACTTTGGATTTTGGGTAATGCAAGAACTTTACAGACAAACCATAACTGGGCAGCTCTTGTGAAGGATGCTAAAGAAAGAAACTCGATTATGATGGCTAAGATGCCATATCATTCAACGTTTAAAACAGCTAAAAATAAGTTCTCTTTTGAAAATTCTGACAATCATCCAAGACCACTGAAGCATGAGAAGGTTAGGGATAGTGGCCACAATGTAACAAAAGTTTTGGTTAATGACAATGATACCCTTGAGAGGAAAAAGAAATGTGTTGTTGCTGAACTAAAGAATGGGAACAAGGGTAGTGGGGATGAGAATACTTTTTCAGCTTTGGGAAAAAGTGCTCCATGTAAGGAAGAGGATTCCGAAGATGAGCATATTTCCGTAAAGAAAGTTGCAAACTGTGAAAGCAGAAGCTCCTATGATGGTGCACATACAGTGTTAGATCAACAGGTTTGCAATGGTGGAAGAGAAAGCAAATATAAAATGAAGATTAGCATGGGAAAGAAAACATTGAATAAAAGGCAATCAAAATTTCAAAATGCAAGGAATAATTTAGACCATCCAGTGGAAAAGACAGATGGGGGACATAAAGCATCAAAACTTAGAGAGTCGGAAAGACTGACTATGTATTCCGGAGGGGATAGGAGCAGTTATACAGAAGTTTCTGCTTCCTCAATGAAAGGATGTCACAGAGAGAGAGACGCAGATGATCAAGGTAGTGCTCTTAATCAAAGTAAAGTTGCTGAAATTTCAAAAAGGAAACAGCAGCGTGAAGCTGTTGATGCTATTCTTTACTCTGGTTTGATATCTACAAAGAAGGATGAGAGATCGACAAAAGCTCCTGCAAAAAGGCCTTTTTCCTCATCTGTTGCAAATGGGAGTATGAAACCACCTAAGAAAAGAAGAGGTAAACTACCTCAACTATGCTTGCTAATTTTTGATAATGTAGATGTCGTTATTTATTTTCTCTAGTTGATGTGAATGTGATGATGCCACGAAAACAATATTTTCTGGTGCATTGATATTATTACTCTTATTATTCCTATATTTCTGTCCTTGTTCAATTAGATGATCATCAGCTGTCATCCTAAAAGTGCTATTGAAGAATGATTTGAGTATCTTTTGCATCCTCTTCCATGGTATTCTTTTCTTACCTGTACATGAGTACATCTTGGCTTGTGGTTAGGGACGCGAGGGTTCATTTGAGCCATGCATGATATTTATTTATTTATTGTTGCTTTATTTTGTCATATCATCTCTAAAAAGAGCTATAGCTGCTATTAAAGAGCTATGCTACACTGCAGAAATTTTTTGACAGAATTCCACCAGAATTTAAGATTCAAGGATGGATATTGGATTAAGCCAAAGTGGTGGAAATTACTTATCCATCCAAGAGTCGACAATAGTAACAATTTACGCTGCAAAAATTTTAACAAATTTTTTCCATCTAGTATTTTCTGCTAGAACGTCCATGTTTCAGATTGCAAATAAGAGCTGGTTATGTGCTTGTTTGCATTTTTCCCTGAATTTGAGACACTTTTCAGTGAGACCAGAAGAATGAGCACGAGATCAAGGAAGAAACGATTTTTCTCTGAGGATTAAGGCTGAAGCTTTTCGATCCTGTTGTGATCATCTTTTTGACTTGCTCTGCTTGGATGAAATTTTTTGCTGCTCGGCGGATGCATTCCCATCAGAGATCAACTGGAAACGTTAAAGCGACGGTTGTTGGCTAAAATGAGGAACGATAGCTATTTGTATATATGGTCGCAGTATTTTTTTCAGTTTATACCCACAGTATCTAAGGAGAAAGAGACATATGGACTAATCTAGTGTTTGGCCGAGAGGCAATTAAGAAATTTTGTTCATAATGGAATAACTGTATCCTATTGTTCATAATGATAAAATGGAAAAACTGACTGCATTATACAACTTTTCATTTCTTTTCCCGGATAATTTTTTTATACTTTGTGCAGTACTGAGCACTCGGTCTTTTTCTCGCGATAACCATTTCAAATGTGACAATTTTTATTTTTCAATAATTTTTAAAATAGGCAGAAAAAAAAACTAGCTGTCAAAAAAAAGGGAAAAACTAATCATATTTGGTAAGCATATTGATTTTAACGAAAATAGAAGTTGATTTGATTTAGGGTTAAATATGTTGTCTCTATAAAATAGGACAACGTTCGTTTTTAGTCTTTTAAAAAATGTTTTTTTAGTTTAATTTTTGAAAAATACATTGTTTTTAGTTCTTATAGTCTTTTTTTAAATTTTAAAAATATTATTTAAAAATTTATTTTTATCCCTTTTAATTTTCAATTTTCATCCAACTCTTTTTTATTTTATTTCTAGAGATATCAATTTTGGCTTGACCGACGACCCAACCCGATAGACACGTGATTTAGACTATATTGGACTCATTAATTACAAGCTTAAAAGAAATCAGATCATTTTGGCCCGCTCCAATGGGTCCTCTGGGCCATGCTAGACCCTCATTTTACGCATTTTTTAATATCAAGTGAGAAGACTTTTATCATGAAAGGATAAGAGGAGTAAATCATAGTCATAAGATCAAATCACGAATGATCAAGATTAAAACATAAAATCACATGACTTTTTTAAGTGGTCATGTGACCACTAATTAACTTTTAATCTCAACTATCCATGTATGGTTGTATCATCTAGATTTAATCATCTCACTCTCTCATTAAAACTCCTCTCACTTGATACATCCCCTTGAGCCATGGGAGCATATCAAGTGAGAGGACTTTTATCATGAGAGAATAAGAAAAGTGAATCATAGCCATAAGATCAAATCATGAATGATCAAAATTAAAACACAAAATTACAAGACATTTTTAAGTGGTCATATGACCACTAACTTTTAATCCCAATCATCCATGTATGATTGTATGGTCCAGATTTAATCATCGCACTCTCTTATATTAAAACTCTATACATCCCCTTTGAGCTATTTTTATTTGTAAATAATTCGGACTCGGCCTGCCCAGTGTATTGAAAAATTTAGGAGAAGGGCTTGGTAAAAATTGAAAATTAGGAAGAATAAAAATAATTTTTAAATTTAGAAAATGGCCACATGAACTAAAATTGATACATTTTTAAAAAATGGGGGACTAAAAAGAGAAAAAAAATTTAGAGACTAAAAGCGAACATTGACATATTTACAAAAACTAAAAACATATTTAACCCTTTAATTTAATATGAAAATTGTAGATATGCATTATAATTAAGTGATACAATTTGATTAGGGCAGATTTGAATTGTATAATTTTTATTCTCTTTTTATTTTCTTAAGCGATAGGTAGTCTATATATATGTATTGTAATCACCAAGGTAGTTAAAATTGGATCGGTCATTGAACCGATGAGAACAGAGGTTTAAGGTTCAGAAGTTCGACCGGGATTCAACCAAGGTACAATAAAATAATATTATTTTAATTATAAACATAATATATAATATTATTTTAAACTCTAAACCTATACAATATTGAGCAAAAATTAACATAAAAATCATAACTTTATAAAGAAAAATTAAACTTTACTACTAAATGTCATAATTCATAACATAAAATATTCAAAATTATAAATAATTGAAGAAAGTGATATCTATTTCTTTTAAAAAAAATAAAGTTTGAATTTTTTTTAAAAAAGTAAGAACCGCTCCAACCCGATTTTTCCTGTTTTTGACCGGTTCTTTGGCAAGACAGTTCTCAGGATGTTCCAGACAGGGGTCCGGTTCCCGATTCAACCGGTCGGACCGGCCGGTCTGGTCCGGTTTTGTCAATGGTAATCACACTATGTAATCATCTAATTGAAATAATATATTTAGATATCTTTTTTTGAGCTCTCGATCCCTAGGGTTTCTGTTTCTGCATTTAGCTATTTGTGACTCCTCTCAGGTAGCCTTCATTGCTGTGCTTTTTTACGGGCAACCTTCATTGCTGTGTTTTTTTTTCTCTAAGCAGCTTGCATTGCTATAATTGGCACCTTTTATCTATGTCCCGCCACTGCTGTCCGCCACTGCTACACCACCACCCTCCCTCATTTGAAATTTTTGGAACCTACCCCCTTTTATTTTCTAGAGTCCCACCCCTACCCTCGACGGCCCCATTAGCACACCCCTCCTTGTTTGGGTTGTCATATGTGGCCACCCATTGTTGATTCTTCAACTTTCTACTTTGTAGGTTTGTCTTTGTTTTTCTATTTCAATTCTTTTTAGAAATTAGATTCCGAAATTCAAAGTAATGTATTATGGATAACTAATTTTTGGAATACATTAATTTAAATTCCAAAATCTAATTTTTGGAATACATGAACTCAAACAAATTTGTCAACCATGTCATCGTCCAACTCAGATGTCTCATGGCATCATTATCTCGTGTGACAAGGCCAGATAGAATTCTATTAGCCACATCAGCATTTTTGGAACAAAATCCGCCGACAATGACCAAAACCAAATGCCTTGTACATGACATGAATGAATACCAAATACCAAAAATATTATAAGGACGAAGATATTTAAGTAAAAAAAACTCTAGTTTAAATTTTGTTGCAACTGAAAATAGAGGATTTTTTTCTTTTTTAAAATGATTACAAGTAGAGTTGGGTATATAGATCGTCCCACCCCGCAAAAGGCCCGCAACTTAAATGGGCCAAGCTGGCCCAGACTACGAAATAAATGGGTCAATTTATTCTGGCTTGCATCTACAACGCATAGCCCCGTGGGCCGACCCATAGCCCGAGATAGTAAAACAAAAAATAAAAAATGTAAAAAAAAGTTAAAAATGAATAAAATAAAAAAATTCAAAATTATGTTCATTTGAATTCCAAAGCAACAACCAAATTATGATTAAAAAAAAGGTTAAATGCAAGAAAATTTCAAAAAGAACAACATAATAACAAGATATAACAAAAATATCAAACACTTTTATGTTGACTAGAAATAATGAGACCCTAATTTTCAAGGTAGTTAAAATCGAACTGGTCAGGGGTTCAAGGTTTAGAAGTTCAACCGGGATTCAAATAATAACAAAAAAATTCAATTTAACCTTTTAATTTTTTCGTAGTTCGTGCCTCTCTCTCTCTATCATCGCCTACCTTCTCACCCACCTTGTTTTTTCTCTCTATCTTCTTTTCACCTTTTGTTGTAGTTGGTTCTTCTTGGCTAGCTTTTTGGTTGCTTCTTTCTTCCTTGATCTGATGAAGAATATGAAAGGGTTGTCTCCATGGAGCCTCCTCGTGCTGTGTATATGTATAAGATAACCAGGTTGAGGCACCATAGTCTCTTGTAAGGCTATGAAGACTTGCCCAAGTTAAACCCCTTTTGCCTCTCTTTTATAAAGATTGAAATTTTCTCTTGTGGGTATTTTTAGATTTGGATTTTTCTTTGATATCTTCGTCGCTTTTGGTTGATTTTGGATTTATGTGGTTCTGTTTTTGTACCTTTTTTTTAAAAAAAAATGAACCGCTCCAAACCGACTGACCGCCGGTTTGGCTGGTTTTCCGGTTCTAAGGCCGGTTCCATGCCAAGGCAGTTTTGAGGTTTGTCTGGCTCGGAAGGGGGGGGGGGGCGGTTTCTGGTTGAACCGGCTGGTCCGATTTTGACCATCATGCTAATTTTAGAAAAGGCGGGCCAACCCGTGGCCCATAGGCTAAATCCATTAAACCAACGGTCTAAACGGAACGGGCTGACTAGGCCACAACTAAATGGGCCTTATATTTTAGGACCATGGTGCACATGGGCTGCGGGTTAAACATGTGGCCCATGGGCCTCCGTCCATATACCTAGCTTTAATTACAAGGGACACAAGAATCAGTTGTGATAAGCTGGACTTCTACAAGGTAAATGACACTGAAAATACTTTGTATGATATTTACAGCCTATCATGAGAAGAAAGAGGAGGAGAGATTAACATCCTTCCAACACCCATAAATTCAGCAGCAAATTCTTCATCGTTTTTTCCCAGCATATCCTTTAAGCTACATTGGATATTCCTTGCTTTCAGCGCCCAGTATCTTGGCTTTATCTTCTTTTCTAATGAATAGCTAAAGTACCTAGGGTAGCCCACCACATCTCTTACTGGCCTCTCCATTGAGTTCACCAGAAATTCTATTTTTGGCCTCAGAACCCCCTCTATACTGTACCCAATTAGAGGAGAAAATGTACGTACCATAAATGCAATCTCCTTTTCTGAAAGTCCTAACTTCGTCAAGTACATTATCCTGCAGAATATCAACAGAACAAATTACTAACTAGAACGACACCTCAATCATTCTATCACTACAGGTGAGAAGAAAAAGACTTCATGTTTCGGTTTTCTGTTGATGCAATGTAACATTTACAAAGGGGTCATAATGCGGTTGAAGAAGTTTTCAAAAAAAAAATACGGTTGAAGAAACTGGAAATTCGACTTATGTTTTCCTGGAACTTTTCTTTTATTTTTCACATCTAATGACCAGAGAAAATAGAGACTTGCAAGTTGCAATAGAGCATTACCATGTTTATATGATTCAAAAATCTAAAGCACTAAGAATTATTTTAGAATAGTAGATACCTACTGCCCAAAATTGACACAAGGAATCCAGGTAACATGCCAAAAATTGATTGGGTGAGAGCAAACAAATACGATACACTCAATTCTGTATCGCCTGAAAGGCTTACAAAAAGGATTGAAGCTCTCACAACATTTCTCACATCTGTCTGTATCGGATCTATGCCCTCCTCATCTTAAATTTGTCTCTACTTTTCTTTTATCACTAACAGACTAGCCGAACATGAAGAATCATCTATGATTCCACTTTCCAGTGACCACTTAGTGTAACATCAGAGGAAATAACCTAATTAACAATCAGACTACTCTGAAACAACAGTAAACAAAAGATGAAAGTGACGAGTTAGAACAATACCGTTGAGGTAAAGTTTTGTCAATGTCAGACACAAGTAATTCTGGATACTTTCTGATAACCACAGGAAGGTAAGTTTTAGAAACACCAACCCCTCTAAGGAACTCAATCTTCCTCTGTAGAGTTTTACTAATGCTGGCAGCAAAAATTTCAGGGCAGCGGACAAGTATTCTCCCAATATTTTCTTTATCAAAACCCATATTTTCAAAGAACAGAACAACCTGCAGATAACAACGAACAAGAGCTTATTTTATAAACAAATAAATGAAACAACACCAATAAGTATAATAGAAACCTATCTGCAGCTAGGAAAAACAAAAAGGACTTCACTGGTAAGTTGGTAACAGTTGAATCAAGAAATTTTTTCTTATAGACGACAACATTATGAACCAAATTTATTGGATAAGGGTAGAACAATTGAACAATCAAGCAAAAAAAAAGGGCTCCATTGTGTTGAGAGTTGAGACATATTGGCAGGACATGAACAGCATATTTGATTGGTGGCCAATGTTGCACAGGTACAGATATGAGTATCTGCTATGATATGATAACACAAATGTGACCATTTAAAAAAATAATAATAATATACAAGTACAACAATATATATTACATATAATATATATTTACTGATGAAAATTGGCTATTTGTGCGATAATTTTGAGGAAAACAAGATTGCAAGAGTGAGATTATGCTTTGAGGGGGGAAATTGGTGAGAATGGGATATTGGATATGGATATAACACAAATAAGTCATCAATTTGGGATTATCTGTGCATCATGACTATTAATTATTTCTAGTTTGTCTAGAAGAAATACTTCATAAAGCGATTTTGGGATCCTAACATCAACTAGAGATATGCCAAAGTAATCTTTATAAGGATTAGGCAATCCTCATCCCTTGAACTAGCTTTTAGACTTGAGTTAGGCCTAGCCTGAACTCTAAGATAGTATCAGAGCCTATCATAGATCTGTTATTGGGCCACTCGCATTTGTTCATACTCTAGATATATGGTCCTGTTGCAACCCCAGCCACCTATGATGATTCCTTGCAATGGTTTGAGGAACGCCAACCCTTGGGTTTCACTGCTACACAAAGCTACCTATTATGATTACTTAAAAGTGGTTTCAGGAGTGTCAGGCCTCATGTCTGTTGTATACACTAGTAATTCCTTTGCTTGTCTTTCCCAATCGCCTTCAATTGGTCCTTGGGTTCTCGATTCTGGTGCCACCAAAAAGATCTAGAGCAATAAATCCTTATTCTCTAAACTGTCTACCTCCGATTAGTTACCAACATTTACCTTAGCAAATGGTTCCCAAACACAATCCAAAGGGGTAGGTAGTGGTACTACTCATCACCTTTCCTCCTCGTTGCTTGATTCTGTATTATACGTTCTAGTTTCCCCATTTAATTTGCTTTCTATTAGTCGCTTGACTCGCTCCCTGGACCCTGTTAAATATTTAATTAAAAATTCTATTTTCTTGTAGGATCGGAGTTCAAGTTGAATGATTGGAGTCAGCTGTGAGTCTAATGGCCTCTACCATCTCCTTGACCACCCGCATATTTGCACTACCACAGATCCCCCTATTCTGATACATGCTCAACTGGGTCACCCTAGCCTAGTAAAATTACAAAATCTAGTGCAAAGTCTGTCAAGTTATCCACTCTGTCTTGTGAGTCGTGTCAACTTGGAAAATATACTCATAGTTCATTTCATGATTGAGTCCATAGTCAAGCAAAGTCACCTTTTGCCTTGGACTATTTCTTAACTGTTTAGACTATTGCATACATCCAGCTTTTATACCAATACAATATAAGCTTGCAATACAAGCCACTGATAGAACAATCTAGAAGCAAATGCTATCCAACCAATAACTGCTAAACAAACACTAGCAAACTCAGAACACACGAAGGAAAATAAGTTAATATAGTAACGTAGATAATACAGAACATAGTACTCTATCACACACAATCTAGTGCTCCATGCCAGAACAAAACACATGAAACTCAACATATTCTTTGTGCGCAAGAGGGTCCTAAATAAGAACTTCACAGTTCACCATATTCCTGCAGCTCATCAAAATGCTAACATCCTCACAAACCTCTCTCCCCACTGCAGTTCACCGCTCTTAGAGACAAACTCAAGGTGATCGACAAGTTCTCACTTGGTCAACCACCTTGAGTTTGAGGGGGGGATGTTAGAGTGTAGTCTTATATTAAGTCGGTATATGTGCATAGCTAGTGTGTCTTTCAGTTACTATATTAGTCAAATGTGTAAATTTGCTAATGTTAAGCTGTGTAACAAAATTCTCACATCATCATCAGTTAGGTAGTTCAAATCTAATTGATCTGAAACAGACCTCTATAAATTGATCACTCACTCTGTTCTGTAATTCATTTCAAGTTAATAGATTCAGTGTCAGAAATATTCTCTTCAATCTCTCTAAATTTTCTTACACTGTCAATTACTTTCTAGCATTTTCTCTTCTACTCAACTCGTAATATATATTTTTATAACATATCTGTCACACATCACACACACTTTATTAAAGCAAAAAAGAAATACCTGCAGAATGTCTTTGGGCTTCTGTAATAGTAGCTGGGGACTTTTAGCAATAACCTGATCCAACTTTTTCCTTTGAACTCCTAGTTCAGCAAACTGATCCACCATCAACTTCAGCACGCTAGTTGAACAACCCAATAGATGAGGTTGGCTTTTGATTGCATGGTCTACCCACATCTTTGGAACCTATAATGAAGCATTCTATTATTAGTCTTGTGCTTCTATAAATCATTCTTCTGGTCAAACCAATGAAATATATCCTCCCTACCTACCGTATCCACTCACCCATATACCACAAACATTATTTTTCAAAAGAAACAAGCATATACATGTGAAATAAAATGGATTCTTGATAAGGCACCAAAAAGGCCAAGCCACCAGCCATAGTCCTAAGGATATGCCATAGGCAAATCTACGTAAAAGGAATTGTGCAGATTTAACTGCGTTGAATTTCTCCAATGAGTGTTTTTCACAACTGCATCTTAGAATTTGGGCTAGGCCTAAGTCAACACCAAAAGCTAGCTCAAGGGGTGAGGATTGCCCAAGCTTTATAAGGACTACTTTGGCCATATCTCTAGTCAATTTGGGATCTCAATACTGCATGCTATAGCTCTCCCCATGAGGCCAAAGGTAAAACAGAAAAGGCCATAGCTGGTGGTCCCAAGACAAGAAAGATTGACATATTTGATCCCAAAATCAGTAATGCTCCTACTTAAGTTATAACAATCCATGAAGATTGTGAAGAATCAATTACATAATCAAAGAGGAAATAGTTATTTCTCATTATATTTAACTGTAAAGTACTAATAACAGTGGTGATGAGTTATATTGTGCAAGCTCAGTGACTCCAGACCATGAAATATTGTCACGTCCAAGTATAAAATTCTGCTGTTTATCTTGAATTAATTTACCACCAATAACTTGTTGCAACTTTATTTTTTTAAAGATCATATGTTGGTTGACTTGATGCCTAATTAATATTCACAAAGAAAATGCATTATATTGAACATATACAGAGGTATATCTTATGGTGGTAGTGACTACCTAGTATGTACACTAACTTGAGACTCTTGACTTCAACCATATGAGTATGACTATGCTTTACGACAATATACAAAGGTTATTGAACTTGTTAAATATATAATGCCTTGGTTCTATTTCAAGTTAGCATGATAGGACTGTTTCATTTCACTATAGAATGTGTTTTCAAGTAAAATATTATTGCAAAACAACAATTCAAAGTGATCTCCTTGGTTTGCTTTTAATGATAATCAACTTACCTATATACAGATACAGATACAGATACATGCAAAATCATATGGACACAAGCACTCATGATGCAACAGAATCATACCTTCACAGAATATAAAAAGGCAAGGACCTCCTTATAGTTTTCTTGAATGCTTGCAGATAGAACCCAAGGATATTTTAGCATCAACTTGGCATAATCTTTATCCACCACATCAATCTGTAAAGGAATAAATTTGGGAATAGAAAATGATATAAAGATCATGATGATGGCATTTAACTCTAAGCCAAAGGTACATATGGTAGCTGCTGGGAAGAGCATATGTGTGAATAAAATTGACGTACCTCCTGCAAGGCCAAAACTCTAGTTTTGAGGACTTGAACATTCCACAGCAAAATAGGAGGAAAGGCCAATATTATGTTTGGGATGTGATTTCTGGGGATTCCAATATTCTCGAGAAAATCAACTATACGTGCCATGTGACTGTTTATCGGTAACAAGAGTATACGAGGAAATGATTCAATCAAGTAAGGGAAAGCGGCATCTGTGGAAGCGAAAATATCTAGACCTCCGCGCCTTGCTTCAAGCTTTTCGAAAAAGGACAGAGTGTGCTGTAGATCTTCATCAATTGGAATTGATAAGTGGCGCATCATGCGGCGAATGTTTTTGATAAGGAAGTGATAGTCGTGAGTGGGAGGAAAGAAGAGTTGCTTGATAGACGTAACCTTGTGAATGAGAGATGGGAGGGTGTCAGCGGATATATACCTGGCGACGTTCATAGAGGAAGAGAGAGTGAAGCCGAGACTCTCTAGGTATGCAAGTTTGCCCTTGTCCCCTTTGTTAGCGGCAATGTGAACGAGTTTGTCCCTCAAGTTGAACACACCACCGGTACCCTCCCACGTGGACACGGACATGGAAGAGGAAGAGAGCTGCTCCAAATCCCTCACGCCTTCCACCAACATGTTGAGATAAGCGGGTGAGTTTGATGCGATGGATTGGGATTCCTCCTCCGACACCCCCAGTCGTTGAAGAAAAGTTGAAACAGCCATTCGGCCTTCCTGCAGTTCCCATTCGGAGAGTGGGAGAGGGTCCCCCATCCCCGAACGGCAGCGCCAATTTGAACTCCTCCTCCTTGTTTTATCTTCTTTATCATGGTACTGATGATATCCAACTCCAACTCCCCTTCGGATGCAGTTGCTGAACAATAAACAAGGAGGCTCAATCTTGTGTGGGAACGGAAACGCGAGTGGGAGAAAGGAATTCGTGTGAATTCGAAACAGCAACATGTTTGTTCATATCAACCACCTAGGCTACTACTAACTACAAATCCAATTTCATATTAGTCTTTCAAATTACTACTGCACGCATTTGCATTGGGGCGAAGGAAGAAAGAAGGGACAAGGGTTTTGTCGAAGGTCGCAGAAAATAACCATTGAACAAAATGTTTTAAGCCTGTGTTGGACTTGGAATTAGAGTGGAGTGGCTGTGGAAGAGAACGAGACTGTAAAGTGTAAATTGTAATCCGTATTCTATTATATTGAATTTTGAATTTGAATTGTAAATTATAAAAAAATTATAAATAAAAAGATATGATTGTCAGGAGTATTTGAATTTGAAGTTGCGGGTGTTCAAAACCTAACAAATCCAAAAAATAACCGCAAATAAATTTAAAAAAATCAAAAATTAATAAACAAATCAATTTTTTTAGATGATTTTTTTTGAAAATTGAACCGATCATTTTTTTTGGCAGAGCCAAACTGAACTACAATGTTATTTCCTTTGAACTTGTTTGAATATTTCTTTAATTGTTAATTGTTGTCTAACATAGGCTATTAATAATTAATTGTTGAAGTGAATTACACTTTCTTTTTTAGAGTTGGCTTTTCCATAGCGCATAGCTAGGCGGACACGATCCAAAACCATTGTATTGTAGTAATAGCACATGCATATATTCCATGTTCTTTGATTCAGGACCTTTTTCGAGGGTTGAAAGCCCTTTAGGGTATGTTTGGGAGTTTTAAAGTAGAGGACAGGGGAGGATTTCTGATCAATATTTTATTTATCTGAGTGTTTAAAAAATATGTAAAAACCCTCAAAAGTCACACCTCTAGTGCATTTTTTGAGTTCTCCAAATTGGAGAGTTTTTAAAAATGTACTAGAGGAGAGGACTTTGGAGGTTTTGGAGGGCTTTAAAATGTTTTTTTCCATCATTCTCCCCTACTATACAACTAAAATATTGGAGTAAACTCTCCCCTCCCAAACACACCCTTAGTGAAGCCTGTATCTCAAGCGCCAGGACAAGCTTTCATTTCATATGCACTTTGACGATTCATCCCCAAGGCCAGTGGTTGGTGTAACATCCCAGCTGCTTTTCGGATTGACGATTGTCCCCACACACCAACACGAGTCTTTTCAGCATGCTTTGTCCTCACTCACATGCTTTTTAGGAAACTTCCCAGAAGGTCACTCATCCCAAAATTGCTCAAAGTCAAGCATGCTTAACTGTGGAGTTCTTAAGTGATAGGCTACCGAAAAGAAAATGCATCTTGTTGGTATAGGTAGTACCAAATCAATTCTTTTTAAGTTTTCCTCAACTGTACAGTCCCATACATGTACAGTCTCAGAATTCCTCTCATTCAGGTATGATTTCGGTTCATTCATGTACCCCTTCACCTAGAAGTCTGCCAGGAGCCGCTCCTTGTCTGTTCCTCTCTGCACCTGCGATCACTCCCCGCCCTCGTCGGCCTCAGGCTGTCACAGTTGGTAGCCAAAGTAAGAGGCACATGATGTTGATAAACGAGGTCGAGTCATGGAGCTAAGGTTGATGATGGCAAAGAAAATGAGGGGATCGATTTCCTTTTTCTCTCTATTTTTTCTACTCTAGATTTTTTCTTCCGATGATGAGACTATGAGAATCACGCTAGAGGAGGAATAAGATGGAGTTGCAGAGGTTTGAAAACTTCACCGTCAAATTGTCCTTGTCGAGTGGAATTACATGTGTGCCAGGGTAGCACTTAACGTGTCACATCACCAAGTCTATTAATGTTATCCTACTCAGACTAATGTGAGGATTAACATGACTGGTGTTTTTTAAATTGAGGGACCTATTTGTCTATTTTTTTATGTCAGGGGCCAATTCATAAGCATCTTACAATTTGAATGACCAAAATGATGGTTTACTCAAGAAACTAAGTCTCCTTTCAGGTGTGACACGTCACATGTGTCACCTCTAAGGCGTTACCTCTCTTCAAGTTTGTTTTGCGCACACATACACATAGATAGATAGATAGATAGATAGATAGATAGATAGATAGATAGATAGATTGATTGATTGATTGATTGATTGATTGATAGATAGATTGATTGATTGATAGATAGATAGATAGATTGATTGATAGATTGATTGATTGATTGATTGATTGATTGATTGATTGATTGATAGATTGATTGATTGATTGATTGATTGATAGATTGATTGATTGATTGATTGATTGATAGATTGATTGATTGATAGATAGATTGATTGATAGATAGATTGATAGATAGATTGATTGATTGATTGATAGATAGATTGATTGATAGATAGATAGATTGATAGATAGATAGATAGATTGACAGATAGATAGATAGATAGATAGATAGATAGATAGATAGATTGATAGATAGATAGATAGATAGATAGATAGATAGATTGATAGATAGATAGATAGATTGATTTTAAGATACCATTGTTTTATTAAGCAATAATAGAATGAGCTTTCATTTACTAATGTGATGTCATACCATTTGCACTCTAGTCCCTGTGCATTTAAATTCTTTTCAGTTTTAAAATATAAAATATGATTGATTAAATTTTTGAAATAACTTTAATGTTTTAAAAACTAGCTAATGAACCTGTGTCTTGCACGGAATAGTTATATGTATATTAAGTAATATATATTTGTATAATTAATGTTTTTATCAAGATGTTATGATAATCATTGCCCCAATATACTTGTTTTTACAAACCAATATACTACTTTTAAAAAAAATAGAATTCGTTCTTTAAAAGAAAAATATAATTTGCTTAGGCAGAGACTTTTGAATTAATACTCATTTCTTGAATATGAGACACAAAAAATAAAAAAATGTATGGTAGACTTTGTTGATATAATAGGACATATATAATTAATTTTCTGCTTTTGCGAATGTCAATATTGGAAAATGTATATATTGCAACATAATCCTAGTAACCAAACTTTAAATATCATATATTAGTAATAATTTAAAAAATATATTAATAAAATAAGAAAAATATAGGAGCCCACCTTAGATCAAGTTAACTAATAGTCCAAAAAGTGTGCATATGATTTTTTTTTGTTTATACCCACAGTATCTTAGGGGGAAAGAGCCCCTAGACTAATATGTATTCGGCCAAAAAGTAAAGTCATGTCACGGATTGTTCCATCATCGGGGATGGAACACAGGTCTTAGCCGTGCTCGTCCCTTAGATGGAACACATTAACCACTTGCGGTTGTGCATATGAAACTTTTGAAAACAAAGAGTGATGAATCAAATAATAATAAAAGAGATATCTCCAGGAAAAACAAAAAAAATATAAAAATGAAATTATAAAACAAACAAAAAAACTAAACCTTGTTTCTATTGGATAATAGAGAACTCGTTCTTTCCCTAGTTGAAATCTCACCTTTAAGCTTTTTGTGTCATTTCAATAGTTGAAAATATGATAAGTACACCAACAACAAATTTTAAATAAAAATACTTATACTAAGTTGAAATCTAAAAATTCTTATAAAAACTATAAAAGAATGAAGAAAATCAGATCAAAATCATCAAATATTGAAATAGAGAACAACATAACTAAAAAACAGAAATTGTTTTCAAATGAAAAAAGTGAAAATGTTAAATTAGAAATCAAAACAAACAAAGCCGTAAAGTTAACCAATAATTCATAAAACTTGCATGGAAGCAAAAAAAAAAGACTAAGAAAGATAGTTTCGATGCAAGAGAACTGACAAGAAAAAATCAACAAAGAAATTCCTTATGCCAATATTATTCATATATAGCACCCCCTTCTATCTATATTTTAATGAAACAATTTAATTTCTCTTTATTACTCATATTTTGATATTTTTTGCTATCATAAACAATCTACATATATTGTGAATAGAACATCCAGTCATTCATGTGAACATTAGTGTTCTCATATTTGAAAATAAGATAATTAATTTCAATTATTATATGATTTCATAATAAATTGATAGATTGATATTTAATTAAACTACTCATATGCGACATATTAATTTGTGAATAAATTGATGAAAAATAATTTAATCTAATTAATTAAAATATATACGCACATCGAAATTGTTAAAATAAAAATTATTATAATTGAAATATATTAATATATATCAAATTCATTAAAAAGTAAATTATAAACACAAATATTCTAAATAAAATCAACTCTCCATATTTAAAAATTAATTAATTTTTCTCATTTTTTAATAGATAGATAGATAGATAATTTATAATAGATATGAAGACATCAATACTAAAAAAGGTAATAAATAAGAATGATCAATCATACAATAGAGAAAAAAGGTTTCCTCGTGTAAAAAGTCAGTATAGAAAAATCGAAGAATAGCAATAAAGTGAGACACACGATAACAAAAATATATCAATATATTAAGATTAATATTTCAAAAAGTGAAATAGATAAAATATCATTCATAAAATAGAAAAATGATCAATTGCCATCAATTAATTAATTTAAAATATAAAATTGAATATTAGTAATAAATTGTTATTGATGACTCATGAATAGCTCTAAATAAAAACATTCATAAATAGTTAATAAAATAATTACCATAAAATAATAAATAGAAATAAAATAGGAAATTGCTTACGGAGGGAAACTACATAGTTGTAGTGTGTTGACATATGACATTATCCTATGTGGCATAACCTTGCTATATAATATACTAGCTTAATAACTCGTGTCTTGCACGGGATGTTATGCATGTTTATTTAATAGTATAATTTTTTATTTTTTAAATTACAAAGGTTTGATTTGAATTTATTGTTATTAAATATAATTTTTATATGTTAAATTATATATTATTAAATTGAATAAACTAATTTCTAATTTAGAACAAAAGATCTTTAATTTTAAATTTTGAGACAATGTTATAATTTAGTATATGTTAAATCAAATTTTTTATGAATGATATAATTTTATAATTTAGAAAATAACATCCAAAGTAAAAGTGACTTCTCCAATTCCCACTTTATAAGTAGGAGTGGTAATTTGGGTTGGGCCTAACGGGTCGGCCCGTTTAGCCCATAAAATGGGTCAGACCGGGCCGATATTTTTAGGCCCTAGCCTGTTAAGGCCCATGAAAAAGCGGGCTAAAACGGATTGGCCCGAGAACAGGCAAGGGTCGGTCCATTTGGCCTGTTTTTCTTTTTTTTCTTTTAAATAATTATTTTTTCCTTATTTTAAATTTTTTTTATTATTTTGACGGGCCAACCTGTTTTGGCCTGTCAGCCTGTCAAAACGGATTGACCTGTTGGCCCTCCCTTAAAATCAGCGGGGCTAGGTTTTTGAGCCCACTTTTGAATACGGGTCAGGCCAGTCCATTTTTTCACCCCTAGTTATAAGGCCAAAACTAATTCAAAGAATATATATTTAAAAGAAAAAAAGAAAAGAAAATCTTATATATTTCTAGATTTCTATCCTAATTCAACCCCATAAAATCGGCTTGTAAGAAAAGAATTGTCCAAACTTAATAAACTCTATTTATTTCTTTTCTTTAGAATACCTTTCAAATCACTACATTCAATGGCCTAAATTTTTTAAACTGTACAAAATTAACTGGACGTCACATATCTAATTTTTGCATCATGTTTATGTTTTAATTATTTGGTGTATTCGTAATAGCAAATAAGATATAAAAAAAATATAAACTTCATATGCAAAAAATAATAATGTAAAAGCCAATACAAAATAATTTTAGAAAAAAGCCAATACAAAATAAGGTTTCAAAGTAACCAAAAAATGAATAATTAAATAAATTCAAACAAAAAAGGAAGAACCAGAATAAGAATCCAGTCAGTGTGCAGTCTTGCTTGCTAGACGTGGACATGCTTCGTGCAACACCATTTCTCCAAAAAGGATATTACACCATAGTAACCAAGATTTTCGTAATAATTTTCTAAGTAACTTTGATTTAAACAAGTTAAGTTCTCAAAAATGCGGATAAAATTTTTGCCTTTTTAAAAGATGAGAAGAATGGGGAGTCCATACTTCCCTTTTCTATTGCGTGGTGAAATAAGAACAGTGTTAGAAGAAATACTGAAGTAAAAACAACCTCCTCAAGTATATATATAGTCAAAAGCTTGCATCAGTACAAGCAAGGAGTTTTCTGAAACTACTATACATCAAAAGTAGTAAAAACTCTGAAATAAAAAGACTGAAATAAAAGCTACTAAGTAATATTAAAGCCAGGTCCAATCTAAGCTACTCATGACGGTGAGACTCAGCAGCTGAGCCTCCAGGAACATCACCCTCATGCTCCTCAGATACCTTCCCTTTGCCCTTGCGGAGACGCCCCCAAATCCTATCTTGAGCCTCCGGAGATCTATCCAAGACGCCCGTCCCTCCAGAAAGCCCTGCTGAGGTAGGGTGATACCTCTCCACACTGGCTGCTCTAACTCTACTCTACGCCCCTCCAGGTGGTGATCGAGGCGTGTAAGTCCTCGGCTCATTGTCAGAAGTCCTATCATGTGCGGTAACAACCTCTCTGCTGGGATGTGAAGACGGAGTCCTAAAAGCTGACCTCCGCATCCTCCCATAAAATCTTCCCCATCGACCATAAACACGCCTAGCTGCTGGATGCCTAGGGATGTACTTTGGCCCACTCTCTGAGTCGGTAGGCCCTTCTATAATCTGCCTGAGTGGTAACTTCACAGAAAGTACCACTGGTTCCCTCCACTCCCTACAGTTACCATCAACAGTGCCATCAGTGACACATATCCTGCCCACGAAGGTACTCCACTGAGTGATGTGATCTATCTCCCAGATCACATCCATACCCCCCAACGGGGTGATGCTAAGACGTCTCACTGGGTCTAATTCTGTCTGAGGATAACTCATCTACTCAACCACATACAAAACAACATGGAAAGTAGGCAGGGTGAAAAACTTACACAAGTTAAGAATGTTAGTTTCAAAGAGTATACATACAATACTTATGCAGTATATTCTCAGAGTCTTACCACCCAAATCACACTTAGGAATAAAACATTGTAAAACCAAGAAACAATCGAGAATAGATCACCAATCACAGATAAAACATCAATCACAGATATACATCAATAACACCAATCACAGATATAATTATGCATGACACTTCAAACTTTCTGATAATACACCGGTGTGCTGCTCCAAGGAGACTTTTCCCACCAAACTCCATTGAGCGATAAGCCTGCGACAAGTCTTAACAGAACAACCAGGTAATCCCCCTCAGACCCCCTGGCAGTCATTTCGAAATGCGTATTCACATCCATATCGTGAAATAGGTCCGTCAGTCAGATTTATCCAAGCCGGGTATACGACTCGTCTCAGCTCAAGGGTATTCACCATGCAAGGCTATTGAGACTTTCGAAACCTGGATAATCCTAGAAGGCAATTGTAGCCCAACACAACTCTATTCTCAACCCTCTCTGGGTTGTACTGCTCAAAAACCTTTATGCAAATGATCACTCAAACATTGCATAAAAATCACTTTGGTTTCTCTTGTAAAACCTTCTCTGTTTTACTGTATTAAATCTCTTAATACAAAACCACATAAAATACACTTACTCTATCACCACAGAAATACTCTTGAAAACTTAACCATTTTTATTACTCTTTTCGGCTGTACTCATTTATTTTAATAATAATTACACTGTGATGGAGTCAAACGCGGTAACGAACTTAACCAAAATAATATTAACTGGAATTATTACTTAAGTTCATTCTTTTTGGAAAAGCCCTTTGGAAGCTAATCAAGTAATCTTCGCCACGTATATACAAAGTTATTAAGATAGAAAAAATAGCGTACCGGTATGGTTCCCAAGAAAGATCTTGGTGAGCTTTTGGGATCCTTCAAAGACATTTGTCTTTCTTAGACAGATCCATACAAATGAACTACCTTAACCCATCATCAGTCTGTATATAAATAGTAAAAATCACAAGTTTTATATATTTTTGAAAAGAACATGGAAATGGAAGAAAAACACCAGTTTAGGAATTTTAGCGTATTTTAGTCACTTGCTCACGTCCCAATGGCGTAATAGAGATACGGCCCCTGAGCCCGACCGTATGAGTACACCGAAGATGTATTCTTACGCCTGACCAAAGCACCTGATCCATATCCGTCAAAAGAACTACAGAGGTTCAATTTACAAATTCTTAGATTTGTTGATCACGGAGGCATAGCCCACTGGGTGATCAAGCCTTTATAGATAAAATTTCGCCAGCGTAACGGTACAATTTTTAAACTTTATAATTAAATTGGGCATTATAACTTTACTATTTGAAAAATCATATTTTAAATAAAAATAAAGCATAGTATAATTTTTAAAACCATTTTACAAATAAAAACAATTATTTAAAGCATAACCACCCAAAACTAAAAAATCCATCAAAACAAAGATCAAACCAACTTGGAAAGAATTTCCCCATACCTTAGCCTTATGAAGATGGAAGAACAAGCTAAGAACAAAGAAGAACAACACAAGAACTTGATTAGAAAACAAAGGAAAACTTAAAGGAAATAAAGAGAAAGAAAAGGATTTTTGGAGTGAATTTTGGGAGGAATTCTTCAAGTGGGTTTGTGATGAAAATGAAGAAGCACCCCCTCCCTATTTATAGGGGAGGGGTTCGGCCAGAATGGAGGGCAAGTTGGGGGAGATATTTTTAATTTCCATTTTTCCAAATAATGCAAAAATCCAATATTTAAAAATATCTACAAAACCCTAATAAAATATCTAGGACCTAGAACCTTTGATAACCTTCAAGACTCCTCTAGGGCTTGTGAAGGGCGGCCAGAATAAGGGCTGGGAGGAGAGGATGTGAAATTCCAAGAATACCCCTAGGGTTTGGATGAAAAAGAGTGAAAATCAAGGGTATTTTGGTCTTTTCATAAATCAAAAATAGAAATAATTAGCTAAAAATGATGAGAACCAATGAGAATGCTAGAAAATGCCACAAGAAGTCCAAATAATTTCGTGGCATCCATTTTTGAAATTTATAGATAGTGCAAACTCTTCGGTTTTCATCGTTTCGCAGGTAAAACCCTCGAAAAATGCAGAAAAATAGGGTTTTCAAAACTTACACAGAAATAATTTTAAAAATCATGAAATAAATAATTAAAAATAAAATATAAATTGGTTATGGACCTTTGTCACGAAAATTATACATGTGAAACAAGGTTTTTGTGTTAAAACGCCCCGAGTAGCGTAGTTTTCGATATTTTTTGAAAGTTTTCAAAAAATTCCAGAAAAATTCCAGAAAATCTAAAATAATAAAAGAGCCAACTTTTTTGAAAGAAGTTTATTTATTGAGTTGGTTTAACACACTCAATCTATTTAAATCACTTTCCGTCAGTTAGACGTAAACCATTTTCTGTAAAAAGACCCGATTTTGACTGAAAAACTACCGTTTCAGAAGTATTTCAGAATACATATATTTTATTACTAATTTTAAGCCAAAAATAAATCACACATCATTTATGGAACAAAATTTCATATAAAACAGAAAAATGACAGAAAACGCAAAGAAACGAACGTTGTAACTAGACCTAACAGAAGATATAAATCAACCACTTTCAGAAGTATTCTTAAACATGTATATTTAACTACTATTTTTAAGCTAAAAATAAATCTCAAAACAATTATAGCGCAAAAATTCAAATAAGACGAAAATAAATAGTTAGTCAAAACAACGGATGTTACACCTCGGCGTTCACCTGGACAGTCCTGGACCATCCTCCACCGTTTCTGAAGCTGTGCTTACTGAAAAAACAACAATGCTAGCTTTCATATCTGAAAATGTCACCTCAAAGAGTCATGAGAGTAAGGATAATTACATTGGTTATATCTCAACATAATGACAAAGAAATTTTATACGAAATATAGAAAAAAATCCAAACAAAAAATTCAACCAAATAATAGATCAAATTAAACTTTTCAAGCAAGTTGCCTAAATTTGGGATTGAATGCCGTTGTGGATTTGTAGTAAAGATAATTAATAATAGAAGAAAATATTGTATTTGTAACAAAAAATAAGAAATGAGAGAAAACAAAAGTACAACCAAAAAATGGAGAGATGAATAGTTGAGGAGAAGGAGAATGAAAGAAAAAATGAGTGAGTTATATTAGAAAAAGAAGAGTTGGAGGATCAATAAAAAAAAGGTGGAAAAGTGAGAAAAAAAACGCAATTGGTATTAAAAAATTGATAAAAATAGTGGTTAGAGAGAGAATATATAAAAAGAATTATATATATATATAAATTAATTTATTTTGAAATTTAAATTTGAATTAATTGATGTTTTGTTTTTCCTAATTTATGCCTTGATTGATGATTTGCTATAGTTACTAATTAATTTGCCTTAATATTAGTTTAATATTCGTTATTATAAATTATCAACTGAAAAAAATTAGAATGGAATTATTTTGTTTATATTTGTACCATAAACTAATTGATGATAATATGTGATATAGGTAACCATTAAAATTATTAGTTGCAAATTTTTTATTAGTTGAAATGTGATAACATAATGAAAATGAATTTCTAAAGTGTAAGACATTGGAAATAGTAATATGAAAATAAATAAGCATTAAAATTGATATGCCTAAAAAATGATTTTGATAAAAATATCAATTTAAAAGTAAATTAATAAAATATGATGTCTATGGGAATTAATTATATGATTTTGCCTTCGGCTACTAATTTATTTTTCAAAAAATGAAAAATTGCATTTAGTGCTAATTTATTACCATGATTATTACTAATGAATTGTGATTGGTATATTATTGAAATTAATTGACATCTCTAATAATGACTATCATAAAATAATTATAAAAATAATAAAATAAAATAAAAATAACTTTAGGCGGGAAATAGAATGAATCTGGGACTGCCACGTGGCATAATCCTACGTGGCATAACTATGCTTTATAATATACTAGCTTAATAACCCGTGCCTTGCACGGAATATTATATATATTTATTCTATAAAAAAATTTAAATTAAAAAGTTTTAATTTTAATATAGTATTATTTGATATAATTTTAATATGACAAATTATATATTATTAAATTGAATTAATTAATTAGTAAATTAGTAGAAAAATCTTTTTTAATTTTAAATTTTGAGACAATGTTATACTTTAGCGTAGGTTAAATTAAACTTTTCATGAATGAGATAATTTTATATTAAAATACTTTTTGGGTGATCCCAGATATATACTCTTCTATACACATGACTTAAAGATTGAACCCTCGAACATCATGTTTAAGAAACCCAAATATATATAATTCATGCCACACCATGCTATTATTATTATTCACGTTGATTAGATTAGAATAACTTTATAAATATAATTTTATTGGATTCAATTATATTAATACTTAGTAAATTAAATTTAGATACTTAGTTTGGCTGGATAATATTAATAATAGTATTTAATTAAGATATTTTATATTAATAATATTAATAATAATTATTATATTTTTAATTATCATTCATTGAATTGTATTTTTTTTATGATAAGGAACATTCATTGAATTGTTATTTTAGTTTTTCAAATATTTATTGTAAATATGAATTATATAGTTTTTTCATAAATGCTAATATTTGAATTCAAATCTACAATAATAATAGCTTAATGTAGAACTTAATGTAAAAAAACTAATACACTCTTAATGTGAAACTTAATACACCCTTAATAATCCCATATGTCATAATTTCATATGAAAACTTAATGTAAAATTCTATTTGGTTTTATATTGATTTCAATGTTTATCAAGTACATGTTAGATAAATGAATTCATTTGATTGAAAATGAACCTATTATACATACATGATATAACAAATCAAATGGTCTTCTAGTAAAAAAAAAAAGATCCAAAGCAAATTATAAGAAAGAAGCATAAGAACACGTTAAATGGCTAAATTGATACGGATATAAAATCAATTGAGCCAAAGGAAAATAAATTTTAAAAATGGGATGAAGAAGTTGGTGGCGTGACGTAGGATCGTAAAGGTGGAGTCACCATGTAAACATGTAATATCTTATTAAAGATGACATAATCATAATTCATTTAAACACGATGTTGATTTCACTTGCTGCTCAATCACAATCATCATTCATAGCACTCATGTCCACTTAAAGCCAATATTATGCCGTATATAGTAATGTCAATCTATAAAAAAAATATAGAAGCATGAAATTGATCTGTCTCTTTTAAAATATACCGATAAGAAGAAGATGAATAATAATGAAAAAAAATATAAAAAAGAAGAAAATCTTTCCTACTTTTTAGATAACATTTATGCATTGAATTGATTTATTGAATTGTATTCATCAAATAAACCACAATCCAAGAGAAGAAAGACGAAATAAAAAGATAGAGTAACATATCAGTGCAGCCACCACCATTATCGAATGCACTCAATCCTATTGCCTTGTCAGGATCCTATTATAACCATCGTCGACGCACCATTTCAAAGTTAATTGCATGGAAGTTGACAATAGAGATATGATTGGATCAAGTAGTAGAGAGTGGAACCAATAGGGTGCATGAAAAACATGTAGAAGATGAATATTAGGTTGGGTGAAGAGATTTCACCCTATTATAATATTTTGCTTATAGTAATAACTAAGATATTAAATCATTATTGTTAAAATTCGTTACAATATTACCTTATTGTCAAAATTATTTAAAATATATCATAAATGAGATATTACAATCAATCAATCACTGATGTCAATATTATTCATATATAGCACCCTCTTCTATCTATATTTAAATAAAAAACAATTGAATTTCTCTTTATTATTCATATTTTGACATTCTTTGCTATCATTATCAATTTATATACATTATGAATAGAACATTCATTCATTCATTCTTTGTCGAATGAATGAAAGTAATAAATAACATTGGTCAATTACACAATAGAGAAAAAGCTTTTATTATATAAGAAGTCAGTATAAAAAATAGAATAATAACAATAATAGTGAGACACATAATAACCAAAAATATCAATATATTATGATTTATATTACAAAAATAGATTGATAATCATAAAATAGAAAAATGATGTCTAACATAAAATAGAAAAATAATCAATTGCCATCAATTAATTAATTTGAATTTTAAAATTGAATATGAGTAATAAATGGTTATTGATGACTTATAATTAGCTCTAATTAAAAACATTAAAAATATGATTAATAAATTAATTACCATAAAATAATAAGTAAAAATAAAATAAAAATTGCTTTTGGAGGGAAACTACATGATTGTGGTGTTGACATGTGGCATTATCCTATGTGGCATAACCTTGCTTTATAATATATAATAGATAATAGATAATAGATGATTATTACTAATGAATTGTGATTGGTATATTAATGAAATTAATTGACATCTCTAATAATGACTATCATAAAATAATTATAAAAATAATAAAATAAAATAAAATAAAAATAACTTTAGGCTGGAAATAGAATGAATCTGGGACTGCCACGTGGCATAACTATGCTTTATAATATATAATAGATGATTATTACTAATGAATTGTGATTGGTATATTAATGAAATTAATTGACATCTCTAATAATGACTATCATAAAATAATTATAAAAATAATAAAATAAAATAAAAATAACTTTAGGCAGGAAATAGAATGAATCTGGGACTGCCACGTGGCATAATTCTACGTGGCATAACTATGCTTTATAATATATAATAGATAATAATAATAATAATAATAATAATAGATTAAAACATGTTGATAACCCAAAAGCAACTCGAGGGCATCTTTTGCCCTATTTACTTCAAACTCCAATGAATAATCATATTTTATTTTAAAATTATCAGAATTTCTAAAATAATAAACATAATGTTTAAAATAAAAATCAGATTTTATTCTATAGATATAAATATAAATATAAATATAAATATAAATAATTTTAAATGAAAATGAGAATATGAAACTTAATTAAATACATAGGGACATGAGTTTTTCTGGAAAAAATAAATAAATGGTATATGACATGGATTGATTGGGTAGAATACCATTCTTACATTGGTTAGAAAACCAACGGTACCAAAATCATTAGATTTATCGGGATACCTAGAAATTCTCCAATGTTAACTACTACTGTTTTCTTTATAGGTTTTAAGATATACTAATGAGGAAAAGATTCCCGACAACACATAATAAGTCTAACCATAAATCTCATTACAATGTTGATTATGATTGTTTTTGTTTTTCCCGTTTCACTTTGACAATAATTTTCCCATTATCTATTAGTTTACAATTTTTTCGTTACACTGGTGGGCATTAACCCAAAATCTCTGCTAGTTTACATTTGAGTGAATAGATGTTGAGCGACGACTACAATTCACTACTTATAAATTGATTATCTTTTTTCAGTAATGGCTAGGGTTAAAATGTTGGGCATTAGATAATTTAATATTTTTGTCTGAGTTTTAACATATTTTATAAGTTCCCCTATGATCATTATTCTATCACAAGTATGGAGAAATTATAAAATTAACATGTATGTCAATGCTTATAGTACCCTCTTCAAATTCCACTAATTCACCAGCCATTACTTCATCAAGATTCAAGACCATAAATACGAGCAATGCAAGTCTTGCTTGGGCTACTTCAATGGTTGTTTTTACATTTTCCCTTGTAGTATGGGGAAGAAGTGGACTCTAAAGGTACTACTAATTGAGTTAAGGGACATTAATAAGTGTTTCCATGTGGTAGAACCTTCTCAGGGAATATAACGTTTTCATGGTTCATATTGAGCCGCCATCCACACACGAACACCTTCGTTCCCATTGTTCCACTGGCTGACCTTGACCCTTGTTATTTTGAGGTCATATATCTAGTATTCATAGTTTTCCTCGAGTTGGTACCGCTCTTCGGCTCGTGTCGAAACAAATCTTTGTTTTGAACTATACCGGGTTTCAAGACCGAGGCTGTCAACCACTCAACCATCTCTCCAAAAACTAATATATAATTAGATCTGCTCTTCATAGACAAACTTGGGATTTGCGATCTCATGTAAGATCGGTTCATGATCATGGGGTCCTTTTCTATCGGATAGGAAGTATGGAGAAATTATAAAATCCAAACGTATGTGACCTATCTAATAAATTTCATTTATAGAAATATAGGTGTAATGATAGGAAAGATGTATGTAATGTATCCATTCCAAGATTTAGCCCATGTTTGGTTGGAGGGAAGTGGAGGGGAGGAGAGGGAAGGGGAGGGATTATTTTAAATCTTTTATGTTTGGTTCAATTTTTTGGAGGGGAGGGGAGGGGAGCAAAATCCCTCCTCACTTGATTTTGGCTCCCCTCTAATAATGGGGGAATTTGGAGAGATTTTAAAATATTGACTTAAATAACTTTATTTAAAAACTAACAAAAAAGTTTATGAGGGCATAAAATGTAAATTAGATCTTTTCCTCCATTAAAATCTCTCCCCTCCCCTCCTCTCAACTAAACATGATATCTAATCAAATCTCTTCCCTCCCTCCCCTTCCCCTCCCCTCCCCTCCCCTCCCTTCCATTAAAATCCCTCCCCTCCCCTCTCCCCTTTTGAACCAAACACACCCTTAGGTTATGCTCTAGTTAAGTTCCCCGATTCTTATTCTATCAAGTATTAGTGGAGAAATTATAAAATTCAAATATACGTGACCTATCTAATTTCGTTTATAGACATATAGGTCTATTGATTGGAAAGATGCATATAATATGTATTCATACCATGATTTAGATTATGCTCAAGTTTCATTTTGATCAAAAGGTAGTTTGTTCTATTTTGAAGCCATGAAATTTCATCAAGATCTAGATTATTCATTCTCCTTATTTTTTTGAAGATAACTCCCCCTTAGTGTCTTTTCCCTTTTCTAGATACAAACACATCTTTGCGCTTTTGTGAGACCATACCCTCGCTTCTAGGATGGCTTAAAAAATGTTTCAAAGAGTGAAAACAAAAAATAACACTTTAGAAGGAGTCAATGAAAAAACATAAAAAATGATTAACATAGCATGTACATCAATAGTAGGTTTTCACCAATATTACGTTGATCCGAGTGGCACTGAGCTCGGACTCCTTAAGTAAGGTTTCGGGTTCGAGCCTTGTAGATAGAAAAAACATAGTTGGGAGGGGAGATCCCACTAAAGATAACCAACCAGGTTTCTTGTAGAGATTAGTCATCAGCAAAGTCAGTAGATACTTCGCACCAATAACATTGTTACAAAAAAAAATAGGTTTTCAAAAAGATGAGAGAGTCTAAGTAGAATTTTAATGACTTTCAGGCGTATATCGAATAATAACACATCCGCTTCTGCCTTCTAGGATGGCTTAAAAAATGCTTCAAAACGTGAAAACAAAAAATAACTCTTCTAGAAGGAAATGATGAAAAAACGTGAAAATTGATTAACATACCACGTAATAATCATCAATATATATAGAAGGTTTTCAAAAAGATGAAAGAGTTTAAGTAGAATTTTTAATGACTTTCAGGCGTATATTGAATAGTAACACCTCTGGTCTTGTGCTTTTATAGTTTCTCTGCACTCACTTGGTCTAAGTAGGCAGGAAAAAAAGGCTTCTATATTTAATCATCAATATATATAGTAGGTTTTCAAAAAGATGAAGGTGTTTAAGTAGAATTTTTAATGACTTTCAGGCGTATATTGAATAGTAACACCTTCGGTCTTGTGCTTTTATAGTTTCTCTGCACTCACTTGGTCTAAGTAGGCAGAAAAAAAACAGGCTTCTATATATTTCTTTGTGGTGAAAATCAACACCTTGTATTCTCCAATTCCTTGGTATAGTGTTTATTGAGGACTTTAATTTGCATTGTGTACCTGTACCCGAGTCTGAAGTGTTTGTTCATACTTCATTATACACAACAATATAAAGTCATATCTGCCGCATTATTTTAGGAAAAGTAAAAAAAAATGATGTGATCTGATTAGCAGAACAAAATTATCATACCTCTCTTTAGAATATAGAAATGAGCAATTATACATAGACACCCACACACCCCACCAACACCCCACTCCAATGAATAAAATGAGAGAATGGGGTGTATGATGGGTGTGTGTATCATTAATGTATAGAAATTGCGCGATTTGCAATTGTCTATTTGTCATATTCAACTACTCACACGTAATTTTAGGTTTTCATAATTATATTTGATAATGATGATAATGACCATGACCATGACGACAATAATAATAATAATAATAATAATAATAATGACCATGACGACAATAATAATAATAATAATAATAATAATAATAAAATTGTCATGGTTGAGATCGTGTGCAGTTGTCCTATAACGTTGGACAATCCAAATTCCTAACATATTTACATAATACAGAAATTTTAGATTGTCATTTGCTTGCTCTATGTTTTGGTTGATCTAATTTAAACAATAGATCCTTTACATGCCTAGAACAAAATGTCTTCTTTTGATATGTGAAGATTATCATGAATTCTCTCTGTCGAGGCCCTGCATATACATAGAAACAAACAAGTTTCACATTAGTGTCATCTCGTCTATTGTGTGTGCATGTGTGTGGTCTTGTGTGTATATCTCTCTGTGTGTGTATAACCTGCTTAATGTTTTCCTTCTGTCGGCGTTGATGGAGTGGATGGACTTATTGAGCTTCCTGAATGTACAAGCCGTGGGTCACTCATCACATCCTACAAAATTATCGTAACAAGTTATCTGTGTTGTGACTTAAGCAAGCATTACATGATTATTGAATTACGGTCCATCACATTCATGATTCATGGCTTAATTTTGTAATGTGAATGTTAGAAGCAATTGACATTTTAAGAAACCTGCTGCACAGAAGCTTCACTGTGGTTGGGGGAAGGGACAGCACAATTAATGCCTCCTAAAAAGACGGGACTCATCTTTTCTTCGGCAAACTCTCTGAGTTTATTAAGCTCTGGCAACACTACGTTCCCTAGGTCTGGCCGATCTTTTCGCCTCAGTTCTGCACATTTGATTGCTATCTTTGCAAGGCACAAGGCTTCTTCAAGAGGCCAGTCAGTGAGAGATGGGTCCAGCATTTCTGCAAATGTGTCATTCTCAATAGACTGTTCAGCATGGTGAGCCAATCCCATTGGAGACCTGCCCGTCAATAATTGTAGAAAGATGATCCCCAAAGAATAAACATCAGACTTGACACCAAGCATTCCAGTTTGCTGATACTCGGGATCAATATAACAGAAAGTTCCAGCTGCTGATGTCATGCGACATTGTGTTACATTTTCAGCTACCACAGGGACCAGCCTTGCCAACCCAACATCACTAATCTTACTCACATAATTCTGGTCTAGCAAAATGTTGCCGGGTTTCAAATCACGGTGCACTAAAGGTTCAGGCTTGGTCTGATGGAGGAATAGCAAGCCGGTAGCTAACTCTGCAGCAATTCGGAACCTGAGCTGCCAAGGCAGAACCCTGTTGTTCTTTTTTCTAAAGAGACAATCTTCTAAGCTTCCATTCGCCATATATTCATAAACTAATATGCCATACTCTGGACACGCTCCTAGAAGAAGCACCAAGTTTGGGTGGCGCATACAGCTCAGTATGTCAATCTGCACAGGTATATATAAGAAATCTTACTTCAACAAGTCAAAAGGAAATTTGGTTATTGGTATACAATTTCAAGGCATTAATCAATAGAGAATAATGGTACACATGCAATGCAAGTCTCTCGTCATAAAAAGACAAGCCTAGCTATGATGGAGACATGTCGTGCAGTCAAATAAAAAAGTGGTTTAGAATTACTCATGTCCACTGGTTGATCACCTCTTGCTGAAACTGTTCTTTCCCTTGAGCAGCATCTGGACGTAAAACCTTGACGGCCACTGGAGTGTGATCAAGGTAACATTTATAAACAGGGCCATAACCTCCTTCCCCAATTTTTTGTGTTGCAGAAAAGAAGTTCGTGGCTGCTTCAATCTCCTCAACAGTGTATCTCCTATATCTTGCATCAGATTGGGCTATATTATCCAATAGCTTTCTCATTTCCTCTGCTTCTTTAAGGGCTTTAACTTCAACATTTGCTCTTTTATGTAATTCCACCTGAGCAATTTTTCTAGATGCTTCGGCTGTTTCCATAGCCACCTTACTTCTTGCTTTCTCTTTCTCTGCAATTGCCAGCGCAGCTTCCTGGGCCAATCGTGCTTCTTCTAATTTTCTTTCTTCCTCCACTCGCCAGTGGTTTAGCTCCATTAACTGTAGCAAACAAAAGAGTAGTACCAGTTAAAATCCCGATAATACATCTAAAAGATAAAGGAATTGTTTTTACGATTTTACCTTTTGTTGTGCTGTAAGTGCTTCTTTGCATGCTGTACCGTACATGTCCATCGTTTGCTTTAACTCAAGCCTCAGCCTCCTCATATCAGCTTCTGCTTCATCCTAAATGTTTTAGCAAAAGGAAGTGGATACCTTTAATGGTCGGGTATCTTTGGTTCAACTTGGGCTCAAAAATATGTTTAAAACAATTTCTAGAAGATATGGTCTATAGACTCTATACTAGCTTGAAAAGCTCGAAATATCAAAGGATTAAATATGTTTTTAATCCCTATAAAATTGGACAAATTTGATTTTAGTCTCTATAAAAAATTTATGCAATTTTAGTCATTATATTTAACAAAAATAATGTGTTTTTAGTCCCTCACCATGGGCTAAAAGTACACATTTTTTATATTTTTTAGGGACTAAAAATGTATAAAAATTTTATAGGTATTAAAATCAATTTTTGTCAATTTTATGAGAACTAAAAATATATTTAACCTAATATTAAAAGAGCATAGCATAACCAAGGGTATCCACTGCTTCTCACTGCTAGACATTGGATAGCTCTGCTGATTAATTGATGGAACTTGGAAGATATATAAACGGATTGATATATTCTGATATAGCTATCGAAGTATATATAGCTATTGATATCTAATCAAGTGAAACCCCATACACATACCTACACAAAAACACACATAGAGATATGTATGTAAAAAAGTGCTCACCATGTTTTGAGACGAATATGAAAATGATGTTCCAATGCTTTCCTGTGAAAATGATGTATCTGGTGAACTGGGGTCAGTGAACTTGAGTCCCAATCGGTTGGATCCAAAGCTACGATCTGAACTGGTAGAAACTCGTGAAGTTCGACCCGAATCAAGATAGTCATAAACGGATGAACATCCACTGCTTGGCCTCCCAGAGCTTACGAATGATATGTCTGTATCTGAATCTGTGAAGTCCACGCATAACATTCCACTCATCCCTCTCCCAAATGGAGACCTGCTTCAACCACGAAAATGATATTATTATGGGTCTGTGTCATATAAAGCTTGACAGCACATTCAAAAAGGATACCCCCCCCCCCAAAAAAATAAAAAACAAAAGGTATGATCAAGTCAAATAAAAAATTTAAGCCCTTGAGCCTGGACCATGAAATCCATTGGCTCATTGTTGAAAAGATGATAATTAAATTTACAAGAATTGCTTCTTAGTTTGCTTGGAATGGTTTTATATACAAGACTTACTTCATAGATTCATCTTGCCAACCGTGAGGTTTCATTGATGTCCTGTCTGCAATATACCAGTGGTCAAAACATGATTAGAACTGCAATAGCTAGTTCCCCAACAATATGTATTTCACAAAAACAAACCTTTCAAGTTCATACGTTTAGAGCTTATCTCAGGTTGATTTGCATCCGGGTTATTTAGATCATGTATATGGCTTAGCAGCGGGGAGGTATGCGGGGTTGAACGAGAAGCACTCCGAACTGACGAGATTTTCCCCTTAGAAATAACATAAACAGTACAGAAATCTGGTGCCCCCTTTGATATGCCGCTTGGTGTAGTTGATGACTTAAACCTGCGCAAAGAAAGGCCACTAAAGTTTGAGAAAGGCTCATAATATGCACTCAGTCAACTACTCAATCTCTAATGGTTTTATATATATATGCTATATACTAGATACAATGTCTCAACGTCCTCTTGTTGGCTTTTGTTTTGCAATATGGTATCGGTATCCACCAAAGGATACTTTTTTTTTTTTTTTTGAAAACACAGTCCGTGTTCCTGTTCACTAATATTAGGATTACACTCTCTAAAATAGTTGTGAATTCAATCTTAAATGCTATGGTTAACTTAGCGATAGAGGAACTTACCTAATAAAACCATGTCTTGATGTTGCACCAACCACCAAGTTCTCAATTGCAGCATAAGAAACATATTCTGTTATTGCTTTCACAACATCAGTGTCTTCAAGTAGGACATCAAGGCATTGTATCTAAAAATATATATAACAGCAGTAAGCAATGTGGGAAAAATGTTCTTTACAATTTGAATAAAAAGAGGATTGAATTTGATAATGATCATAAAGTATCATTCTTGTATTTGCGGTGTGATGTGATGAGGTACTTAACAAGAAAAATATAAACCAAGGGGGAAATAAAGCTGTCAGACCTACATCTTTGCGTGTACAATAGCAATGGAAGGTAAGAAACAGATCCCTGGTAGTGTTATCAAGTTGGTGTCTCAGTTGAGATGCAGCAGAACTGCTGATGTTAGTTACAATGGCCTCGCTACCTCCTGAAGCATTTGAAAAAGATTAAGAGTGTATAACAATGACTTGCTCAGACTGTCGAATTTATTTTAATTTCAACAAGTACGTACTGAAAGAAACATTTGTTATCTAAAAGAGAAATTAATCTGCATATACTTGTTGAATTAATTGGACATGAAAGTAATTGCGTACCATCACTCAACCAATCATAATTTACTAATGTACGTATTATTATTAATCTCAACAAAGAGTAAGACCATTTTATAGGATAGGAATAGGAGGAGAAGACAAACTTACTGGAAACCGAGGATGTGGGGTGCGAGACGTGGATTAGAATAATGGTTTGGCCTCTGGAAAGAAGACTATCGGCGGCCCATTTAAGAGCGTATTGGCTTCCTTTATCCTTGTCTATAGCCACTGCCACCAATCCATTTCCTCCTCCTCCTCCTCCCTTTCTAATCCCCGACGCCTTAGGATTTTGAAGCCACATTTGTTCCTCTTGTCACCCAATAACACTGCTCTCATGCCATTACCCAGAATACTAAAATTTGAATTCTCATCCTGTTGCATGTACAAAGCACAATAAACATCCGATTAAGTAACAAAGTTGCTATACAAAATAGTTATTAACCGAATGTTGAAAACGATTTATAGAAAACTATCCCTAATTTATGGGCAATCAATCAAAATTTTCTTTTCTTGTCCTTTTAGTTTTTTTTTTGGTAAACGGTCCTATTAGTTAAAGGGCAACACAAACACAAACAAAAAAATATAATAAACCAAAAAAAATAGACCACTTGTCCTCCCTTCCTTAATAGGCGTCAACCGTCAACCAAAGATTACTGATTCAGATTTCACCCCTATGTTTATATAGTAAGCGATAAGATTCCACGCACAAATATGATCGAATTGCCTTTTTTTTGCCTACAAAAATATGAATTGCTTTAGGCTTAATTGCAGTTTTAATCCCTTAGGTATCGCGAATGTGCGATTTTAGCCCCCCACGTTTCAATTGAGCAAATTGGATCCTCCAGGTTTCACAATTGTTGCAATTGGGTCCCTCCGTTAATTTTTCATCCAATTTTTAATGGAGCTATCCTATGTGGCAAACTGTTTCCTGATGTGGCAATAACTTGGCCAACGTGGCAAATGATGTATCCAACGTGGAACTGACTCAGCAATATTTTAGTGAATCACGTGGTAAGCACGTGAATCTACAAAAATCCGTCGCGTTCCCTCATCTCCAAGACTCCAACCCATCCTTCATCCCCCTCTGCCTTCGTAGCCCCTCTTCACCATACTTCCTCCTCCTCCAGCTCTGCAACGAGCTCGCCTGTCCCAACCTCCTCCACTACTCGCTCTGCCATGACTCATATTTGAGGGGTATTGGTATCTTTATTTTGTAGATTAATTACTGGGTTAACATGAATGAACAAGCTAATGTAGTATCGCTCTTGTCATTTGCTCTCTGTTTTTCTTTTCTCATGGTGAATGAATCTGTATGCATTTTTCTGTCAAAATGAGACTATGAATACACAAAGTGAAAGTGCCATGGAAAGAAAGGTGGAAACTGTGGATTATCGATCTTCGGCAGGGCAAGGCAAACCACTCTACAGTCTGCTAAGGATGCCATATCCAAAAAATAATGTAAATTAGGATTTCCAATTTGTTTTGCCAAGGACATAGGTTTGGTGGTGACGTGGTGTGCTAGTTTTTTTTTGTTCTATTCACACTTATATATATAAGGACAAACATAGTGTCAATAATATATTTTGTATGGAATTGATCCCATAAATCGCTTGCAGCTGGAACCTGGAAAATCTCTTGCATGGACGATCCAACCTTGGCGGAGGCTATGGGTGTACGGCTGGGAATGAAGTTTGCATTGGACCTTATGTTTCTTGACCTTATTGTTGAATCTGATGCACTCTGTTATATCAGCACTTCAAGCTAGAGACCCAAACTCTTCTCATCTTGGCACTATTATTTCCGATTGTATGAGCTTTGAACAATACAGCCATTTTATCTCTTACACCCATGTAGGTAGAATGGTAGTGGGTTTTTGCTCGTGTGTGAACCTGTTAATGCCATGTTAATCGAGCTGAGCAATGTTGTTGGGTTCATCCAACTTTGTGAAATCCGAAGGGAGAAGAGGGATTAGGGATTTCTGTAGATTCACATGCTTACCACGTGATTCACTAAAAAATTGTTGAGTCACTTCCACGTTGGACACATCATTTGCCACGTTGGCCAAGTTATTGCCACATCAAGAAACAGTTTGCCATGTAGGATAGATCCGTTAAAAATTGAATGGAAAATTAACGGAGGGACCCAATTGCAACAATTGTGAAACTTGGAGGATCCAATTTGCTCAATTGAAATGTGGGGGACCAAAATTGCACATTCGCGATACCTGAGAGACTAAAATTGCAATTAAGCCATTACTTTATTAAAAATTACCAAAGAATCATTGTTTAATATTGATAATGTTTTCAAAAAATATTTATAGGAGCATGTTTAACTGTATGCATATCGACATCTAGTCTTTTCTTTGACTCTTTTTCTCTTTTTGCTCCTATATATTTAATAATTTTTTTACTTTTAAAATACTTATCAAATTGTTTATTCAAATAACTAATTTATTATCTTTTTATATTTAAGTAACATTTTCTATTTATGAATTTATTTTTAAAATATAAAAATAATATTTAATTAGTTTAAATATATGTTTAGACCCTCTAAATATATTAATTTTTAGTTTTATCCACTGTAAAAAAATTATTTACGATCCCTGCAAAATATAAATTTTTGTTTTTAGTCTTCGTTATTTTGTTTTAGTCCCTGTAATATTCAATTTATACTAAATTAGTCTTTGTCATGTGTGGACAATTTTGCTTTTAGTCTCTAAAATATAATATCAATTTTATTTTATAGGAACTAATTCAAAATGATCTAAATAGTACAGAGATCGAACTAATTAAACAAGATTTAAATATTATAGAGAATAAAACAAAATAACGAGGACTAAAAACAAAACTTTATTTTTTGTAGGGATCATAATTTTTTTTACAAAAACAAAAACTAAAAAGTGATATATTTAAAGGGACTAAAAACATATTTAAACTCATTTAATTTAAATATTTGTTATTAAAGTTATAGATATAAAATATCATTATAGAAATAAGACAAGTATTAATAGAACCAAAAAAGTCGACATTGATGATTGATCTTGATCTGCACTTCGTTAAATTCAACTGTGATTGAATCATAATAATTTATTATATATTTTTAGTATTATATAACACCACCAAGTGATAAATTTATATAAAGTTATACGAGTGAACAAAATGACTAAAAGTGTAACATTTATTTATTTAACTCAGTCAAAATATATATCGATAATTCGGGTCCAGTACGTTTATTCATTAGATGTGAATAACGGCATTATATTTATAGTTGCAACAAGAATTCGAGTCCGAATACTGACATGTCTTTTGCTTGTAAGTATAGTTATGACCTATGAATGATGAAATTTACAATAGATACAAATTATAGCATGTTAACCTCAATACCAATGAGTGATAGACGGAGATGTGTGTACCTGACATGGTAGGATCCATGGTTCGCCGATTGAATAGAGCACTGTTCTTGAGACGAAGTTGAAGTGAGAGTAAACTACTCTCTTTACTGGTTAAGCATATGAGTCAGAATAATACTGCTTAATGGGGAGACAGTATTTAACTTACCAGCAGAGACCAGGGACCTCTCAACGGGCTACTAATAGAATGACTCAACCCATCACAGGGTCATTCACAAACAAAAGCCCAGTAATATCCATCAGTTACTTTGGGTGTTATATTAATAATTATTGACCATAATTAATATATAAATAATTAAAGAGTAATTTTCAATAATTGATTAATGCTAATCCAATATAATTGATTAACTAAATAATTAATCCAACAATCTCCCACTTGGATAGCATTAGTCAATAATCAAAGTATAGAAATTTTAAGACTAGAATATCAATTATGGTCAATGTACACACCACTAAAAGTCAAAGGACAATAAACTCCTAACAACGTAGAAATATCACCGATAGGGATATAAATCATACATGCTAAGAAGCTCATATCTTACAAATAGTGATGGATAAGGGAAGGCATAATATTTTTACTTAAGAGAAATATGCAGTCCCAAACAATAGTCCAAACATCTTAATATGCTATAAGAGATATGATAACATATCTCATAATAATAAAATTTCAGACTCCCACTAACCTAAAACACCATAAGACTTAACCATAATTAAGTAACATAATATAGATAAATTCCAATAGTTAAGTCTTTAGGTAGTGGATTAACAATATAGTCATTTTAAGTCTGAAATTCATAAAGGCCATAAACATAATCCACATATGCTCAAGTGCTATAACGGCCCAATAACAAGAGTAATTGCATAGGGCTAGACAAGCAAATGCTCTAAAATATTTGACATTCAATTAATCTGAGTTTCACTAAATAAGTGACTATGCAAATCCAAAAAACAATTCAGAAATTCAAGAATCTCTTACTTGGACGACATAGACACCTAGTTCAAAAGAATGCTACTCTAGGTTAATGTGGCCACAAGAATGTCAATAATGAGCAAGCACTTAAGACCATTGGTCCAAAGATAAGATTTACAAGTACTTTAAGAGTGCAAAAATTATACTCGATAGGAGTACTAAATATATCTGCAAAGTACTTATATATCTATGACCTATCAGAATGTGGTATTTGGGGTAAAAGAGAAGCACATTATAATTGCATGCTAAAGATAACAATGTGCAAACCCCAACAAAATAGCCTTAGCATCTACTCAAGATGTTTTACTAAGATTCAACAGATTTTATATAAAATCTCTCAGTACAATAGGACAAGAATAATAACAAAGTCCTTTTAGAATATGTCATATAATCACAAAATGTGCGCACAGATATATGGCAATATGAAATCAACAAGTCTCGAGACATGATGATAGTCTACACTACACTCCCACTAACTCATGATATCAAAATAAGATTCAGATTTTCATGACATGAGTTCAATAGCGGGATCACAACCTTGTGATTTAATACTCAAGGTGCAATTACAATGATAAAGCCAAATGTAGACTTTCAGTCGATGGGAAACTTTCAGAATTTGAATCATAATACTAAAGACCTGAAGTTGATCAGACTTCTTATAGGTCTACAATCCTTTGTTCCCCATAAAACTCATGACCCTTTACGGCTTTCAAAAGACCAAAATGAGTTACTCAAGTATATATCTAAAACATTACTAGCAAAAGCAATACGAGATAAATACAAACATTGAGTATAAATTAAGCTATCAGTAGCAGAAACAATAATTTTGAGGACACCCTCAATAGGGTGAGCCAAAAACTTTCTCTCTTTAAGAATTACAAATTGGAGAGAAACAGACTAGTGCAGAATTATCAAGAGAAGTGGTTATAGAAAGACAATAGGAAACCCAACTTATGATTTCTCAATCATAAAGTTTACCAAATCTAGGTTTCATAATTAACCACATATTCTGCACACACAAAATAAGAGATTATAAGTGTTCACATAACACTTAATAACACAAAATCATCTTATGTCATCACAAAATTGATCATCGAAAGGATCAAACAAATAAGGTAACTTTCACTTTATAAACATTTGAGTGAGATCAAAATCTCTAATATTTTAAATAAATATGAGATTATATATACAAGTTTTCAATTACCCACTCAAAACTCAAGCGTCACATTATAAATAACATAAAAACGCACTGGAGCACAAAATTTAGTTACCAGCAGCGGAAGCACATAAGACCTACACTTAATGACTGTTGAGGATTTGTCTATAAATAATCTCTAACTCCCACCATAACACTAATTTAAAATAAAATAAAATAAATATAAAATATGGTATGGGAATAGAGAAATGTTCCTCTTTAAAATGTTCAAAGATAATTTGAAATTCTAAAATTTTGTCTTCACAAAAATTGTTGTTCGCTAATAAAATGAGACAATAGAGAGTATAAAACACATTAAGAGATTGAGTATGACAACATCCTCAATATAGGTCCTGACAATTAAAGCAATGACAAACAACATGCGAATGGAAGAGCTAGCAAACTTATCAAGAGATATTTGCAAACATAATTGTATTTTCTTTTTATGTATAGCTAATTGGAAAGTAGGGATTTGTGAGACATTACTTTAATCAGTATACAAAATTCTCCCACTTGATAGAGAATGATAGTTGAACTAATAATAAAAAAAATAAGAAAGTTCAGAATAAATATTCAACTATTTTTCTCTATCACACAATGATCATGTCAAGTAATGTCATACCGATTGGGTATGCCCATTTCTTACATAATACGCGGATAATCACAATCCATTCAAAACAAATTCAAGAATTTGCATTGCGATAGGCAAGTGCAAAATTTTAAGAGTAACATTGGATTGCATAAAAAAATGTCCAATTAAATTAAAAAAGAAAAAAAAAACAAGTAGGCTGATGTTAAAACAACAAAGAAATCATTTAATGTGCATAAGTTATCACATAATTTAAGAGTTAAATGATTTCAGATGTATTCAGCCAAAATATGACCATTAGATCGAGATACAATGCATAAATCTTATATCCCAAAAAATTCTAATACTGATAGGGTACTAAAATAAAATTGATATAAGCATAAATCTCATTGTGCATTGTGTAACAACAAATTATATTAATAACAACACACCGATAGGGTATAATCATTATCATTATTTATATAATGCAAATTATAATTAAGAGAAATCTTAATTTTTTTAACTTTACAAAATCTGCATAATTGTACTCACGATAGGTGAGCTCACAATTATACAAATTATCGGCAATTATACCTAATAGAATATGACAAAATTTACACAAAATATTCTAAGAAACAACCACACTCTCATATACAATCGCAATGTTAAAAAAAACGTAAAAGGAGAATAATATATGTTAACAAAATTCTCCCTTATGCAATTATATAATAAGTCAATAGGTTAAACATTTTGGTACTAACCCCAAAAGAGTGTGTCATAATTCATTTGCCAATAATGATTTGATAACTCAATGATAACATCATGAGACATATTTATAGTTATCTCAAATGATTCACAAATTAATGTTAAACCACAATATAATAGGCTCTAATTATAAATTAACATCAAACACGCATTGCAAGGACGATATAATTTTCAATTGCCTCAAGAATTGCCCAAAAAAATCATTTTAGTAATAACTTTTCCAAATGGACAATTAATTTTAAAAAAACTAATGAGGCAATATAAAACATGTGATTGCATGAAATAACATAAATTGCATCATTCACTTCACACATTAATTTAATCTAGTGTATTGGCTTAACCTATTTTATGATCCAAATAAAAAAAAGTATTTATTTTGTGACTAAGATATATTATTAGAGAGAGTATCTATTACACAAATGTCACAAAATATATAAGAATAATAAATTAGAAAACTTTGGATCCAATGTTAAGAGTGTGGTAGTGAAAAAAACAATATATTTATTTTAATTTAAAATATTAATCCAAGACCAAATTTTTTTAACAATTTTACTTATCACAAGAAAAGAAAAAAAGAACAAAGATTGGCAGGATAACAATATTGTCATTCCATTATATCTTAATTTAATCAATCACATTAACAACGAAATAACGAGATAGGGATTTAGAGATTCTTTCTGATTCTCATAGTTTATCCCATTAAGAGTTTTGATAGAATGTGATAAAGAAGCTCAATCAAGAAATGACAAAGAATCATTATGCATAGAAGGCTTCATGCAATAACAGAGAAAATGATTCCAAAATATATGTATGATTTCAGCCAATCACACCCTTAATGGAAAAATTTCATAATTATTACGATCCCGCCTAAGGATCCCAAATCATAACAAATAAAAAATATAAAAAGAACAATACAATATATAAACTTATATCACCAAAAAATTTTCAATACCGATAGGGTATGTGAAAACACGAATTGACATAAGCACGAGATAAAATACATTGTATTTTCAACAAATTACATCAATAATAGTACACCGATAGGGTATAACTATTATTAATATAACACACGCATAATTAAGAGTAAGACTTAATTATTTAGCTAACACAAATTTTGTATAATTGTACTCGCGATAGGTGAGTTCACAACTACACAAAATGATAATAGTCATGCAAGAATTATGCTATAATTATATAAAATATAATAAATATTAAAATAGCATAGAATACACATGACTAAATTCAAATGAAAGCCTAAAATTTATTCCATAATATTGACATATTAATAGAGAGAGTATGATATAGTAAAATGTCATTTTGATAGTAAGGAGTGAACACAAAAAATTTCAGGCCAAAAAAATTCGAGAGTACAATATGTAAAATAAATTAATCTCAGATTAGTTAATTGTGTCCAAAAAAATTCAGAAAATATACCAAAATTTATAAAATATTAAATAATATTTATTTGGTAAAAAATTTTTGAAATCCTGCACCATGGGAGTGGGCCTACACGCCCCCACGCTCCATACCCGCGAGTGGGCAACACTGCAAACGCAGGAAGAACACATCTGGGTCGCAACTGGGCCATAAACGACCCGCAATTGAACTCGGATCAAAGTCGCGATTCAAGGCATCAAATTGGACAAAATTTTAGGGCTTTTGATCGATATTTCATGCGAAGAAGATCTCACAAAGAAATTTCGAAAATGGATCATCCATTTGGGAGAAATCGCGAATTGAAAATACGGTTTATTCACGAAAAAAAAACCCCGCGATTTTGAAATTCAAATTCTCACGATTTTTAGCGTGGATTTTAACGAAAACATGGGGCTTTGGATCGATTAGAGATGCAAAGATGAAGCCCTAACTCAATTATGGAAATCGTTGATTAAGAAATGTAGAATCGAAGCAAGAACCGTTAGGGTTCATGGGCTCAAAAACGCGACAGCATAAAGGAGCGATATCTCTCTAATGTTTTCGTGAAATCACTTGAGATTTTAATATGTTGTTAGAAATCTTATTGAAAAGAAAAGCCCTCAACCAATTTTGGATTTCATGCATAAGGAGAATAAAACCCAAACAGGACCACATCGCTCTTACAAAGAATCTAGTGGAATAAAAACATCCGAATATAGTCAACGAAATTTGTTATTTTGCAAAGAATTTCTTGATCCAATACAAACAGCCATAACATGTATCTACGTGGCTCTGATACCAATTGATGAAATTTACAATACAGATAGATACAAATTATAGCATGTTAACCTCAATACCAATGAGTGATAGACGGAGATGTGTGTACCTGACATGGTAGGATCCATGGTTCGCCGATTGAATAGAGCACTGTTCTTGAGACGAAGTTGAAGTGCGAGTAAACTATTCTCTTTACTGGTTAAGCGTATGAGTCAGAATAATACTGCTTAATGGGGAGACAGTATTTAAATTACCAGCAGAGACCAGGGACCTCTCAACGAGCTACTAATAGAATGACCCAACCCATCACAGGGTCATTCCCAAACAAAAGCCCAGTAATATCCATCAGTTACTTTGGGTGTTATATTAATAATTACTGACCATAATTAATATATAAATAATTAAAGAGTAATTTTCAATAATTGATTAATGCTAATCCAATATAATTGATTAACTAAATAATTAATCCAACACGGGTTCTGCACTTGCCGATTTCGGGCGCATTGTGGTCGCAACCCGGTCTAGACAGAGAGGGTTGTTGCATGCTTCTTGTTGAGTTGCTCGGCGTGACCCCATCACAGGCATATCTTGAGATGCAGGAGACCCGAGGCAACTTGTCTTGCCCATATCAATAGATCATCTTTTGTGGGGAACACCTGAAAATGAGACATGAAAAACTATTGATAAAACACTCCACACTGCCTAAAAATTTAACAAGAAATATATACCTCTGTAGTCGTGAACTCATCAGTACAATCAAATTTTTTTATCGGTAGAGGGAATACATCAACACCTTCCGTGGGTACTTCCCCATCGCTTGATACTTCATCTCCCTCACACATACCCTCATCCATTTGCATGTACTGAAAAACACAATTGTTTGTACCATAATTTAAATAATCAAATATATGAAAATTGTTTATGTTTTATGTTATGCTGATAAAAAAAAAATTGAATTTTTACATACCGGAAACTCCAGAAACTGGAGTTTCCGGAATATATAAAAATCCAGTTTTTATATGTACCGAAAACTGGAGTTTCCGGGAAGAACTACATTTTTGAAAAAAAATTTAACTAACCTGGTTTCACGTCGTGGTCCTTCTCCTCCTCCTCCTCCTCCTCCTCCTTCTTCTTCTTCTTCTTCTTCTTCCAAGGTTGCTTTCTTCTCCTCTCTCCCTTCTTTCCTGATCCAGCTTCTTCTCTCTCTCTCTCTGCTGTTGCTTAAAGTGGAAGTGGAAGGGGAAGGGGAAGGGGAAGGGGGTGTATGGCTGTTTAAACGAAAGAGGAAAGGGGATGAGTAGAGGGCAATATAGTAAACTCCAGTCCAAAAAAGGGTAAATGTGGGGTGCATGGATAATTTTGTTGGTGTATATACCAACTCCCGTCCAAATTATCCCCCTCAAATGTCACCACTCGCAGGCCAAGATTGGCAGCCAGAAACACAGCATCCCAAAGGGCTAAGGCTTCAGCAACTAAGGGGGAGGTCGCCCATATCTTTTTTTTTTGGGTGCATTCATTGCAATCGAGCAAGCCCGAAGCCCATAGGGCAGGCCAGCTTAGTCCACACATCTTAGTCCAGGCAGCTTTGTCCTTGGGCCTGTGTTTTTTACTTTCCCTTTTTTCTTTTTGTTCGATTTTTAGCACTCTTTATCAAAAAAAAATCACTCAATCTAAGAAATTAAAAGGGTCAAAAGTATAATCAACTAGTCAGGTACCCGTGCTGTCGCACGGGTTCTGTTCGCTGACACGTAATTTTTTAACATAAAAATTTTCAAAAACAAAAAATGATGAACAAAACTCATAAGCAAACATCCTTTTATTGATCATAAATAAATAAAAATTTTATCAAACAATAAAATAGAGCAAAGAAAAATAATTATAAAAATATAGTGATAGTTGCAGAAGAAAAAAAAGAAGGAAAAATAAATTTATAGTCCGTAGAAGTTATTGGAACAAATAAATGAGTGAAACCCGTAAGTAAACGCTATTTTGTTGATCGAAAATAAAATTGAAAGAAAAATAAATTTATAACTCGTAAAAAGTTGTTGGAACAACTAAATGAGTGAAACCTATAAACAAACACTGCTTCGGTCATCGAAAATAAAATCAAAATAAAAATAAATGTATAGCCCGTAGAAAGTTATTGGAACAAATAAATGAATAAAATTATTGTAGCAAAAATAAAATCAAATAAAATAAAATTGTAGCCTATAAGAAGTTATTAGAACAAAAAAATGTGTGAAATTACTGCAACGATTTACTGTAGCGAAAAAAAAATTTGTTCGAATAAATTTATAGACTGTAAAAAATTATTATAATAAATAAATGAGTAAAATTACTGTAGTATAAATAATGTATTTCACGCATGTTACAAAACAATTTATTTCTATATAAAAATATAGAAATAAGTTAAGATATGGTATAGTGTAAATTTATCATTACAATGCATGACTTTGCTAATTCTGACATAGTGTAATTAAATTGAAATGCCAATTTGATTAAAAATTGATTAAAAATCATGAAGTTATGATTGTTATAATTATGTTCACTAACTTGATATACATACAATATTGTTTTAGCTTTTTTATATAGTTTATGTGATAAGAATTAATTGATATAAGAGTGGTTAACAATTCATTAATTTGGTGGATTAGGTTCTCAATCCAAGTAACATCAACACTTATCGATAGTAGAAATTCTATAATGGTAAATCATGACCAATTCAATGAAGCATGAAGAGGTCTCATACAAAAAACTTCAATAATTTTTCAAGCTATAAACATATTACTTACAAAAATACACTACCTAAGCAAGTTAAAAAAATATCCTTTGTATCTGTATGGTTTTGTTATTTCTATAATTCACAAAATCGAATATAGTGCTTGAAAAAAAAAAAGAGGAGAAAAACATAATGTGCTCAAAAGTTGAGAATTTGAATATCTTTTTGTTCTATTTCTAGGTTATGTAATTTTTTTCACTTTCCACTTTTTAGTCCACTTCTTTTCCCATGTAATTTTCTAATCCTGAACTTGTCTCAATATCAAACTTAGGACAAAGCATGAGAACAAAATAATATTATTAATTGATTTAAGCTGATACTGCTCATGGAAATATACAGGCTCAACAACTTATCAAACTAACCCAATAAAACAAAACAATAGAATTGTGTACACTTAACTGACACAAGCAGTTCAAATACAAACTTGAATGTGTCTCAATGAAGAGATATAAAGGGGAAAAGAAGCTCTGAAAGCAATTGCCTAGTCATTCTTCTTGCCCAGTTGGAGACAAATTACTAAATATAAAGCTAACACTAATTTTTTGATGAGCTAAAGCTAACGCTTCCTAGAATAATCCAATGCTGCATAATTGCCAAAATACATCCCTGCAAAGTGAAACAAAATTTTAAATGGACATTATACCTAAAATAGAGTAAAAAGTGATAACAATCATAAACAAAAAATTTCTAAAGAAAATAAAAATTGCACATGTTCAATTGCACATGTTCAATTCAAGTGGTGAATAGAATGTTTACTTTGGGGTGCTCATTGCCAAAGAAAAATTTAACTGTTACACCATTATAAAATTAAAGGATTCTAGTTTGAACACCATAATCAATGTCAGGAAGATCATTTCAGTTTCACCTATATATTATCAAGAAAAAAAAAGATAGCATAAATTGAAAGAAAGTCTTTATTTCAGCCCGATCATTGTTTCTTTGTTTTATGGGAAGGATATTTGGAGCAAGATGATAAATTAGATAGCTATTAAAGGTGCTACAAATAAATAAGAGCAGTAACAGTACAACCAAACATAAACCTCATCGTAGTGACAACTCAATCAACAACAGCTGTGCAAGAGACCACCTAAATCAAGAACCTTGGGTATTATAATCATGTCTGTGACAGGGACAATAAGATTAAAGGTTCTGCAGATAATCATGTTTGTGAATGTGAGAAATAGGAGAAACAGGACAGTTTAATGAGACTAACATATTAACATTATAATTACAACTCTCATATTCTTATAAGTGCAATAGTTAACCACTTAAGAAAATGGAAATTTGTAGGTTTACAGCTTCTTCTACATCATTATAGCATAAACACAAATTCAAGCCCCAAAAAAAAAATACTAATAGAAGTTTCACTTGCAAATGCAAAGCGCTTATGGTCTTTGCTCCCCTCTTAAGTGTTACAGCAAAATCTTTTCCCACTTCAATTAGTTTTGCAAGAACGTCTATGACTAATGTCAATATGATTTTCAAACAAATAAGAACGTGTTAACTATGACTAATGTCAATATGATTTTCAAACAAATACAAAGCTTACTCGTTTCATTTCCATGACTTTTGCATCTTATTCAAAAAATTTCACGATCCTGCTACTAACACTCAGTAAAAAATAAATTATTAATTCTCTGAACAGAAAGAACAAAATATGGTTAGACTTCAACCCCATGTTCGGGACATGAAGGACAAAAAGGACACTTAATCACTGAACTATCACAAATTTGAACAGGAGACAACAATATGGTTAGTTAATGCACATGCAATTTGGACAGATGCATAATCAACTTCTGAACAATACCAGAAAAGTTGTCTCTATACTCCGATAATTTTTAGTATATGAAAAATAAACCATACAAAATGCAATTGCAATTATATAATGGAATAGTTACATTTACGAACACCATTCCAAATTAGATAAAGTTGATGTCATGGCTACAGATTTGTGTGGCAGTCCTTGCTCCTATATGCTTTGCACAACAAAATAAAAATACCAGTTGGAGCAGTTCATACCATTTCCTAAATGCACAAAGTAGTTGCATCTCTAATAGCAGGAGCAGTAGGCTAGTGTAAAGCATGAACGAAAATGTAAGAAACACCAAACCTCAAGTCAGCTAGTGTAAAATATAATGTGTTAAGGATTCAATCTATTAACACACAATCTAACTTGTCATCTAGTGGTCCAACCCACTCTTAATATAATGGTGTTCAACCCCTATTCAGTAGAAAAGTATATCAAGTTAATACCAATTCATTTAACAGATTTTGAATCACATGGGTTGAATCACATAGTTAATAGATTCCCCAACCTAGGGGATATAAGGATGGCTTGGTGGTTGGGTGAGGGGAGGTAACGAGTGAGAGATAAGGAGGGAGTGGGTTCAATTCCCCCTCACCCCAAAAAAACTAACAATACTAACATTTAACTAACAACTAACATTGGCCTATCAAAAAAAAAAAGATTTCCCAACCTTGATGACCTCCTGGTTTTACATCACAATTCTACATAAAGTTTGAGAAGCAATAGGAATTCAAAGTAGCAAGCAACTGACACCAAAAAGAAAACAACTTATAAAACATTCAAGCACTCTCAAGCACCAAACTCATGGTTGAATGATCTGGTTGGCATCCACTCAGAAAATTATATTGACTAATAGCCAAAAATTGCACAGTATACATCACATTGTGCAAAACGAATAATTGAAGGAAAACTATAACAATGTAGAATATATCTTAAAAACTCTTACATAAGAAGTGGCCTTAAGAAGTAACAATATTTTCCTTTCAATTTATCAGCTGTATAACAAAAGTAGCAATCTTTACAGTTATGCCATATTGAGAATGTCCTCTATTGGGTGTGGTGAAAGTGAGCAAACAAATCCAAAAATGATTGAGACATTTTCTCAAATAGATTGTAAGCAAACAAACCTTTTTCTGTATCTTGTGAAAACACAGCACTCCCTTGTCTTTCTTTCCAACCCCTGCACCATCGCTCATCCAACACCAGCCATGGAGGTACAGAAACTCCAAAGCAAAACAAACACCGTATCACTCTATATCAACCTCCTGCAACCAACCAAAAGAGAGGAAAGGAGAAATAATAGGAACACATGTTTTGGATTGAGAAGAAGGATGTGCAAAAGAAAAGAAGAAAGAGAGAGAAATCGATAAGGAATGAAATTCAAAATGAAAAAAGTAAGAAAAAAAAAGTAGTGTCTTTGTAACGGTAAATGAAATGCTTTGGTTGGTTATTTAAATGGTCAGTGTGTTTCATTTTTTTGGTGTTTCATCTTTCTCTAGCTCTAAACTCTTTTCATGTTAGATCCCCATTTACAGAGCTCTTGGCAGCAAAGGCATCTAATACCATAGCCAATGAAGGATGTTAAATGGGCGTAGAAAATTAAATTTTTTTAAATGAATCTCAAAGCACCCATAGGATGTGTAGGTGGAAAAATCAGATTTAAGTAAACATTCTCTAGGACATCCAAAAGCGATGGAATTGAATTGCAATAATGGGAAAAAAATTAGGCAGTCATTATGCAGCCTTGATGTCTAGCAATCAAAATTGGCAAATACTTGATGCTTTAGCACTATTCCTATGTACAAATGGAATTACAGAGATACATGTAGAGAGATAGATTACCGTGACCAAATCCAACATAATATGGTCTAGGAAAGATGATGATAAACACTCTTGGCTTCTATACAGCCCTGTAAACTATCATGTAAACAAACCAAACAGTATCCCAATGTAATGCACATAATCATATATTCCCTGTCAACGAAACATAGTGATGACAACAACAGCAGCAGGCATGAGAAATTCTGAAATCGAATGAAAAGTATTAATAAAGCAATAAATAGACTTACAGAAAAAAAAGGCTTAGATTCATGAACACCCATGACCTGCTACAAAAAAAGGCTGAAATTCATACACTTCATTAAGCGACCTGACATTCATTATGCAAATGGAGCGAAAGTGCCAGCTCATAAAGCTCTGGTTTAGTTCTAATGTATTCCATCCTTTGTTTTTTCTGGTTTAATTTCCTTATGCCCGTTCTCAAAATAGTGTAGTTCCCACATAACAACTAACTATAATAAGGTGAAAGCTGCTCCAAAGTAATATCATACCAAATCTTCAGTTTGGTCCACGAGCATTTCAATTTATAATTAAAATATGAGAATAGTTCCAATTGTCATATTCATTTGCAACTTGGCTTTACTAACGGCCTTTCCTTTGTTAATTCCCTAGAAGTTTTACAGCTTCTAGATGGTCATCTTTCTCTCCCTAGCAAGACAACATTGCCCAAATAATATTCCTCTGCTAAGAAAAAGAAAAGGGGAAAACCAAAAGTATGCAGACTTTGACGCTTTAACACATGGAACCTGAAACTTGAAGCCTCCAAAAGTATATTTCAAGCACATTAGCACAACGTGATAACAAAACTGTTTGAGAAATAAAGTGATATTATGTCATAGACTCCATTAATATTAATAAATAATATTGATTTAGGAATTCTGATAAAAATAAGAATGGAATTTTAAAAAGAAGAGAAAAGGCTAGTGTTACACCAACTATGTCAATAGCACATAAAGATATGTAGATTGAAACATTTCATCAAACAGTTTGTGCTCAATTAACAACATACAAAGAATCAAATTATAGAAAGAAACTCAATCGCATTGAATCTATAACCATAAATCATCATGTGCTCCTTTAAGTGATAAAACCACAATGAAAAGATACGACCACAATCAGAGGGAGATAGAAATTTACAGCGACCTTCAACAGAATAAGGAAAAAGAAGAGAGAAATTTACAACTCGTGGATGCGGAGTTGCGGTGACGATGGCCGATCGGTGTTCTGCTGCGTGCGAGCAGGATTCTCGCAGGAGACGGACCATTTGGACGACGGAGAGATGACGAAAATGAAGCTGTAACAGATACCAATCGGAGGAGAGGAATCCGAGAGAGAGAGAGAGAGAGAGAGAAACCAATTAGGGTTGAGTTCTGAAATTTTGGGGAGTCTTTTGCGATAAGAGATAAGAGAGGTGATTGAGCTAAAAAAAACATTTTAAGGGAACCATCACCAACAATGAACATGAACAATTCATTGTTATTAAGAGGGAGCAAAGGATTCTTTAACGTCGGAGAGATGAATTAAGTTTACAGTGTGCATAGTTTGAAATGTGAAAGCTTCTGTCCTTTTTTTATTGTGCGTAGAGCAGAAATTTTTAGACTGAAAACCAAATGGAGCCTTTTCTTGCCACTGTGTGCATAACAGGGATTTTCAAATTCAAATTCAAATTTTCAAACCAGAAAAACAAATGAAGCAAAAGATGACACATGTCTAGCCAATAAAGTTTTGCACCAAACGGTGACACGTGTCCAGCAGGGGTTTACTTTCTTAGATAGTAAATAGATAGATAGTAAATAGATATTTGGAGAAGAAATACGCTCCGCGCGCGCCGCGCTGTCGTCCGATATGAACTAATTACCTCTTCATTAAATTTCCCAAATCATTTTAATTTCCATTTAAGTTGTGCAGGTTAGTCTGGAAATCATAAACGTATATATGTACTTCGGTTCTTAGAAAATAAAATCTAAACAAAAGCAAAGATTCTATGGATAACAGAGGCAGAGCTAGAAAAAAAAAATGCAGGAGTACATAATATGAAAAAGAATTGCCCCATCCAATACCTGACGGTGAAATACTTTTAGGACTCTAAAACATTTGAAAACTCACTCATCCTATCATGCATGTTATCAATTAACAAATCATTAAATTTCCATTTAAGTTGTGGTTAGTCTTGAAATCATAAACGTATATATGTACTTCGGTTCTTAGAAAATAAAATCATAAACACAAAAGCAAAGATTCTATGGATAACAGAGGCAGAGGTAGAAGAAAAAAAATGCAGTAGTGAGGAGAATGAAAAAGAATTGCCCCATCCAATACCTGACGGTGAAATACTTTTAGGACTCTAAAACATTTGAAAACTCACTCATCCTATCATGCATGTTATCAATTAACAATTAATATTAGTACGTGCATATTTTGCTTAAATGACTAGTGCTAAAATTTTAAAATTAATTGTGAAAGAATGTTTCATACAGAGAACTGAGAAATTAAAGAGAGAGAGATTGCCTAAGCCTAACTAGTTCTGTATAGACAAAAGTAACAGTACAACATGGAATTCAGTTAGAGAATTAAATCACTGGAAATACCTAGCTAGGTTATGTTAAGATGAAAAACACGTAGACCACGATGGGAGAACTAATTTAATTGCTGTAATTAAAAAGAATTCAAGAAGGTTAATTAATAGTAGTAATGCATGCATGTATTCATCTTGATGGGGATGAAAGCTAGCGACCCTCCGGCCAGGCGTACAATTTTGCTAGCTAGCTAGCTTCCAAATAAAGTCCCACTGAATTGAAGAATAGCAGCAAGCAAGCAAGCTGGTGCGGGTGAAGTGGGGGGAAAAAGAGGCAATAATCACACAGCACTGTAAGCATCCCTTTCGGTACTTGTGAGAAGAGATGAAGAGTATTCTCCAATATTATTATCAGTAGTTTCAGTACCCTCTTTCAAGTCTTCAATCTGCACAAGCGCTTCCTTGATGTCCAGCCTTCTCTCCACGTTCTCCTCACAACAGCTCAAGCCGATCTTTAAGAGTTTGAGCAATTCAGATTTACTATTCCCGAGTCCTCCCATCTCTACGTCAAACACGTCACTGGTGCGCTTCTCGGTGATCATCATGTTCACCCAGCTGGCTATGTCAGCATCACTGTTATGCCTGTGTGCGATGTAGTTCTCAGGGAACTTGCCCGTCAGGATCTCCAATATCAGGATCCCGAAACTCCACACGTCCGTTTTCTTGGTGATGCGGCCAAGCAGAGCATACTCGGGGGATTTGTAAGGCATGATGATTTGTTGGGCGTGGTCAAGATTGATGAGAGGACTGAGGGCATAATCGGTGAGGAGGGGCTCAAAGGATTCATCCAGAAGCACATTGGAAGACTTGAGATGACCGTGGGGCACAATCAGGCTGGGGAGTGCACTGTATAGGTAGGACAGACCCCGGGCCACACCCTTGACGATTTTCAAGCGGGTGGGCCAATCGAGGCCCGGCTTTTGATGGTTATGGTTGCCATGGAGATGGCTGGCCAAGCAACCGTTGTGAACATAGGCAGAGAGCAAGAGCTTCTCTTCTCTTCTGTAATAATAGGCGAGGAGAGGCAGAAGATTGGGATGGCCGAGGTTGCCCAGCCTCCTCATGTGCTCATGGAACTCTTCCCGTGGCACGTTGTTCATTTGTTTGTACCTCTTGACAACCACGGCTTGGCCGTCCGCAACCACGGCCTTGTAGGAAGACCCAAATGAGGCACTGCCTAGGATTTCAGCAGAGGCCTTCAACAAATCCTGTAAATCGAACTTGAGATGGCCGTCATGCCTGAGGAATATCAGCTTGCTGCCCCCGCCGGCTTGCTCCCCCCTCTTGGAATGTCGATCTGACACCGACGGCTTTGGACTACTGGGATCATAGTGTTCCGCCAGGCTTTTGGTTTTCACATAAACGGGAGGAGGAGGAGCGTATTTCTTGGAGGCCTGCACCGCCAGATGATATTGATGATCTGAATCTGCAGATTTCTGGGACTGAGACCTCAACCGGCATGCGACCAATACTGCAACCACGATGGCTACTATCAATGCTATCATGATCACAATAAGTAAAATCTTCATAACGCGCATTTTAGTTGTTGCCGCTGGGACTGCAGGGGCTCCCACTTGGGCCTCGCACCGATTCGTCAGAGGCGGCCCGCATAGACGCGTGTTTCCTGTATGTATGTATGTATGTATGTATGTTATTGAATTAATTGATAGATTGCATTCAGATTTCATTAATTTCAGAATCGTCAATCATGTGCATTGCTGCATTAATGTAATATACGTGTACGTACCGCTAAAGGAGGAGGCGCCGAAGGTGCTTAGATTGCCCGGGATGGGACCCTCTAAATCGTTGTTAGAGAGGTTGATAATCTTCAAGTGGCTGTTGCGTTGGAAATGGGGGGGGATTTGGCCGTGAAACTTGTTTGCGTCAAGCCTGAGGACGAGGAGACCAGGGAGGGCGGCGAGGGAGGAAGGGATTGTGCCGGTGAACTCGTTATTGGCCAGATACACTTTCCTCAACTTATCCAAACCCGCAAATGCATCGTCAGGTATCTGTCCCGAGAAATGGTTGAAGGACAAGTAGAGGGCCTTCAAGTTTGGCAGCATCTTGATGTTGGGCAGGGGACCCGTGAAGGTATTGTTCATCAGGCTAAGCGTCCGCAGAGACGACAGTGAACCGAGAGATCCCACATCGATGTTGCCGGTGAGCCCCATGTTCTCGAGGCGCAACCCCCAGACCCGGTCATTGATGCAAAACAGGCCCACCCAGTTGGGAGTGTTGCCAGAGCAAGGCGGCTTTGGGTTTATGGATGGCTCCCAGCTGCTGAGGGATACCACATTCGTCAATGAATCCCTGAACTTCAACAACGCCTCCGCATCCGAAGGCATGCTTCTGCACGATGATAACATTGAAACCAATACCACAACAACAGTGCTGAACCACAACTTGTCGACATTAATATTGGATGCTGCAGGTGCGCGCACAATCCAAGCAGAGCGCGCGCCCATTAGCATTAATTGACAATCACAATCACAATTATGATCGATGACGTACAGAGAGAGCCAAAACAAACCCGCCAGATATATTATAATTGTTATTATTATTGTAATTATAATTACTATAATAATAATAGTAATAATTCTCTTATTCTTTGGAAGGTATAATTGGTAGGATTCGGCTGCAGCTGCATATCGTTATTTTCTCTTTTTCTTTTATGATTATTATTAGTATTAGTATTATACAGCACCACCATCTCTGATCATTAGGCACCAAAGGGCCGAAAAGGGCCAAGGGTGATGGTGCTGTTAGGGGCTAAGAAAGAGGATGCCGTGGTAAGGAAGGAAGGATTGATGAGAAAGGAAAGGAATAAACCGGAAATGCGCAAATTTTTTTGCGTCCCACGACAGCTTAATTTTGGGTGTCTTCGGAACTTGAGCTGTGCGCGCGAGAGGTCCAAGGACATCCACTGATTTTCTTCATTCTCTCATTTCAGCCCGTGTATTAACTATTTACGCTGTGAAACCGCGTCATTTCGCCTAGACTGGCTTTTCTACGATTAGATTAGATTTTAATATTTTATTTTGTCTCATCTGATTCGAAACTCGGAAACAAACCACAATGTCAATACATACACTAACCGCACTTTGGATTATCATGGAAATTTACAGCCACACTTATCATTGAATGCCTTTATCTGTCCCTTTGGTAGGCTTAATATTGTTTCCTTCATAGAAATGGAAGCACCGAAAAGTAAGATTAAATTTGATTTCAGTGAGATAATTGTACTGGTACAAAAAAACCTCATCAGTTTTTTAATTACCTTTCGTATCTTAATAAATGGACTAGTGTTTACACGGAGTATGTTGTCTACAAGCACAACACTAATAAATAAAATATATATGCACCCAAAACTCACCCCAAATTCTCTACACTACAAGAGGATCTTGACTGTTGGACTAATCCGATGATTGAGCGATTAATTTCCCCCGCCATTGGAGTGGCAAGGACCATTTTCTTTTTTGACAGATACATTGTAAGGACTAGAACATTACTCAAGTTAAACAGAGGGATTCATTCACTCGGGTTTATATTTGAATTCTGGGTCTGACTTTCACACCGAGGGTGTCACGTTTTTCACAGCTGTGGACTTCTCTGGTTTCATCTCTGCACTTTCGCATTTGGGTCTTTCGATTTCACACCGGGAGTGTCACGTTTTTCACAGCTGTGGACTGCTCTGGTTTCTTCTCTAGACTTTCGCATTTGGGTCTTACAATTTCACGCCGCGAGTGGAAATTTCTCCACAATTGTGATCCGATCTGGACTGTTCTATGTGATCTCATACTTGTTTGTTCGTCCTCACACCATGGGTGGGGTTTATCCCACAGGTGTGAATGGTTCTGATTTTCTTTGGTGTAGTTCTGATAGGTTGGGGGTGATTTTATTAGCTTCTGTGAGTTTGGCGTGCTACAAATGATAGATAGGGTCTGGGGTGCCAACTTAGTTGGAATGCCTTTCTTTAAAGTGATATTTTTGCACGCTACCTCTGTTGTTTTAATGGTAGGAGATCAGATGTCTTAGTACCAATAATAATCTTGTTCTTTTCATGTAGCTAAATCTGGGCATATCTTATGCTCTGGTTTAATTGTTTTCTTCTTAATGAATTTTTTGGCTTATAAAAAAAATCGCTGTTGTAATATGGAAATAGAGGGATTCATCCACTTCTCCACAAGTAAATGTTATTATGATAAGATAAACTTCTTTCTAACGATTAATTATTCATAAGTGTTTTTACATTGCATGGCACTTTTAAAATTTTAAAATGATATTAAAAATATTTATAAAATAAAATATTTAAAATTATATACATAAAATAAAAAAATTAAATTAGGAAAGAAGTTACAAAAATAAATTATGTAAGTCAATACTCATGTGTTTAGAGATTTGATACGTTGTTTCGAAATTTAAATTTGTAAACTATAATTTTTTTAACATTACATTAAAAAAAACTCACGTGAATAAATATATTTAAGTAATAGCATTTAAGAGAATACAAATAGAAAAAATAATAAATATAAAATATTTAATATAAAAATCACACAGTGTGTAAAATATAAATAAAGTGCAGTACTCAATTATACAAGGTTCATTCACATTATACAAGGTCTAAACTAGAAATTTAAGGCACATCGTCAGCGTCGCTTATCAAATTACATATATCTGAACATTCCACCAAACTGCACGAGAAAAAGTACATGGACAAGAAAGCATAAGTCGAGAGAGTGACTCCATAATTTTGTTACTTTGTAAAGTCAATTATCTTACACTAAACGAGTACTGGGGCCATTTATTTCAAAGAAAACAAACTAATGAAACAAGATTTTTTTTAAATGAAAAAATATTTATTCTGTAGTTACAATATTTATTTTGCAATTCATAGTAGAGACTAAATGTAATAATTTCATGTATTCGAGATTTGAGAGATCAAGACAAATTAAAAAGAATACAAGGACTAATACCAAATTTCGATAATAATATAATGAGAACTGAAAACATACTTTAATACTCAATCCTTTTATTTTTAAATATATCAATTGTGAAAACATTAATGTTACACACACACCCATGACACACCCCCTTCTCTCATTTTACTCATTGGGGTGGGGTGTGGGTGTTAGTGTATGATAGTTCTTGTGAAAATTATTTGTAATTATTGCACTTGACCAATTAATGGATATTAAAATATACCCATGGCAAGTTGGGCTACTCATTATGATGCCTATTAAGATCTAAGAGTTCCCTATCTCGTACAATGACTAGTGAAATTGCTTTTCCATTAGGTAGTGTTTTTCATACACTGAACACACATGCTTGTTTGAGGGCAGTTTTCTCCTAGTAGTTTCTTTCATAACACTAAGAAGAAAGAAAAAGCGCATACTATTTCCCGATATGTTAATTTATCTGCAACGATCATCATCAGATTAACACGTACGTAACACACAATTTTGACATGACGCACACACTTGGTTCATAATTAGTAGCAAATGGTGGAAGTCGAATTTACCAGTATTGACGAGATCGAAAACCTTGCTTGAAAACAACCAGAGGTCTGAAAAGTTCAAGGGGGGAATGGGTAATCCATTCAGATAAAAAACATTAAGATGTAAATCCAAATTACATAATTTAATAGAGTACCTCTAAGTTTAAAATATCAAGCTATAATAAGGCTTGGGAAGTTAATGTAATTTGTACCTTCTCACGTTAAGAGGGCCTTCACCGGGAGAGCCATCGCCACCTCGGATGCAAGTGGTGACACACTTAATTGTGCAGGATTCCGCTTTCCTTGACTTGGGCTTCTGTATCCTAGCTTTCTTGCAGTCTTTGGCCGATCTGCATTCACCGGATAGGGTTTGAGGTATGTTGGACAGAGTCTCCGGTTCATAAGTTGCATCAGCAGCTGTTGCAACGGAAGCTATCACCGCAGCAGCTGTGACTGTGAGGAAGGCAGTAACTGCCAGACTGTAGCTGTGGCACAGTCTTCTACTGAGGGAAAAACGTTGGGTCCCCCCCTCACTCGGGTATTTGCAAGTGATGCTTCTTCTACTTCTATGCCTACTCAAGTTGCTGCTGTTGGGGCAATTGCTGCCCCCCTTACAATTTCTGGGCCAATTGCTCTCCCTTTGAATACCTCCAACGCGTAGGAAAGGCACCGAGGATCCACAGTAGAGCGATAATAAACTCGGGCCACAAATTAACATTATCTTCCTCTGCTCTCCCCTGATATTATTATATTTATTAATTCTCATTAACTTTCCCTTATTTATCTTCTTCCGCTTTTCTTCCGCCTAGTGTGTAACTGTGAATTTGTGATCCTTCTACTCGCAAACCAGGCCCACCTTCCCCCGCCCCTCCGACCTTAAATATTTTTAGAATTTAATTTACTATATATACACTGTAATAATGGTCTAATCTGATTTCACTATACAAGAGTGTTTTCATTTTAATCTCCATAAACAAGTCAATTTTTTTTTTTAGTTTCCATAATAGTTTTTTATTTTATTTTATGGATACCATTGAAATTCTCAAATTTACCTCTATTAAATGGTTAAATGACTCACTTAAGTCCCTCTCTCCTCTCCCCTTCCCCAGCCACCCCTTCCCCCAAAAATCTTAATCGCCAAGAACCACGTCAGGACGGAAGCACAAAAAGTGCACCTGGATTCACCACGTTGACGCGGTCTCTGCCTTGACCCTGTCCAACGATGGCACCCTTGCTGTATTTGGTTTCGTGGGAGAGGACAATCAAGTTTTGGCAAACCAAAGACTGATTCTTCAATGTTTGGTACCGCGTCAAAGACCCCCACTTTTCGCGTCCAAGATCCACTAACCGCAAAAACTACAATGTGTAGCTTTTAATGGACCCACGGTGGCGGTGAAAGAACCGCGCAAGCAAACATAGGAAGGCTGTTTGAAATCGGAGCAAAACGCACGACGATGCCGTGAACGCAATTGCAGTTTCAGAGGATAGGTATGTTTGCACTGGATCAGTGAATAAGAGAATTAAGGTGTGGAAGAAAGGGGAATTAGGAGAGAAGAAACACTCCCCTGTGGACACGTATTGCGTTCTGAACCATTTTTTAGAGACCAATATCTGAAACAAGCGCTTTGTAATTTTCGTCAAGGAGTATATTCTCTGGACACGTATGGCCAATTATTAAACGAGTAATGTCAAACTCGGAAGGCATACCTTCAGTTATAAAACAGAAGTGTTGATAGTACGGTGAATAACAGTTTATACAAATGAAAAAGGTACGATGTGTATCCATCAACAAAATACCACTAAAAGTTCGCATTAGTAATCATCACCCTTAGATATAACTTCTTTGCATGTTGGTCGGAGTAGGATTGTATGTTCAAACTGTGATACATAGCTCCCTTTCACGTCGCATAGAGGAGGATAAGGCTGCATGGAGAAGAAAAAAATCACTCCTTCATAAATATTTAAACTAGTGAATATAAAAGTAAGAAAACAATAATGCTAAATAAAGGATAAAGGATAGCATACAAAACTTTGAAGCAAAACATGACAAATAAACCTACAAGGCATCAACAACATTTCGGTGCTGCGCGTGTTCTCAGAAATGAGTCCAACACACACTTGTATGACACATGGCAACACGTGTTAGAGTGTATCAATATTTGTGTAATTTTAAATTTTCTTTGGCTGACATTGCTCGGTCGTGGCCATTTAAAATTTGCAACAAAAAAAATTTTAATGTATTTTTGGGTACCTGTCAGCTATCGTTTAATAAATATTTTCAAGAAAGTCAATAGAGATGATGCTCCATGTTTTTCAGAAGAGGCTTACAAAATAGCTTGGATTGATACATTGACATCAAGATATTGTAAATCTTGAAGTTTATATAAAGTTTTGGCAAGCATAAATAGCTCTATTTATTTATGTTTAAAAATTTAAGGACAACATATACAATCATGTTAACCAGAAATTTGATAGCTAAATATATTTGCATTGAAATGCAACCTGCCAAGGGATTAGGTGTAAAAAAATTGAATTAAAAATCAATGGCAGTCAAGACAATGAAAGCTATCGATAATGCACATTGCAACCATTACAATATGCATTCAACTTTTTAATTGCAACGCAGTCAACACTCTTAGGTTTCACAGCTACCAAAAACTCTAAGACGCCATTTTCTTCTCATTGCAACCATTACAATATGCATCCAACTTTTTAATTAAAAAACAATTATATCATCAAAATTTCTTGGCGTCCGTAACTCCTATAACGTACCTGAACAATGCCAGAGTCACACAGGTTCTTCAATGCCATTAAGTATTTAGTCTCTCCTAGACGATCTAAATATCGTCTACAAAAGGCCAAAGTAGAGAAGTTCTTGTTAATGGTAGCTAACAGTTGCTTAGCTCTAGGCAATCTCAGCGGGATATGACCAACGTCAAAATTTTTCATATAGTGGCTGCATTCCAGGTCTTCTCGTACATATCCCTTCCCTGAACATTGCATGTAGTGACCAATTCCATCATGCATCATTAAAAGTCAATATAGCAAGGTCTCACACCCAAAGAAACTACTATTACCAGTTGATGCAAAGGTTTCAATAGCATAAAATTCACCCTCTTCCATCTTTGTCTGCTCTCCACCTTTGACGATGGGAACCGATTTTCCAGCATGGATTTGGTAGCGGCCTATGCTATGTCCATTCAAATTCCGTATACTTTTAACTGCAATGACAATCCCATTGCAATATATCACTCTTTGTGACACATTAATACTGGTAAACATTAAGGATATGCAGACAAAACATAAAAGATTATATGATAGTGAGAAAAAATAATTCTTTATTCGTTTTCACTCATTTAAACTATATATTGACAAAATTAAGACATAAATAGTCATGAACAAAAGTGAATCCAACACCAAATGTACAAAATACATGATTTGTTAGACACATACCCTTTTGAAATGTTTAAAATACAAGAATAAATTGCATAGAAGATCCGTTGCAAAAGAACAAACTGACACGTGTTAGGGAAAACCACGCACAATAAGGATCGAAGATGAGAGCACACACAAAAACACAGCATACAAAAAAAAAAGCAATAAAGCATGCAAGAATTTACATGGTTCGGCATCTCTTGCGTCCACGAAAACGCTCCAACAAAGCATTCACTATCTCAAACAAGATTACAAGTTCAGTAGAAACTTGAAATCCCACCCCAAGTTATGTATCACCCTACAAACCCTAGTACCCCACTCGAGTTATAAAGAATGCTAACACACACACACACACGAGACTTTCTCACTGCAAGCGATCTCCACACTTGCTCACTTCTCTTGGACTTGGATATTGACAGGAGTTATGGGAATGGGTCTGTCGGCTCTTTCTAAGCCTTGAAGGTATGTTTTGTCAGGGTGGGTTATTGCGAACCTTATAAATTCTTATCTGCTGGCAAGCACCCTTCACCACGTCACTGCAGCCTAATATCCTCCACCACCACTGCTGCAAGGCACCCACCTCCACCCATTGTTGCCACCACATGACACCCTCTACTGCTGCCACTGGTGCCACCACAATTGAGCGAGTGGGAGTTAGGGTGAAACGAGGAGAAGCACAAAAACAGTTGGGGATGGAGGTGTGGCATGCTATAAAAAATCCTTTTTCTTTGTATCAAAAATTGAGCGAAAGGTGTTTTGAAATTGAGTTAAAAATCAAATTAGCTCCATTTTAGCCGAACACAAACCACCTTAAGCAAGACCTAAGTTTTAGGTATTATATACGTCTTAAATATAAGGGGATTCTTTTTCTATTCACATGGAATATCAGTATCAATGATATTAACAAATACTCCCCCTAAACTTGAATATAGGCCAAAAATAACTAGTTCACAGTACACACTAATTAAGAATGTTAGTTAACTTCATTTGATTTTCTTAATTTCATCTAAATGAATGAACTTCATTCCCTAAACTACCCTTAATAAAAGAGGTCATTGTTATTAAAATCTGAATTAAATGAAGGGTATTTTCACTATTTTGTAGAAGAATTCATTAAAAAGGGTGAAATTGGTTAAGGCTCAAGATTTGCTTATATTTTGGACCACCGTACTTGAGTTATTTTTTGTTTATATTTGAGTCCACGGTAGTAATATAAACAAATGCCAAAGAAGATCAAGCATGAACCCTCAATAGATGTGTCTATCATTGAAGTTCCCCATTTTATCTGATAAAGAAATGTAAATTTTGAATTTGCTCCATGTGGAATATTGATGGAGAAATACGCAAACCAAATAAAATGAACACAAAATGAGTATAAACATCCCTACAAGCATCATACCTTGATACACCTTCCCATTAATCTCAACCTCATAAGACTCCATGACCTCTTGAATTGCGGCACCAACATCACAAAGGCGCACATCGATTCCAGCTTCCTAGATGGTAAGCCACATCATGTTGGAGGAACCAGCAAATTACAACATGATCTAATTGGTGCATACCCAAAACAACACACCACACATACCAAACAAAAAAATTGTTTGTTCTTTATTTTCACATCAGTAAAACATCCAAGTAAACACACAAAGTCAAAGAGGTAAGTACACATAAGAAAACATGTATAAAGATATAGATGCTATATTGCAAACAGCAAGATCTAAAACACAAGTTATTTCTATATGAAGTTATGAACAATGTCAAAGATACTCTAATTCTTAGAATCCCCTGAACAAGTTTGTACAGCTTCCCAATGTCCCAGGATATCAGAAATGGAAACTCCCTCAACCAGCCACAAGCAGAAAACAGAGAAGCCTTAAAGTCCCATTACAAGTTTAAGGGAAAAGACATCCGCGAAGATGCAAACATTCTGCTCTAAGGAAATCAGCTAGAAACACCATAAATTGCATAATGCGATAAATCATTAACCTCATTTATACCAGAAACTTTAAAAAGGTATGTCGATTGCTCCCCCAACCACATGGGGATCTTTGGATAGGTCAAATTACTACTCTGGTACCTCAAAGGCACTATCCATCATGGCGTACTTCTACACCCTGCCAATTCCCTTCAGCCATTTTCCTTGCGAGCATATTGTGATGCATAGTAGGCCTTGGACTCTAAAGACAGGAGGTCTACCTCTGGATCATGAGCATATCTAGGACCAAATCTTATCTCCTGCTGGTCCCACATCCAGCACTGAAGCCAAATAAAGAAGCTTAGCTAACATAACAAAAGAGTTATTGTGGTTTCGAACTCTACGTCAGGAGTGAAAGGTACCAGTTCTCACTCGTATCAACTACTGTGACAAACTTAGCACTATTTCACATCCCATATCCAGTCCTTCACTCCAGGACTAAAGTTGTGGTTATGGATCTGTTCTTAGTCGAAGATAAAGGTCATTAACAAAAGCCTCAGTCTGCCGCATTCCTTCCCAAGATTAGTATGCGGATATTCTACAGGGGCATTGCGGTAAACAGTTTAATTAAATGCCTATCATATGATAAGCACCCAAGCACTTGGGAACCCTCCCTTGAAAAGCTAGCTATCAATGGGGAACAACCAAGCCACTTGTGTATTCCACCGAGCATACCATACTACTCGATGTGGGACTATTATCACATGAGACGTTATGTATGAGTTGTTTCTACAATCAAAGAGCGGATGGGGTAAACTCCACATAAGCTCTATATAAGCTATTTCTATAAGCTACATTGTGGAGCTTATGAAAATAAGCCAAAGCCAGCTTATGAGCATATTGTAAGCTATTTTTTTAAGTTCTACCAAACACTTGCGTAAGAGCTTAAGCCAAAAGATAAGACCAAATAAACTCTTCCAAACATCCCCAAAGTAAAGCTCTATCTGCACACAGATTCTATGATCTGTGTGACAAACTACTAAAGTTCTTGATCAGTTTTCATTGACAAATCCACCCTGACTTTGAGAGTGGGTGGTACATTAGAGTAATTGAACTTTTAGTTAACTGGGTCACCAAGAAATTGAGTAACATCACCTAAACTTGACCATCATTTAACTTAATCTTGTTATTTCTTGTTTTAGACACATGAATGGATGGGTATCATTGTTTAAGCAGGTAGTATTTAGGTTCAGCATTTTGATAATGATATTATTAATTTGAAAGTAGTGTCAGCTACATGATGTAATACTCCTTTTTTGACATGAATTAAGATCAACCTGCCAGAGTTGAGCATTTTTCTAGAAAGTACCTTAATACCCGTATTGGTAGCTTCACGAGAGGCTTCAAGCAGTGGATCAAACATTGGGTTGAATGCCACGGTAAAAGCACAGTCAACTATATATCCTACAAAAAAAATCATGACAAGAAGTTGAATAAAGTAATTTAAAATGTGAACCAATAACTAGAATTATCCCAGAAATGCAAAATCAGTAAGAAAAAAAAAAGTTCTTGTGTATTACCATCTACATGGGTGCCAAAATCCAACTTCATTACATCATCATACTGAAGTATAGTCTTATCTCCTGAATTTGGGGTCCAGTGAGCAGCAACCCTGAAGGAGAAATAGTATCATTAAGAATTTTTTTAAAAGAAACCACAAAACAATAACAACCAAAGACTTATTATTCTACAAGGTGGGGTTGGCTATGTGGATCAAACATCATCAATCTGTCAAAAATCAATTCTTCATAGAGGCCAATTACCAATTAAAAATCTGAATCCTTTTTAATGGTTTCACTCCAAGTTGTTCTTGGTGTTACCTCTAATTATTAGCAATCTTTTATCTGATCAATTCTTCTAATTGGGGCTTCTATTCATCTTCTACTCATACATCCAAACCACCTGAGACATGTTTCTAGTTTCTAGTTTCTACCATCTTTCCCCTCGATAAGCACTACTCCTACTTCCTTTCTAATACATTCATTTATGATCTTATCTAGTATGACCATTCATCGAACATGACATCCTTATCTTTGCACCACTTTTACTTTTTCTGGTCCTTTATCACCCAACATTCAGTACCATAAAACAAGAAGCCACAAAACATAACAGCAAAATAGAAAACCGAAGAATAAAGTGTTACCAATTTAAAGAGCATCCTGTGGGGAATGCAATGCCTGCTTGCAGGCCATCCTCAGATATTAGCTTACGAACCGTGTTCTCCAATGTTTCACATAAGTCAGTCATCAGCATTCCAGGCTTTAAAATGCCTTTCATATACTTGCGAACCTACTCAGACACAAAGAAACTCAAGTATATATATTTAGTTGCTGCTATAACACCAAGATTTATCAGAGAACAAATGTACTTTTTAAACCTCTGCATTATAATTAAAAGAGAATGAGATGAAAGAGTGGGGAATGAAAATGCAGATTTTTGTATTACTATAAAAAGAAGGAAAGCAAAATTTAACACTGAAACAATGTTACTAATATATTGTTGTCATATTTTTCAAGCACTTTGTAAACTTATTGATGATTGATGATTGATTTGATTTACATTAAACCCAGCTTTCTTTTCATACGTTTTAAAATAAACTCTCTCAGAGCATTCTCCCCAAATTCTGAAAGAATGAAAGATAGGGGGTCTGAACCCCCATTAACCTCCACTTCCCCTCTTCATTTCCTACTCCCTATCCAAACAATGAACAGTTAATCTTGTCCAATTTTCTTTTTCCAAAAACTACTCAGCAAAGCATGCTGCAATGTAACCAGTGATGTCAATAGCGCGCGACGACGCGGTGCGGCTCCTGGCTGCTACACGAGTCTCGTAGCGTCGCGTTTCAGTGTCGCCGCCGCTTTAGCGGGTTGAATCGCGGGAGGTAGCAGCGCAATAGCGGCGCACCTGTGACGGCCGAAAATGCCCTCAGTTTTAAGACGTTAGGATTATTTTTCAGGGGTGTTTTAGTGTTTTTCAGGGGGGGATAAAAATTCAGAAACCGTTCCCCTTTGAGAACAGAAATCCCGCGCCCAAGAAGCTGTATTTGATCGCACCAACTCTTTGCTGCAAACCCTCCGTCACCTGCGATTGAGGACCTCCTTCTCCAGCGACCTTCTCTGTCCGTCTACGGCGGCCTCTGTTCCCTTTTTTCTCTGCCTCTGTTTGCTTCTTCTCTGCCTCTGATTTTTCTGCAAAGGAGTGTTTGCTTCTTCTCTGCCTCTGTTTTTTCTGCAAAAGGAGTGTTTTCTGCGTTTGCTGCCTCTCTGTTTCACTGTGTTGTGACTATGACTTTTGTTGGTAATTACATGAATACAAGTATGTATTCTTTAAGATACCTATGACATTTTATTGTTAATTATGAATGTCATGAATTTTAGGTAATTTTTTATCATTTTCGATAATTTATATGTATATAGTATACACTATATAATCTGTAGTTACATTTCAGCATAGCGGCCATCCCGCTACCGCTGTTCCGCTATAGCAGTTTTTGGGGTCGGCCGCTACGCTCTGCTATCTGGGATTAACAACACTGAATGTAACAACCTAAATTGCAACCTGACGATGAACTTCTGCAGCTCGACGAACTGAATTATATAATGGTTTCTGAAGGCGCTCCATCTCTCTCTTCTCCTCTGATGTAGTTCTCCATAGGTTACTAGCATAAAAGATTCCAACATAAATACAAAGATATTTGAAAATTCACACAGAATATGGAAACAAAATGAGATATGGGAAAAGAAGAACAAATGTATACTGTAGTGGGAAAACGAGACCCAAGTAGTTGCTTTTGGCATGTAAATCCACTCACGTTAATGGTGCAAAATGAAGTTGACCATGAAAATTAGTGTGTTTGGATTGAAGTTTGTAAAAGTTTGGAGTAAACTCATTTTGCAAACTAAGTTTGGTTAAAAATGAGTTTATTCTAATGTGATTTATGTTTGGATACTTTTTTCTCAAAAGTATGTTAGACAATGAGTTTTGTTTGGATGATATTAATCAAAAGCACTTCTGAATGTGTAATTACTGCTTATTAATGATCCAAACGGAAAAGAAAAAAAGGAAGAAGTAACCCCACTGTCCCTTTTATGGTGCAAAGCTTAGTTATTTGCTATTTCAGAGGGCTATATAACAGGAAAAAAAAGTTGGTTAGTCAATGTACTTCCTCTGTTATTGTATTCCTTTGCCTCTTTGAATATTAAAAAATTAAAAAATAAAGAAAAAGAAGAAACAAGAAAACAGAATTCCCTTTACTCAAATTCAAGTAAAACCAAATTTGCACAGAAAAGGTCAGATATTGCTCGTATTTGTCATCAACTTACTCATCTTTGTACTGCTGAATTTCACCTTCTGGAAAATCTCCAGATGGATAAAGATCAAGAACAGGAATTGATGGTGGATCAGTCTGCTGAACGAGTTCTTTCTTTTTCCTGGCCACACAAAGATGAAATGAGATCTTCAGAAAATTTTCACTATTAGAAGAATAATCATTAAAGCCAGAAAAAATCCTCACTTGCTTTTAGCTTTCTTCTTTTTCTTCTTTGGAACTTCTGTCAAAAGAGAAAAAATGCATTTAAAGTTAAATAAACCATATACAGGTACATAAATATTAGATACGCAGGATAAATAGTTCAAAATCACAAATTCACAGACTACAATGATAAATGCATCATTACTGAAAGTAGTTCTATCATTTATGTTTCTTGCTAGAAAAATGCTTACACAGGATGATATGGTCAATTACTATGGATCCTATGTTTTCATGTTTAGACCATGTTCTTTTTAGAAATTAACATACCATTTTAGTTTTAACAATGAAGAAATGAGACATTAATATACGGTTAATCAAAGTGTATTATATTAACTGTTATCTAATGGTGTATCATAGCTAAAGGGTCTTACTTTTGATAGAGAAAAGAGATAAGCAATCAAAATAAAAGCTAGGTAGAGGATAAAATATCTGTTAGGAACGGGAAGAAAAATGAGCAATTGAAGACTGAGAATAGAAGAAAGAATTCTCCCTCAAGGGTTTCCCCTAACAATAGAGCCATAGCTTTGTTTACTCAATGCTAACAAATATGAATGATACCCCTAAACCTCCGATTTTTAGAAAATATTTTCAAATCCAGCCCGAAACTGAAAACAAAAAGAAAAGCTGTTTTCAAAATTTTCTTTGAGAATGAAAGGGTGAAAATGCGGTGGCATAATTGTAAACATAATGACCTTTGATCAAATTCAATCTTTCTCTTTATTTGTTCAAAGGCTTTACAGCTCTTCCTTCTTCACATTTGTTCTTCTTCCTCTTCCTCCATTGATTTGTTTTTGTTTTCCTTTGAAACACTGAGCAATTATATCTCTCACTGTTCATCATTCTTGCGAAGCACTTTTTTTTTCTTTTTTTAAATTTTTCTATATTTTCTCTGTTGTTAATTTTGAAGTTCATATCAAATTATCTTGTTAGAAGACAAAGACTACTTACAATTGCTTGTTCAGCATACATAATCTTATTAGAATGCAAATAGATTTTTTAACCAATAAGCTCTAGAAAACTTGGATGAACAAGGCTTAAGGTATAGGTGTCAATCAATCAATATTAATACAAAGCTGCTGAAATGGCACAAGTTCAAGAAACTATTGCAAATCAGATCAGATGTAAGAAAATAAACATAGGTCTTGAGATAATTGATGTTTTTCAAGACAAATGATAATGATTATATTTATATAAACATTATTGTTATTTGGGGCATCTTAATTTCTTCTGAACCATAATTTTGTGCTCGCAAATTATCAGGATGTCAAATGGCAATTTAATAATAGTCATATAGGGAGAATTCATTTGCACATAACACATTCATTAAATCATAAAGGCCATGCATTACATAATTATTACCTTTACCATTATCTTCCTCTTTTTGTGATGGTGGAGAAATCTCACCAGCCCCTTCTACGTGACTTGGAGGCTCCAAAGTTCCATTTTCTTCTGGCAAAATATCCGAATGAGAATTTCCCTCCGCCATGAATGAAGACCTGCATGTTTGATCAAATTATAAAGTGTGCTATCACATCCAAGATAGAATAATATAACCAGCGAAAGAATAATCCAACCAGGTGCAATGCGTAGTACTATTTGACGGGGCCATGGCCTTTTATACTTTCTGTTTTTCATGAAATAAGTAATGGTATTGTTGTGGGTTATACATTGAATTGAATTGGAGAGAATGATAGAATAGTCGAAGGATTCAAGGGATGTAGAGTGCGTCCACAACAAAAGACTGCAACCAGTGCATATAATGGTACGAAGTTATATTAATTTTGACCCATAGCTATGTCAATCATCCACTATTCCCTTCATGTTCAACAGTTCAACAATCACATAGCTCTGTTTCTGTTAAATTAATAAATTAATTAATTCCTAAAGAAAATTCTACTCTAGAACCCCAACAAAGCCCTTCGCAGCCTGAGTCCATTCTAAAAAAAAAGAAAAGAAAAAAAAGGAAGAAAAAAAAAACTCAGATGCATCAAAAGTGCAGAGTGGTAGATCAGGGCTCTATATTTTATCTGAAGGAGTAGATGCTAGCACGACCTACATGGGTAAGACGGCAAAACATCGCTTAAAACAGAAAGTCTTACCCAGCTTGTCCGCGACGGCACAAAGACTTTGCTGCTTTCTGATGAAAAAGGCGAAAAGTTCACTTCGTCGCTTGGCCAGAAAGAGCGTGGTGTCTGACCTGTCGAAGGTTGAAATTTTACAAAGAAGTACCTCCGGAGAAAAAAGAAGGCAAGCAAGGACGCCCAGAATAACACTGTACGACGCGATGGGCGACGGCGTCACGGATCGGTGACCGCGTCAGAACTCACCAGGCAAACCTAACAAAAGCTTGTATCAGGGTAGCCGCCTGGGGTATGAACGATTGAATGGAAATAAAACACGTGAATGGTTCACCGTAAATCCACTAAAAATTGAAACACTAGATCCCCACCACCCACACACATAAGAGTTAAGACTAGGGATTGCAATTTGACTCATATCCATTGGGCACACCGCAAAAACTACCCACAATGAGGAGGATAATTATCCGCTTAATGGATACGGGCACGGGTACGGGCAATTACCAGCAAAATTTGATGGGAACGGGTGCGGATACTGGTACTAAGGTATCCACCCCGGCCCGCCCCAGACCCGCATACATATATACATATTTATTTATATTTATATTTATATATGTATATGTGTGTATGTATATATATATTAAAATTAATAACTCTTAAAGAAATTTATAGACTAATTCTTAATCCTAAAGTAACCCATGCACAAGACACTATAGTCATAAGACACGTTTCTTTTCCTTTCCCATGAGATACATTTATTTGACTCTTTGCTTTTCTTTACCATGTCTTTCATCATTAATATGGACGACGACAAACTTGCTTCATTGTACCTCATTCACTTGCGCTATTATTGTCCTGCTTCCTTGATCTGAGATGACAAGTCATCTTCACTGACACCATTCTGTCTCGTTCTCGTGTCCTTCACCGGCAAATTCCTTATGCGTCCTTGAGACATAATATTGTATATTGCATTTGAAAAATTAATTTTTGAATTTTCATAGTTAAAATGCGGGTAACGGGCACGGGTACAGGTACTTAGGTACCCAACGGGTAAGGGTACGGGATCAAAGTTACTACTCACGCGGGTATGGGGCCAGGTACGGGTATATTTTAAAATTGCGGGTATGGAGACGGGTACTATAGTACCCTACCCATACCCTACCCATTGTCATTCCTAGTTAAGACCCCACCGTTCGCCAGAAGCAGACAGCGTGGGTTTTGACCCGCGAGCCAATCCATCTAAACCCATCTCACCGGTGAGTTGGGTTGTAAGAATGTAGGCTCATATTTATCTGGGTTATTTAGACTCGACTCACTTAATATGTGGGTTAAAGTGGGTTAATCTGTGGTGAGTCAGGTTAACCCGTTTTTAGCTTTTTTTTAATTTTTAATATTGTATAATAGATTTTTTGTAATTTCAATTATGTTAAATTTGTTATTTTAAAACTTGTATTTGAAAGAAATCAAAGACATTTCAAAGGCATACGTACGTCCCTTTCAATCTCATTCTCTGCCTCTCTGTTCTCTCCATCCTCCTTCTACTACTAAGGGCAGTTGTAGGTGTAGGTGGGTGAGGGCGGTGTTTGGGTTGGGTGTCATCTAGATTGAGATTGAGATTGACAAGTCTAGGAATTCTCCCACCTTTGGATGTGCCGAGAAGGTCGAAATCAACTTTGCTCCAACCAACCTTGTCGAGGTTATCCCAACCAAACCTCTTGCTTATCTCCTGCAGCTCTGAAACTGCTACTATTCTGCTGTTGCCAATAGTGGGTCTTGAACAAGCATCGTTGCCATTCAACACATTGAGAGCCAACTCCCACTCAATGCAGTCTCGGTAGATTGGGTCTCCAAGGACCTCATCCGCAAGCTTTGCCCACTCCTCAAAATGGCCTGCTCGTAAATTTTTGGAGACCCACTTCAGGTACCTCAACGGAAGGCTTCCCAGCATCTTCCCCTTGTATTTTCCGAAATCTATTGCCCTGTCTCGCCCTGCAACTTCTCCCACTGCCACTGTCATTTTGCGTCTCGCTCCCTTTTGATTTGTTATTGTTATTGAAGGATTCCTAAAGTTAAAATAAACTTCATGATGATGATGTTGCTGCAACAACAGATACATGAGATGAAGATGGCGGAGGAGGAATGGAGACCTAGGATATCAACGCCCACGCCGTCGCCAAGCTATAGCCTATAGCGATGCTTTGAGTTTTAAAATCAACAACAAAAAAGGATATGGCCACAAATTAAGACTAGGATACATCCCTCTCATTCAAGTTTCAACTCAAATAAATAATACTAAAAAAAAATCTCTATAATTTTTTTATTTTAATCTCCGTAAACATATGTTCCTAGAGATTACAATTAAATACCGTCAATTGATTTACGGACATATGTTTACGAACATAATATTAAATTTTAATAAAGATCTCCTAGAGATTAAAAAATCATCAACATGCTTTTGGGGCAATGTACCTTAAACACATTCTATTCTTGTTATAAATACTATTTTGCTGAAAAATCTTTTTCATTGTGTAGCTTAGAGAAAAAATTCTCATTCAAAGGTCTTATTACATTGTTTACACGAATGACATCGAATATTGGAAGTTTTCTTCACTACTAGAATATGCTGTTCTAGCGTCAGAATTTAGCGTCGGCCTCGACACCGACGCTAATTGCGTCGATTTAGCGTTGGCCTAGCCCACGCTACATCGAATTTTTAATTTTTTTTAATTTTTTAGGATTAGCGTCGGCCTATTCAACGCTAATTTTGTGATACAAGATTTTAAAAATTATTAGCCGGTGCAAAGTTGTGCATTAATTTCGAATTTTCCCGTTGAATTTAGCGTCGGCTAAGCCGACGCTAAACTGAGTTTTCTAAACTTAAACGTTTCTCCTTCATTTTGACAGATTCTGCTCTCTCTCTCTTCTTTCTCAGTCTCTGAGCCAAAACCAGTGCGCAAAGACGACGGTGGTTAGGATTTCGGCATCGAGGTGGTGGTTCTTCTTGTTTCGGCGGTGGTTCTCCCTGTTGTGGCGTCGTTCATCCCTGTAGCAAGTCCCTGTAGCCCGTTTTTCGTCGCTGTAGCTAGCTGGTCCCTATTGCGGTGGTGGTTCTCCCTGTTGCGGTGGTGGTTCTCCCTGTTGAAGTCGTCATTCATCCGACCTGTTGCTCGTCCCTGGGTCTCGGCGGTGGTCTCTCTTGGTAAGGACAATTTTATTAAGTATCTTGATTTAGGTTTTGGATTGGGGCTTTTTTTGGGTGGAATCAAATGGGAGTTCGATGGGCCCCTCTGTTTCTGCGGCGGTGGTGAGTTCGGCGAGGGGGAGGTGGGTCAGCCATGCCCCCCACGATGAAGGAATGGCTGAAACAGAGACAAAAAAAAGGTGGGTTTTTGGAGAAGAGAGGGAGAAGAAGGAAATGAGAGAGAGGGATTGTGGTGGGTGAATAGGAATGGGGTGGGACTGAGAAGGTTTGGGAAGAGATGGCTGAAATCCGTCCATCTTGTTAATTTGGAGCTCAGGTAACTATTCCATGTTCATGCATGTGAAACTCTCTAAATTATCTGGATCTGCTGTTTTTATTCCTGCCCATACAAGATTTAAATGCCGATAGAGAGATAAATCTGACATGAACTGATGCATGATGTCATATTTAAATACCTTGGTCTCTTGTGCTAGGACACTACCTTAGGAACAAAAGAAACTTGCATTAATTTTAGTTCAAACTAATAACTTGCATCAGTTAATCTTCTTGACTGATTGTTTGGGTTTTGATAGTTAACATTGCAAAATATGTTTCTGGTTGTGAGATGCTACTTGCATTTTTGTTTCCATATGTGTAATTTGATATACATATATATATATAGAGCAAGAGAGAATTGATCACATGTTTCATTATGCAACAACTATGTGCTGATTATTATATATAGGGGCACGTTGTGGAAGTATTTGGTACTGAGGCTTCTGGGAAAACAGGGAATAAGCTTAGGCTTAATTTGGATGTCTCAATCCAATAAGAATAGAGACATAATTAAATTTTTCTGCACGACTTTTTTATATTGGGTGTAAGCATAATGTAAATAATTAGCCTCCTTGTTAAATCATAGAAGTAATTATACTTAAAAGTTAATTTCATGTCTATTTCTTAAGTACTATTTACTAATAATGTTTGGACGTGGAAATTCGATGTTTTAATTCATACAAGGTTTCTCACTTTATCAATTTGTGCTTCAATACTATGCCAACTATTTGTAGGTATTTCCAAATTTAGTTGTGTGAACTGGTTGTAGTCTACCTACCCCACTTTTTTCCCCTCCTTGATATAGAAGGAAAATGGTGTCTAGTCTGTGTAATTTAGTTTTACACAATAATTATATTTGGGGTCTATTGTGTACCCATGAGTTTTTTTTGGAAAGGGTGTTCCCATGAGTTTAATAATGATGACAAGTAGACTTGTATGTTTTTGGTACTATGGTTAAATTGTTAAGAAGTTTATATCGTGCAGGCTATTGTGCCTTTGTTGATGCTGAGCATGCACTTGATAATATAATTTGGGAATTATCATGATGTGCAGTATACCAAGATGTGTAATATATTCACGGTCCAATTGCAGGTGTGTTTGGATTGGATTGGAAAAGGGAAGAAATTGTGATAATATATGATTACAATGGGATGTTCTTAATTCTTTTAGAGAAAGCTATTATTTAGCATGTAGTGGATGGTTATCTTAATTAAATTGGTTATTCTGGTGTTTTTGACAGATAATTCCTTGTCTTCCAGAGTTTTGGGCAACATGGAAGGAAGTTGATTACCTCAGAACTTGCTTTAAGGATTTTCCCTATTCTTAGTAAAGAACAATTTCTACCCAGCATGGATCAAGCTTCCTTAAACAGTACACTTGACAAGGTTGTCATAAAGGTAAGTTGAAATTTCTGCCATAAGTATGTGATAATCATAAAATCCATTATGGAATTGGACTCTGATTATCAAGGTGCTGATAAATTTTTCATAACAATTTATATGAAGTATTACAAATATGTCCCAATTGTTCCACATTTTAGGTATTTTAGGTATATATTAAAGTTCTAGACTAAGGAAGTACTTCTACGGTTTACTTAATGTAAAAAAGGTTTAGATGACAGTTACATGTATTTGTAGTATAATACAATTGACAGGAGAGATTTGGTATCTTGATGATGCTATTGTCTAATTACTTCTCAGATGGTTCCAATGGAAAACCTGAATGGCCACAAACTTGTTGAGGCTGGAGATCTCTGTGAGAGAAGAAATGGTATTGTATTTCTCCTTTATAATATTTAGTTTAACATTTAGTTTAATAATTAATAATTGACTGCCTTTGAAATGCCTGAGTTTATATTATGTTGCAAGCAGAGAAGTTGATCTCAACCGGAATTGGAGTGTAGATTGGGGCAAAAAGGAAAAGATTTGTTACATGTCTTCAATCTCTCTGTCCATGCTGTAAAATTTTATTAATTAGTGGTGCTTTTATTGTGCCCATTATCGAGTTGCACCTTGTAGATATTTTGAGATAGCAATATAGTGTGGATCTTGAAGAGGATTTAACTAGATGAAATTTCTTGTTCTTCTTGTTATCTGCCCATCAACACGCCATATTCTTCTATTGTGCTTTTATTTTTACTGCCGTTGATGAACTTCTGTTGGCTGTATAAATATGAAAAACTAAATCGGACTCAGCTAGCTTCAGTTCCATTGAAATTACATCAACTAGCGTCGATCCTGTCCTTCTAGCGTCGGCTTAGTCGGCTAAGCCGACGCTACTTAGCGTCGGCCATGGCCGTCGCTAAGTTAGCGTAGGCCATTTAAATCGACTTCGTGCGTTGGCTTAGCGTCGGCTTTTCCGACGCAACTAGCGTTGGCCATACTACGGCCGACGCCAATTCTTTGCGACGAGCGTTTTAGCGTCCGCCTCGTGGCCGACGCAAGGCCGACGCTAAAGTGGCCGTTAGCGTCAGTTTTTTGCCTTTAGCGTGGGATTTTGGCCGACGCTAACGGACGAAATTCTAGTAGTGCTTGTAGGTCAAAGTTCATTAGAACAAGATAAACTCCAACTAAAATGCCATAATGTATGTGTTGAGTGTGGACGTGAGATAGGTTTAACTACTCATTGTGCTCCCAATATCGAATCTTTGTCAAATATAAATAAGTACCATAGAGAGTGAAGATACCACATCGAGGATTCTAGAAGGCTTAAACAGGAGTTAAGGCAACATAACATGAAAAGACCAAAACAATTATCTCTTTTTTTTTGTCAACAAGCAATTATCTCTTCAAGCTGCATATAACAACGATGAGTGGCTAAAGATGACTGTTAATATGACATGACACGAGAATAACCAAATACATGTCAGAATTAACAGGTATCAAATTGTATATGATCAGATGCATGCAATAGGCAATATGCACAAACATAACTATTCCATCATAGGTGGAATTGTAGAATTTAGAGCACCTCGTGCAATATTCCACGTATAGACTTATTTGGTGATGAGAGCTAATTTCAACATATGAAATTAAATGAGCATGGGATGATTTACTTTGTTAACTTGGATGTAGTGTTCATGGCGTATCATAACATTTAAGTTGGGTTGATAGTTAAATATCATCCATCTACTATGAGGTATTCCAAACCCATACAAAAACTAGGTACAAAAGGGAGATTATGTACTTTCCATTGTGTTATTTCTAGATTTCAGAAAAATAATAGTTAATAATTACCATGAAAGTGACTATAATTATGTGGTAAGTTTGGTTAATGTTTGGACTAAAATTGTGAATAACATTTTTCCCATCTTTAATCTTTAATCTATCTAAAGATAGTCATGTTTAGGGTTATTTTTTCCCGCCTAAACAAAGGTTAATTTTGTAATCGAACAATTTAGTGAATATTAATAATTATATAGTTGCAGTGAATAACGTAATAAAAATTAAAAAAACCATCAATTAGTCTATTAAAGTGCCATATAGATACCGATGCGTATCAGCATAGAAACCATGCACAAAATTATTAGGATGTTCAACATGTGTGTAGGTGGTGGTAGTGACTTTCATTGCCAAACAATTCCTGATGCCAACTTATTGATTCACGGTATAGCATTTGCTGGAAACAAGACAAGTTTTGAATTTCTCTTCTTTGAAATGTCTTTTATTTTACTTTTAGTTTTTCTTTGATTTTTTAGTTCTATTTTTTGTTTGTTGGAAACCGATATTAATATAGTGGAAGTGGATTTTGAATCATAGTTTGAAGTTGGGGAATTTATTTGGGTGGATAGTGGGTTACAGGTTTTTAGAAAGTGTTAATATAGTTCTAAATTTTTAAAAAGTGTTTATTGGGGCATTTGTTTGGGTGCATGGTGGGTTACAGGTTTTTTTGCATTCCATGCTCCATAGTCCATATGATGGAATTTTAACGTTTTTGTGCATTTTTTCCATTCCAGCAGCTATTTATCCTCATTTAACTTTGTTTGGCTTCCATACTCTTGGGTAAGTCAACTCTTCAATTCTGTTTGTTTTTCTCTGTTCTCTTTATCTTTTGGATTTCTCATTTCTCATGTAACTCGTTCATTTTTCTACTAACAGGGAGGACAATCTGCATCATTCGTGGCTGAAGTCAACGTCTGTGTAGGTTTGAAGAGTTGGAGTTGGAGTTGGAGTTGTGTGTATGTTTGTTTTACTGTTGTGTTCATTCTATTTATATTCCCCGTTACAGCTCCTATGTGGTGTTGTTGTCACATCCACCCTACGGGAATTCTTGTTGGATGGCACGTGGGAAATGAGAATAGACTGCTCAAAGGCAAAATGCGAAGCAGTGGAAGTAGTTGGAAAATCAGAATGGATGAAAATGGGAATGTGAAGAGGTGAGTATAGAGATAAATACGGTGGCAAGGGAAACATTTTGTGAAGATTGGATCATCATTAGTTAGTTAAGTTAGTTAGGAAGTGACTAGGTTGTTAGCTATGTGATATGATCCCTTATCCTTTTGGCTATTAAGCTTGTATTTGGGTAGTTAGTTGTTTTACTGATTGTAACTGAATTGGATTAGGATGGGAGGGTCTTATATAATGTCTTAGCTAGGTCATCATTGGGGCATGATGATTTATAGATGAGAGAGTTTTCATTAATGTGTTTTGAGTGCAAGTGAGGATTATTCCTAAAAGTCTTGTATCTTGTAATCTGTTCTTGATTGATTAATGAGAGCTGCAAACTCAGTGTGGACGTAGGAGACAATTGCTTCGAACCACGATAAGATCATTGTGTTCTTTCTTTCATTCCTTGAGCCACAAGTCATTGTGTGAGTGTGTATACAATTTGGTTTAGGAGTTCAATTCATACCACATTTCTTCTTCCCCCAAAAAAAAGAGACAGGGTAAAGGTAACGATTTTGATAGTTTGTCTCCTTCTTTGCTTTAATTTTCTTGGTTTGTATTGCATATGGAGTCCCTAATATTTGTTCCTTTTCTTCTTTTCGATTTCTATTAATGACATTTAATCTTTGTTTGATTTGATGTCTGTTCGGTTTGTAGTAAATATCTCTTTACAAATTCCATCTTCATCCACTTCGATGAGAATGGTGATTAAGGCTGAACTATATTGTCTCTTAAACATTAATACATGCTTAATACATGCATGATTGCATTTTGCAATGTTAATAGTTTTTGCAATGGTAATTTCCTACGTAGTAGTTTTCATATTTCCCTGCTTTTAAATTATTTCAATTTCAATTTCATTGTATTGCTTTAGTTGTGTTATAAAGGTTTTCCTTTTCCTTTTCCTTTTCCTACCAGGGTGCATGTTTTTTATTTTTGTTGGATTATACTGTGAAAGCCTGGGAGGGGCTTTATTTGATTCTTCAATTGTGGAGATTCAAAATATTGGGGTAAGTCATACTTATTAGTACTCTTGGTTTTTTTTTGTATTAGTATTATTGCCATTTTGTATCTGGGTAATTAATTTATGTTTTGGATTTTTATCCTGCAAATCCTTATATGGGGTTTTGTTTCTGCTTTGTTCATTGGTGGAAAGGCAAAATCTTTGTTAGTCTCTTTGCAAGAGTATTTAAGTCAAGTGATATCTAATTTTGGGTATTTTTGTGTGTTGTTTTTTCTAGAGATTTCATTATGGGTTGTTAAAAATTGATTTAATTGTTTTACATGTCTTCTTCATGTAGCATACTTTTCTTCTATTTGCATCGGGGAGGTATATAGGTCAACTCCAACTGTATTTAATATTTATCTAATATAGATCACAATCTTTTGAAGGATATCTTTATTTTAGCCCCATTTTAGTCTATCCATTATTTTGTGTGATTAGTTGTTCTTTAAGTAAGCTAGCGATGATATGCAGTACTATGCTTTTATGCTCTTCAGTTTTTGTCTTTTTCTTTTATTATTATCAGTTTTTTTGACTATTGATTGATGTGTTAATATTTCTTTGCATGTTTTAATTCTTTGTACTGCTTTTAATAATATTCAACAGCGTTTAGACATCCTTTTTTATGACGAGGAAAACAGAACACACAAAAAGTAAAGAAAAAACTAAACCTTATGCCTAACATCCCTTAAGCATCAGCAAGCAGTTCACAGTGTTTGGACATCCCTTTAAATTGCTTGGCAAAATACTAGTTATATTTTAATTACATTTTATCTTTTATTATCAATGTATGTTTGCGGATTTCATAGGCTGTGTTTTTTAGTATTTGTTCAATGCTTGAATTTGGTTTTATGAAATAATAAATTGGCACTTTAAAGTAGTTCATGAAAAGAAAAGTTGTTCCTATTCATCCTTTTATTTTTTTTGGTCAATATTCATCCTTTTATTGTAGAGTCATATTATGCATTATGCGGGGCTCAACTTGTACTTTTGCAGTAAAAGGTATGGTCGATTGAAACTAATTTCTGTCTAGGGGCCAGTAGGGACTTGGGAGTATTCACAAAGACTTCAGATTGTTATGAATGGTATTGTCAATAGATAGCATTTTCAAAGCCTTTGCGTTAGTAACTAACATGCTAATTGGTGATTTTTGTATTTAACTGGTGATATTTTCGAGGGCATACAACTACTGCCCCTTATTAGGTTTGGTGTGCAAGAAAATTGTATTGCTTTAGGTTCAACAAACAAGGCCAGTGTTTCTTGGAAGCATATTACATACAGAAAATAAGGTGCAACAGCTATAATGAAGAAGTTTTACCAGTTTTTTTATTTCTAACGTGATAATGAATCGTAATCTCATATGAATAGTTTTAACATTTAATTTATTGTGTTATCATTTTATTTTATGGTGAAGGCTAAGGTGGAATAGTTTTTAAGTGATGCATGGTGGAATAGTTTTGTAGTAGTTTTGCAATAGTTTTTATACCCATTGGATTTAGTTAAAAGAAAATCAATGGTTCAGATCAGATGGAAAAACAAAGAGAACAGCAACACTTGCCTACACACAATCACTGCACCTCTCCACTCTCTCTCACAAACGGTTCATCAGATGCTCCATGTAGCACCGATCGAGAACCAGAGACCCACCGCGACAACAACGGTGCTGACGTCTTAGGGTAGTGCTCCGACGTCGCAATATGGTTGTCATTGACGGTGTTGGGTAGTTTCGGTGCGCAATACGCATTTGTCTTCTTTTCCGCCACCACCTTCCTCTTCTTCCCCATCACCAGCGAGAGGCTGTGAGGTTGTGCTGGCAAATTGGGAAATGAAATGCGCACTTTCTTGAGCTGAAAAACAACAGAAAACTCCTTCGTGGTTTACAAACAACAAACCCCATGAATGAGTAACTCACATCTATCGCACTTGCTGCAAAAATCCCAACCCCAAAATTACCCCTTGTTCTTTTCTCCCTTTGTTAGACATAAAAGATAAAAAGATAAGAGGATCTACCACCAAACAACTCTTCAGATCAAAATTTTACAATTTTCTTCAAACCCTAGAAAAAAATCATTTTTTCCTTACCCAAAAATATAACATGTTTGAATGCCTTCCATTGAAATTCAATGTAAGCATCAACGCCTTTCATTCATTCCTTCCACGGTTTGTGGTGTTTATGTTTTGGAAATTGAAGATTTTAATACTCTGGGAGTCTGGGGTGTCTTTTTTTTTTTGTAAATTGTTATGATTCCATTGGAGTGTGTGTGAGTAAAGCATGGTGGAATGTTCTCTGTCTCTGTAACAACATTCATGGAACATGCTCGGAGGCTTGCAATTGAAGCACCCGGTTGCGAAGGCGAAGCAAAACTGGGAGAACAATGAATCTGTGTGGAACAATGGTAGACAGTGCTGCAGAAGCCGGACTGGATAGAGGCGGTGGAGGTTAGCGGCGGTGGCACGCTACACAGGTGGGGAGAGGGGTGGGGTTGAGATTGGGTGCGGTAGGATTCACTTATTCTCATATTTTTTTCAATTGATCTGTGCCATATATTTTCTATCATCAAATCCAATGGCTATGAAAACTATGAAAAAACAATTCCACCGGTGCATCATATGAAAACAATTCCACCCTAGCTATCACCTTATTTTATATGAATGTTTTTGTTTATTCTTATTTGTTTTTTGTAACATCCAGAAATTTTCACTTATAAGACAAAGTGTTAATTTCTAAGGATTAGAACTACCTTGAAGTTTTTCGAACAAAAACATAGTAGCTTAGAGCTAAATACAGAAGTTAGGAAATTATATACGGACATTCTGATTATTAGGATAAATAATACATGAATTTGGAAAATTCATACAACACTTCCAAAAGGTATTTAAAGGAAGATATATTAGTTTGAGGACATATAAAGGTTTTAGGAATTAAGTTTGGATTTTAAGAGGCAGAAACAAAGAAATTACGGTTTTAGTCTCTTATAGACAGAACCCCGTAATCTGTTAGTTAGGAAAGGAATATATACCAGAGATAGAAAAATAGATGAGATAGGAATTACAAAGACTCGATAGGAACCTAAGAAAAATAGAATAACTAGTTTCGGTTAAGTATTACAGTATGAATAGTGAAAATAGTTAAGTTTCTATAGACTTCTGTTTTCTGTATTACTGTCTTTTGTTTGTTTCAAATAATCTGGTATGATCTAAGTTATAAGAAAATTATTTTAGACTTATAATGAAGGTTTTAAAATACTTATGAAATTATTTCATTAAAACAGTAACTTTTCCCTTACTGTTTGATATCCGTATTTACCGTTATTGACGGAAAAAGATTTTTATAACACAAGTATGTTAACCCAACTTTTTCAAACAAACTTCCTTCACAAAAGTTGGTTCTTTTAATATTTTTGATTTTATGGAATTTTCTTTGAATTTTTGGAAAACTTTTGAAATTATCATTTTAACCCTGTTATTGCGGAAAGCGTAAAACCCTGATTCAGAGACTGATTTAAGGTCAGAAAAAGATTTTAAGTAGCTGAATCATGTTTTGATATTTTTGTTGGATTTTTGGAAATTATTTCATAATTTTCTGAGAAACATATTAAAACGCTACTTTTCTGAACGTTTATAAAATACAGAAAGCAGAGATTTCTGGTCCAAAATCGATTTATGTCGAACAATGAGGGCTCAAATTCAAATTTTAAGAGAGACCATTAGTAATTAAATTCAATTTGCAAATCTTCTGGAATTTTTCTGAAATTTTCTGAAACAGTGCTGTTTTACACTAACGTCGCGTCCATTTTCCGTTGTTTTTATAAACTGTAAGGCTTGCCCTTACCGTAAAATTTCCAAAACTCTTCCATAAGACTTTCTATGTGTTATTTTAAGATTTCTTATTGATTCTTACTATTCTAAATTATTTTTGAGTATTAGATTAGTAAAAAGACTATTCTGACTCTTAATTGCGGAATAAGCCGAATTGGGGCGAATAGAGGTATAGTTGCTATAATATAGAAACTTAGGAACTTTGAGGGGTTCAAATACAATTCTAAGAAGTATATAAGAGTGGGGGAACATCATGATGACCTTGAATAGTAAGGTGGGCAAGTAAAAAGACCATTTTGCCCTTAGTTCCCACTTAAAACTACCAAAACCCTAGGCTTTTGTCGAAGCAATCTAATGGCTCTTATTTGGCCTCACTTGGTCGACCTCCACACCCATTTAGGGGCCCTTGGATGAGTTTTTCTCTTATGAGTCATGAGGCTTAGTCATTAGGATTAGCCAATTAGAAAAAAGATTGATTAAACCTAATTAATAATTATGGATTTTAGGAGTCATGGCTTACCTCACACATTTTCTTAATTCCTTCCTTCTCCCCAAGCTTGGGCAGCCCCCTCACCTATAAATAGACCCCCTTGGCTTCATAAATTTTCACTCATCACAAGTGGAAATCAAGAAGACAAACACTTTTCTCTCTTTTCTCCTAAATTTCTTACTTTGTGTTCTTGGTGTTTTTGGTTGTTCTTCATCATCTTAAGGCCAAGGTAAGGGGTTAATCTTTCAAAGTAATTTGTGAAGTATGAGTGTTTGATCTTTGTTTGTGTTTGAATTGCTTGCTTTGGTGTTTATAGCTTTTATATGCTTTATGATTGTTTTATAGTCTTATTTTAATTGTTTTGTGCTATTTATGAGTTGTAGAGTTAAAATGCCCAATTTTAGTCTTAGAGCCACATGAGTAGAGAGGTTATGCCAAAATTATTTTTGAGCTTTTGTAAACATAAAAAGGCGAATTTTATACTACCGCAAACACAATTTTACCGCAAAGGGAATACAAATTATTGTTTATGAAAACCCCGTTATTATCTGTTATTTATATACAAGGTGATGGTTAAGATAGATGGTTTATTAGTATGGATCTGTCTAGAAAGGAAGTGAGACCTTTGCAGGGGCTAAAGCAGTCCGTCTCACTCTGGCCTGGGATCTGTACTGATACGCTGTTTGGGGAAATCTTAAAAGTGAAAACCTGGTATATACTTGACAAGATAAGATTGGGAAAGAAGCAATTTTCTTAATACCGTATATATAAATAGATTTGATTGGATTGGATAAAAGAGTGTAACAGTAATGGATTCCCGGTGAATCCTACTGTTATAGCATCTGTCGGATAAAAGAGTGTAACAGTAATGGATTCTCGGTGAATTCTACTGTTATAGCATTTTTCGGAATATAATGTAACGGTAATGGATTCTCGGTGAATTCTATCGTTATATTATTAGTGGGAAATATCGAGTGGGTATCCAATCTGTATATGTATGCACATAACTCAGTTTAATTTCCAATGTCTACGGCAGTGGAAATTAGTGAGATAGGCTTTCAACGGGCCTTTTTCCTGGAAGATAATTAGAGCTTAAATCTTTCTGAAAAGAAATAAGTTGTCTACGATCACTTAGTATATAGGATCAGTTTTACAATGGGGTACTGATTACCAAAGATGGCTCTGCCGTCGTGTAATATTTTCATCTTCAAAAATAAACCTAAGCCGTGATTAATTAAACGTAAATTCGATCACTAAGTCTATATTAAATTTTCAAGAAAATTGGACACTGATTACCGCAGTCGGCTCAGTCGCCGTGTAGTTATTCCATTTCCAAAGAGTTATCTAAAATCTGAAAGCAGACAGCTATTAATCAGAAAGTGGACATAAATTTAAATACTGTCAATCTCTTCTCTCTTGATCAATCCTATGTGGTTATGCCCCGTTTTGATCTTCTTGTAATACAGTTAATAAGTCTTTTTATACCGATTCACCCAGTTGAGCAACTTAAAATAAATAAAGCCGAGATAATGAATTAGTACGTAATAAGCAGTAAAAAGAGATGAGAGTCTTATATTTTAAAGTATATAGTAAAAGAGTTCTATGAGAAAATGATTTTTAAACAGTTTTCTGTTCATATGAAGTGGTCTTTCCATAAAAGGATTTGATTTGTTTTTACAAAGAGTTTTTGAGAAGAGTCAGAGATTTTCATAGAGAAATAGTAAAACAGAGAAAGTTTTACAGAGAAAGTGATTTCAAGAGAAAGTGATTTGCAAATTTAGATGATCATTTGCATCTGAGAGATGAGCATACAACCTATGAGACGGGGTTGGAAATAGGTTCTGTTGGACTACAATTGTCTACTAGGATTATCCAGGTTTCGAAAGTCTCAATGGCCTTGTCGGTGAATACCCCTGAGCCGAGACGAGTCGTATACCCGACTTGGATAAATCTGACTGGCAGATCTATTTAGGATTTGGTATTAAGTTTTAAATGCGGTACCACGGAAGTATCTTCAGGGGTCGGGAGCGATTCCCTGATTATGTTGTTAAGTGTACAGGCAGCCGATCGCTCTATGATGTGAGGATGGATAAGTCTCCCTGGGAGCAATACACCGGTGTGATTAGAGAGATATTGGTGTGTCATGCATTAGTAGAACACTGATGTGATATATTCTTGTGAAATGTATTGTGTTACAAGGTTGCATGGACAAAAGGTAAGATCTGCTTGTTTGATGTGATTGTGTGTTTTGAATGGCTTGCTGTATTATTCTGTTGATTGAAATGACTTGATTGATCTGTTATCTTGGTTATGTATTGATGTGTGAATTGATTGGTACATAATCAATGCTTTGGTTGTGCTTGTACTTTTCTTATTACCTTGTTTAGAGTTTCACCCTTGCCTGCTCTGTTGTGTTGATGCATGACTGCAACACCCTTTCTCATAAAAGGATATTACAATATAAGTAACCTTTTTATCGAAAATAATACTAATCTTTATTTTTAAAAGAAAATTCTCTTTTTATTATTTCAAGTCTATTTCGAAAAATGAGTGTAAATTTTTTTCTTTTTCCTGAAAATTATTTTCACTTGAAACTCTCACTTACGGTGATTAGATTTCGAAACTTATTCATACCGTAACGGACTATTAAAAAAAGATAAACCTCAACTGAATTAATAATATTCATTATATGTAATACTAGTCCAAGTTTTACAAGTACATCAAACTGAACACCTATTAACATCATATAACATACTACAGCCCTCTGGCAAGGATACTAATAACAGTCTACTCCCCATGAGCCTAAGCCGGTCGAGTCTCTGATCACCTTCAAAAGACTATCTAGTCAAAGGTCACTCCAGACGACAGTCTTCTTCATTCCTCTGTACTGGTCAATTCACATGACTGGTGGTACATCTATATGAATCATGTTCCAAAGAGCACAAAACATATAGGCAAGGGTGAAAAATCCTCATACACAGATAATAAAGCATAGAGACAAGAGATATAAAATATACCATATTTATCAGATATATCAACATTAAGTAATTATCTATCACTCACCCTTCTCAAATCAAGAGTATAACGTTTCCTACAAACAAGACATTCTCATAGACACAATGAAAATGATCACAGTCACAACACATAAATCAGCATCAAGCAATATATTATCAACTCAGATAGATTATAATGCATGACACTTCTATTTCCCTCTCAACACCGGTGTAATGCTTCATGGAGACTTTTCTCTTCCTCAACAACATTTGAGCGATCGGCTGTAGCATAAACTTAACATAATAAACCAAGCTGTCCTCTTTTTCATGGACTTGGTTAACCAACTGTCCCCTTTTTCATGGACTGGTTTTACAATTATTCAGTAGAGCTACATTTAAACCACTGTACGGTATCATGAATAGTCAAGTTAGTCAGATTTATCCAAGCTGGGTGCTCTACTCGATCTCGGCCCGCTGGGATCCACCACACGGCCATTGAGACTTTCGAAACCTGGATAATCCCAGTAGGCAACTGTGGCCCAACTTGTCACTATTCTCAACCCCATCCGGGTCGTATTGCTCATCATTTGGCCATCCACCAAAATCTCTTGGCCATCCGCCAAGTCTCTTTTCTCTTTATGCAAAATGACATATACATTAAGCACACAATGTCACTTGGCCATCCGCCAAATCTCTTTATGCAAAATGCCACATACATTTGCATTTCAAAATAATCATCACAAGCTCAAGTACAATCAATTCACTTTGATTTCTCTTGTAATTTCATTAACCTCTTCACTAGGTTATCACTTGCACAATCACATATAACCTTCACTCTTGGTTATAACATTATCATCTCGTATGATGATCACATCTCTTTGTGCATAATTCTCCATCAACATAGCTTTCTCCTCTTTCATTCACACACTTATTAATTCTTCACCTTTTTAACAAAAAAATGCATTTTTCCAAAATCATTGTTTAATTTCTAAAATCAATTAACCAAAATGCTTACCAATCTTTATATTTAAAATGTCATTTTTCTCTAAAGCATCTTCATGAGAAAAATTTGGAAAAAAAATGATTTTCGCAAAAATATAATTTATCAAAAATGATGGGTCCAGAACTGTTCACAGGCGCGAGAGTTTTCACACCCGCGGTATGAACAGAGCTGTCCCCTGTTTTCCAGCCTCTCCCCACTACGAAAATAACCACACCCAGGGCGTGCCAGGCTTGCGATTTTCACAAAAATGAATCAAAACAATCTCTTCTTTGCATGGTTATATCCAATTGGATCAAAATAAGTGAAGTTCATCATTTTTAAGACAATCACACACCATCTTCAAGCCATGAATTCAAACTCACCAAGCAATAGCATGGCATCTTCATACCAAGAGCACAACATGTTCATACCAAACCCTATTCCACACCATCATCACCAAACACTTCTCTAATTCATTCAATCCATTAACAAGGTTCATATCAAGCACATAAATAGCTCAAAAACCAATCATATTCATAAGAATACATAACCATATAACTTTCTAAACATCATGAACCCTAGGATGAATTCCACACCATCATATTCAAAATCACACATACAAAGCCCTAATATGTCATCTAAGCTTTAAAGATCAAGTAGGAAGAACTTTTCCCTTACCAAACTTGTAGAAAACCCTAACACCAAGCTCCTTCTTCTTCCTTCCCTTCTCTTCCTTGCTTGCTCCTTGTTAGCTTATTGGCCACTAGTTTTATGATCAAGACTTGAAAACTAGCTTATTTGGACAAGAATTTTGGAAAGATCACTCAAGGTTTGGCTATGGAGAAGAACAAGATGGAAACATGAGGCAAGAACTCAGAAGTTCTTCTTTCTTTCCTCTCCATTTCGTGCTCCACCTCCTTTCTTTCCTATCCACCTTGATTTTTTCCCAAGTTATTATTACCTTATCCAATTTGCTTCACTCCTATTGGCTAGTACCCATGAGTCAAGGCTCAAGAAAATTCCACTCTCTTCCTCTCTCATTTCAGCGCAGCACAGCAGCCCAAGGAAGGGTAATTAATTTTTTTTACCTTAACCATGGTAAATGGTAAGTCTCCAAGATAACTAAGTATGGTAACTTTTGTAATTCATAGTAAAAATTATCCAAAATTAACCTAGTGAGGTAAAAATTCTTATGAACCCTAAAATCAATCCTCAACCATGTAAGTAAGGTGTCGCAAAAGTTTTGGTTCATAAAAATCAAGCTAAAGGTACTATGGTGCTCTTTTCAGTTTTTACCGTAACCCGTAACTTGAGGTAAAAATCAACTTTCTCAGAAAAATCCCAGAAAATTTTTAAAAAACATAAATATTGTAAAAACACCATTGGATAATCTTTTGGTTGATTTTGGATTACTTCCCATGCTTCTGGCATCCACTAGTTCCTTCCGCTGTCCTGATTCCATTCTACAGGGACCGAAACTGTAATTCTTAATCCGTCATTCTAAAAATTCCCAAAATAATTTCTAAAATTCTAAAATAATATAAAACATCACTTGACATCTCCAAAAATATTTCTTAACTTATTTTGGTCTCCAATTTAACTCGCAGTTCAGCCTAGTCAAACTATAGGGACCAAAACGGAAACATTTTTATCCGTATCTCAGAAAATTCCCGAATAAATTTCTAAAATCCTCAAATATTATAAAATCACTATTTATATCTTCAAATCTTTTTCTTAACCCAAATCTAGGGTTTTTACTTCACAAAGTCATCATTCCGTCTATTTACAGTAATTAGAACTCTATCTATATCTAAACGTCCAACTTAACTACTATTTTCTAACATCAAAGAAACTTCATCTATCAACTTAATCCTCCAAAAATATTTTTAATTCACATGAATCACATCCACATATTAAAATGTAATAAAGTCAAAAACCAAAAAATTACGGACGTTACAATGACGGAGTAGATAGTTTGCCCAAGAAGTGGGTTAACTCTTAGAAGAAGGATCTGAAGAAAGATGCTGCATAGTTTGATAAAGATTACGAGAAGATTCTATATTCATTACTTTAGATTGGGTAGAGGTCTAAAGACTCAACTGGCTCAGTGTTCACTGTATAAACCTCTGTTGTAAACTCTGATGATTTCATATATGTGATGAGGAATTTTTAAGTATAAAACTATATTTTATTTCTTACATAAAAACATTTACAAAGAGAAAATCTTTAAGGGGTTTACTCCCCGTCCTTCTCATTCCTCTTTAGAAAAGCAAAAAATTTTACTCGAATTTTAGAGAAGGATTACTAACTTTTATCAAATATTTTCTAAGTCTTTGCGAAACTTTTGGTTACTATGGTGTAATATCCTTTTTAGAGAAAGGGTGTTGCATTTTTACTATGTCAAAACTTTATCTCATTGTTGGATGAAGAAGTTCGTGTGTTGCAAATTGTTTGAAGAGAGGTTCGAGAATGGTTTTGGCATGAATACAGCAAATGCTACATACTTTTATGCCATTATTATTTCAATCTAATTGAATTACAACAAAAGGTTCCAAGAATTGTTTTTTGGATTTGAAATAATATTTGTGTTTGGAGTTATCCTTGAATGAATTTTTTCGTAGATTGTGTTCAAATTTCTATTTGCTTTAGCTTTGTTTGTATAATAATATTATATTATATTGTACTTTCATTCAAAAGTTGTTTGTCTTCAAAATATCTATTTGCTCATCTTGAACACTTATTTCTCGATGAGTCTTCTACATGATCACGGACAAACTGAGGTCTGGAGTTACACAAAATAGTAACCGGTCTAAATGTAATAGTGGTCATCGGAGCATGTTATTGAATTGAGAACAAGGCCTGTCTATATGTGACTCTTCAGATAAAGCAGAGTGAGGAAAAATTCTATTCTGGCTATTTAATTTGTCCTATATATATATACCTTTTTAATTTTAGTCTTTTATTGAGCAAGAGTTAGTTCCATAACAATAGTTCCTTTAGAAAAGTAAAAATGTCTCAAAATAATTATTATTTTATCTTTTCAATAAAACATTAATTATTTCTTTTCCAATTTTATCCCAAATAATGTTTTTTAGAGTGTTGCATTAGTTTTTGGACAATATAAATAATAAGGTTAATTCGATAAAATTGTTACTTTTACTTATTTATTTATTGTATTTCTTATTCTGTGTAAAAAAACCTTAAACGACTATTATTATCGGGCAGATAGAGTATTTGACTATAATTGATATTTGTTCATACATTAATTATTTGAATGGCTTTGATTTTGAGAAGAACAAATATTGGTTGACGTGCTTTGTTTGAGGAGAACAAATATTAAATAAAGGCTTTAATAGGAATTAGGTCCCTGTAAATATTCGCGTTTTGATTTTAGTCCCTACATTTAAAATCAACGGTTTTTAGTCCCTCTAAATTTCAAGTTTTGAATTTGGTCCCTCCTTTGTGTTGATCAGTGCCATGTCACCCTAAAATGTTGACGTGGCACGTTGCCTTGTCCACGTCATTTGACCGTCATTTATTTATAGGGACTAAAATCAAAACAAATAATTTTTACAGGGACTCCACCACCCCCTCCTCCCTCCTCCTCTTCCTCCTCCACCACCACCACCCCCTCTCTCTCCTCCACCACTACCCCTCTTTCTCCCCCCTCCTCCACCTGAGGGGAACCTGAGGTGTCAAATGAGGGGAACAATTGCTACTCTGCATCAATAACAGAATCTTGGTCAACCCATTCGCCTCCGCAACCGCTTCCCTTGCCTTCTCATCTCGAAACAGATAGCACACACTCCATTGCCCCGCCACCATGCAGCCCCTCCACACTAAGGACTTCGTCCCCAACCGCACCCTCCACAGCCTCATCCAGATCTGGACCCACTCGCTCCACCACCGGGTCAACCCGCCCGATTCCCCTTCACACCCTTCTCGGGACCAAGTCCTCCAAGCCATCTCCGACCTGCGCTCTCACACTGACAACAACCGGTTTGGCCCAATCAAGAAAGTGGTTCGGTTCGCCGAAGATTCTGAATCAAACCGAGCCTTCCTCGCGAAAATCGACGCCTTCATGCCACTGCTGGTTGGTTTCCTCGACAATGTCGACGGCGGAGAATTTGAATTTCTCAAACAAGTTGTCAGGGCGTTGGGTTTAGTTCTGGATAAAATCAAAGATTGCGAGGGGTTGAAGAAAGCTGAGGTTCGTGGCGGTTGTGGAGAATGTGCTGAGGTTCGTTGAAACGGCGTCGTCGACGAGGGAAGGGTGGGAAGAGTTGTGTGGGGATAGGGCGTGTTTGGCGGCGATACTGAACAGGGTTCTGAAGGTGTCAAAGGTTGCTACGGAACACGTGTCGTTGCCTTAGTCTAGCCTTGGTGGTGGAGGAGAGAGAGGGGGTGGTGGTGGTGGAGGAGGAAGAGGACGAAGGGTGAAAGCATACGAAGAAGGAGAAGCTTGTACGAAGGAGAAGATTTTTCTGTTAAAAACTTAACTCAAAACAAATTTATTAATGAGGACTGGATCCAAAACATAATAAAACAGCTGGGTTAACAATAAATCCAGGTTAGAAAATATGAATAAATGAAAAAATGACGTGGCAAGTGATGTGGACAGGCCAACGTGCCACGTCAGCGTTTTTGGGTGACATGGCACTGGTCAACGAAAATGAGGGACTAAATTCAAAACTTGAAATTTAGAGGGACTAAAAACCGTTGACTTTAAATGTAGGGACGAAAATCAAAACGCGAATATTTACAGGGACCTAATTCATATTAAAGCCAATAAATTATGTTCATTTGAAATTAATAGCTAAATTCTTTTATGTGTTTGTTACCCCCATAACTTTGTGATAAACTCCTCTCGATTTACATTATTTACTCTTTTTTGTTTTATAATATTATGAATGTTTTACACACCATCAAAATGATCGGGCAAGGAGTTTAATTGAAGCAGGAAACATATTTATGTGCGCTGTAGGCACGGGAAGGACCAAGCCTACTTAAGACATGATTAGAGTACTTTCTATAATGCCAACTAGCTCACATGAGGAAACACAATTAAATTATCTTATATATATAACATTGTTAGTTGATTTTCTTTACATGTTTATGTGTTGCTTGCTTTACATGATTGTTTTTTCTTTATTTTTGGTTACTTATGAATGGTTTAATTTGGTTTAATTTCATTTCAATTTGATAAAACCAAAGATCGACATAGTATGACATGGGTGATAGATGTATGAGTCTCTTAAGCATAATGTCAGTGGTTCGATCTCCATTCGTGTGTATAGAAGAGTATTTGTTGGAAAAATATTTGCGGGTATAATCTACACGAGATAAATTGTAAAACATTTTGTACAAATTACATTTGTCAAGACAATTTTTTCTTTTGTTTTTTTATATTAAAACTATACATTACACTAACTCATGTCTCACACTACCAACCCATATCTTGCCGGTGCATCGCACGGCTGTACAAACTAGTGTTAACAAATTTTGAACATATTTTGTTCATTTCAACATCACTCATAATGAAATTCATAGAAGTTAACTCACCAAAGTTAAATGACAACTTTACCCATTTTTCAGTCAACAAATACTATAATTAAAAAAACTAAGAGAAATGATATAGGCTAATTCCTACTTGATTTTATTATCTACCGTAGCTAAAATTCACCCACTAAAAAAAAAAGAATTAAAAATGAGTGTTATTGTCTGATTTTGGTAATTTTGGCAACCATACAAATACAACGCACAGATACGATACGATACTAATCTATCAACAGAGAAATGAAATGAAGGCAGGAGAAAGAGACGATTAGCATTAGCATTAGCAGTAGCAGTTGATATGGTTGTAGTGGTTGTTCCTTGGAGTCCGAATCCAGCGAGATGTTGTTACAACTTCACATTCGCGACGAGCAACGCTCTTCCAAATCCAATTTCGCAATCGCAGCAGCAGCAGCACTCCTTCCTCTCCTTCCCTTATCACTGCTACTCCTGTTCACAATCACAATCACTCAATATGACGAGGCTGAGGATTCCTTGTTCACGCCTTCAGGAAATGTCTGTCGAGGAGTCACCCTTACAACATCGAGAGAGCAGCAATTACTGTGAAAATCCCACTCCCAACAACAACAACAACTCAGACGCCGATGAGGATGATGATGAAGAAGTGGGAATTTCTAAAATACAAGTGCCGAGACAGAAACACATCCCGGTTTCCAAGTCCCAGCTTCTAGATTCCATCCTCTCCACCCTCTTTATCCAAGACCAAGACCAAGACGCCGCCCATCACTTTCGCCTTCTCACCTCGTAAGTCTATTCTGTTTCTATTCTATTCGTTTCATCTCAAACCCTTTCTATTTTATATACTGTGCTGTGCATGTGTCATCTTCTCTCTCTGTTTTTCTTTTCACGCAACAAACAACAACAACAGATGCTTGGAATCTATACTGCATGCTGAGCACAAAAGTATCTTAGAGGAAATGCGCTCCGATTATCACCTTACCAATTCGCCCGAACTTGAGAATACAGAGACACGAGGAGCTGTGCCTGTGGCCAATGCGAATGGGAAGGAATCAAACTTGGCTAGCAGTGACAACCTTGATATTGAAATTGGGGAGGATCAACCGGATGATAAGTCTATGCTTTCCGACCTCAGGAGTCTTTTACGCTCTTTGGACTTGACTGGCAAGGACCGCAGCTCCAGGTTTGTCCCTCCCAACACACACACCGTTATGCTCCCTTTCTACTTAGGCCCCGTTTAGATTGATTTATGTAGAGTTTATTTGGGTTTATCTCCTGATATAAACACTTGTCAGAGTATTTGAGAGTTCATGAAAACAGCTTAGGATTAGTTCATAAGTTATTTTGAGCTTATTTTCATAAGCTCTCCTGAGTAGCTTATAAAAACAACTTACAGTTTGTATGAAATCAGTTTAGCCACATTCTCTCTTTGATTATAAAAATAGTTTATACATAAACATTTATATGATAAACACTTATGTCATAAGTGCTTAAATAAATTGTTTATCTAATCAGGCGCTTAGATTCAATTCACGCTCTCTTTGTAGATAATTTTTTTTAAAAAAATACAAAGAAGAAAAAAACTCTGAGCTGTGTCCATATGAATATCATTCTTTTCATCTTATCAATTTTTCTAATTTTGTAGCTCTGTTTCCATATTTTTTTTTCCACAAAATTATGCCTTCACTGACCCATTTATCCAAATTTATTGGCAGAGTTACCATCTCTTCTCGTTTCCAACGTGCTTTCATGCAACTCCTTTCTGATGCACAGTTCGAAGAACTGTCAGCTAGGGATCTAATGTTAACATCTGCATTGAACACTGACTATCTCCTTACCTTGCCAATATATGTTGATTGGAAGAGAGCGTATGAGTCTAATGCCATAATATTTAGGTAAGTCCATATACATTATTCCCGCATGTTTGTTCTTTCATATTAAATTTTTAAATCAAGTTTCAAAAATTAATATTGAATCCTTGATGTGCATATCTTTTATTCAAGCCTTGTAAAGTGTTAAATGAAATATTGCCATGGCATGCTAGTAATTTTTGAATGATAGTTTCAATATCAAAGCCTCAAACAATTGAGTGAATTTCCTTCTGTGATTGATTACTGATTATTAGTGAAATAATATAGTTTCCATATTTTTTTTTCTTTTAGTTGTTGCATAGTTCCCCTCCCTTTATATTCTCTAGGATCCCAGCCCCAGGCATTGCATTAGACGTAGCAATGGTTAATCAGTGACAGTGCACCTATTTTAACCGTTTACTATAATGGGAATTCCTATATGTTTGGAACTTTTTGGTACTGTCTTGATTTTTTTTTTTTATTATTTCTGAGTGGAAATTGATCCAATATCTGTTCTAACTGGTCAGTTAAGCTTCTGGTTCAGGTAACCTTCCAGATGAAAATACTTCATAACTCTTTAGGTGGAAGTGGACTTAAATATATAATTTAGCATATTCCTTCTGTTTAGTAATGTACTGTCTTTTTCTATTGTAGGCGGGGTTATGCAACTGAGAAGCAGAATGGCCTATTAATTGTTGAAAAACTGGATTACTTACAGTCTAAGCTTCTACGAACAATCTTCTCTGTTATATCAAAACCACTAGCAAAACTTGGCACCTGGATAAGCGAGGTTATTATTTTGTGGTAGTTTAATCATTTACCTATTTTGATATCCAAGTAGAGATCTAGATCATCCCATTTTTCAGGCATGACAAAGAAAATTCTTTACCCACATTTTTGTCCATAAATATATTGTCAAATTATCTTATTAGATGTTTCATAGGTTAACTCCAAATATGGCTTAAATGCTTCCTCTGTCAGTAATCTTCTATGAATATTCCAATGATTATGCGATATCTATATGGACATGGCTTATGATGACTCAAATAATATCTCTGGTTTGGCACTGTCAAGTTTAGAAGTTATGTGTGATATCATGATTATGTCTAACTTGTCAACATTATCTTTCGAATTTTAACACCTTGAGTATCAGGTATAACATGTCCTGTTCGCTTCTGCAGCTTTATGAAAATGCCAGTCAGAGACATGAAGTACGAGATTGGACAGAAAGGTTGAAGCTTTGGCTAAAGGAACTGTCAGTATTTCAAAAATCATTGCTTTATAATGACAAAGCTTCAGATGAGCAAATAGGTATAAACCAAGTACCGAATGCAGAACTCCCTATTTGGCTGGCAGCTCAGAGAGCAGTAGCTCGATATGAAGGGATTTTGTTGCCAGTTGGTCCCCGTGAAAGGCTTTTGAGGAGATTGCTTTCTTGGGTTGGACTTATTCCCCCTACACCAGAAACACCATTTGAGGTTAACAATGAGAGTAACTCTCCTGAACCTTATTTAAGGTTTGCTCCACAAAACAGCTCTTTTATTACTGTCCATTAGCTCTGCTAGAAGCTCCTCTTAATCGTAAAGCAGCAAATCATTCCTTTGCATCATTCCATATAGATTGGGAATAATTGAGTTATCCTACTTGACATTGTTTGTGCATTAACTCCCACTTTATAACTGGTTAATATTTAGTTTATAGTTCTTATTGTGTTCAATTGGGAATAATTGTTTTGAATCATGTATAAGATTGAAGCCATGAAATTGAAATAGATTAGATGCTGATAGGGACAAAACCAGAGAAAGATATAGAAATGTGTATTGTATTAATTGTATAGAAGAAGAAGGGGATTAAGATCAGAGTGATCTTAATCCAGCATACAATAGAAATAGGAAATATGCAGAAATGTATAAGAACAAGGCACGTTCGAGAGTGCCTTTCTCTCCCAAGTCCTAAGCCAAAACCAGCCTAACCTCATTTCCCTAGCATTTCTTTCTTTTAACTATCCCAAATTTCTCTCTCCTGCCCGAGAAACCCATCCTCACATGCCAACTCAGCAGAGTTGGTTACAACTTTCCCTCCACTCACTCAGTATTTTTATCCTCTACAACATACCTCTTACTAATATTAGTGATACTATCAATACCCCCTCCTTTAAAATTCACCTTGTCCTCAAGGTGAAAGTAGGGAAAGCAGCCAGCAAAAGATCTTCCTCCAGGATCCCACTGCTTGAAACATAACAGCCAACTTACGCCTGAAGTGTAGTAATTTCCCCCAGGATCCCATTGCTTGGGATGCGTTGGATGAAATCCCCATTCATTGATTATGAACTTGATTTTAGAATTGCATCTCAACCAATTTTGCCTCAACAAAGAGTTTGATCCCTTCAGCATTCCAGTTCTGAAAAACATTGCACTATTCAGAGTCTGGAAAATAACAGCAACTTCATGATTTTGATATAAAGCTTCATGTTGCCCATTTTTGTTGTTTCCTTTCATGCTTGACTGACTTGTTCCTTCAAACACTACCAATTTAAGACCTGCATCTCCCCAGTCGCATAGGAAAATGTTGTGAAATATGTTATAGTTAATTGATAATTGCACTGCCCTTGCTTCTATAGCATCTTTCTTTGGAAAATAGCTACAATAGAACAAGCATGTTTCCACATGTGGGATCCACTGTAGGTTAAAATCAGCAATCCTATAATCTTTCAAACCTTGAACCGAAAATTCTTCCACGGAATATAAAACTAAGACCGCAATTGTGTTCAATTTTTTCATTTTTGGTTCAATTAAACCCGAGCTGACATTGAGCAAGGAATCCTTTGTTGCAAAATTCCACTCAAAACCATTAAAACTCCAAACAATTCTTGCAATGCTTTGCTCTGCATTAACATATGGTGATGGGCTTCTTCTTACAATTAGAGTGGGCCTAGAGCTACTTACCTCACAGTGCCCCGTACGTACCCATAGCTGACCTCTAGCCTCTTCTCCCTTTCCATATATATTTTGATCTCTTTGAAGGCCCCTTCCAGCATATCGCCCCTTTTCCTCACTAGTGCACCCGTTTTTCTGTCCTTGATTTTTCTCATATATCGTGACATGCAACAACCAACTACCATTGTCAGAGTTTGTTATAGTAAATGCCTACTTCTTCCAATTTGATAGGGACAGAACTGTCATTGTCAGATGCACATTGAGTGATCAAATATCTGTAGAAGACACAACTGTGTCTTGATGTCATGTTTAGTTTGCTAGTTTAGGGTAACTTGGTTGAAGCATTATCCTCTGGCATGACCAATCATTATAATTCTCCATCCAGGCCTACCTTTTTATCAAGGATATCACTTAGTGATATATGGAGACCTGCAACAAGGAAATACTGCAGAAATGATCCTTGGAAAATGCTAAAAACTTCTATTTCCATACTTTTCTCACAGTCAGTCCTGCAGGTATTACTCATTATCTATAATTCCTTGTAGAGCTACACAAATATGTATTTAGGAGAGCCATTCTGACTCTACCTTTGTGTAGTATTTGAAGACGTCTTATTTTCATGACCTTCATGTCTACATGGGATTTCTTTCCTTTTACAGCATTTTGCTCAAAAGGTTGAAGATTGATTATATTTATACATCTATTAATAACTATGATACTCTCCTGATTTTCCTAATAATGATTGAGATGGTTTTTCATTATTTCAGACAGGGATTGTGTTTAAGTTCCTAGTTGCAATAGTTGATAGAGTTTTTCACTGGCAATTTTTTTTTGGGGGGGGGGGGGGGCTATGAGACTGGCAATGATGTTTTGTCTCCTGGTTTATACTGATATAATTATGCTGGAAAAATTGATCCAAATCGTATACGTTTCCAAAATAGGAGCCAGCATTTGAAGAATTAATTCTGCTTTATACCAAGGAAGTCGGGGAAACAAGTGCTAAAGATAGAGCTGAGGTTCAATCATTGCAATTAAAGATCTATGAGAGAATTCCTATTCCAGATTTACCGGTAATAATTTTGCCACTACAGGGGCTGTCAGATGTCAGACGAGAAGAATCTTCTTGGTGTTATTCCTGTTGTGACTTTGCATTTTTATATGTATAATTCTTCAGATAATATTCAATTTATTTGCAGGTAATTTTTCCTCACAAAAAGCTATCATTCCGCATCATAGACACAGTAAGAAATCTGCTAGAACTCACACTTCTTGTTTTAGATTTAGTTTTAAACTCATTTAAAGTTGCATGCTATGTCTATTAAGTGTTGTTATATGCTTATTCTGTATTTATGATAAATCATGATGTGATTTGAGCTTTTTCTCCTCCATTTATTAATAAGTTTTTCCAAAACAGACATTTTTTAGTCAGTCTTGCCAGTTTGACAAGCCAATGAGTGTCTCTTGATAAATATGCTCGGCACAACTTTCATGATAATGTTAGATAGTATTCATACTTCATTGATGTCTCTTGAGTTGAGGCTAGTACATCAGATACATAAATTGGCAATGACATGCTTTTTGCAATAATTTAAGAATAATATAACGATGAAATAATTTTAGAATACTGTAATGGTATCTTTACCTTGATTTGTGCAGTCTTGTAACTGTTAACTGTAAACTTACAGGTGCGCTTGGATGTTGCCTCAATTTTGGGACTTCTGGCATATTTCATAAACTACAAATTTGAGAATGTCGTATCTTCCCCGTATGTACATCTTAGTTTCATGTGATAATATTCCTTAAAGATTTTTCAGCATCTCTCTATAAATGAGTTTTAAGTATGATTCTAAGTTCTTCATAGTTAGGCTCAATTATCTCTAATGCAAGAAAGGCATTGTTGTTCCCCCCCACCACTACAAAGTAGGAAGCTCCCTGTAATCTTGTTTATTTTGTTTCTCCTTGTCAAGCCGTTATTAGAAGAATATTATCAAGCATGGTATTTTCTAGGAAATGTGTTTAACAATATTTTACTTTCATTTTTATGTCAGATCAGCAGTATTACTTGATGTAGTTGCCATAAGTGCTCTAATAATATATGGAAGTCGTGTGGTTCTAGGCTACAAACAGACATGGGATCGGTATCAGGTAGATTACATAATCTTTTCTTCTGCTATTGGAGATTATTATGCTAAACGGATATAGTTCTATCTTCTGCATTCTTTGGAAAAGGAAGAAACTATCTGAATTGTTAAAAATGTTATATTGCAGCTATTAGTGAACAAGACACTTTATGAAAAAACATTAGCAAGTGGCTTTGGCTCAGTGCATTTTCTTCTAGATGCTTCTGAACAGCAGCAAGTGAGAAACTCCACCTACGCTTTCTGTGCATTTATGTTTTCAGCTTCTGTGCATAGTTTTGGCATTTTGGGGGAAAGGGGGCAACCATTGCTGCCGAATCAATCATTTGATTAGATGGTGCTTAATTTTTTTTCATTTAATTATTCGAAGTATTTGAATAGTTTTGTTTGACAATTTCAAAGTATAATGTTAGAACAGTGGGCGAAGGTCCAAGGTCTTGGAAAGTCTGTGTTAGAAGGAAGAAAAATGATTGTTATGGCAATTAGGCTAGGAGGACAGTTATGTGTGTTTTAATTTTATATGTATGGCATGGCAGTTATGTTTTAGTGGGTAGTTTTTTCTGATTATGTGTTGAGAGAGTATAACTCTATTAGGGCTTAGGGCTGTGTACTATGATGCTGTATTCCAATTCTGGTTTATTCCAGAATTCCTGTCAATAAAATTGTCTTGTGTGTGCCAAACCTGAGTCTAACATATAATCTATTTCCAAACTATTGAATCATATAAATGTTTCTTGCACCAATTTGTCAGAAAAATATTTTGGAATCATGTAATCAAACTGGAGTTGGAAGGTGGATCTGCTAAACTGAAAATCAGATAATGATATACAGTATACCACCTTAGTAAAAGTGGTTCAATTTTAGTAAATATCAACAACTGTCAACTATAAACTGGTTTCATGTGGTTTACATTCCGAAGTCAAATGTCTGAACAGAGTTCCAGTCATAGCAGTGAATAAGGTTATGCACAATATTTATCTTGTAAAATGAGTGAACAGAGTTCCAGTGGATGGTTGCAAAGTTTCAGGTCTGGGAGAAAGTGTGGAGATATTGGGAGAATAATCTGAGGGTGGCATAGGTATGGTAGCAGGATATGTGTGAGATGCGGATTTTGGATTAGAAGGTGGTGGGGGAGAAAATAAGTCAGGATAAGGGAATCTGAACTCATTGAACAAAACATCCTTTGAAATAAAAATTCTCCCATCTGAGGCTAAGCATTTAAAGCCCTTATGTTGAGTTGCAGGTCCTAAGTATTAAGTAAACACATTCAGCAGACCTGAACTGGATCTTGTGCTGGTTGTAAGGCCTTAAATGAGGAAAACAGGCACTTCCAAACACCTTTAAACTCATGTAATCTGGTTGCTCATGAAATAAAGCATAATAAGGAGAAGTATTGTTAGGCAAAGCAACAGTAGGCAGTCTATTTATCAGATAAACAGCAGCACCAAAGCTATGGTCCCAGTATTTATAAGGCATTGAAGCATGAGCCAGAAGAGTAAGACCAGTTTCCACTATGTGCCTATGTTTTCTTTCAACAGTGCCATTTTGATGTGATGTGTGTGGACATGTAAGTCTGTGTAGGATCCCAAGTTCATTCAGGAATTTGGTGAAAGGTTTAAATTCACCTCCCCCATCAGTTTGCAGGGCCTTAAGTTTGGTATTAAATTGTGTTTCAATCAGCTTGTAGAACAGTTTAAAAGCACTAAAGGCTTCAGATTTGTGTTTGAGAAAATAAATCCATGTAAACTTAGTTGCAGCATCCACAAAGGTTATATAATAAGAGTAGCCAGATGAGGACAAGAAAGGGGAAGGACCCCACAAATCACTATGAACAAGTTCAAAAGGTTTAGTGTAAACATGTTGATAAGTAGGAGCATGCAACCTGTGAGATTTACCCAAACAGCAGGCATTGCAAAAATCAAACACACTTTTATTATGATAAGGAATCCTACACAAGTCTAAGACAGATTTAACAGCAGCAGTATGAGCATGTCCTAATCGACTATGCCATAGAGAGTAAGAACTAGTTCTATTTTCAGCAGATTCAGCAACATTAGAAACTGAAACTAAGCCTGTAACAGATTTATTTTTGTGTGAAGGAAAAGAGAAACCCGAAGGATGAATGAGTTGGATGTCTTTAAAGGAATATAGACCATCACTTCCAAGTGTACCTTGAAGAAGCACTTGCTTAGACACCTGAGATTTCACAAAACAAACATTTGAGTGAAACTCAAAAAACACATGATTATCTCTTGCAATTGTGAGACAGAGACAAGATTCTTTGTGATGTGAGGGACATGAAGTAAATTATTAAGAGTGAGTGTAATGTGACTATTGTGAGGTGAAATAAATTTAGCATAACCAAGAGAGGAAATAGGTACACCTTGTCCATTTCCCATATGCACTTGTTCCTGACCAATGTAAGGAGTGCTTTGAGTCAGATTATTGGCATCTGAGGTGAGATGGTGTGAAGCACCAGAGTCAGGGTACCAAATCTGATTGTCACCACTGCGAGGTGCTAGGAACTCCTGAGTCATGGCTTGATTCTGTTGAGATGCAAGATACACATTTGGATTCTGAGCAGGAATGCTTCTCGGATCAGGATTAGCACTGTTATCATCAGTTTGAGGAGGCGGTGGAGGTTGAATGTAGTTTTCATTAAACCTGTTCCAGCAGTTGAAGGCATCATGTCCGTATTTATAGCAGATCTGACATGTTGGCTTTGGACCACGGCCTCGGCCTCTCTCACCACGACCACGGCCTTGCTGATTTCTTCCACCACGACCACGGTTTCCAGAGAATTGACCTTGCTGTCTATTAGGTCCTTGTGCAACATTTGCTGTGATAGAACCAGTGTTCAACTCGTTTGAACTTGTCAAATTGAGCTTCCTGAATAAGGAGTAGTCCTTCCACCTCTGAGACTGAAGGTGTTTCTGATTTCCCATAGATCATCATGACGAATGAGGCATACTCCTCTGGTAGGCCATCAAGAATGGCATCGATGTGATCCTGATCCTTGATTGGATCTCCAATGGCACTCAATGAGTCCACTATTGCCTTAATGCGAAGTAGATATTCTGAGATGGTGCGTGAGCCTTTCTTAGTGCTCTTCAGTTCAGATCTAAACTGCCTTACTTTGGCTTTCATAAGCGTGAAGAAGTGATTAGTGATCTTGTCCCAAACCTGATAAGAGTGCTTGCACCCTAGCACTTGTGGAAGGATCGACTCCGAGAGAGATGAAAGGATCCAGGTGAATAGCATCTGATCCTGGACCAGCCACCTCTGATATTCATCGGAGACGACGTCATTGTAACGATCGGCGATGCTGAGATACTTCTGAGGTATGATCGGATTGACCACAAACCTATGGAGTTTATGTGCTGTAATGACTCCTTCGACCTGTTGGTTCCATAGCAAGTAGTTTTTGTCATCCAATTTGATGGAGAGAGTGTGTGAAAGATACCGGCGCCGGAGAAGAAGCTTGGATCACCGGAGTACTGGTGGTTGAAGAATTTACTTCAGTCATGGCTTCACTGAGTCACAGGACCCGGGAAAAATGGGCTCTGAATACCATAAAAGAGAAATGGCACTGGAGAGAAAAGAGAAAATGTAAATCTGAAATTGAACTTTATTGAATTGAAATGAATTCCCGAAGTACAAGAGTCTGATCCAAGACTTATATATAGGCTGAGCTTTCAGCAACCAAGCATAACCGATTCCTAACACACTCTTAACTAACTGTAACAAACTTGTCCACATCATCATAACAGAATGCCACATCAGCAAACTGATTATAAGCAAAAGCTATGGTCTAATATTCTGGAAACATGGGGTTACTTCTTTCCAACCTCATTATTGTTATGTATTCTCACCTTCATTAATTTACTATCTCCCGAAACTTTACGTATGCAGTACAAGGAAGCTATTTTGGCTTATGCCGTCCTGCTCAAAGCAGATAAGGGTCAGGTTTGTTAATTTTCCTCCTAAGTATGTTGTGCTATCTTGAGTTCTTCTATGCATTTTCTTGTAGTTGTTTTGCTAGGAATAACTGTATGCAAATCCATCTTGTGAGATTGCATTCTGAGTGATACATAAATCATGTGTAAAACATGCAGGTCACTTCTCGACAAAGTGTAGGAGAGAAATGTGAAAGATTCATGTATGAAGTGTTTAAAGTGAAGGTGATGTATTTTAATTTTAGCCTTTGGGGTATGAAGTTAATGTTTTAGTTATTAGTCAGTTACGTTGTAGTGCTGATTATAGTCATTGCATGATTGCATTCTTTGACGATTTGAAATTTCCAGGTTGAAATGCCAATTGACAAGGCACTCAATACATTATTAAGGCTGAGTCTAGCAACTGAAACTTGTATTGATGGAAGGCATGGGTTACTGGCTATACCTTGTCCTCAGGCCTATGAGGCCCTTAAAGAACGATGGAATAGTTTGCTTTGTTAAAATGTACAATATGCACGTTCCATTGGTTACTGGAAACGACCTTTATAGTTTAGTTTACCCAAGAAAGGCACTGTATACCCTTCACGGCATCCGGTAATAGTTCTATAGGTAGATGAGTCTGCGCATTATTCATCCTACCCTAGGATTTATAAAACAAAGTATCTTTATGTTGTGTAGATATGGGTACGGCACCGGTATTGTATATTGTATATTGTATATAGAACAAAATTTAAGTTCTCTTCGGGTTGAGCCTATTTCATTTCTAGGAATGGATAAATGAATATGGGCTCCAATTTCTCAGAAGATGAGGATGGTTGTGAAAAGGGAAATGGTAAATACACCCCACACTTTTTAGACATACACCCCACTTAATGTTGAAATTTCAAAAATATCCTCAAAATTTGCGTGCACCAGTTTCCGGAATACAATTTTACATTCCGGAAATTGGATCCAAAATTGCATTCCCAGTTTCCAGAATACAAATTTGCATTCCCGGAATACACCCCACAATTCAAAAAATTTGCATTCTGGGAACTGGAGTTTCCGGAATACAAAATTGCATTTCGGAAACTCCAGTTTCCGAAATATACGTAAAAATAGAGGATATTTTAGAAATTTCCGTAGTTAAGTGGGGTGTATGGCTAATTTTTTGTGGTGTATATACCAATTCCCTTGTGAAAAGAGTCTCAATGCAATGGAATGGCATTTGGAAAGTGAAGCACCGTACATGACCCACCATTCCTTTGGTTTTAAGTTCCATTTTGTAAATAATCAAACTGATGAAGCTCTTATCCGGCCGGCACTTTGAGAATTTGACAAATTTTGTGGTTGCCTCTATTCTTTCTTTTGGATTTAAGTAGTAGCTTCCAAGGCATTTGTTTCTCCCTATAGAAATTTCTCTGTCCCTATGTTGAGAAGCTTGAGTTGGAACTTCCACAAGCCATTACTGACAATAATACCTATTACACAAAATATAAGGAATAAATGCAAGTTAATTGCAATTAGCATAAGAAATTGGAACTTGCAAATTAGTTAATTTTACCTAAGGTCAAGTGAGTGGCCAAGTTGTCAAAAAAAGAAAAATGGAGTGCCTAAAACGCAAACGCCTTCTTGAGCTCGTCACATCTATTAGTTTTCTCTCTTTCCCCGTTTAATGGATTTTAGTTGTCTAAAAATCATTTTTTTTTAAATAATAATATTGACATACCAAGTTCCCTAATTTGTTTGAGCGAAGGCTAAGGTGGACCACCTTGATGGGTGTAGCACCGTAAATCAGTCTCAAATTGTAATTATTTTATTGTTTAGGGGTCCTTTAGTTTTTTTGAATTTTCAAAATTTTACCCAAACTCTAATTTCCCCAATTCCAAAACCCTAATCCCAATCTCTCCTAATTTCAATGAACGGAAGTCACCATCTCCTCTAATCTTCGGGTTTGAATCAGAAGGAGTTGAGGAGGGCGTTAGCGTTTTCGCTGGAGTGGCCTCAGGTGACGACCCTTTGCGGGATGATGGAGCTTGTGTCCATGATAATACCCGTGGCTATGGCATTGGAATTGCATGCAACCCTCCATGCTCAGGGTGCAATTGTTGGGGAGCGCATCTGCTTGAGGAGGAGTGATGCTGATCGTCTCGTTGGCGGTGGCGGTGGCGGTGGCGGTGCTCGAACTTTAATGTGATTCGAGTAGCAGCTAGTTGGGGCAAATTATTTACAATTTAACAACTTGAGGGACCTCTAAGTAATTATGATAAAATCATAAAAAAAAGGTCTAGTTCATGGTGAACCACCCATCACCTTAGCCTTCGCCTTTGTTTGATATTCCTAAAATTCCTAATTAACCGCGCACTCGACTGCACCGCCGCCTCAATCCCATGTGATGTCCAAAAGCAATTCAAATTTGTTTATGCGGCACTGAGCGGTAGAAATGAACATGTGTTGGTTAGGGTTGGAGTGAGTGAGGGAGATGATATGGAGTTGGTTGGGGACATCGAAGCAAATGAAGAAGACGATAACAAGATTGACAACACATACACAGACACTGGCTGCTTTTTCTTCGCAGTTTCCCAGGACGAGTAGTAAAAGGAGAAGTGAGGTTGTTTTGAAGAGCGAGAGTGTGCATTCGACCCTCTCAAGTTGCCCATCCGATTTGATCGCTCTGTCGTTTTTCCTGTGGTCTGCCCAGCGACGCCGCCGTCACGACTCCGTCGCCTTAGACCACATGGTCGCCGTGCTCGCTCGCCTCACTCACCGCTACGGCACCGTCCAAGCCATCCTCTCTCAGTTGGAATCCATCGGGTGCTTCTCAATCTCAAACGCAAACCCTAACTCCTTCCTCCTCCTGTTGAGGCGTGCAGGTATGCATTCCATGCTCCTTCAGGCTTATCACCACTTGCAATCTCACCACGCCTTTGTTCCCGACACCTTTTCTCGTAATTTGCTCATGGATTCCCTCTTCAGGATTGGCCAGCCCCAACTCGCCCTTTCTGTCTTCGAACACACCCATCCCCCTAATTTCTTCACCTTTGACATCGCCCTTCTTCACCTCTCCAACTTGAACCATCATCTCCCTCACATCACTCGCATTCTCCGACTCATGTTGAGGACGCGCTGTTATCCCAGTTCTGACACCTTTCACGCCCTTCTCAGTTCTTTTTGTAACAGAATGAATGCATTGCCGCAGGCTCATCTGCTCTTGGGTCTCATGGTTGCTTTGGGGATCGATTTCTCCGTCGGTGTTTGGACCATACTCATCCATAAGTACTGCAAATTGGGTAGGCTTGATGTTGCTACTAAAATGTTGCACAACATGGCTCGAACCGGTTGTTCTCCTAATGTCGTGACATATACCACCTTATTTAAGACATTGATGGAATCCAACATGGTAGCCGATGCCTTTCGTTTGTTGAATACGATGCTTTCTGCTGGCCATGTTCCGGATTTAGTTCTTTATAACGTGTTGATTGATTGCCTTTCAAAGCTTGGAAGGCACCGGGATGCGATTGAGGCTTTTCTCCGCCTGTCGGAACAAAACATCAAGCCGGATTCTTATACCTTTACCTCGTTGTTATCTACAATCTGTCTGTCTAGAATGTTTTATCTCTTACCCGAACTAGTTCGAGTCTGCAGACGTATAGACGCTGATTTAGTGCTCTGTAATGCTCTTTTGAGCTCTTTTATTAAGGCCGGGCATCCTTCTCTTGCCGTTGGATTTTATAATCGTATGATTGATGAAGGTTTTGAGCCAGATAAATATAGTTTTTCTGGATTACTAAGCGCACTTTGTGCTGCGAGAAGAGTTGGTGAAGCAGTTAATGTGTATCACGGTGTTGTTATGACTTATCATGGCACTGATGCTCACATCCATACTGTAATAACAGGTGAGCTTATAAAGGCTGGTAAGTATCACAAGGCTGCCAATGTTTTTAGATCAGCAGAAATGAAGAAATATCCACTTGACAATGTAGCATATGCGGTTGGCATCTGTGCACTTCTTAGAAGTGGAAGAACTCTAGAGGCATGCACGTTGTATGACCAGATGAAGGACAATGGTCTGGAACCTAATGTTCATACATGTAATATGATGCTTTTCACTTTTTGTAAAGAAAAAGATATTCAAATGGTTAAGCAGATGCTAAAAGAGATGATTGATTCAAGGATAGAGTTGAGTGACAGAAATTTCTTCAACTTATGTAAATTTCCATGTAGAAAAGATGCTTATTTTTCTATTTTCAACTTGTTGGCTGAGATGAGAGATTTGGGTTTATTATCTGCCAAGGCGTTGCATGCCTTAAGCTTTGACAGGCATGCTGCTGAAGGCATAAAAGCAAAATGTAAACCCTGTGCAGGAGTTAACACAGAATGGAACCTAAGTCTAGACTCGTCCAGTTCTGAAGATATGTCAGATGTAGCTGCTTCAGTTTGTTGAGCTCTTATGCTTACCATGTGGCCCACTTCTGATTGAGGGTTCATTCAATTCCTGTACCATGAAGCTCGGTAATCTATCCACACCCTGGTACTAGTTATCACGTCTTATATTTTTTATTTGTATTTTTTCCGAGAGAAGGGGGGTGGATGTTATCATATTCCAGCAAATAATGTATCTTCTTAGAGTGTTTGTATCTCTTGTATCTTGTGTTTTTACCCCCTTGTTGTTTGGTCCTTTATTTGGCCTGCTTTCAGCAAGACTGCACTCATTGGTTAAGCGGTGACAGATTTCAATCACGTATTTGATTGGAACTCTAGAGATTTGAACATAGCATGGTAACTTTGATAATTTGTATTTATATTTGTTTACATGACTTTGTCATGCAGCAAGCCTCAAATATTTAAGTTTGTTTCACATCACTAATTTTCTTCTATTTTATTTTTGTTAATTAGGTCACTCTATGAAGAATGAAGGTTCTTATCTCATGCATGTTTGCCTGCTCACTGATTGTTGTATTTAGTATGCCCAATTGGTTGCTGGTTTCATGCTGTCATTGTTTCTTGTAGATGGTTTACATACAAGAAAGGCTGGAGAAAGGTATATTCTGTCTTGAATGGAAAATTTCATTACTATTTTCATTACTGTCTTCAATGGTGTCCTCAGTTTAGCTGCTGGCATTTTTTATGCATTTCCTTTTGATTACTGTTGTTTCATATACAAGGAGTCAAATTTTCTTGCTATGTTGCAAAATGAAATGCATTTTCTTTAACAATTTTGCATTGATGCTAGTAAATTTGGGAGATTGAACTTCTCTGACTTCTAATTTGGTTTCAATGAGGGCTTAAATAGTTATCTTTAATTTTTTAGGAGATCGAGGATAGTCATATAGTTAAAGGAAGAGGGAGACCAAAGAAAAACTATAGGCCAAACCATCAAGAGAGATCTAGAAAACTAATAATTTGAAAAATTGCCGGAGTTATTTTTCCAGAAACATGAATTGAATAACTACCTATGCAAGGATGTGCGCTTCTGTCCTGTTTTCTTTTATGAACCATTGCTATGCAAATCCATTAATTGAGGAAAAGAAAATTTTTGTCTGTGCAATGATGAAATTTTCTGCTTTTTCTCTGAGATCTATGTGCAAGTTTTGGGATAAAGGATCGGATACAACATGCTGAGCTGAATGAATAATTGGATTCATTTCATTTGAAAACCCCTCATCACAGCTCTACTTTCAAACTTTAAAAGTCATCAAACGTTATTAGTAACATAATGGTGTACTAATGTGTATGATTGTCCAATCTTCCCACTTGTACATCCCCTTTTAGGCTTATGTGGTTTTTTTTTTTTCAAATTGATTTTTTGCTGGCTTGATATATTTCTTACACGCTGATTTGTTCTTTAAAGAAAAGATAGGTGATGTTTTTTCTCTGAATGACCAGAACTTGAATTTATAGTTAGAAAAAATTACGGAAGTAAATTTAAAAGTAACAAGACTGCACACATTGGTTAAGCGGTGACAGATTTGAATCACGTATTTGATTGGAACTCTACAGATTTGAACATAGCATGGGAACTTTGATAATTTGTATTTATATTTGTTTACGTTGTTATGCAGCAAGCCTCAAATATTTAAGTTTGTTTCACATCACTAATTTTCTTCTATTTCATTTTTGTTAATTAGGTCACTATGAAGAATGAAGGTTCTTATCTCATGCGTGTTTGCCTGTTCACTGATTGTTGTACTGGTTTCATGCTGTTTACATACAAGAAAGGCTGGGGAAAGGTATATTCTGTCTTGAATGGAAACTTTCATTACTATTTTCAATGTTTGTGGAAACAAAGACTGAATTTTTGACAGTGTTTTTTCTTTCTTTCGTGCTTTCATTATCTTGTATTATATCAGATTGCTTGCTTTGTCACACTCCACCGAGCATCCCATACTACTAGATGTGAAACTTAGGCACCCCATAATACCCAAGTCCCTATCAGACCCCTTCAGTATTACCTTTTTATTGGCGCCTCACTCCTTCAGGTTGAGTGTGAATTTGTGAATTTGGTTGCAATAAATAAATTATCTATATGCTTTATTAGCTTGTAATCTTGGAAATTCCTTAATGCTTGTATCTACTTAAAGGCTATCATTACTTGAAAATGGTGTCCGCAGTTTAGCTGCTGGCATTTTTTATGCATTTCCTTTTGATTGTTACTGTTGTTTCATATACAAGGTGTCAAATTTTCTTGCTATGTTGCAAAATGAAATGCATTTTCTTTAACAATTTTGCATTGATGCTAGTAAATTTGGGATAGTGAACTTCTATTATTTCTGATTTGGTTTCAATGAGGGCTTAAATAGTTATCTTGAATAATTTTTTAGGAGGGTAGATTAGATCGAGGATAGTCATATAGTTAAAGGAAGAGGGAGACAAAAGAAAACTATAGGCCAAACCATCAAAAGAGATCTAGAAAACTAATAATTTGAAAAATTGCCGGAGTTATTTTTCCAGAAACATGAATATGAATAAATTACCTATGCAAGGATGTGTGCTGCTTTCCTGTTTTCTTTTATGAACCAGTGCTATGCAAATCCATTAATTGAGGAAAAGAAACTTTTGGTCTGTGCAATGATGAAATTTTCTGCTTTTGCTCTTTGAGATCTATGTGCAAGTTTTGGGATAAAGGATCGGATACAACATGCTGAGGTGAATGAATAATTGGATTCATTTCATTTGAAAAACCCTCATCACAGCTCTACTTTCAAACTTAAAAATGTTATTAGTAACATACTGGTGTACTAGACTGTATGATTGTCCAATCTTCCCACTTGTACATCCCATTTTAGGCTTATGTGGTTTTCTTTTTCCAAATTGATTTTTGCTGGCTTGATATGATTCTTACACGCTGATTTGTTCTTTAAAGAAAAGATAGGTGATGTTTTTTCTCTGAATGACCAGAACTTGAGTTTATAGTTAGAAAAAATTACGGAAGTAATTTTAAAGTAACAAGATTAATGAAATAAAGTGATGAGATTTTGTTAAAAAATATTAAATTATGAAAAAGTAAATATTAGTCATTTACTTTAGGGCCCATTTGGTGGACATGATCATAGGATAAAGATGGATAAGATGTAGGATAGGATATGAACATGATAAGTTTTTATCTTATTTTATGTTTGAGGCACACCGGATAATAAACCGGATAGTATCATATTATTTTATTATAATGTTTAAGATAAACCAAATAATATTATGATAGGATATTAATCAAATAAAATGACAAAATTACTCTTATGACAAATCTATGTATAATTTTAAAATTAACTTTATTTATTTTTAATTTTTTTATTAATGTAAATTAATTTTTATATATTTAAAATTTTAATATTATTTTTCAATTTTTTTTATTTAAATATTTTATTATTTTAATATATTTTGAATTATTTTTCATAATTTGCAAACTTTTTATTTGAGAGGATAAGAGTGAATGGGGGATAACTTTTTTAACCCTATCCTATTGGTTTCTAACTCGGCCCTCACAACAGTTTTAAAATTTAACCGGAGGACTTGATAAGATAATAAGATTTTGTCACCAAATAATGGATTAAGACATGATATAATAACTTATCCTTTACTATAATAGACAATGCAAAGATAGGGTGAAATCAACCCTCGTGGATGTTATACTTGCATATTTATTTGCAATGTATTAACTTAAATTGGTTTGAATAATTTTTAGTGTACTTGAATTTCAGTTTGAAAGAGTTAAACTTCTTTTTGGGTTGATCTTTTTTTTTTTTTGGTGGATTGACTCGATGTTTGAGTCATTTAAATTGAAATCTAAACACAATTTATTCTGTTGTGAGAAATATTTTATCAAAAGTTTCTTTCTTTTTTTGAGGAATTCACAGAACAAAAGAAAAGAAAAGCAATTCCAATAGGCTGCAAATATTTTCATGGGGAACTTCTGCTTTGTATTCTCATGTTGAAAGTTCAGTATTGGAAGAAGGGTTAAGAAACTCAGGCCAAGCCGAAAGTCAAACCCAAAGTAAGGTTTGGGTTTGGGTTTGGGTTTGGGTTTGGGGTTGGTACGTGGTATTTTGGCATCTGACCGTTAGGTTATACCGAAATATAATCTCATGCAATTGTTGTTTTCAAAGTAGTACATGAAATCACTTTTGACTGACAGACTAATAAAAGTGAGGGATATAGTTTGTGAATGTTATATTGGTGACTAGTATGGCTTTGGGGTTGGAGTTGGAGTCTCCAAGTCCAACATCATCACCTCCCACACCTCCCTCTCCCCTTCCGATTAGTTATGGACCAGGACACTGGAGATACTCCTTCTCAGCATCTTCATCTCCTTCGCCGCCCTTCTCGCCGGCCCACACATCTGCTGAGAGTCTTCCCCTTCTGCACAAGACACTTGGTGTGCCATCAGTGTTTTCATTGGATCGCCAGGATCCACGAGAATTGGAGTCCGTGACTACATGCCTCAAGGACTTGTAAGTTATTTTCTCTTTTATTTTGTATACTTTTATATCATGTCATGGGAGGACAATTAACATAAATATATGGATAATGAAAATTGAACAATAGCAATAGCAACATAAAAATAAAAATAAAAATAAAAAACAATCTTTTTGCATGCCATCTGATTGTTGGACTTTTTTTTATGAACATGTGGGAAACAGAAATATACCAAATTACTGGTGGGGATGGCTACATTAATAATTCATCATGTTAATTTTACTGAGAGAGAGTATGAATCATTTGATGATTTAGAATAATCTGCTTCCTTATGCCCTAGAATATTGCAAGTATTATTCCCACTCCCACATTACAAATTATCTCTTGGAAGTTTCTTGACCGGTAGGTTTAGTTCCTTTCTTCCCAAACACGCAATGGAGTCTATAAGCAGACACCAACCAGTCAAACACCTTTTCTTGATGGGTGTAAGGCTGAAGATAACACTAACTACCTTTTTTGTTTTTGCTCCCCGGAATAAGAACAGGTTGGAATGGTTTATGCGAAGATGTTGCAGTTGCTTTATCCAAATGAGGATAGATTATCCTAACACCACAGAACAGGTCAAGGATTCAAAGCAGTGGTAACTCAAGTCCAAAGTTTCTGCTCAAACAACATCCAACATGTCTACTGACGCATCAAAAGTCCTTAACAATTTTTGTTCTCCTTTTATTTCTAGGTTTAGAAACACACAAACACACACGGTATGACTGAGGTTTCAGGCTTTCAGATTTCACGGTATGACTGAGGCTTTAAGGAGTGTGCTCCACATTCCTTTTTTGAGGGGTGTTGTTCAGTACTAATGAGCTCATGAATTTTTCTGTTTTGGTTTTCTATTTATTTAAACGTTTTTTTAAATTTTTTATTGAATTCAATCAGTTTATGAATCTTTCTATCACCATGAATACTGTCCACAATTTACAATTTCAACAATGACGCATTAAAACCTGGAATCTATTAAAATCGAGAGAATATACGTGGGAATTTTACAGGTCCAGTAGTCTTTTGTTTTGGATTATTTATGGAAAAATTACTTTTTAAAAACAATCATTTTTAAAGATTGTGTTAATTTTTGAAAATAATTAAAATATAAAAATAATCTAAAATTTGATTAAAATAGAAAGCTATTTGAAGTAGCTTAAAAATAATTTAATTTTAATGAGGTGAAAAATGTGTGAGAAGATTGAAAAAAAGTAATTTTTATGACATAAATTAACTTTATATAAAAATATCTAAAACTTTTTTACTAAAAATAGTTAAACATCATTTCCTAAACTATATTTGATAAAAGAGGTCATTTAAATAGAATGAAATCGATTAAAACTTACCTATATTGTAGAACACCACACTTATTTTTACTTATATTTGACTTTTTTTAAAGAAATAATCACTATCAATAATTTTTTATCTGTTTGTTTAAGCTTTTGAAAATAATCAAAATAAAAAAAAAATATAATCTAATTAAAATAAAATGATATTTAGAATAACTTTTGAGAAATAATTTAATTTTAATGAAACGAGAAATGAGAAAGAAGATTAAGATTTTGTTTCAAATAAAAATCTCTAAAAAATAATTATCAAATTGTTTTACCTAAAAATCACTTTTATTTTAATTCACAAACGGACCCTAATTACCCCCTTTAGAAACAAAAGAAAAATGCGGTAAACTGGATAACCAAACCGGAATAACTATTTTTCCCCAGTTCAGTTGATTTTTACAAAATATAAAAAGTCCATTTGTTTTAGATTTTGGTAGAATTGTGTTTGATAGAATTGTGTTTGAAGAATTAATTTTAAAAAAATTGTGTTAAAAATAATTGATTTATGTTTGGTAATGATATTTTAAAAGCGTGGCGGATTCTAGCGTGCACAAAGACTGGTGGTTTGTGCACCATGCACAAACCGTTAGATTTAATGATAGAAAAATTAAGGGTCTAGATGAGTTGTTGCTAATTTGAAGAACATCTAGAACTCCCTCACACAATCCCTCTCACCCTAAACCCCGATTGTGTATCAGGTCCTCGAAACCCTCTCCTCCAACCATCGTCTTTGCCGGGAGCCTCGAGCAGAAACTCGCCCAGGTCTCCACGAGCAGCACCTTTCTCCTTCAGGGTGGCGGCTGTGCTGAGAGCTTCAAGGAATTCAATGCCAAACAACATCCGGGACACCCAGATCGAAACCGCATCGTCGTCGTCGAAGAGAGAGGAGCCCCACGCACTGCAACAGTGTTTTTTCCACATAAAGGTCTGGCCTTTCTTATGTGGCCAGTGTTCTTTTCATTAAAAATTGAATCTTTATCATATAAGGACCTTTGATTCTTTGTGCGGTGATGGAGAGGACCACTTCACCTACACGAGGTCACTTCTGGTGTCTACAACGAGGAGGCGGCGTTGCGTCGGAGAACCGATTCGGAGGTCAGAGAAGTTCTGGCCGGAGCTCGTGAAGGCGCCGGAGAGGGACTTCACGGCGCGACGATGGCGGGAGAGGCGGTGGAGGTCGGCGGAGAGTGTCCCGAAACTGGCTTTTCCTTTCTCTGCGAGCTCCTTCTTGAGGGTGGTGAAGAGTTGGGTGTAGCAGGAATGGAACTCGGGGATGATGTGGTCGCGACGGGACTTAAGGAGGAAGAACATGAGCTGCCCATGTCGGGGCTCGGAGGGGTCGAGGTAGGAGAGGACCCTGTAGCCGCCGGTGAGTTCGGTGGAGGGCATGAAGGTTCCGATGAAGACATCTGTTTTTTCTACCTATGTCGAAGAGGATGGGAAAGCTTTTGCCATCTCTGACATGTTGAATTTAATTCCGTATTTAAAATATGAACACTTGTTTGTGGATGTGGCGGTGGCAAAACATGGATCCAGGTTCATTTTAGTTTGTTTATGGTTGGAAGCTGAAATTATGAGAAGGATTTTTTTTTAATAGTCGACTTGCTTTAATGGTACCAGATCCACTAACTAGATGCCATTGTCTTATAGGGTGAGCTTTAAGGCTTTGAAATTTCGGGTGTAAAATACAATTGGGATGTATTGATGTTTGTAATATGTAATATCTATTTTTATTTGTTTGATAGAGTTAGAATTTGGAGGACCTTTTCCATCTGGTAATCGATTCCCAGATTTATGTGCAGACAATGATTTTATCTCATGGAATACTTCTGCATGGTGTGGACGGTAATGCTGATGGTGAGCAACAGGGGAGGGGCCAAAGATGGGGAAGATGGTGAAGGCACTGGCGGAGGGGATTCAGTGAGGGGCAATCATGAGCACCCTAGTTCTCATCTTACCATTCAGTTTTTTTAATAAGATCTAACAGCTATTAGTAAACTTGTGCATGGTGCACAAACCAGTGGCCTTGTGCACGCTAGAATTAGCCTTAAAAGTGTATTCAAAAGAATTGATTGTATTTTAATGATAAAAGTAGAATCAATTTTGATGTGTAAATATAAAGAATTTTGTGGATCCCATATTTAGAATTGATTTTGCTCAACACAAAAGCTAGTAGATTTTTACTTTCATCAAAATCAATTCTACACACCCGGAATCAATTTTATCCAATGTGATTTAAAAACCAAACGCATTTATTTTTCCCAAAATTGTATTTGACTGATCAAACATGATTTTGGACTGCAGACGGAGGTTTCAAAATCTAAACCAAACGCCCACTAAACAGTTTGGCAAGCCAAAAAAAGAAAAAGAGAACGGTTTTGTTCAGTTTTTGTGAACCATATTTCTAGAGCAACATGGTTCCATTCATCCTAAACTGAACCCAAACATGCCCGGTCTTATCACTGTGGATTTTGCTGTCTCTGTTGAGAGAAATTGGGATGATTCTGTTGTGTGTTCTGAAGTGTCACCATACCAGACTGTAGATTCTGAGTGTTTGATGCCATGCCACCAAATGCACCTTGTGATCCATGCTGCTGCTGCTGCTGCTGCTGTATGGGCATCATACCACCAGGGTTGCCCCCTCCTATGTTAAACACTGCAACGTAAACCCCCAGTGATGATGATTCAGCAATAAGACACACAGAATAGAATATGGAATAATTGACGCTCAAGGTTTGCTCTCAACCCTTCCATATCTAACTAATGATAAAATATAATCTAAGACATTGAGGAATAAAGTTCATACTTTGATCACTCAACATTTGGGAAGCATGACTTCGCTGAGGATTGTTTCCAGATAATCCGAACTGAGGAAATAAAAAATGTAGAGCAAGTTAGAATATGTTATCCTCATATGATTGAAGGTAAAGCAACCGGACGCAACTATAAAACAAAATAAATGCATGATAGAAAGGCCAACTTGTTGGAACCAAATTGGTTAAAAGTGTTTTTAATACAAAAACTCCCTAAGTGATTTTATGGTTTTGATGATAACAAAATGTATTAAGGTTTTTACAAAGGATAATCAATTTGTATTAAGCTGTACAATGAATAAATGCTGCACTAACTAAGCTGATTGCAGTCTGCGTCCAATAAGCTCTTCATGACATTGGCTGGCATTCAAAGTGAGCCTTGCGTCCAATGTTGGCACTGGAATGGACACAAGAGTTTTGCGTCCAATGTTGGCACTGAAATGGACACAAAAGTTCAGCGTCCAATGTTTGAGCATAAGGAAGAATTATGCGTCCAATGTTTGAGCACAAGGCAAGAACAAAGTTCTGCGTCCAATGTCTTCTGAAGAAGCAGAATCGCAGAAGTAGAAGAAATCAAGTCTTGAAGACACGCTACTTTCTGCGTCCAATGTTTTCCAAAGAAGCAGAATTGCAGTAAGAGTCCAATGATTTTCAAAGGAACAGATTCAGTGAGCATGAAGGATAAAAGTCCAATGTTCAGTGTGAGCAAGAGTGCAACTCTGCGTCCAATGAAACTGAACAAACAAAAGAACTGCTCTGCGTCCAATGAAGTCAGAGTTACTCAAGCACTGTTCTGCGTCCAATAAATAAGAAGGACAACAATATTGCTTTGCGTCCAATGGAACACAATGAAGCAGATTGACAAAGGTACATCAAACAATTGTTCTGCGTCCAATGAAGCAGAAGAACAAATGTACAACAATCAACTTTGCGTCCAATGGAAATGGCAAAAGTCCAATACTGCCTTGCATTCAAATGGAATAGATTGGTAAGCATAAAGATGCGTCCAATGTTTGCATGAGTTCTGTGCAAATTGGTAAGTGCAAAGGTATGCGTCCAATAGATTCTATATGCTGCGTCCAAAACGCAGAGTTCATTACATGCTATTTATTGCTCATGCATTTAATATGAAACATATTTATTGAGCAAATGATTTGAAATAAATAGCTGTACACAATGCTTTCTGTACATCTTTGTCAACGTATGTGAATGTACTTCTGAAAAGCATAAAGTACTGTGGAAAGTGTACTAAGAGAGAGAATGTACTTTTAACTACTCTATAGATCTCTGAACACACCTTTCTGCTTTACACAGTGTATTCTCTCTGTCTCAATAAAATATTATTATTAACCACTGTACAATTGAGACTTTGAGTACAGATTGCTTCTGATTTGGGAGAAAGAAACGCAGACATGCACAAAGAAGTAGATCTCCTCAGAGCAACGGGAAAATAGCATTAAATGCTATTTGAGAACGGTAATATTTATGAAGGCTGAAGCTGAGCTATTCGAAGAACAAGTCTGAAGCTTCATCAAAGCCTATAAATACCGAGAAGCAAGAAGAAGAATACAAGAGACTGAAAACGAAAAAGAAAGAGCTGAACTGCTGTGCAATTTATCATACTCTGTATAGAAAGTCTTGTATTTCTTTATCTTCTTGTAAAAGAGAGTTTGCTTAACTCTCAAAGTGCTTTAGATTTTATATCCTCACTTGTGTGAGTTGGACAGCACTTGAATCAAAACTCTGCTGAGTTGTTTAGCCTGAAGAGGCTGTGTTCAAAGAATACTTGCGTTTTAGCCTGAAGAGGCTGTGTTCAAAGAATACTTGTTTTAGCCTGAAGAGGCTGTGTCCAAAGAATACTTGGGGTTTAGCCTGAAGAGGCTGCGTCCAAAGAATACTTGGGTTTTAGCCTGGAGAGGCTGTGTGCAAAGAATACTTGGGTTTTAGCCTGAAGAGGCTGTGTGCAAAGAATACTTGTACCTATCTGGATTGATAGTGAAATCTCTCTAGTTTGAGGGGACTGGACGTAGCTCTTAGGAAAGGGTGAACCAGTATAAAAACTTGTGTTATTTCTTCTTTCCCTTATCTCTTACTATATCTGTGCTTATTACTAACCAAGGGGATTGAATTGATTTTGTTTAAACTAGTTTTTCATACACCTTAAATCGCACAAAGAAAACAGGTTTTTAAACTAAGAGGGAAGCCTCAGCGTCCAATATTTTGTGCGTCCAATATTTTACCATTCTGTGCGTCCAGTGTTTTAAGCACTCTGTGCGTCCAATATTTCAGAAAACACTGTGCGTCCAATATTTGAACTAAGCTGTGCGTCCAACGTTTTTAACAGCCAGCGTCCAACATTTGCGAAAAGTTTTAAAAGCTTAGAAACACAATTCAACCCCCCCCTTCTTGTGTTTCATCTTATTACCTACACAACTTGCAGTGAGTGGCGTGCCAGCGAAGGACCAGCCAACCCTTATGCCAAATGAACGATGCAATAATGAAAATTATTTGTCATTCAATTTTTAAAGAATAAAAGACAAAAAATTACCATAATTAAAATATAAATTTTATAACTTCTGCAAATCAGAACAACTCCTAAAGTATCCTAAAGTATCAGGAAGTAGAACACGTATGGAGTGAGTCAAACAAGCTAGTGTGTAATCTCTACAAGGACTAAATCATGGGGTTAGCAAGCATGCCAGTACATCATGGATAGATCATTCACCATGAGTTCCTTAGACTCTTCTTCTTGTTTCATACTTCCATTCTAAATCCACCAAAATTTATACTCCAATAAAACCAATGAGACCTATTGGCAATACACCATAGGCAGAGAACATCAAAGACAAACCTGCATCCGTGGCACAAGAGACTGTGAAGGTATTCCGGCTGAAATGTTTGGAATCTGAGTATGAAGCAAAAATCATCAAAGAAGCAATTGTCGAAGGAAAGCACATTAACAGCAATCATCGGCAGCACAAAGAAACACGGGAATAGCACATCATCGAAGATTAAGAAAAACAATCTATTCAAACAGGGTGAGGAGCAGAGAAAGGCTGAAATAATATCCCAAAATACATAAATCAAATCCAGGAATACATTGTGATATTTGATCTCAAGAGAACTGACATTCTGGCTAGATAGATATGCTAATTTTTTTTTTTTTTTACTTTGTCCGACCAGCCACAGATTCTGCACCACTTAATTTTATTAACAAACTCAAATACAAAGGAAAAAATTATGTGCTAATGAAAGTTACAGCAAAAAAGAAAAAAGAAAAGAGGAGAGGTAACAAACATTACTAAAATAACAACTACACGTATTTTGTGTGATACTCATATGATATGGACTCCAAAAACTAGTCTTCCCTGTAAATAAGGTTCTTGGCTCTTGCTTCCTTTAATTTTTTTTTAATTAGTTCTGCTGTTGATTTCCCTTAAAAAAAGTTAACTACTGAGAGGACAGCAGGAAAACAAATACAGCACCAACAGACAATCGAAGTAATTTGATAGGTACCAAGATAGGAGAACAGAGAAATGAATATGAACTATGTATTATTGATGTAATCCTTGACTGTGACTGAGAATTACAGCCAGAAGTAGAAGGAAATAACAAGAAAGGCAGATTAGAGAGAGCCTTCTTCTCTCCCAAAAGTCCCAACTAATTTCAGCCTCCCCATGACTCTCCACTCTTTCCTATATATTCCTCACAAGCCCCCTTGCTCTCTCTATTGCCAACTCAGCATTCTGTTATTTCCCTCTAAGGCTATTATCAGGTACATTGCCTCTCATATGCTTCCTCATGTACACCTTAGAGATCTTAGTGGGCTTTGGGATATTTGGGCCTGGGTATAGGTGCTGGTTCGTATCTATTAGAATATAAGGAAATATATTATAATATCTTAATATTATGTTAAGAGGATCATATTTCCTTATATTCTAATAGTATCATAATTCAATAAATTAACTATTCTTCTTGCTGTTTATATATATAAATAAAGCCTTCTATTTGAGTAATTTATTTTGTTTGTCATTAGATATTAGATATGATTTAAAATAAGATATTATGGTGGCATCATTTGAATAAATTATGTGTCTATCGTACCATCTGGGTATTTGGTGTTGTTTGAGCAGCACTAAATAACGCACTGTTGGCAGGACCAGAAAACTGGCCTAAACGAGTCATCTGATTTCCTTGATTGAGTTGGCTTTGACCAATGCCATGCTGAACATGTCCTGAAGGCAGCTGCCTACCCTGAAATTGCTGATGCCCAAGTGATTGAGAAAATTGCATCTGATGTTGTCCATGCAACTGTGGAGGAAAGCAAAGCTTGTTAAGCCAAGAAAGAGAAGAGAAACATACTAAAAATAAGACTACTTTAACTTCTAGTTTTCTGTTAATGTGTCCATGCATGTATTCATGGTGGTTAAATTTCCCAACAGTATATCCTCGAGTTTTTTTTTTTTTTTACCCTTTTGATCATTACTAGTGTCCTTCTGAAGCAACGCCACACACGCACACTAAGTGCATAAAGTGACACAAAATTTAGAAATACAAAGAGCAAACCTATTAGAAAGAAAGAAAATCTTAATTTAGTGAAGCATGGCTATTAGCTTTAATTTCAATTCTTTCTTCTACAACCCCCTTGCTTCCCTATGCTAAACAGATAAGCAAATAAGCATCAACTTCGTAGAAGGTAAGCAATAATAAAATTTACAGAAAAACAATGATAAAACCATAAGTACATTAAATATAACTTATTATATAGATATACCTTAATAAATTTTAAAAAAAGAAATTCTAAAAATATCTCAGGTTAAGAAGACATAATATAGTGAAATAAAATTTTTAAATCTATCGGTATACATGAAAAATGTCTCATACGATTTGGGTTGTATGTTAGTGTAATTTAGGATATCATAGATTATCTTTTAGGATTGGTTTCCATATTGATTTATATTTCATAATTTGTTTCCCTATTTAACTAGGACTAGGAGTTTAGGACTAGGAGTCTAGTAATTATCATGATTAGTTTCCTTATTTAATTAGGACTAGAAGTCGAGCCTTGGTATAAATAAGGATTAGTGTTCAGTTTTTTTATAATAAAACCATAATCACAATTCAAAGTCTTTATTCACTCTCTTCCCTCCTTCCTTATCTAAAACTATCTAACGTCAATAGGGTATCATAGCACTGATTTCATCCTCCATAACCTATCTTGTCACTACTCTGTTATTGAATTTCCTAAAATCTGGAACTCTATTATAATAATGCCATTATCCTTATGATTTTTCTAGCTGGTCATGCACAAATTCTGGCCATCCTTACTCTCCTAGATTCTATCTTTACCAAATCCAACCAGCCAGTCAGGCTTCCCAAAGTCCAAATTATACTTCTCTGGTTGAATAGAACCACAAAATGATTATCAGACTTAAGGAAGTTAGAAAACATGTATATAATATAGGGTGCGTTTGGAAGAGCATATTTACAGCTTATTTGGGCTTATCTTATGACATAAGTACATGTGTAGGTGTTTAGAAGAGCTTGTAAAAATAGTTTATGACATGTTCATAAGCTGTTTTCAGCTTATTTCAATAAGCTCTCCATGAAATCAGTTGATTTCCTCTTCAATTATAGAAACAGCTTCATATAAACACTTGCTCAATAAGCATTTAATTAAGCTGTTTACCCAAACACACCCATACTCTAACTAGTCCTTTAGGCCACTCCAAGGGTGTATTCACCCAATGCAGAATACATAGCTTGAAAGTTTTACCTGTCCCAGTCCTTGCATTGCAGACTGCCTGTACTGTTGATGCTGAGCAAGAAGTTGTTGCTGCTGCTGTTGAGGTAACTGCATCAGTTTCTGTCGTTGCTGCTGCTGTGCTGTTGGTTGTTGCTGCTGCTGCTGCTGCTGTGAGGTTTGTTGCTGAGGGGATGGTGTATTCATTATATTTGTAGAAGACCTAGGTGAATTGGCATATGGGATTGGGGAAGCTGTTGTATTGTCAAAAGAAGTGGCGCTAGTTGCAGCAGAAGGAGATGCCGCTGATCTTCCCAAAAGTTGTGATCCTGAGGTCTACATTAGCAATATTAGGTGAGAAGATTTAAACAAAGAAATTACAATTAGAAGAATCCATATTATTCAAAATTTCAAACCACTAAATGAAGTAACTAGTTTAATTCCATAGGTTTGAAAGTTCGGCAACGAGGAAAGTGCATGAGAGGTAAATATCAAATAGGCTAGATGAGGAATCGACCAAAATAAACCATGTGGTTGCTTATAGTAGTTCTGCAGTCCAACAAAGTCTAATATCCTTCAACCTAATAAGGATGAGCAGGGTTCTCAGATATGAAAGTAAAATATGAGAATACAGCACAGAGATATTCCAAATTAGGAAATTGGATATGCAGATAATGTTAAAGCAAGAAAAATCCAAAATCAAAAGTAATCACAAGTACCCTTGTTTACAATATTGCAAAAACAAAAGTGAAGAAGATGATTGAATATCCAGATACAAAATCTTGGCAGAAATGTCAATGGCCTGACCTGTAGCAGCGAATTCTGACCACCCATGCTGTTTGATGAAAGCGGGGTATTCTTCATATACACACCTGGAAGTAATACTTATAAATGCCGCTCAGTTGTCAGAATGATAAAATCAAATGTTAAAATGGACAATATTTTTGAGATGGAGAGTCAAGAGTGATTAACTATTACTAGATCCATCCGGAAAAGGTTGTGCAGACTCATTGACTGTAAGGGCATCTGCCAAATGCATTGGAAGTGCAGGAGTAATCTGCCTCTGGTCTCCAGGTATCCGTAATCCTGCACCCACAAAGTTCCACTATGGAGCAAGAGCACAACATGACAAGGAAGCACAGCACAGCTGATGCATTTACTTACCCTCACCAACATTGACGGCTGCTCGGAGTAGGTTTTCCTGTTCCTGAATTTTGGCAGCCTGACCCTTGTCGAGAGTGGGGGCAATGGCGGGGCCCTGACGAGTTCCAAAGCAATAGGCTTTCCGAGTGTCAGCCAAGACCTTTTCAGCACCTTCACAGGCCGTGGCAATCATATCAAGTCTGGCCTGCAAGCAAATGAATGAATGGTGAGTGAAGGAAGTGGATGGTGGAAAGCGGGGAAAATGGAAATAAACAAATAATAATCCAGCAGGTACCTTCAACTTGTCAATTTGAGTGGCAATTGGGAGGTTTTGCATCCCCTGAAGCAATTGATCTCTCTTGGAGGCGTCATCCATCTCCATTTCAGGGAGTAGTTTTGAGGAGAGCATGACAGGCAGTACTGATTGCAATTGGAATGGAGAGCATTTGAAACGTGAATTGAATTGAATTGAATGACAATACATAAGCATAAACATTAATATACATACAGACATAGAGACATACTTGTGGCATTGTCGGCATTGACATTCCTGGGATAGACAAGGAATGCCTTGGAGACCTTCTTGATTTCGTCAACGATGTTGAACAGCTCGAGGTTGACCATGGAATACTGGCCGAGGATGTCCTGCCATTTAGGGGAGGTGTTGGTGCGAGCGTAGGCGTCGAAATCCTCCAGAATCCTCGAGATCGCTTTGAATAGGCTGATTGCGCGGGTCTTCACTTGCTCCAGGTTCAGCTGCTGCTGCACCGCCTGATTCAGCCTCTCCTGCTGCTGCGGCTGCTGCCCCACCTGCTGCCCCTGCATTCCTTGTTGCTGCCCCACCTGCATTCCTTGTTGCTGCCCCACCTGCATCCCTTGCTGCACCTGCACCACCCCACCCTCCATTCTCTTTTCCGACACCCAATAGTCCCGTCAGTCAGTCCTACAAAATACTGAAACCCCAAGTATTGTTTGGGTTTTCAGTTGGAAAATAACTGATAAATTTCAGTTGGGAGGTTGTCAGTCAGCCATGGTTAGCAGAATCAGATTTCACTCCTTTGTGTCATCATAAAAGTACACGCATGTGGCATATTAAAAATGGACAATTCTGCCATAAGGAAGAAGAACGATGACAAGTAAAAAGTCTCCTCCGATGAAAGAAAACTCATACAAGTTGAGGATAACCAAGAGTTACAGTCCATAGATTATTCTATTAAGCATGTCATACGCAGGATTAGCAGAAGATGAGTGTACAACATTCCTCCGAGCACGCACAAAAGAAAACGAAATTATCAAGAAATTACAATAGAATTTACAAAAAGATAAGCCACGGAAACTCTTAATGTATGCCTGGATTGCCTGCCAATCCGCATTCTCCGCACTCTTTCAGACAAGTGAAATAAAGGACAGCAATAAGAAAGCAGAAGCACAGGACACTACACTAGACAGAAACTTGAAAAATGAAAAATTCAAGTGCAGGGTTGTAAATTTAGATGAAACAACAATGAAACAACAAGTGTTGGTAATCTCCCCCAAATTTACACCCACCCGTAACATGTGAATACAAGAGAGTGTAAAACTAGAAATAAATGAAGAAATGGTATGGTGGTAAGGAAGAGATTAATGAATCTTACTCAGGAAAGAGCAAGTTGAGCGTTGGGAATCAGAACCAACCAACCAAAAGAGCATCCAAATGAATCTGTAGAGTATATTAAATAAAAGCTTATAATGCTCAAGATTTTATTATAATGAAAGAAGAACAAAAAGAAAGGCAGTGACAGTGTAGAGGAATGCGGAGAGGGTGAATCGAAAGATGAGAAGGATTCGCGTGCGTGTGTAATTTGTAAGGAATAGAAAAGAACGTGAAATCAGGAAACAAGAATGAATGGGAATAAAGAGGAGAGGTGGGGTGGGGTGTTTTATAGGCCTGTCAGCCTGTGCATGGTCCAAGAAACCACCCCAAATTGAACCACCATGCTTTGTTGTTCAGTTATTTCAAACCAAACCGGTTTTCGGTTTTGTAAACCAGTTCAGTTCTGAACCGGATTCAAAACCGATTTGGAAACCGGGTTTTACGTAAACCGGTTTTAAAACTGGTTTTTAACACCGATTTAAAAAAAACTGGTACAAAAAACCGGTTTTTGAAAACATATTCCCAGTTTTAAAATCAGACTTAAAAAACCAGTTTAAGAACCGGTTTAAAAATTAAAACCATGCAAACAGAAATATACCGTCAAAAAATTTATACTGGATAAACTATATATGCTTTCAAAAATTGTCCAATTAATTACTATTTCTTGCACTTTTCATATATATACTAAAACCACACAATATTGGTTGTTGGTGTGGATCACGTCAAAATAAATCAGCAAATATTTGGCAAGAAGAGGTGCTTCCATGCACTAATTACTTACATAATCTGGAACCCATCAAGATTAGAAGAAAAATCAGTAACAGCTAATTATATAGCTACAATCACATGGATAATTTAGAGGAAAAAGGAGAGGAATTGAAGTCAGATTAAAAAAAGGAAAAGAAAGAAAATTAGACAGAGAGTGTAAGAGAAATCAGATCAAGTTGTAGGCCAAAGATTTGGGTGGTGCAGTCACAGAGATCTTCCTTAATAAAAATGAGAAATTCTGGTGCTAATGGTTGGATGAATTCCAATGCACCTTCACAAATTTGCAGCAACAGAAGTTCAAAGCTAAAAGATAACTAGAACAAAAAGCAAATGTTACAATAAAAAATGTTTTCAAGGTATCAGTATCAATACTTCGACATAATATATGGTTCTATGCACTACACAAGAGTCTAAGATATTATGCATTTTGCTCACAGCACTACACAAGGGTCTGCAAAACATGGGGGCATATCACAGTTTCATTTTCTCAAAAACACTCATACACTATTATTACACAGGACAGGACCTCTTTAACAGAAACAACTTCGCCATCTCAAATTATATCTATAAACCCATCAATCACTACAAAATGTCATCGATTGGCACTTCAAATTTCCACACCAAACGGAACCAATAGAACGCACAATTTCATTCATGGCAGTTAAAGTGGCTCGGTTTCACACAGTAAACCAATGCTTCAAGCTAGAAATTACAATCTTTTATGTTATTAAACCATCATCAAATCTAGAACAATCGTTTATCAACCCATCATTTCTACTATAATTGCATAAAAAGAATAAGTAGTTTCTCTGATTTTTCTTAAAAATAATTCCATCCAGATATAAATCTGTTTCTTTCTATACCAGAGAGTTGTAAATCTGTCTCTTTCCACTCAAATTGCTAACATGGTAAAAAGTTAGGTGAACAATGTTAGTGTAAAACCAATTTAAATATGATGATAAATATCTCAGTGCCATATATAGCACGAAAAAGATTTTGAAACAGAAATTTTCTAACAACCTGCACGGGGAGTTCAAGCTTTGATCTCAAGGTAGCACCATCCTTTCCTTCCTCACCTCCAAAAGCTATAAAAAAATATTATAAACAGGTAAAGAAGAAACATGGCAACACAAACCAGAACATTTAAATTAATGCAAGTAAAGCACAAAATTTCTATGTATTTTAGTTAATGATGATATATATAGCACACAGTCTTGAGCCATATGCCTGCAGAACAGGAAGTAATTTTTTTCCAAATGAAATTTAGAACAAACAAGCTTGACATCTCATTACAATATAAAGTGCCAGTCATTCTTTTAACCCTTGTATAAAGAAATTGGGTAACCCCCTTTTTTCATGTTAATAAATAAAAAGAAAAGACACGACAATATCAATATGTAGTTTTGTGTTGCTTAGCAAATTAGTATAATAAGTACTTTATCACGAGGATGCAACAGTGGGAACTGCAAAGACATATAATAGAATTCAATACCACTTTATTCAACTACAAGTCTACAACTACTTGGATTCAAAACATATATGAACAATGAGGTCATGGGTGGCTAGAAAAATTTCTCTCAAAGGAACTACAAAGAAGAGTCAAATTGGGATTTCACCACATTGTCTGCACTTCAGTTAGTTTTTTGTTCTGACAGTTCAAATTTAATAGGTACCAATTAGAAAGCAAGACAAAAAGAGAATCTAGTTTAAAGCTTATGCCAAACTATATAGAAACATAAAAAAAGGCTTCACACATTGAAGATAAAGAGCACAAAAATTAAATAAGGGAATTTTTAATAACACATACATTATTTTCTATGTGCACATACATGTCCGCGGAACTATTAGTTCCGCGGGTTTATTTTTTTTTAACACACACATGCCGTGTAATTATTAGTTCCACGGGTTGTAGTTTTTCACAGAACTATTAGTTCCGTGGAGAATTATAACCCGCGGAACTAATAGTTCCACGACATGTGTGTTGGAAAAAAAATAAACATTAGTTCTGCGGAAAATTACAAGCTGTGGATGCATGTGTTAGAAAAAAAATAAAACAGCAAACAGAACCTTTAGGAGTAGTGAGAGCTTCAACAGAAGCAGAAATTCAAACTAAAACAGCAAGCAAATGAAAATGATGAACCCAAAAGAAGTGAATCGCAGCTTGAGCACCTTGAGCAACGCGAATCGCAGCTTTCTCGTAGCTCGATTTAAGACGACGCAAAAACACAGCGATTTAAGGTTCTTAATGCGGAGAATGATCCCTAGAGATACAAAGATACAATAAAGAAACAGATCAGATATATCCTCAACAACACATATGATAGCAGAACTACAAGACACAGGTTCTCCGCGGAGCAACAATACCCACTGCCCATTGTAACAGTTGAAGGGGCAATCGGATTTCTCTCACATTTCCAATTTTTTGTAGCAATTTTTCGGCAAAAAAAAAAATAGATAACGGAGAGTGAGAGGAAGAGAGAAGGCCTACGGAGAATGAAGATCAGTAAAACCCAATTTGACCCAAATCCTTCTCACGCAAGGACAATCCCTGATACAGTGAAGCAGGGTCTCATCTTCTCTCTGACAAATCTTACCGCTATGGTGTAGCACTGAAAGAGTAGGAATCTTACACACAGCTGTGGGGGTGATACCACTATGGTGTAGCACCGAAAGAGTAGGAACTGAATCATGGAAGACAAGCCAAATGAGCTTTCTGGGGCAGGTAGTCTCCAAAATTTGTGGTGTAATCTCAAGATTAATTACTTCTTTTTAATATTAATAAAATTAATTACTTCTTTTTAATAATATCTTTGTTAATTATTATATTACTCAATTATATTTTGTCACTTTTAACTATTTAATGTAAAAAAATTTGTATAAAAAAATTTAAAATTACAATATTATTAATAAAAAATAACTCATTTTAATGTGTTTTTTGACCTATTTAATTTTTTATCAATATAATAATTTTTTTATATCAATTTTGATATGTGTGATTTTATTATTATATTTCTTATATATAATACCAGATAAGAGGTATTAAATTAAATTAAATTAATTAAATAACAAACATTCAGAGGACCAGATGAAACGAAACCTTTATCGTGTAGTAGTCTTGGCGTGGCAGTGCGGTGGTGTCCAAGTCTTGAAGCGGTGCTGAATTTTATTTTATTTTTTTGTTAAAGGTGATGTCGATATAGATAACGGGCTAAGTCTAATAAATATACAGAAAAGATCTTGAATACATATGTCTTAAATAGATATAATATAGCTACTCGATAAATATTAAACCCCAAGTTATAATCTGACGAAACCTATTTAGCACCAATTGTCTAACTAAACAGCAAAAGAAAAACAACAAATAGAAACAAAACTAAGAGACACATCCTTTGAGCGGTCTCAGTGGGATGTTCTTCAGGAATTGATAAATATACCTATACTTTTTGCCATACACCTCACATTAATCTAGAAATTTCAAAAATATCCTCATTTAATATTGCATTTTCCATCTTGAGATTTTGATTTCGCATTTTTTCCAAAAACTGGAGTTTTTGAATTGTATTCCGGAAACTCCAGTTCTGGAATACAAATTTATATTCCGGAAACTCCCGTCTCCATACAAATTTGACTGGAGTTTCCGGAATACAATTTTGTATTCCGAAAACTTTAAAGACGCGAAATTGAAAAGAAAAAAAATCAATCAATGAGGGTATAATAGTAATTTATCTTTTTAATGTGGGGTGTATGGCTGAATTGTGCGGTGTATTTATCAAATCCCTGCCTTTGGGCCTTTGGCCCGCCTTAGTTGACCAAAAATAGAAAAGAACAATAGAAGAGAAAAAAGAAGGAAGTCGAGAAGAAGGGATTGATTTGATTGGGGTTGGTCTGTTTTGTAAAATAGCCTAAATGGTAATTGTAATGTTGGCAGGGCATTGGTTTGGTTGAATGAACAAGTTCAAACTTGAATTGAATGATTGATTGGTGAGCCCCTATTCAGCTATTCAATGAGATCAAAATCGGGGATTACCGGCAGCAGCAGCAGCAGCAGTTGCGCCTCTCTCTCTTCCCTGCCTATTGCTTTCATTATTAAGGTAACTATCGATCATTCCAGAATTCCCCTCTAGCTCCCTCGTTTCGTTTTGTTCATTAATCAATCAAACAATCAATTAATTATCATCTTCTACAGAAATAATTGTTAGATGGATCTTGCTTATTTTGATGTGACCGACTACATATATATATAACATCAAATCAATGTATCCTCTTCTCTCCCTCGTGTGTGTGTGTGTGTGTGTGGTGTATCTATCTATCAATATGGCGATAGATGTATTATCAGATAAGATAAGATGGTGTTATGTTATGGGCCTTACAGTTATGGCTAGTCTTCTTGTACCATAGCCTAGTTGCTAGTTCCTTTCACAATGTCTCTTATCTCCCTTTGTCTTTGCAGGCTTCTTACTTGTGCTGAAATGGTCTGTTGTAATTATTATAGCTCTGCCAATGAAACTCATTGTGTATTAATCCTGATTATACATTTCCCGAAATGCAATTAGCGTCAAACAATGACAGGGAAGAAGAAGAAGAATGTTCAGAAAGCCAACCCATCTTGAACCCCCAACCATCCTCAGACCCAGAGTCCTCCTTTTCCTGTGAAATTATTCCCGCTCGACTGGATTTCGCTGCTGCCAACAATGATGGTGATTTACAGAATGTTCGTGTTGACGAGACTTGTCATCTGGTAAATGCAGATCAGCCACAATGCCGGATATGCCTTGATATTGGAGGTCCATAAATACATACATATCACTTGTCATCATACTTACAATCATTGATTGTTGATTATCCTTTCCCTGTATTTACTTGATGATTTCAATGCGTGAAGTTAACTTTGCAATTTAGATATAATATCACTCAACTTGCAGCTCATAGATAGGTATTCGAAAGTCGGCGACGGCAACTTACTAACCTTTATATGAATTCTTTTATTTAGGAGAAGACATAATTGCCCCATGCCATTGCAAAGGTACGCAAAAGTATGTCCATAGATCATGTCTCGATAATTGGAGGTCTACCAAGGTAAGTTTATTGTTCCTTCTCCTTTATCATAATAACACTAATATCTGATTCAGATGCAGTAGAACTATCTATTTGCTATCAGGTGCACGGTATATTTATGATTATGTGATGCTTATTTTCTGACTTCTTTTTTGCCTTCTCTTGTACTAGGAGGGCTTTGCTTTTTCTCACTGTACAGAGTGCAAAGCTGTCTTCATATTGCGGGCAAATGTCCCGCCAGATCGGTGGTGGTTGAGATTGAAATTTCAGTTCCTTGTTGCCAGGGATCATGCATTCATTTTCATCATTGTTCAACTGGTATGTAATTGATTGTTTTATTTATGTATTTTGAAAATTGGTAGTCATTGATGACATTAATCTTGCCCATTCTTTTCTTATTTGTTTTCTTCTGGTTAACATAAACAGTCCTATACGTATTGACCATTACCCTGTCTAGTGTTCTTGAGTCTCCACCTGCTGTAGCTCCTAGGAGTCTATATAACTTAATATATGTGAAGATGGACTGTGCAAGTTGTGTTGATTCATGGAAGATATCTCATTTGATAGGTTTCCTCTCTGATGGAACAAATTTTATGGAAACTCACATCATTTTGTCTTCTTGATTTGTACTAGTGCTGTACGGAAAGAAACAACCCCAGGTCTGAATATTTTTAGCATGAATAAGTTCTTCCAGAAACGTACACTAATGAATCTGGGATTAAAAGCTATACCCCCTAGAACATTTTGGTTGGGGTAGCCAAAGAGAAAGAACACCATTCTTGAGGGGGCTAAGTTCAAGAATTTATTTCTCTTCACATGCAATATTTTTTGGGTTTTTTTTTGTTTTTTTTGGGGGGGTGGGGTGCGGTTGCATAGCCCCATGAAAACCTAAGTAGCTACACCTTTGAAATAATAGCAACCTTAGTTGTTATCCGTACTGTGGCTGTAAATGTCTCATTATATAAAGGCTTAAAATTTTTAACCTAACAAGAGCCTGCAATTTATTTGGTTCCAAAGGCATAACAGTTTGATAATAGGTTGACTCAAAAGAATTTGAAGATCCTTGCCAACCCAAATAGATTGTCTGATGGGATACTATTACTATGTATACTATTACTATGTATTGGTTTTTTTTAGATAGGCAAATGTTAGTAAATTAGTATGCTATGTTAATGGGGGAGGTTTTGAACCCATGACCTCCTTATCACTCCAATCTCTATGCTCCTTCCTCAAACCACCAAACCACCTTATGACTCCCATACTATTATTATGTATTGTAAATTTATTTAAAAATATATACTTGAAAGAATGTCTGTTAGGTTCTTTTCCTTTTCTATTTTTACAGGTCGTTGCTTTCTTGGGAGTGCTTGTTTACAAATTCTATGGAGATGAACTGAGAGAAATGTTTGGTTATGAAGAACATCCATATGGATTTTATACAATGGCCGGTATTCCCATTGCTTCTCCACAGTAAATTTCATGCGCAACGTTTGCAACTTTTCCACTCACTTGTGACATTTTCATGCTAGGAGTAGGATGTTATAGTTTCTCAATTAGTTAGTTAACTCAACGGTGTATATGTATGACAGGCATGCTATCTTAATCTACTAACTTAATACATGCAATGGCAACTTGATAATATTGCTTTGTTTTGCAGTTCTAGCCATTGTTTTGGTGGGTTTGCTCTATGGCTTCTTCATAGCAATAATATGTGGTCAAAGAATCAATGAACGCCACTACCATGTTCTTGCCAAACAAGAATTGACAAAGGTTTTCCATTTAATTATTGACTTCATATCTTTTTGACCTACAATCTCATAGAACACAGAAAGATCAAGAAAGAAACAAGTAAAGTTTATTACTGTAAATGAACAGAACAGCAAAGGGAAATCACAACCAGAGCCCCTGGCTCCTTAAAAGACCTCTCTATTAACAAACTTTCTTCTAAAAGACCTCTCTATTAATTAACTTTCTTCAAAATTATCTCACTCCACACTCTCCTCCCTATAATTCCATAACCTTCCCTGATCCATTTCTTGTTCAGCCCCATTATTAGGCCTGGGCCCGGCATTCGTTGGCTTTTTTACTCTTGTAACACCAAAAAAAAAATTATTTACCAAAATAACACACTTTTTTTTTATTTACCAAAATAACACACTTTTGAATATAATATTCATTTAAGCATTTTTTAATCAATTAAATATTAATAGTTGGTTTAAGATTGTGATTAAATTGTTAATTAAATTAATATTTAATTGTTAAATATTTATTAACCCAATTTGTCACAAAAGACAAATACATCAATATCTCTGTCTCCGCACACTAATCGGAACACTCCCCCTCCACTCCTTTTCTGTCACAAAAGACAGAAACATCAATGTCTCTGTCTCTGCACATTGATCGGTGCATCCCCCTCCCCTCCTTTTCTGTCACAAAAGACAGAAACATCAATGTCTTTGTTTACCCATCAGCACTTTCCTTCAGTTATATAAATAGGTAGTCTCACTATGTTAAGAATTGCACCAACACTCTCTCTCATATATTCATCTCCTAAGCTAACACATTCCTCTCCATTTCCTACCTAAGTGATGGCTGAACATATCTCCTCAGCATATCGCCCATCACTATCCACTCAGAGCATTGATCTTAATACCCACTCAGGGCTGGTGTCCACAATGAAGAAGGAGTGGAGGGGGTGCTCCGATCAGTGTGCGGAGACAGAGACATTGATGTTTCTGTCTTTTGTGACAGAAAGATAGAAAAGGAGTGGAGGGGGGTGCTCCAATCAGTGTGCGAGACAGAGACATTGATGTTTCTGTCTTTTGTGACAAAAAAGGAGTAGAGGGGGAGTGTTCAGATCAGTGTGCGGAGATAGAGATATTGATGTATTTGTCTTTTGTGACAAATTGGGTTAATAAATATTTAACAATTAAATATTAATTTAATTAACAACTTAATCACAATCTTAAACCAACTATTAATATTTAATTGATTAAAAAATGCTTAAATGAATATTATATTCAAAAGTATGTTATTTTGGTAAATAAAAAAAAAGTGTGTTATTTTGGTAAATAATTTTTTTTTTGTGTTACAAGAGTAAAAAAGCCAGCATTCGTTATTCCATCACAATCCCCAAAAAACCAAAGCATGTTATGTAAAACTAGTAACTAGTAATGTGCTTGCTACTACAAAATTGATTCTGTATCATATAAGAATTATATCAATTTACTTTTTTTAATAAAATTTGAAGGTATTAAACTCTTCACTTTGTTCTTTACTTTTTCAATGTTAGGAATATGTGGTAGAAGATCGAGATCATGTAAAGAATGTGCCTGAACTTGATCCCAGCCATGTGACAGAACTAAGGATGTTGGGCCTTTACTAGATGGTATATGTGCACCCCATTCTTTCTCATTAAAGTTTCTGCTCTTCCTTTTCTAGATGTCAGGTTTGAAATTGCCTGAAGAGAGGAAGGGAGACCAAAGAAAACCATTGGCAAAACCATTGAAAGATATCTAGAATTAAATTGCCTGTATGGAGACATATTCCTCGACAAAACATTATGGTGTCATTTGATTCATGTAGCTGACCCCACCCAGTGAGAAAGGGCTTTGGTGGTTTCTGTTGTTGTAAGTTTGAAACTGATTGGATTCATCCATCCCATATTATCCTTCTATGGACCTATTTATAGCAATCTATATGTAATGCCAAATGCCAAAATCATCCCCAGCAATGCATCTCAATCAAATCATTTACACCTTGGCTACATTCTTGCACATCATGGATGTTTATCTCCAATACTATCTGATGCATTTATTATTGTCAATTTAAATAATTGTGTGTTTGTGTTGTAACATTGAATAAAAAAACGACAATTGTTTGGAAATTGATTTGAACTTATAAGTGTTTAAAATAATTGTAAAGCTACATATTATAAGAAGAATAAATATAATAATAGACGTTCTCACGTTAAAGAGTGGGAGTGATTTCTAGCCTTACAACCACGTCCACATGCATTATGCATCTTGGCCAGCAAAAGATGGCTAGACGCGACACATTCAAAGATGGAAGATATGTAGTCAAACAAAATATGTTTATAGAAGAGTTAGGGAGAAGATTTGGATTAGTAAAAATTGGAGAAATCTGAAAATATTGGATATCTTCTTTCTTTTTTTTTTTTTTGGTCTAAAGATATCTTCTTTCTTGAAATTATAGAATTTATGGTCAAATCTTTTTGGCTTACAAATGTCCTTGTCTGGACATATTCAAATTTTATATGAGCCATGAGATTTGAACATAAATTCTATAATTCCAATAAGATAAGCATGATTGAATTTTAAGCCTAACGATCACCTGTTTGGGTATACCCAAATTTTACGGACGACTTGACTAGATGTTGCCATTTTTTTTCTTTCTAATCGTCTCGGTGCAAAGAAAACAACTGCTGGCTATTGATGCCACAGTATATGACTTGGCAACTCCATTTATTCTAATAGTAAAAGCATACCAACAATAGGCAAATATATATACCATGCATGGTAGTCTGGTAGACTCCTTTTGACAAATAAAATCAGCTAGTTTTTATCGAAAATAAAATAAAATCAGATATTTCTCTTACTGAACACAGCGACTCACTTCAAATAACCACATCCATTCAAAAAATATAAACTCCAACCCTTCAAGAATTTTCATTTGCTATACAACAGATATCACTTATAAATACGTCATCCTTTGGGAGACTTTTGTCATTGCTGTGGTTTATGTTTACATTAAACAAGAAGGACCTCACATGGGAGTTGGATGCAACCTGAGAATAATTCACCAACCCCGAACCCACCCACATCTTCTTTATATGAATAAATTAAACACTACAACAATAACTTATTCTACATTATAGAGTATAGTTTAAAATTTGAATACAGGAGAAAGTTTCGTGGGCTTGGGTGAAATGACATGTGTACCTCCTAGTTTAATCAATGGTTTTTGTTTAAATTTAGGTTCCGAGAATATAACAACCTAAAATCTCATATAGACTAATAGAGCTTTGTCGGGTAACGGGTTCTATCCAGCTCGAAGAGATTAGTCTCCACGTGCGCACTGAGATACATGATGTAGGAAAAAATGGAGGGGGGAGAAGGTGTCTTTGATATATGCTTAGTACTGGAAAATGACGATAAAAGTGTTACACATGAGCTGCCCAAGGAAAAGATAACTGCAAGACCAATCATAGGCAAAGGTGCTGATGAAAAATTGCATGATCCCCAAATCTTTCCATGAAATGATTGGCAAACAAATTAGATTTTATTTAAATCTGGACCCCCTGGGGGGTGCATTTCTCAAGATCTGCCCACAGTATACTATTTTTTTTTGGTAAAAGAAACTTCATTAAACAAGGAACCTGGGCCAGAGCCCAGCCCAAAGCATACAGACTCCACAACAACTCTCCAGATTACAAATCGGCTTTTTTTATTCACACATACCTGTTTTACTAATAACACATACACATATTTAAAATACCCAAACTACCCCTACAACCTTCTTCTTCTTCCCTCTCTTCTCTTCTTCCTCTGCGGGCGCATACGTTCTTCTTCCTCCCATCCTTTTCAAATTTTTTCTTCATTTTCCCTTCTCTACTCACCCCTATCTCCTCCAACAACAAGCAAAGGAGTCTCCCTTGCATCTACAAGCAGCACAACCAAACAAAAAGCTCACCGTCGTCAGGTAAAATCGCGAGTTAAATTTTTCGCGTTTTAAGGACCCTGCGGAACTATTAGTTCCGCGTATATTAAAAACAACACATACGTATTGAGCGCGGAACTATTAGTTCCGTGAGTGCATTTTTTACGCGGAACTAATAGTTCCGCGGAGTATTTTTCCAGTGAAAAATACTCCGTGGAACTATTAGTTCCACGTAAAAAATGCACACGTGGAACTAATAGTTCCACGGAGTATTTTTCACAGGAAAAATACTCCAGGGAACTACTAACTACGCGAGTGCATTTTTTTGCGCGGAACTACTAACTCCGCGAGTGGCTCTGAATGGAGGATTTTTAAAATTTGAATTTTTTTTAAAGTTTTATGATTTAAGTGCCTTTGTAGTTGTTTCACAGGACAAGATAGAGAGTGGATTTCGAAATGGAAGATGCTTTGGACATGAGTGATGATGGTAGTTTGCTAGTGCATGGTGATCATGTGGATGATTTGACAGAACCCGTTGAAGTGGATTGCACAGATGCATTCGCCACAACAGAGGTAATTGGGATTGATAAATTTCCTCTATTTTATTTGTTTTTCATTTAAGTTATACATTTTGTTTGGATTTTCAGGTTTTTCTTACGAGGCAAGGATTAGTGAGTTGGGCCAGAGCTGTTGGGAGACAACTTGGAATGGTTGTTGTCATTTCGAGGTCAGGTGCAGAGAAAGAGATAGGCCTCCCAGGAAGTAGGATATATGTGAGTTTGGGCAAATTGCGGGGTTTCTCATCATGGGCTTCAATGGATCATATTGCTACTGAAATGACACGGGTTAAGTATGTTGGAAATGATAGTTCGGTTTGTGGGTGCACACTGAGGAAAACCCATGGGATACCCTGTGCTTGCGAGCTGGCTAGATATGCTACCTTATGCTCTCCGATCCCATTGTTTACTCTCCATATGCGTTGGAGGAGGCTACACTTTCGTCATCAAGGATATCAGGAATCGGGTTCAGAGTTGTCGATCCAAGTAGAAATAGATGCACTGCTGAAGCGTTTTGAGGAACTTGACTTGGCTGGAAAAATTGCTTTGAAAACCAAGGTTTGCGAGTTAGCATTCCCGGAGACAACCTCCATGAGGCCTCCACTGGAAAAGGTAAGAAAGTTCATTTTCAATACCCCACTACATTTTAATTTAATGTAGATTTCACTTATGTAATGGTTGTTTGAATTGATCTAATACACAGGTCAAAACAAAGGGTGCACCAAAGTCTTATGCCTCAAAGATTAAACATTCAACGAAGCGTCACCCCTCATATTTTGAGCATGTTGATGCTATGCTATATCCCTCCTCGGTGGGGCTTCCTTCCAAAAAGGTCAAAAATTACATATTTAGTACCTCTAAATTTTAAGGTAATGGCTATTTGACATCTTTTAATGGGTGTTTCAATTGCTATTCTTTACAGGCCAAAACAAATGAATCAGCCTCAAAGAATGGTGCTTCAAAGAATGGTGTTGAAAAGCGTCAGTCTTTTGAGAATGTTGGTGCTATGCCATCTGCCCAGGCGAGCAGGTCTACTCAACCTTCAGTTAAGAAACCATTAAATCCAACTATAGTGCCAAAGTTGGATCTTCTTCCTAACCTATTCCATGAACATATTGATGATGTCGTTAATGTGGAGGGAGATGGAAATTGTGGATACCGTGCCGTTGCAGTTGGCCTTGGTATGGGTGAACACTTTTGGAGTAAAGTGCGCTTTGGATGCTTAAAAGAGCTTACGGACTATAGAGAAGACTATGTTAAGCTTTTTGCATCACCTGAACGGGTAAACACATTGGAGAAATCACTTCATCTTGAGAAGCTTATAGGTATGCAAACGATTGATAAGTGGATGGAAGTCCCAGACATGGGTTATGTTGTCGCATCTAGGTATAATGTCGTCCTTGTGTGTTTATCAATATCTGGATCATGTACAATATTTCCTCTCAGAGGTGATGCTCCACCGCTTAGCAAACATCGTCTAATTTGCATCGGGCTAGTTGGCGGAGCCCATTTCGTACAGGTATAGATAGATTTTATATTTGTTTCAGATTGAGTTATAAATTGTGATTCGAAATAATTATTTCCAAAAAATACAGGTCGTTTTGAAACCAAGTTGTCCATTACCGACCACACATCCTTCGTGGTCAGCATATTGCCGACCTGGAGCTCGTTCGTGGCAAGCACCATATATCAGCCGTTTACATGCATACACATCGTTACTGTCAATGGGCAATGGTAGAGGCAATGAGCCAAAAGAAGTAGTGGACATTACAGAATACTAGTTACAAGCTTCTTGAAAGACAGTTTTTTGATATATATAATTATAGCCTTCTTGAAAGTCAGTTTTTTCCCATATATATATAGTTATATGGGATGTGCATAAGGTTTTTGATGTATACAGTTATAGGCTTCTTGAAAGCCAATTTTTGGATGTACACAGTGATATGGGAAGTGCATACATTATTTGTATTACATGGTTATACATGAGGTGCACATGTCTTTTTGTTGCACACAGGTATATGAAAATGGTTTAATTTAAATTTGTGATCTATAGATAAATTCCATACAGACAAATTTAAATTAAAACCAACGAACTTAATTTAATTTAACCTGAATTTAATGAAGGGAATAAATTAACCATTGAACAACGAGATAGAAATGGCTAATAACAATAGATAAACCATTTACATTAATTTGTTTCAATATATAGCAAATAAGTCATACAAAGTGTGTCTAAACAAACAAACAAAAAATCATTAATCTGGATGTTGTCTAGTCCTCTTCCTCTGGTAGGTCTTCCCCACCATACTCCGACTTTGACTCCCACTCTGACCACCTGTGCTAGACCCTCCTCCTGTGGTAAGTCCTGCCAGTAACTTGGTACATTGGTCAATACGATCCCATAGCTCAGTGCCCTCTGTGGTAAGGCCGTCATGCTGGCATGATTGGAGTATGTCACACACCTGCTTTACTGTCTCGTCCTGCATCTAAGGTAAAACCAAATTTAGTTCCTTGAAAAAAATGATATGTAACCAAGTCACAATCAACACAGATACAATACTAAAGACTTACCACTGTATGGCTGGAAGTACCCACAGACGGCAAAGGAACTGGCTGGGGCACCGGCGGGGGAACTGGCTGGGGGAATAGCAACGGCCGTCTAATATCTGCAATCATTACCAGGAGTCCACCTAGGTCCCCAGCAATGTGCCCTCCGATATCCGCCAACCTGGCCCGGGCCCTTACCAGGAGTCCACCTAGATGCCCGAGGTTCATCCTCATTGTAGTCCAAGTTTAGGCTCTGGCACACGATGTCAGGAAAGTGCTCAAAAATCCAACCCTGTCACAATCATTTTCAATTTGTTAGTAACAATTAAAACATACAACTTATTAACAATCCAAATTAACACAATACCTGCAACAGGGTCAAGTATCCAGCCAGCTGCTTGCAACTTGCTAAACTAGCAGCATTGAGTTGATCGTACAGAAATGTAAGGGCACCAGCACCCCATGCATAGCCCCCAATGGCCTCCATGTCGCGAAACAATTCCAAGAATGCTACATCAACAGCCGTAGCACTCTTGTTCGCGAAAATCGTGCTGCCGACTACTCTCAACAGGAGAGCCCTCGCAGCATTCGTCCAATGCTGCTGCATGCACTGCTCGTGGTACACTCGCTCAAGCCACGATAGACGCACGCGGGCACATCCCTGGTTCTCAGTCTCGTGGAATGCATCACCAAATGGGACCCCAAGCAACTCAACCAAAGTCTCAACTGCGGTGTCTCGGGACATGCTCGTCACCCTACAGAATGAGCCGGTGATCGGGATGTGCAACAACTGAGCGACGTCGTCTAGTGTGATCGTCAGCTCACCCACCAGTACGTGGAAGGAGCTCGTGTCCTTGTGCCATCTCTCAGCAAAGGCAGAGCACAACCCCTTGTCTGTATGCTGGTGGCTACATGACAGCAGCGGCACCAAACCAGAGTTCTCTATAAATGTGCATATCTGGCCATTCATCGGCACATCCTTCAACTTGCGCCCATGTGCAATGCACTTCAACGCAGCACGATCCTGAAACATTTACAGTTTTCTTAAGTTCAACGCATCCAAAGTAGTAACTCATTAATAAAAACTAACGAATCAGACAAACTTATTACCTGCCCAAGCCATAGGATTTTGGCAACGTGGTCATCGTAGGACCTAAGGATAGATGTATCCTCAGGGCCTCCAGGAAACGGAGGTTTCAACGGCTCCTCCTCCGCAACAATAGGTGCCTGGACCTCCTCTATTAGATGTGGGTCCTCCTCGGCATGTGGCTCCTCATCGGGTTCGCCTTGCCGGCCTCTACGAACGGATGTTGTGGGCCTCTGGCGACCCGATCCTCTAGTCCTCGCCATATCTACAAACAAGTACAATGGCATGCTTAGATTGGTGATGGAGAACATGAACTTGAACAAAAAAATATACAAAAAGACAAATAAAAGCACATAATATGTATGATGAAACAGACCACAACAAAGGCACGTATAAAATTAAAACAATCAACACGGGATCGAAGCAAACCATGAGTTTCCACACCATAAACCTCCTTCCATGGATATAGAAACTCTACTACTGATATCCTAATTGAACCAAAATTATAAAATTATAAAATGTACATATGCATTTAGTATAGTTCCTCTCCTACCAGTGTTTGAAATAAATTACAATCACACAACCATATAAGCATACTCCTCCAACAAAAACCATACAAGATATCCTTACAACACATCAGAATCAAAATTGGTTTCTTAAATTCAATGGCAAATACAAGATATCCATACAAGGTATATTCAAGTACAGTGTATTAAATCACTTTAACAATTACCAAAATCTATGTATTAAACATTCTTAGTTGCACATCTTACATTAGCTTCGAGATATCATTGTGTTAGATCTTATGAAAAGCACACATCTTACACCAGCATGGAACATAAACAAATCAATTAATTACCTAGTGCGTAGCTACTGACATTCAGAGTTTAAATTTGAGTTGTTTAATTAACTATTTGGTTTTTTAATCTTAATAAGCAAATAATATAAAGAAACATGGTAATCTGAGCATGTTCTTGTGTTTGTCACATAAGGGGAAAGCGAAGACATATGTCATCAAGATCTAAAATGAGCTCAATGCATTGCAAAAAAAAAAACAAATAGCCCAGTGCGGAACTATAAGTTCCGCGTTCTGGAGATGACCACGGAACTAACAGTTCCGCGTACAAGGCTGCTCCTGCGGAACTCGTACTTCCGCGTGCGTAAGGGTTCTTCGCGCTGCTCCTGCGGAACTTGTAATTCCGCATACCTATATGTTGTCACGCTGCTCCTGCGGAACTTTTATTTCCGCGTAGTGGACACACACCCACGCACACACCTGCGGAACTTTGATTTCCGCGTACTGTGGACACACACCCACGCACACACTTGCGGATCTTGTATCTCCGCACACTGTCGTGTTCTTCGCGGAACTGTAACTTCCGCGAGAGAACACATACCTCGCAGGCCTTCATGCGGATCTACTACATCCGCGAGAGGCATCACTTATCCAGCGATAAAAAGAAGAAAAGGGAAGCATCACTGTACCTGGAAACGGTGGCGACGACAGCTGAAGACGGCGGTGTCACAGCGCTGCAACTGCTTGTCTCTGTGAGGGAGACAACCACGATCTACAACGGAGTTGACGACGAGGTACTGCGAGGGAGAACAAAGCGATTGAGGCTCGGAGAAGACGAAGTGGGTGGCTCGCCTACGACGGAGAACGGTGCGGAACTGTGCTTGACGCGGAAGTGTGGTATACGACACGAAGCGGATCTGTGATGGAGAGTTTGTGGAGAAGAAGACGCGGAAGTGAGGAAACGCGAAAGTGAGGACACGCGGAAGTGAGGAGAAGATACACTGTTGAGTGAGTTATTTGAAATTAGGGATACTTTAGTCTTTTTAGCTTTTAGTATATGTGTGAATAGAAATCAGTATATGTGTGTATAAAAATCCCCTTACAAATCATGCACAAGTCCCATACACAGCACACCAATAGACACGGGACTGCTACCATTAACAACAACCAATCAGAAGAAAAAGCTCAATTACTAACCCAATAACTACTATCCACCTACTCCACATAGTATACTATGTCACACATAAATTGCAAATGTAAATTACGAGCTTCAAGAGTCAGAGTAGCAAATGATTTTGCACAGCCCCAATTTTTTTTATAATACTGTGTATACATTTGGGGGGATGAACCCAGTCCAATGACATTCATGTAACTAACTTCACCTTGGGAGTGGTGTGCTTGGTTTATTGGCTTATCCTTGCAAGTTTAGCTAATATAAGTGTGTTTGATTTAGCGTGTGTTTGGTTCTATGGTGATGAAAATTGAGTCTAGTAGAATTGATTTAGTTAAAAGTGAGTTGAATGTAACGTGATTTTTGTTTGGATACATGCACAAGAAATGTGATTTTATCAATTCTTGGTGTTTAAATAGATTAGATCAAAATTGCTTGAGTGTGTAATTACCAAAATAGATACTCCAATGATAGTGTTTAAAATGAGTTGCTTAAATTATTTTAGTGGGTCACATAATTAATTTCACATATTTATACTTTAATTATAAATTTATTTTTAATTCAAACTATAATACTATTAACTATGTATATTTCAATTTTAAAAATAATATATAAAAAATAAAAAAATTATAAATAAATATAAAATATCCCAACCGATCACTATTAAGTATTAACCCAGCCACAATTCTCTAGATTTTTTTTTTGATACACCACAATTCTCTAGATTGTTCTAATGTAAAAATCTTGCATTAAAATAATGGATTCCAAATAAATTGAAATCTAATTTTTTTTTCTCTAACGTCAGTCAAGACCACTTCTCAGTCAAGAGTCAAGACCATTACTCTCTCAATCAATACCATTTCTCTGCTCCTTTCTCTAACATTTGGTTGTGTTCCACAGCCTTTCTCACTGCTCTGCTTTCTCTGCCCTCATCCCTCACCGATGGCTTGATTTTGACTTGATTTTGCTCCCAAACAATTAATTCTTTTGACTTGATTTTGCTCCCAAAATTGATTCTAGATACTCTAGAATCTAAGCAGGTGTTTGGTTACATGTTGAAACACACTAAACGTACGTTAGGAACTGGCAGACGTGATTTTCCTCTTTTTCAAGTTGTTTGGATTGTTTGAATAAAATCGATTTTACTCCCCAAACATGATTGTAGCATAAGGTACAATTTGGAGCTTCCACGGTGCATGAAATCGATTCTAAGTTTTTAATGGTGTGTGATAGATATATCTTCCTTCATCTTCCCTCATTACCCTTAGGCTATGTTTGGATGGGGGTTTTTGGAGGGGAAGAGAGGGGAGGGGAAAAGTTATAATCTCCAATTACCTTGTTTGAGAGTTTTTAAAATTAAAAAAAAAAATTATATCTTGATGTCTACTACCTTCTAAAATAATATTTTCTTTGTCCTATTAAAGCTAAACAAGGTAATTAGGAATTATAAGTCTTTTCCTCCACTCCCCTCCCCTCCCTTCCCCTCCCCTCCAAAAACCCCCATCCAAACATAGCCTTAGAGCATTTTCCTTCCTTCAATTTCTCAACATCATTCAACCAAATAGCAAAAGGGAGGAAGAATAACATAATCCATTACTCATTCTCAGTTCTAGAACAAAACAATGTCAATAAAATAAAAAATTATAAAAATAAAAGAGGAAAATTTCAACAAATCCATAACAAAACAAATCAAATCTAGAAAAAAAATTTAAAAAAATAGAAAGGGAACACAGTGATAGCAATCGCACCAGTATTCAACCAAAACAAATCTGCTAGGACCACCACCACTCCTTGTTCTCCGGCGATCACACTCGCTCCCACCACATCGGTAACTGTTCAAACTTCAAATGTGAAACACAACATCCATGAGAAACACCGCTCCTTGTTTTATTTTTTCCTATCACAACATTTTTGCGTTTAGGCTTGTGAGGGAGATGTGTGGCTGAGTGTGAGAGGGAGGGCCATCGGTGAGGGATGAGGGCGGAGGACGCAGAGCAGTGAGAAAGGCTGTGGAACACAACCAAATGTTAGAGAGAAAGGAGCAAAAAAATGGTATTGATTGAGAGTATAGCTGGCAAAATGGGCTTAGCCCGCCGGGCCGACCCGAGCTCGCTCGAAAAAACACTGGATTTGGACACACAAATTTGAGTCCGTTTTCAATCCGAACCTTTTTGGCCCAGCCCGATAAAGCCCGAGTCCGAAGCGGGCCGCCCGAAAAACATAGGTCAAAGCCCGAGTCCAGCCCGAAAAAAGTTCAAAAAATAGAGAGCTCAGACACACAAATTTGAGTCCATTTTCAATCTGAGCTTTTTTGGTCCCGTCCGATAAAACCCAAACTCAATGCAGGAAGCCCGAATTGCCACCTCTAATTGAGAGAGTAATGGTCTTGGCTCTTGACTGAGAAATGGTCTTGATTGACGTTAGAGAAAAAAATTGGATTTCAATTTATTTGGGATCCATTATTTTAATGGAAGATTTTTTCAATAGAACAATCTAGAGAATTGTGGTGTATCAAAACAAAATCTAGAGAATTGTGGCTGGGTTAATACTTAATAGTGATCGGTTGGGATATTTTATATTTATTTATAATTTTTTTATTTTTTATATATTATTTTTAAAATTGAAATATACATAGTTAATATTATAGTTTGAATTAAAAATAAATTTATAATTAAAGTATAAATATGTGAAATTAATTATGTGACCCACTAAAATAATTTAAGCAATTCATTTTAAACAACTCTCATTGGAGTGTCTATTTTGGTAATTACACACTCAAACAATTTTGATCTAATCTATCTAAACACCAAGAATTGATAAAATCACATTTCCTGTGAATATATCCAAACAAAAATCACGTTACATTCAACTCATTTTTAACTAAAATCAATTCTACAAAATCAATTCTACCAGACTCAATTTTCATCACCGCAGAACCAAATACATACTAAAAGTTATTATTGACGTGTTTGGGTAGTAAAATCACGGTGGGTAAAATTGATTTTGAGATTGGTAGAATTGATTATGATGGACGCAATTTTTTGTAGTTTTTTGTGTTGAATAAAATCAATTTTAGGTGTATGACTTACAAAATTTTTTATATTTATATATCAAATGTGATTATATTTTTATAATCTAAACGAAATCAATTCTTCTGAATCTACTTTTAAAATATCATTATCAAACACAAATTAATTTTTCAGACTTAATTTTTTTTAAAATCAATTAATTCAACATCAATTCTATCAAAATCGATTCCACTTAAATCTAAAACAAACAAATTCTAAGTTGTGAACATCATTTTTTTACACTCAATTTTTAGTTTTTTTGGGGAAAGAAAGAAATAGAAAGGAGACTTGAAGAGAGAGGAGTGAGAGATAAGATGAATTATTATAGAGAATAAAAAGAGATGGAAAAAATAATATATAAAAGAAAGTGTAAGATGGAGGTGTGTGAATTTTAAATTGTTGGGTTTTATTCTTTCTTTTTTCAATACATATTATTAGGCTTTATTCTCAATGACATTTTTTATCCATAAATACATATTTTTTTATGGACATATACTTGACGTTGAATTAATAGTTATATATATATATATATTTCAAAAATATACATAATGTAAAACTATTATTATTAATAGTTATGAACGTTATACTTTAATGTAAAATTAATAATTCTGTAAATAAAAAATGCGGATCACAAAAAACGCACGACACGGCTACACTGCACAGAACCGGACATGGGCCTAAGAAGTAATAAGAACAATATATAAAACGGTTTCGCGCGTCCCTCGTTCATTCTTACCTCCCTCTTCACTCACTCGATCCACTGACTCAGTGACTCACATTTCTTCCGCATCTCCACCGCCACCAAGTTACTCGCTCGCTCCCTGACCCTGACTCAGTCGCCGCCGTGGCCAACAGAGCAATACGGATGGATTCGTCTTCCGACGAAGAAGACGACCGCCACAACCTCATCCTCCAGAACTTCTCTAATCTCTCCAAGAATCAAGAAGCAGTCAAAAATTGATCTTTTTTGTTTTTGCGCGGGAAAGTCATCGTCAAGTTGAAGCAGAATCAGAAACCCTTCTTCCCTCAAAACCCTCATCGTTGCTCCCTCATCAAACAGCTCCTCGAGGTCATCTGCCACCGCCCTCTTCGCCGCCGATGACGACGGAGATGAATGAACAAGACGATGATTTGGCTCTTCCCTCTCGCTCGTGTTTTGTCTCTCGTTCCGTTAAGAGTGTGTGTGTGTGTTCTTGATGATGGGCAACCAGTGTTTGGTGAAGAAATTGATGAGAAACCAAGGTTCTTGGGTGTTGAGGTTGCTACCCTCAAGAAGATTATTATACCTTTGGGGATGATGATGTTCTTTTGCATCCTCTTCAATTACACAATCCTAAGGGGATTAAGGATGTTCAAAATGGTATGTATCATTTCCTTTGTAATCATTATTATTCATACCATACTACTCGATTTTGAATCTGATGATGATGGTCATAATTTGCAATTGCAGCAAACGGTGGTTGATCTTCTCGATTTGGTGGGTCGGGGTCCCTGCGACGACCTTGACTCTCTCTTCTCCTCCTTCATTTCCTCTTCTCCTTTGGTTAGTATCATTCCCTTTCCCTATTCATTTTCCATTCTCTATTTTCTGTGTTGCATTGAAAGAAAAAACTGCCCAAAACTTTTCTTGATTTTATTTTAAACGGGCTCTATTTCTGGCTTTCTGCCTATAAAGGCCTTTATTTTCTGTTAAATTACTTTCATGTGGAACAATTGTGTTTTGACGTGGAAAAAATATATATTGCCTATATTTATTCTTGTGTGTAAAAATCTCTTTAATTTTGACATTTATTGTAAAAACAATTCTTGTACTGTTTCTGGTGGTCAAAATTTGGTTGTGACTTGTGAGATGTTTGTAATGGAGGAACTTCTTGTTCATTTGCCATAATTATTAATTAATCGTGTGCGTACTCAGGCCAAGAGTGGAAGTTTCATGAGGATTGTGTGTCACTAGTGACTCCTGTTGTGATGGGTGATGAGCCTGACAAAAGAGATTCTCAAGATGGTACCAAGAAAGAACAACCCCGAGGACAAAGGTAAATCTTATTTTATTTTATCTTTGTTTTAAATGACATTTGATCAAATTTGGTATTATGGATCAGCACACTTAGCACTGTATATTCTTATTCTTTTTTTCCCCTCATTTGCAGTTATATGAGGCACCTGCTGATCAATCGACTAGTATAATTGTTGAGGTTGCTACCCTCAAGAAGACTATTATACCTTTGGGGATGATGTTCTTTTGCATCCTCTTCAATTACACAAGCCTAAGGGGATTAAGGATGTTCAAAATGGTATCATTTCCTTTGTAACCATACTACTCGATTTGTGAGTTGAGATTTTGAACGGATGATGATGATAATTTGCAATTGCAGCAAATGGTGGTCGGCCTTCTCAATTTGGTGGGTCGGCGTCCCTGCGACGGCCTTGACTCTCTCTGTACCTCCCTCATTTCCTCTTCTCCTTTGGTTAGTATCATTTCCTTTCCTTATTTATGCTCCATTCTCTATTTTTAAACCGATTAAGATTCATTTTGTTCATATAATTGTGTCTCTTTGTGTTTTCAATTTCAAGCATAACGGATATCTGTATCACTGGTGTGGTGTGTTTTAGGTTATGTTCCCATACGTGTTCTTGCTAACTTTGTTTGCCATGTATGTGTCGTCAGTACAGTGACCTTGCTGAAGATGAACGAACTGCTTGCCCATCGGGATTAAGGAAATCATCTCAAGAAGATTAAGGATGTTCTTGTTGTGACAGTAAGGGGAGGAAGCAGTGCAGAGATCATACCTTTCCTCAAGACATGGGTGAACGTGAACCTTCCCATCTCCCTTTGCAGATAAGCTTCTCAATATCCTTCCCCCTAGCTTCCTTGCTCCGCTTGCAATTATCAGGATATGGAGCTTCTGTTTTGACTATTTTCTCTCTCTCTCTCTCTTCTTCATTCTCGTTTTCTTTTTTCCCTTTTTTCTTCTTTCTATCCTCCCTCTTTTATTCTGTCTTTCTCATAAAATTTAAAATTGAAAACTTGAAAATGGAATAAAGAAGAACTACATAACTTATATTTATATATGTATATTGTATTATACATATTATATGTATATTGTATTATGTATATTATATGTTATGTAGAGGAGGGATCAAATTACACGGTTTTTTTTTTGCTGAGCAAATTTCATCAGTGTAATTTGATCCTTCCTCTTATATGTATATTTATATTATATTATGTATATTATATGTATATGTATATTATATTATTATTGTATATTATATGTATATGTATAAAATATGTATATTATAAGTAGAGGAGGGATCAAATTACACGGTTTTTTTTTTTGCTAAGCAAATTTCACTGGTGTAATTTGATCATTCCTCTTATATGTATATTTATATTATGTATATTATATGTATAAAATATGTATATTATAAGTAGAGGAGGGAACAAATTACACGGTTTTTTTTTTGCGGAGCAAATTTCAGTATAATTTGATCCTTCCTCTTATATGTATATTTATATTATATTATATTATATGTATAAAATATGTATATGTATATTATAAGTAGAGGAGGGATCAAATTACACCGTTTTTTTTTTTGCCGAGCAAATTTCACCGGTGTAATTTGATCATTCCTCTTATATGTATATTTATATTATGTATATTATATGTATATGTATTTGTATGTTATATTATTATATTATAATATTATATGGATATATATGTGTGTAAGAGCTTGCTTGAGATCTATATTGAGCTCAGTTTACTATGGAAGATGTTAATCTTAGTGCTAGAAGCTGAGTTTAATTAACTATGTTTATAACTAGAATGTTTTTAGAATATTTACTAATTAAATCTTAAAGTGAGTGAGGATTCTGTCATCTTATTAGATGTGGATGATAGTGGTAATAGCCTGGTGACGGTTATGCTTCTATATTTTTAAGCATTATTTTTCTATGCATTGATTTATTCTTAATTTTCATTTTCTTCAATTCTAATTGTCAATGCAGGGGATTCGATGCTTCTATGCTGTATCATTTGTCAAGGATGCTAGAGTGGTTCATGAGTTAAAAGACTACCTCAAAAGTAATTATCTTCTCTGTCTAATTTCCTTTTATGCATGTTTATCCAGGTGTGTGGACCTGGTGTGCACCTTTCTTCTTTCTTGGGGTATTTATGCTTCTCTTTAAGAACTAATGGTAAACCTTTTCTATAGGTCACGGTGCTGATATACACTTGATTATAAAAATTGAAAGTGCAGATTCTATACCAAATATTCATTCTATACTTTCATCTTCAGATGGGGTTAGTTCCTTACTGTTCAGATTATGTATTGTAGTAGATATAACATATCTTAGTACCTTCTGTTAAAATGAACGAAATTTATACCATGTTGGTGATTTTTTTTTTGGCCTATATGTTTCTATTTATTTATTTATTTGTTTGTTTTCTTTGTGTAGCTAGTATTGAACATATAAAAATTGGAATTAATTTTCAGGAGGAATAGCTATTTACCATGAATACGGTTTTATATTTCTATTAAAGTTTCAAAATTTTCTATGCATGCATTTTAGTAGATTCCTTTAGACTTGATAACATATAAAAATGAATATGTGGCAAATGCTAAATAAGGAAAATCTATTACACATCTTTTTACTAAGTTGTGCTGAAAACTTCTACTTTGGCTGATTTAACATCAGGTATACTCTGAACTGGTCTGAACCTGCTAATAGGTTTTCCAACACCCTCAAATTCTATATTTTGGAGGAAGTCATTAATAGTTATGCAATATTATGCATTAAAGTATGATTTTATCTATTTATAGCATCCAGTTTCATTTTGAGAGTTCTATTTATTTTGCAGGCCATGGTTGCTACCCTCAAGAAGATTATTATACCTTTGGGGATGATGGTGTTCTTTTGCATCCTCTTCAATTACACAATCCTAAGGGATGTTCAAAATGGTATGTGTCATTTCCTTTGTAGTCATTATTATTCATACCATACCATACTGCTCGATTTTGAATCTGATGATGATGGTCATAATTTGCAATTGCAGCAAACGGTGGTTGATCTTCTCGATTTGGTGGGTCGGCATCCCTGCGACGACCTTGACTCTCTCTGCTCCTCCTTCATTTCCTCTTCTCCTTTGGTTAGTATCATTCATTCCCTTTCCCTATTCATTCTCCATTCTGTATTTTTAGACCGATTAAGATTCATTTTGTTCATATAATTGTGTCTCTGTGTTTTCAATTTCAAGCATAACGGATATCTGTATCACTGGTGTGTTCTTGCTAACTTTGTTTGCCATGTATGTGTAGTCAGTACAGTGACCTTGCTGAAGATGAACGAACTGCTTGCCCATAGGGATTAAGGAAATTATCTCAAGAAATGTTCTTGTTGTGACAGTAGAAGCTGTGCAGAGATCATACCTTTCCTCAAGACATGGATGAACGTGAACCTTCCCATCGCCCTTTGCAGATAAGCTTCTCAATATCCTTCCCCTTAGCTTCCTTGCTCCACTTGCAATTATCAGGATATGGAGCTACTGTTTTGACTATTTTTTCTCTCTCTTCTTCTTTCTCGTTTTCTTTTTTCCCATTTTTCTTCTTCTTTCTATCCTCCCTCTTTTATTCTGTCTTTCTCATAAAATTTAAAATTGAAACCTTGAAAATGGAATAAAGAAGAACTACATAACTTATATTTATATATGTATATTGTATTATTATGTATATTATATGTAGAGGAGGGATCAAATTACACGTTTTTTTTTTGCTGAGCAAATTTCACCGGTATAATTTGATCCTTCCTCTTATATGTATATTTATATTATGTATATTATATGTATGTATATGTATATGTATATATGTATATTATTATTATTGTATATTATATGTATATATGTATATTATAAGTAGAGGAGGGATCTAATTACACGGTTTTTTTTTTTGCTGAGCAAATTTCACCAGTGTAATTTGATCCTTTCTCTTATATGTATATTTATATTATGTATATTATATGTATAAAATATGTATATTATAAGTGGAGGAGGGATCAAATTGCACGGTTTTTTTTTTGCTATGCAAATTTTACCGGTATAATTTGATCCTTTCTCTTATATGTATATTTTATTAATATTATTATTATTATATTATGTATATTATAAGTATACTATATGTATATTATATTACTATTGTATATTATATGTATGTATAAAATATGTATATTATAAGTAGAGGAGGGATCAAATTACACGGTTTTTTTTTGTTGAGCAAATTTCACCGGTATAATTTGATCCTTCCTCTTATATGTATATTTATATGATATGATATGATATGATGTGATGTATATGTATATGTATATTATTATTATATTATAATATTACTATGGAAGATGTTAATCTTAGTGCTAAAAGCTGTGTTTAATTAACCATGTTTATAACTAGAATGTGTTTAGAATATTTACTAATTAAATCTTAAAGTGAGTGGGGATTCAGTCATCTTATTGATGTGGATGATAGTGGTAATAGCCTGGTGATGGTTATGCTTCTATATTTTTAAGCATTATTTTTCTATGCATTGATTTATTCTTAATTTTCATTTTCTTCAATTCTAATTGTCAATGCAGGGGATTCTATGCTTCTATGCTGTATCATTTGTCAAGGATGCTTCAGATATCTATTGAAAGCTGTTAAAGTCATGCATGCAGTGGCTGTAAGGAATGAATCCAGTGTTCCAAGAAGTGATGCTCATCCAAATCTATTGAGTTCCCATAAGGTAACTTACATATGCAGTTCTGGAGTTTTGTTTCACGTGCTGTAGAGGATTTATTGCTGCAGATGTGATTGACATCCTTAAACCTAATTAATTTTGTGTTTTCTTTTTGACAGAGACATATGGGAGAAATGTTTGCTTTTCATGCAACAACTATGTCTAACACTCTTAATAATCCTTTTATTGTGTTCACAAGAACTGGATCCATGGCTAATCTTTTGAGCCATTATAGGCCCTACTCAACAATCTTTGCATTCACAAATGAGCGAGTATTAACAGCATGTATGTTTTATATTATGTTTTTTTGATATATAGATTTTATATGCATCTAACCAGAAAAATAAACCTTAGTTGATGAACTTATCCTGTACCTTTGTGGTGTCCTTGCTATTTTTTTTTTTCCTGGGGGAACAGTACTTATTTATGGTTTTGAACATAAATAGCAATTTTTCCAGGCTTGATCATGTGTATACTACTATCTTGAGAAAAGTTGAGCATCTCTCTATACTTGGTTACCAATCTGAAGTACTGAACATATGATCTAATCAATAAGAGTTATCATGTTATGTTTTTGGTGCTTGATTAAATAAGGGTAATTCTTTTGCCAAGTATTTTCCTTTTATTTTTCAAATTTAGTCTTCTATCATGAATTTGGCTTTTCTGTCTTTGGTCAATCTGTTTCAATTCCAGGAATCCTGCTAGATGAAATTTCATCCTATCTCCAATGGAGGCCACTTTATTTTAAAATAATATTGTTTTACTTACTAAACATCTATGACAAATACCTTAATGGCCAGCTAACAGTGGCTTACAAGTATAGATAAATGAATGATTGGGATAGTTTCTTTTTGTTTCTTTGATGACTTCTGATGATATAAACTATGTTGTTGATGTGCACTTGGCTTCTAACCGCTAACAATGATATTAATGATCAGGTTCATGGTGCTTGGTTTCCACCTTCAATTTCACTATTAGGAGAGGGGTCAGCACACAAGACACTGTTAGTGTCAATTATGATGATTTTGTCAATGATGTGGAGGTTGGGGACGAACTACTGGTTGATGGTGACTATGCTAGTCTCTTTGTCTGTGCCATCTCGCTTGATTAGATGAAACATTCATTATTTGTTTGTCTTAGTTGATTGCTAATCTTGTATGAATTGCCGGTAAGATACTTCTGCTATTTTTAATTTGATTTTTACAATCTAGATATTTTAGAGGGATTTATTTGATGTCGCATAACCACTGAGTCCGATTGTCTGTAAACATAATTTTAATATCTTGGGGTTGTTATTTTAGGAGGAATGATGTCTCTTGCTGTTAAAGTCAAAGACAAAGGACTTGGTTAAATGGGAAGTTATTGATGATGGTGGAGAACTGAAATCTAATGAGAATGAATTGGATGTTCAAGTATTAGTTGGTGATCCCAGGTAGCTTGAGAAAATTCGTCAAAGGTACTGTCATTATGATCATATGGCTTCTATATTATTATGATACCTTCCTAGATTCACTTTCCTTAAATATAATGAGAATAAGTTTATCATCTTATTGAAAATAAGCTGTGTGGAACTGGCATTAACATAATTCTTCTGGATTGTAAGCATGAATTAATCCAAAGCTCTTTTAAGTTAGAAGCTTGCAATATTGTGGTTAATAATCTAATTGTCTAATTCTTATTTACAAAAATATTAATTTAATTGTTTAATCTCATCTCGTGTTCTGTTTCATTGTGAAAATTTGCTTGTGCTTGGGTTTGGGGAAAATTGTACACCCTTGTCATCTTGCAAGATCTCGCAAGATAAAGCAATATCTGTGTAATATGTTTTAACAAATGAAATGATCATTTTTTCTAATTGCAGAGAGGCCGATATGACTAGGAACATATTGAAATCTACTGAAAGCTGGTGCCATTGTTGTTCTGACTACTAAAAGAATTGATGACATGGCACTTAAGGTATGTTTCTTTTTTAATTGTCTAATTGTCTAATTCTTATTTACAAAAATATTAATTTAATTGTTTAATCTCATCTCGTGTTCTGTTTCATTGTGAAAATTTGCTTGTGCTTGGGTTTGGGGAAAATTGTACACCCTTGTCATCTTGCAAGATCTCGCAAGATAAAGCAATATCTGTGTAATATGTTTTAACAAATGAAATGATCATTTTTTCTAATTGCAGAGAGGCCGATATGACTAGGAACATATTGAAATCTACTGAAAGCTGGTGCCATTGTTGTTCTGACTACTAAAAGAATTGATGACATGGCACTTAAGGTATGTTTCTTTTTTAATTTTTGGTATTTTTTGAATGTTCTCTTCGAGCAAGAGGATTTAGTTACAATCTTTCAATTATAATTTCAAAGAAGATATTTGACTTTTATTTCTGTATCGTCTGCTTACTGTTTAGCATGTCATATTTTGATTCTTATGCTGTAAACTACTCATCTTGATATCTGATCTGATAGAGGAAGCAAACCAATACTATGGCATCTGATTTAATCGTGTTTAAGTAAAACATGTTTTATTCTTCATCAGTTTTATATCTTGATTATCTTCACTATCTTGATGAGAGCTTGTGAAATAGCTAGTAGACTAAATTAGTTGCAGACTGATGTAAGTCTCAATCAGAGTGAGTGTATGTGTATACTGGGATTGGGGTTGAGTGTTGAGCACTTGAAATATTAATTGATAAAACTTGATAGATAATTTTTTTCTCCATTTTTCCTGTGGATACATAGTTTGCTGTCAAATTCCACCTGTATCTCTCTTCTCCATAGTCTCTGTTGTAGCCCTTGAGGGGAAATACACCCCCCTTATAAATATGCCAAAAAAGGGTTTGGGACACATTCCCTCTCCCTTTATCTCCCTTCCAAACAGTCATAGATTATATCTAATGTTGTAGGTATGGAGTTCAATTGTATATGTATTTCTTCTGCTCTTTAAAGGGAATATGGATTTAACCAATTAAAAGTAGGTGTTTTCTAGGATATATATATAAGGTAGAGATTTGGGGAATTAAAAGATCATACTCCTGAGATTAGTCTGGTCCTTAAGTAAATGGATGAGGATCATTAATGGGTTGGTTGGTGGCTGATTGGGTGCCGTGAACTTCACATGATAAACTAAAATTTTGTTTGATGGAATTTAGGGAAATTTCTAGCAAGGAATATTAGGTATTTAGCGGGGGAATTGTTTATTCTTCCTGCTAATGAAGTTTGGTCTTGTTACATGATTCAATTGATTGAGAAGAAGGATTTCAGGTTTAGGAGAAAAATTAACCAAGGCATCACAATACGGGTTTGTAAGGCATCAGACCAAAGAAGGGCAGACCAGATGAATGATGATCAAATCATTAGAGGAAGAGAGATGATCTAATGAATGATGACCGAATCACAAGATGTGTATACTGGGATTGGGGTTGTGAGTGTTGAGCACTTGAGCTGCTACTCTTGGAATATTAATTGATAAAACTTGATAGATAAATTTTTCTCCATTTTTTGTGTGGATGTAAGCGTACACAGTTTGCTGTCAAACTCCATCTTTATCTCTCATCTCCATAGTCTCTGTTGTAGCCCTTGAGGGGAAATATGATATGGACCAGAAAAAATGGAATAAAATCAGAGACTGAATTGCTGTATTATTGATAGTGGAAATCCCAGTCTGTACCAAGGTGATGAAGGACTGGGTATAGGAAAATGGAAATACAAAGACAAATACAGAAACAACAAAGAAAATGGTAATCAGGGCAGATTCTAGAGTGCCCAATTCTCCCCCAAAACTTGTCTAATTCCAGCCTGTTCTACTCCCCACTCATTCTTGCATATAAACCCTCTCTCCTACCCACGATCCCTGCACCTATTCCTCTCACCTTCCCACTACTGGTACTGCTGCTAGGAAGTTAATTGGGCACTCTCTCTCTTGGTTAGGATCAGGTGCATCGCACCTCACCACCCTTTTTCTTGGACCTCCTTAGTTAAAAAACTTAAGTGATTTTGGGCCTGGGCCTTGGGTCTGTGTCAACTGGGAATGCATCAACTCTTCCCCCTTCAAAATCCACCTTGTCCTCAAGGTGAAATTGTAGAAACTGCTCTTGGAACTCAGCCAGCTGTTCCCATGAATTTTTACAAGGTGGTAGGTGCTTCCATTTGACCAAAATCTCCATACTCCCCTGCTCATTCTGTCTCACGGCTAACACTTCCTCAGGTTGGACTTGTAGTTCCCAGCTTTCGGATAGAAATGAAGGTAGATGTTGAGTTGTCAAATCTGCAGCTATAGACTTCTTTAATAAAGATATATGGAACACAGGATGCACTCTACTTTCCTCTGGCAGTTTTAATTTGTATGCTGTAGGACTGTTCTTCTCTATTATTTCATAAGGACCATAGAACCTTAGGCTTTAATTTCTGATTCACCCTTCTGGCCAAACTCTTCAATTATAAGGCTGGATCTTAAGGTAACCAATTCCCCCACCTCATGTTCAACCTCTCTTCTATGCTGACCCGCTTGCTGCTTCATACGGTTCCGAGCCTTCACCAATTGTTCCTTTAATTCCTCCATCACTTTATTTCTTTCCTCAGTGATCCTACTAACTTCTTCCCGAGAACTTTGCCCCACATTACCCCTAATCACCACTGGAGGACTTTTACCATAAAGAGCTTGAAAGGGGGTCGTTTTGGTAGCTGAGTGATAGTTGGTGTTGTACCAAAATTCTGCCCAGCTGAGCCACTTGAGCCATTGCTTGGGTTTAGTTCCTGTTATACACCTCAAGTAGGTTTCCAAGCACCTATTAACCACTTCAGTTTGCCCATCGTTTGGGTTGGGGATGGTAAGCTGAACTAAACCTCAGTTTCTATCTGTCACAATAGTAGCCAGAAACCCGTGGAGCCTCACTACTTCCTTGAGAAAAACTTCTGCAACATCCTTGGTTGTGTAAGGATGAGCAGATGCAATAAAATGAGCATACTATGCTAACCGGTCTACCACCACCAGTATGGTGTCGACCCCCATTTCCTTGGGTAAACCCCCTATGAAGTCCGTAGAGATATCAGACCATGTTTGTGAAGGAATTGGAAGAGGCTGCAGCAACCCCGCAGGACTTAGAGCTTGGTATTTATTCTTTTGGCATACCTCACATTCTTGTACATACTGCTGTATAGTTTTCTTCATCCCTTCCCAGAAGAACAGACCTGAAATCCTCTTGTAAGTTCGGAAATACCCCGAATGCCCCCTATAACAGATTCATGAAATTCCTTAAGAACTAAAGAAATCTTGGCAGAAATTTTTGGAATCACCACTCTCCTTGTACTACAATCTGCCCTTGTTCAGTTTATATCCTGGATGTGCATTGGAATCAGCCATTAGGTCCTGAATCTTTCTTCTCAACTGTTCATCCTTGTTCACTTCCTCCACCATGTCCTCCCACTCATAAAACTGCACAATGGATAAGGCTGCCAACTGCAATATCCTGGAAAGAGCATCCGTTGCCTTGTTTTTATTCCTGGGCTTATATTTAATTTCAAAGTCATACCCCAACAATTTTGAGATCCACTTCTTCTGTTCCTCTCCCATGACTCTTTGTTCAGCCAAGAATCTAGGACACTTTTGGTCGGTGTGCACCACAAAATGCCTCCCCATCAAATAATGCCTTCATTTCTGAACTGCTAACACGACCGCCATCAATTCTCGTTCATAAACAGATTTATTTTGGGATCTTTGTGAAAGGGTGTGACTCATGTAAGCCACAGGCCTTCCTTCTTGCATTAATACTGCCCCAATCCCTTTACCTGATGCATCTGCCTCTACTACAAAAGTCTTCTCAAAATCCGGGACTGCTAGCACCGGAAGGGTAGTCATAGCCTTCTTGAGTTGCGCAAAGACCATTTGAGCTTCTTCATCCCATGCAAAGCTGTCTTTCTTAAGTTGTTGGGTAAGGAGCCATGCCATTTTTCCATAATTTCTCACAAAATTCTTGTGGTAACCAGTTAATCCAAGAAACCCTCTCAACCCCTTCACATCCCTTGGTGTGGGCCACTCTAACATGTCTTTGATTTTGTTGGGGTCAGCCGAATTTCCTTGCCTTGAAACAGTATGTCCCAAGTACTCTAACTTCTCTTGACCAAAAGAACACTTCTTTTTATTAGCAAGCAACCCATGTTCACTTAGTACTTGCAACACCATTTGAAGATGTTGAACATGACTCTCTACATCTTTGCTGTAAATGAGGATATCATCAAAGAACACCAAAACAAATGTCCTCAAATAAGGCCTAAGTACCTGATTCATGAGTTCTTAGAAAGTAGAGGGAGCGTTGGTTAAGCCGAATGGCATAACTAGGTAATCATAATGGCCTTCATGAGTCCTAAAGGATGTCTTTGGGATGTCATCTTCTCTCATCCTAATCTGGGGGTATCCATATTTTAAATCCAATTTGAAGAATGTCACTTCGCCTCCCAACTCATCGAGCAATTCATCTATGATTGGGATAGGAAATTTATTGGGAATGGTCAATTTGTTTAAAGCAGGATAAGAGCTGGTATAATGGGGCTACTATAAGAGCTGGTACTTGGCCTAATAATTCCGGCTTATAGCATCTCTTTAACTACTCAATTTCATTTTTTTTTTATAATATGGGTACCAGTAGGGGCGGATATTAGGAATTGAAGCTCCCTCCTTCAAGGTGATAGCATGGTCTTGGTCTCTTTCGGGTGGTAAGCGTTTAGGTTCCTGGAACACATCGTCAAATTCAGATACTTAGTTCTCTACCAAGCTAGAGATCCGCCCCATGCTTTTTTCTTGTTGAACTTCGTTGGGACGTTGTTGGTAGGCCACATAGTAACCTTCCCCTACATCTTGCAGAGCTTTCAGCACTGCTTTCTAAGAAGTTCGTGCCTTGGTTAAGGAAGGATCTCCCCTCAACACTTTCTTGCATGCCTTTGTTAAATAGGGAATCTGTCATTATTTGATTTGATTCCATATGGCTGAACATTAGGAATACAATCAGCCTATTAATTGTAATTATTGATTCAGTTGGGACAAATTAGGAATTAGAATTATTGTGCTATTAATAGTTGTAAATGGGCTTGTAATATATAGAGAGGAATACAGGACCGTAGAAGGCATGAAGCCAAAGTTTTGTAACATGGTATCTCACGCCTCCTAGCTTGAGACGTCCTTCCATTGTGCGTTCGAGGTTCAGCGACTGCGTCTTTGCTCGTTTATCTTTCTCGACTTGGTTTCGAGTCTCGGTTCCGCCTCGTTTCTTGGTTCTGTTTGTCGTTTCTTCGCCACGGTTCATCTCGCGATTCGCCGAGACGATTCCTGGTTCGTGGTGTTCGTGGTTTTCTGGTCGTGATTTGCCGTCGTTCGTGGTTTGCTGGTTTTCTGGTGTTCAGGGTTCTTGGTTTCAGGGTTTTCTTGTCGAGAATCGTCGTCGTTCGTGGTTTGCTATTGCCGTTCACGTCATGGCCACCGAGAACTTTTGTGTTCGCTTTACTGGCAAAAATTATGCCGCTTGGGAGTTTCAATTCAAGATGTTCGTGAAAGGGAAAGGTCTGTGGGGCCATGTCGATGGGACCTCCACCGCTCCTGCCGACAACGCTGCACTAACGGCATGGCAAACAAAGGATGCCCAGATTATAACTTGGATTCTAGCTTCCGTTGACCCTCAAATGATTAATAATCTGCGTTCCTTTTCTACTGCTAAGGATATGTGGGATTACCTGAAACGCGTTTACAACCAGGACAATGCTGCCAAACGGTTTCAGTTGGAGCTTGACATAGCTACTTACCGTCAGGGAAGTCTTTCTATTCAAGACTATTATTCTGGATTTCTTAATCTATGGGCTGAACATTCAGCTATTCTACATGCTGATGTTTCCAAAGAATCGCTCGCTGCTGTTCAACAGGTATATGAAGTTGGCAAGCGGGATCAATTTCTTATGAAGCTTCGTCCCGAATTTGAAGTTGTGCGTGCTGCTCTGCTCAATCGATCTCCCTCTCCCTCTTTGGATGTGTGTCTTGGCGAACTACTTCGGGAGGAGCAGCGTCTCCTCACTCAAGGGTCCATGACCCATGATAACTTTGTTTCAGATGCTGTTTCCGTTGCCTATTCTGCCGAGGGTAAGGGGAAAGGTCGCGATATGACAACTGTTCAATGTTTCTGTTGCAAGCAGTTTGGTCATATTGCTCGCAATTGCAGTAAGAAATTTTGCAACTACTGTAAGCAACATGGACACATCATTAAAGAATGCCCGACCAGACCAGAGCGAAAACCAGCGCAGGCCTTTCATGCCACTACTACTTCAGTGGGTCAGTCCACTGCTCCTGCAGCCTCTAGTGCTGCAGTCTTGACTCCAGAGAGCGTGCAACAAATGGTACTATCTGCTCTTTCGGCCTTGGGCATTCAGGGTAAGTTTAATGACGTCTCTCAACCTTGGTTTGTTGATTCTGGGGCCTCTAATCACATGACTGGTTCCCCTGAGCATTTGCACAATGTTCACCCTTACAATGGCAACCAAAATATTCAAATTGCTGATGGTAATACTCTTTCTATTACTGCTGTTGGAGACATTAATTCATCTTTTCAGGATGTGTTTGTATCCCCTGGACTTGCATCTAATTTAATTTCGGTTGGACAATTGGTGGATAACAATTGCAATGTTAATTTCTCTCGTGCTGGTTGTTCTGTGCAGGATCAGGTGTCCGGGAAAGTGATCGCGAGGGGGCCTAAAGTGGGCAGACTATTTCCTATACAGTTTTCTCTACCGAGTCTTTTGTCTTTTGTTTGTAATGGTGTTCCGAATAAGTTTGAGGATTGGCATAGAAAGTTGGGTCATCCTAATTCTACCGTTTTGTCTCATTTATTGAAGAGTGGCTTGCTGAATAATAAAATTGATTTCTCTACTTCCTCATTTGATTGTTCAGTGTGCAAACTTGCTAAAAGCAAAACACTTCCATTTCCAACTAAGGCTCACCGTGCTGATAAATGTTTTGATCTCATTCATAGTGACGTTTGGGGCATCTCACCGGTCTTATCGCATGCCAAGTATAAATATTTTGTAACATTTATTGATGACTATAGCCGATTTACATGGATCTATTTTCTCCGTTCTAAATCCGACGTTTTCTGCCTATTCAAGAAGTTTTTGGCATACATTGAGAATCAGTTTCACACATGCATCAAGATTTTACGTACTGATTCTGGTGGGGAATATATTTCTCATGACTTTCAAGAATACTTGCAACAAAAAGGTATTATTTCCCAGTGTTCTTGTCCTTATACACCTCAACAAAATGGTGTTGCAGAGCGGAAGAATAGGCACTTACTTGATGTAACCCGAACGTTACTTCTTCAAGCTTCTGTTCCGTCTCAGTTCTGGGTTGAAGCTTTGTCCACTGCTGTATACTTGATTAACCGTCTTCCATCTCAGGTTTTGGACTTTGATTCCCCATTCATGCGTCTCTACAACATACCACCTACTTATCATGACCTTCACACTTTTGGTTGTGTATGTTTTGTCCACTTGCCACCTCCAGAACGTCATAAACTTGGTGCTCAGTCTGTGCAGTGTGCCTTTATGGGTTATGCTCCCACTCAGAAAGGGTTCTTATGTTATGATGCCACTGCACAACGCTTGCGCATCTCTCGGAATGTGGTTTTCTTTGATCATCAGTATTTTTTTTCATGTGTTTCCTCTGGCTCTCTTGATTTGGCTTCCCTCCCTCAGTTTCATGAGCTTCCTCGTCCTGCAGAACGTTGGAAACAAGGTCATGTCTATGTCAGACGCCCACATGTTACCCCCCCTCTCGATGCTATCCCGTCGCCTGACCCTCCACCAATAGCACAACGCAAGTCCACCCGAATCTCTCGTCCACCAAACAGGTATGGGTTCGAAACTACTTCTCTTACTGCCACTTTATCTGGGATATCTATTCCTACATGTTATTCACAGGCAGTTAAAGACTCCAGATGGGTAAAAGCCATGCAAGATGAGTTGCAGGCACTTCAGGAAAATTATACCTGGGATATTGTTTCCTGCCCAGCTGATATTAAACCCATTGGCTGCAAATGGGTGTATTCTGTGAAATTGAACTCAGATGGCTCTCTAAATCGATTCAAGGCCCGATTAGTTGCTTTGGGTAACAAACAGGAATATGGAGTGGATTATGATGAGACGTTTGCACCCGTGGCTAAAATGACTACTGTTAGATCTGTCATCGCTACTGCAGCTTCCAAAGGCTGGTCACTCCATCAAATGGATGTGAAGAATGCCTTTCTTCATGGTGACTTGGCAGAGGATATCTATATGACCCCCCCTCCGGGTTTGTTCTCCTCTTCATTAGGAATTAGAATTGTAATTGTTGATATGGCTGAACATTAGGAATACAATCAGCCTATTAATTGTAATTATTGATTCAGTTGGGACAAATTAGGAATTAGAATTATTGTGCTATTAATAGTTGTAAATGGGCTTGTAATATATAGAGAGGAATACAGGACCGTAGAAGGCATGAAGCCAAAGTTTTGTAACAGCCTTACCTCCCCATCTAATGATCAAACTTCTGAAGTTAGCTTTTAAATCCCCTAAACTTGCCAACCAATCCATTCCCAAAACCACCTCGGTCTCCCCTAACTCCAATATGAAAAGGTTTTGCTCAATCCCAACCCCCTGTATTTCAAGGTGCAAACCCTTGCTCACCCCACTATTTTTTATATAGCACCCGTTCTCACCTCTACCGAATACTCGGGTGTCTTCCACGTTTAAATTCAGCTCTTCCACAAGCTGTTTGGAAATAAAATTATTAATAGCTCCGCAGTCTACTAAGACTAGCACCTTTCTGCCCCCAATCTGTCCCCATGTTTTAAAAGACCGATTGGAAGTCAATCCCTCTTTACTGTGAGAGATAATTATTAATAGCTCCACAGTCTACTAAGACTAGCACCTTTCTGCCCCCAATCTGTCCCCATGTTTTAAAAGACCGATTGGAAGTCAATCCCTGTTTACTGTGAGAGATAATTGAAGGGTCTTGTGCTCCATTTCTGACGCCTCCTCAATGACTTCAGGTGGCCCTTCTTACTCCTCCTCTTGTCCCTCTACTAATAACAGTTGGTAATGTTTAAGTTTGCATGTGTTCCGGTCCCCATTTCTCTCCGCATTTAAAGCAGAACCCCTTGCGGCTTCTTTCCTGCAACTCAGCCTGAGTAATTCTCCTGCCACACACTGCTTTCTTCTCTCCTTCATCACTCTCCATGGTCTTCCTTCCATGGTGGTTACTCCCTAGTTTTTTATGGTTCTGTGGACGTTTTCGCCATGGCATTCCCCTTGTCCTTCCCCACCTCTTCTCTTCCACCATTGCACCTCCTCTACGAAGAGCATAATTTTTTTCTTTGAGCAACAGTGCCCTGTCCATTAATTGAGACAAGGATTCATGTAACTTCAATTTCTGCCTAAATTTCATCCTTCAGCCCATTAATGAAAATACTCTCCAACATGACCCGTTCCTCCTTTAGAGGAGTGATCAACATTTCAAATCTCTCCCTATACTCCATTACTGATCCAGTTGTTTGATATTCAACAATGGGGCCAACGGGAGCTAGACCAAGCCTGGTTGAAATCGGCGGATAACGGCATTCTTAAATTCCTCCCAGCTCAAATTATTGGCTTGTTCCTCCCACTACTGGTACCAGTTCAGAGCTCGATCCTCCAAAGCAACCACCACTGCGCCCAACTTCTCGTCTTCCCTCACCGCATTTAATTTGAAATACCTCTCCACCCGAACAATCCAGGCATGCGCATCATCCCCGGTGAACATCGAAACCTCCATTCTCCTTCCACCTTGTGTTGTATGCCGAGACTCAACTCTCCTCCTTCGACCTGGAGTGCGAATGTGACCATCCATCTCGGCTTCCTCCACTTTCGTCATTGGTACCTCGTCGGAGTTCGCCTACGTCGAGATCGTCTAATTGATAAGTACCTAAGCACTCGAGGAATCCTCCCTTGAAAAGCTAGCTATCAAGGGGAAAAAACCAAACACTTGAGTACTCCATTGAGCATCCCATACTACCCGATGTGGGACTTAGACACTCCATAATACCCAAGTCCCTATCATAGCACCGCCCCTGAGAGCCGACGTCCTCGACGGAGCATCCCATACTACTCCTTTCCGAGACTCTGGCAACCAGCTTCGATACCAATTGATAGGTACCAAAAAATGGAATAAAAACATAGACTGAATTGCTGTATTAATAGTGGAAATCCAAGCCTGTACCAAGGTGATAAAGGACTGGGTATAGGAAATACAAAGACAAATACAGAAACAACAAAGAAAATGGTTATCAGGGCAGATTTGAGAGTGCTCAATTCTCTCCCAAAACTTGTCTAATCCAAGCCCGGTCTACTCCCCCCCCCCCCTCATTCTTGCATATAAATCCTCTCTCCTACCCACAATCCCTGCACCTATTCCTCCCAACTTCCCACTACTGCTGCTAGGCAATCTCTCTCTTGGTTAGGATCAGGTGCATTGCACCTCACCAAGCCTTCATCTGGTGCTCCCTATTTCTTGGACCTCCTTAGATAAACTTCAGTGATTTTGGGCCTGGGCCTTGGGTCTGTGTCAACTGGGTCTGCATCAAAATACATCCCCCTTATAAATATGCCAAAAAAGGGTTTGGGACATATTCCCTCTCCCTTTATCTCCCTTCCAAACATTTTCATAGATTATATCTAATGTTGTAGGCATGGAGTTCAATTGTATATGCATTTCTTCTGCTCTTTAAAGGGAATATGGGTTTAACCAATTACAAGTAGGTGTTTTCTTGGATAGATATATATATATGGTAGAGATTTGGGGAATTAAAGATCATACTCCTGAGATTAGTCTGGTCCTTAAGTAAATGGATGAAGATCATTAAAGGGTTGGTTGGTGGCTGTTTGGGTGTCGTGAACTTCACATGATAGACTAAAATTTTGTTTGATGGAATTTAGGGAAAATTCAAGCAAGGAATATTAGGGATTTGGCTGGGGAATTATTTATTCTTTCTGCTAATGAAGTTTGGTCTGATTACATGTTTAAATTGAATGAGAATATACAAAATTTCACCATATTATCTTTTCTATTCCCCCCTGAATCTTAATATTCATGGAAGTATATTGTTTTAATTATTAGTCTATTGGATTCTGTTGAGAGAGAGAGAAAAGATGAGAGGCATGTGGTAAATCCCTTGTGTTACACACAGGAAAAAGTATATATAGAGAGAGACATAAATACAAGAGTGTACAGCTACACCTAACAAATACAACTACATAATAGCATCCCTATTTATTCTATTTACATTAATTCTAACACTCCCTCTCAAACTGGAGCATATAAATCATATGCACCAAGCTTGTTACATATATAACCAATCCGAGGACCTCTCAACGACTTAGTGAAGACGTCTGCTAATTGATCATTTGACTTTACAAAACTAATGGTAACATTTCCAGATAAGATCTTCTCCCTAATGAAATGACAATCTATCTTAATGTGTTTGGTCCTCATGAAATACTGGATTGGAGGCAATATGTAAGGCTGCTTGATTATCACAAACAAGGGCCATCTGTGAGACATCTCCAAACCTAAGTTCTTTAAGAAATTGTTTAAGCTAAATAAGTCCACAAGTTGCTGAGGCCATGGCTCTGTACTCTGCTTCTGCACTTGATCTTGCCGCAACATTTTGTTTCTTGCTCTTCCTTGAGACCAGGTTATCACCAATAAAAATACAATACCCAGAAGTGGATCTTCTGTCAGCAGGAGAGCCCGCCTAGTCTGCATCAGAATATCCCACACACAAGCGTGACCCTTGTCTTCATACAAGAGGCCTTTTCCTGGAGCTCCCTTAATATATTTCAGAATGCGGATTACTGCATCCCAATGACCTTCACAGGGAGAGTTAAGAAACTGGCTTACCACACTAACTGCAAAGGAAATATCTGGACGAGTTATAGTGAGATAATTCAGTTTCCCAACTAGTCTTCTGTACCTCTCTGGGTTTGACAAAGGCTCCCCCTGTCCTGGTAGAAGTTTGGTATTAGGATCCATAGGAGTGTCTACAGGTTTAGCATTCATTAATCATGTTTCCTCTAAAATGTCCATGGCATACTTTCTTTGAGAGATTGCAATGCCATTCTTGGATTGTGCCACCTCTATCCCCAAGAAGTAACCAAGTCTACCAAGGTCCTTTGTTTGAAAATAATGGCAAAGGTGCTGCTTTACCTGAGTGATTCCATGGTGATCACTACCTGTAATGACGATGTCGTCGATGTACACAATCAAGTAAATGCATCCTGCGGCTGAATGGCGATAGAAGACGGAGTGATCAGCCTCACTCCGAGTCATGCCAAACTGTTGAATTACAATGCTAAATCTGCCAAACCATGCCCTAGGAGATTGCTTGAGACATAAATACAAGAGTGTACAGCTACACCTAACAAATACAACTACATAATAGCATCCCTATTTATTCTATTTACATTAATTCTAACAGATTCATTTAACATGCCAGCTTTCAGAATATGTTCCTTATCTGTTATAAAATGGTTTAGATAATTGTTACTAGTATATTCAATTTGATGATGAAATTTCCATTCCAAGCTCTGCGTAAGATATCTGGAAATGCTTCTAAAGCTGGCTGTACTCTTATATTTTTGAATCAAATAAGATAAGTAATGTAATCAATTAGTCTAACTTCCTTCCTAGAAGACTGCATGCATTTAATTATAAGTAATGTATATGTACATTTGCAACTGCTTAATCTTATAAGTTCAATAATATATATCGATGTTAAATCTCTAGCTTTTCTTGATATGATTTTTATTTTTGTTACTTCTGTAGATTGGTTTCTATTATGGAAATTCAGAAGTGGTGGAATTGCGTTGAAGTTCTTTGCGTTAGTTCGGCTAGAAGTTCATCCTATAGGGAAGATAAAGTCTGTAAGTATAATGGCTCAATGTGATTGGCCTTTCTACTCCAAAATATCAGCAGTTTTAACATTCAAATAATTATTTGTTCCTAATGTAATATTTTGAGTATAATGTCAAAAAAATTTAATATGAAGAACTACTGTGTGCATTTTCATTTCCTTTTAGGCTAAGGGAGATGAAGAAATTGGCCTTAAAGTTCATGAACAGTGCAAAAGAACAAGGTAGTCACAATATTTCTATATTTGAAGATTTCCCTTTTAATAAATTTCTCTTCATTTTTAATGTTGCTTAACATAATCGCTTGATACTTGACATTTTTAATTACATTCTAGAGTTACCAAATTTGGCTCTTATTTCCTGTCACTTTTTAGACTTATTTTAAATGTCTTTTGTTGAATTTATTCTAGTTTTGGTGTAACTGTGTATAGGAAAACAAGAGAGCAGAGTTATACAATGAACATATATGATAAAGTGATAATAAAAAAATTTCATATCACTACATCAATAAATTTCTGGGGCTAGAATTTCAGGTATTGTTTTTTATTCTGACTATATCCATTTGTTTGTGTTCACCGAAGTTGGGTTTACATAACTCGTCCTTTTTAAATAAATTAACCTTTAGGCAAATTCACTCAAAGTTTGGGCTCATTTATTCATTCAAGTAACACAATATAGTGAGAATATTTGTTGCATAAAGTCAAACTCAGACAGATTTCTAGCTCACAATAACAAAGGAACAATTAAATGTGTTTCTTAATAACTTATGCCATACAAAATAATAACTTATACATTGTTACAAATAGAAATGTTAACACATTGTTGGACCGAGTTGTCCAGATTGTTTGGTACAGAGCTGAAGTTTAGTTTTACATATCATCTTAGAAATTGGGCTTAAGACCTCACTAATGTGAGGATTGCCCGAGCCTTATGAGGACTATATTGGCTAATTCTCTAGTCGATGTGGGATCTCAATATATACAATCAAGACATTATGAGATATTTTTATTTATTTGATCTGCTTTATTTTTCATTGACTTTGTACTTTGTTCTAGAGGTAATTAACTTGATAACTTGTTTTTGGTACAAAGGCCGTACAAAGTAGCTGAATTTGATATTATATTTGGAGAGGGAGTCAATAAGCTGGTGAGTGTTGCAACATAAAAGCATTTTTAACATTTAGTGTATATCATTATTTTGACTCTTCATTTTGAATAAAGGGTTGCATTTTAGATTGTGCAGAAATGGACTTTGTCTTAAAGAAGGGCTCTTGGTACAGCTTTGGGGACCATCGGTATTGTCTCAATTTCTTTTTGAAGCTTAGTATTTAATTATTTGATGATCTCTTTGATTTTTTTATTTGTGTTTTACATCCTCCAAATTAGGGATTTGACTAGGCAATTTTAGTCCAGCTAAATGGGAAAATGATAAGGAAATTAATTAGATTTATGCATTTCTATTATCTTTCTATGAGGGAACAAATTATAAATGACAAAAGATCAATTGCAGTAATCATTTAAAGAATGTCAGACTTAGTGTGAGATAACTGGGTTGTCTCATTTTAGTGGTATCAGAGCAGTTGTTGTGTTCTAGCTACCCTGGCTGTGAGTTATTGGGACTGGCCACCCCAATAACTTGTACAAGCTGAACTAGAATGTCTCTACGTATAGACGTGGGCGTTGACTTGGCAATGACAATTTTAATTAGGGACGTATGTAAAGGTAATCATATCTAATGGAGGCCTCTACAGGAAGAAATTGAGTCATTCTAAGTTGTTTAAAGTTGCTAAAATGCATTACAAAATTATCGAATTCTCTGCTCTTTTACCGTTGTTTTCTGATTTGGATATTAACTTGAGAGGGAATTTTCAAAATATCTTGCATAATATCTAAGTATGCTTCTAAAAACAATCTTCATGGTATGTCCTGCTCCCTTGCTTTGGTATTGATCCTAGAGTATGATTGCAGTATGTTGCTAATTATCTTGGTTTTCTAAGGGTTTTAAACATTACTACCCTGAGTTAAGAACAATGTAACTGGATTGACTTGTGATATGTCTATTCAATTTTTAAGTACCTGCTGTGGTTAAATTTGTGTTGCAAACTTGCAATCATGTTTTTTTAACATCAAATCTTTAGAAGAAATTGGAAACCTGAATTGATTTATGATCACTTGCTTTATTTCCTTAGGCTACTAGTATTTAATGATTTTGTTGAAGTCAAATTAGGTGGTTTGCTGTGATGTTCAAGTATGTTGAAATTTAGATTTTTAATTGGCTTTATTTCTTAAAGTGATTTATTTATTTTGCTTATCTCAATTTGATATGGTTCATTAGAGTATGCATATCCTAGAACTAATGGAATATCACCTTCTCTGTCTCCCATCTTGTGTGCTTTGTTTGTTTCTATCCATCTATGTCAATGAAATCCAGTATAATGTACAAGTTGTTTTGTCAATTTCATGCATTGTCTCTGTCTTTTCATTGTTTTCAATTTTCTCTCCTTTGCAACAAAGTGAAGTAATCTTTCCGAAGTAATGCATAAACTTATTTTATGTTAAATTACTAAAACATCACGATATTTTATCCCTATAAGGTGAATTGATTATACCATGTTAAATTCACACTATAAAATTAGTCGTTGACCCTATTTTATTGACAATTGAAGTATTTTCTTGATAGAACATTTTTATTCTCATATCAATAGAATATGGTTTTCAAATGTTTGGATATGCCCTTTCACCATGTCTTAAAAAGTTCAAGAATTGCATAACACTTTGGTATTCCAACATAAGAATGTGTGAAGTTCTTGACTTGCATTGTAACCGAGGCTTAACAAGCTTCAATCTATATTGTTTTGTATTTGAAGTTTTCAATATCAACTAATCATTCTAGGGCTAATTTTTTTTCTCTCTTGGGGTTCGTTGAAGCACCAAATAATTTTGAGTTGTTTATAGTTTCTAAATTGAAAATTAGCAGTAATTAAATTTGACTTAATCTTGTAATTTTGAGTTGTTTATAGTTTCTAAATTGAAAATTAGCAGTAATTAGATTTGACTTATATCTTGTAGAAGAGATAGGATGCCTTGTCCTTTAGCTTTAGTCCTTTATAACTTTTTCTTCTGGTGTTTTCTATCATGCCTATATTAGATATTTTGAACATGTCTATTCCTTTAGTGTAGTTTGCATGCTAGGAATGAAAGATAAAACTAAAATCTTCCATTTTTCCTTGGACTATTAATATCAATATTAAATCATTGTTATAGTTGGGAAGAGAGATCTTTTATTTTTTTGTGAACAATATAAATTATAACATCTTTAATATTGTTAGCTCTAGTCATGCTTCATTGTGAGAAACTCAAATTGTAAACAAAGATAATATTATAGGAATATGAGAATTTGTTTATAAAGTCAGCCCAAAGTACAAGGTTCCACTCATTGTAGGGTTTGTAGAGAAATAGATATACGTAATTTTACACCAGTAAGTAGAGAGATTGTTTTTATCACTTGAAACTGTGAAGGTCACAAGGTAGCAAACTGATAGATTTCAATAGACGGAGAGAAGAAAGAGAGAGGAAAGAGATGAGAAAGAATCAGGGAACCCTGGATCGGTTCCTCTGCCAAGGGAGAATTCCCCTTCTATTGTGTTAACAACTTTCACAAGTGTTTACAAGAATGAATGAATGAATCGTTGTGATTCAGTTACAGGGTATATATGCGCTAACTAACTAACTGCCTTCAAGCATCTACTAACTTCTTAGCTGTCATTTTACAATCTTTCTTCTAGAATACACTTTTAACTTGGGAACCTCTTGTTCCCTAACAATACCTCCCTCCCCTAAAAGAACCTTGTCCTCAAGGTCAAACTCAGGGAATTGCTCCTTGATAAAATTTGCTTCCTCCCAAGTGGCCTCCTCAAGAGACTTGTTCTGCCATTTGATTAGGAGTTGAGCTACGTGCTGGCCGTCTACAATGACTGTCCTGTTATCTACCACAGTTTCAGGCAGGGTATCTTCAGTTGCCAGTTGCATCTCTGGAGGCAAGGTAGGTTCCACCGGATGTTGTCCCACGACCTTCTTCAGTTGCGAGACATGAAAAGTAGGGTGCACCCTTGCGTTGTCAGGCAGTCTGAGCTTAAAAGCGGCTGATCCGAACTGTTGCAACACTTCAAATGGGCCAAAGTACCTAGCAGCCAACTTCGGATGCAGTTTGGGACCCAGACTTCCTTGTCTGTGGGGTCTGACTTTGAGGTAGACCCAATCTCCCACTTTAATCTTGCTAGGCTTTCTATGACGATCAGCAAAGCCTTTCATGTGATTTTGAGCTCTGCTCAAATGGTATTTAAGCTGGCGCAATGCTTCATCTCTGTCCATTAAGTCCTGCCTAACTGATTCCACAATTATTTCACCCGGAACAAATTTTGTGAACGAAGGGGGGGATCTGCCATAGACCAACTCAAATGGGGTGCATTTCGCGGATGCTTGAAAACTGGTATTAAACCAGAATTCAGCCCAGTGAAGAAAGTCTGCCCACAACTTAGGCTGCTCTGCAGAAAAACATCTGAGATAAGTCTCCAAGGTCCTGTTCGTCACTTCAGTTTGTCCATCCGATTCCGGGTGATAAGCAATGCTCATGCGCAGCTGAGTGCCCTGTTTCTTAAAAATTTCTTGCCAAAAGTTGCTTATAAACGTTGGGTCTCTATCACTAACAATGGAGGCAGGGATCCCATGAAGCCGAATAATCTCCTTAGCAAATATATCAGCTAATGACTTGGCTGTGTATGGATGTTTAAGAGGGATAAAATGGGCATATTTACTCAATCTGTCAACAATAACCCAAATGGTATCAAATCCTTTAGATCTAGGGAGTCGGGTAATAAAATCCATGCTAATGTCCTCCCAAATAGCATTTGGAATTGGCAAGGGTTGTAGGAGGCCTTGGGGAGATGCAGCCATATATTTACTCCGCTGACATATATGACAAGAAGCTACAAAGTCAGTAATTGTACCTTTCATCCCTTGCCAGTATAGAGATTGCGCAATCCACCGGTAAGTCCTGTAAATTCCAGAGTGTCCTCCAGTGGGAGTGGTATGGAATTCCTGTAAAAGTTTCGGAATCCAAGCTGAATCTGCGGTTAACACTAATCGCCCTTTAAAATACAGTTTCTGCTGCTCAATGGTGTAATGAGGATGGCTATTCGGGTCCTTTTCCACATCAGTCCAGATTTTCATCAACCCTTCATTGGCCTTCACTTTTGCTGATATAGCTTCGTGGTCAACCCAAAATGGTTTAGAGATCGCAGTTATCTCCATCTCCTCTTCACCTTTTCTAGACAAGGCATCAGCCACTTTGTTTGAAGCACCAGTCTTGTAGACAATTTCAAAGTCATATCCCAGCAACTTGGCCAGCCAATTTTGTTGGTTCTGAGTAGTGATTCTCTGCTCCGAAAGAAATTTCAGACTCTTTTGGTTAGAAAATACAATAAATTTTCTTCCAATCAAATATGGTCTCCAATGTTGAATTGCAAGTACCAACGCCATCAATTCTTTTTCATAAACCGATTTGGACAGAGCGGACTGTGAAATTGCTTTACTAAAATAAGCAATAGGTCGTTTCCCTTGGGATAAAACCGCTCCAATTCCTCTGCCCGAAGCATCACATTCTATGGCAAAAGGAAGAGTAAAGTCAAGAAGAGCCAAGACCGGCGCGGTTGTGACAGCTTGCTGCATTCGTCTGAAAGCAGTTTCTGCCTCATTACTCCACACAAAAGCACCCTTCTTCAATAAGTCAGTTAGTGGCCTTGCTATCCGTCCATAATCCCTCACAAATCGTCTATAATATCCTGTCAACCCAAGGAACCCCCTAACTGCCTTTACATCCTTCAGAATGGGCCATAATGGAGGACACTTTCTACCTTTTGAGGATCCATGGAAACCCCTTCATGGGAAATAATATGCCCCAAGTAATCAATTCTTTTCTTTCCAAAACTGCACTTCTTTTGGTTAGCATAGTATTGAGCATTCTGTAAAGCTCCTAATACTATTGCTAAATGTTCCAAATGTTCCTCCCAATTTTTGCTATGTACCAATATGTCGTCAAAGAAGACCAAAACAAATTTTCTGAGGTATGGCTGCAGCAAAGAATTCATAGCACATTAAAACGTAGCCGGAGCATTCGTTAGCCCAAAAGGCATCACAATGAATTCGTAATGTCCTTGGTGTGTTCTAAAAGCTGTTTTTGGAATATCATCATGAAACATTCTAATTTGGTGGTAACCGGCTCTCAAATCTATTTTAGAGAAAAATGATGCTCCTTGTAATTCATCCAGTAATTCTTCAATGACAGGGATAGGGTACTTATCTGGAATCGTCGCTTTGTTAAGGGCCCGATAATCAACACAAAACCTCCAGCTGCCATCCTTCTTTTTCACCAAAATCACAGGGCTTGAAAACGGGCTGCTACTGGCTTGAATGATGCCAGATTCCAGCATCTCTGTCACTAACTTTTCAATTTCATTTTTCTGTACGTGAGGGTATCTGTAAGGCCGTACATTAATCGGATCAGTTCTAGCCTTGAGTGGGATATGATGATCCACTCCTCTACAAGGCGGAAGCCCTGTTGGAACTTCAAACACCTTTGCAAACCGCTGCAGCAGTTTTTGTAACTGCCTCTCCTCTGCAGACTGTTCAACTGGCCCGTCCTCCTTTTTTTTAGTAGTTAATTCACCTTGACTGAGTAGACAACAAAACAACACTGATGCTGATTCTACCTCAGCCAATTTCTGCATTGACTTCACAGAAATTTGTGGGTTTGACAAATTAGGATCCCCCTGTAAAGATACAACACCTGAAGGCTGCACGAAAGTCAAGCTAGAGGCGCTCCAATCCGCGAGGACTTTGCCCAAGGTAGCCAACCAAGCCACGCCCAGAATGACATCAATACCTCCCAATTCAAACACATAAAAATCAGCCTCCACCTTATATTCATCCAGCGTGATCTGCAGCTTTTCACAGTAACCCTCCGTTTGTTTCTGAAACCCATCTCCTAACCTGACTTCGTAAGAGCTCTCATTGGTAATAGGCAGCTGCAATTTTTGTACAACATGCCTTCCAATAAAATTGTGACTTGCTCCACTATCCACCAAAACAGTAACCTTCTCCCCATTAATTGTCCCTAACAACTTAATCGTTCTCGGACGAGCAATACCTGTAGCAGAGCAGAGAGAAATTTCCAATTGTTTAAATTCCAATCGTTCCCCATCCATGCTGCCACTCCAGTTGTCCTCTTCTGTTTCTAGTACAAGGCATTCGCGCTCCACTTCCTCCTGTTCATCCTCGCCCAGGATCATTATCCTCAAGTTTTTGGCAGGACAACGATGGCCTGGCGAAAATGTGTCACCACACCTATAGCACTTCCCTTCCACCTTGCGCCTCATATACTCATTGTGAGGAAGTAATCTAGTCCTTACTGGTCCAGTAGTTGTTGAAAGACTGCTACCTGCAGGGCCTTTTCCCAGAATTCCTTTCTGCTCAATTCCTCCCCGGTCTGACGAGGCTGTTGTTGCAACCGAACTTGAAGCAGTTGCAGTACTCCTTGGGCTTGTGTAGGTAGTGGCAGCCACCTTGAACTGGGACTGGGAGTTATGGCCGAAATTGCTCTTGCCACGACAATCCCCCGAATTCGTGGACAAACGCAGGTCGTCCTCGAACCCAATAGCCAAATCCATCGCAACCGAGAGATCCTGAGGATCATGAATCCGAACCTTGCTTTTGATCTCTGGTTTCAAGCCTCCCATGAAATACCCCAACGCCTGTTCCTCCTCCATGGACTCAGTTCTGGCGATCAGAGCCTCAAAGTTGCGCACGTATTCTTCCACGGACCCCTCCTGACGTAACGTTGCCAGCCTCTCAAAGACACTTCCCCCTAATCGATCCCCAAATCTGCGAATCAAGGCCATCGTGAATGCGTCCCACGAAGCATTAGGGTTTTTCTGTTTCCAAAACCGAAACCAATGAATGGCGGCTCCATCCATACTGACAAACGCTAATTGTAGCTTCTCTTTCGCCGCGATTTGATGCACTTCAAAGAACTTCTCCGCCCGGGCGATCCAACCGATTGGGTCACCACCTTCGAAACTCGGTAACTCCACCTTCTTGAACCATTTCTTGTTCGATTCGCGTTTTCCTTCGTCGTCTTTATTCTGCGGCGACTTCTGTTTGGTAGACGCATGATCATCGTCGTCATCGGACTCCCAATTCAAACCTTGATGTTCCATCCATTTCTTGAGCAATTTCTGAACTTCGCTGGGGTAGGTTACTGATTCCTTCAATTCCTCTAGAGTGTTGGTGTGCTGTGACGCCAATTTCTTGAGGAACCCCATCGATGCCTCCAAAGTTTCTACACGCGACTCCATTGCTGCGATTGAACAATGGTACCGACTCGAGAAAACGGCAGGATCGGACCACTTTGATAGATTTCAATAGACGGAGAGAAGAAAGAGAGAGAAAAGAGAGGAAAGAGATGAGAAAGAATCAGGGAACCCTGGATCGGTTCCTCTGCCAAGGGAGAATTCCCCTTCTATTGTGTTAACAACTTTCACAAGTGTTTACAAGAATGAATGAATGAATGAATCATTGTGATTCAGTTACAGGGTATATATGCGCTAACTAACTAACTAACTGCCTTCAAGCATCTACTAACTTCTTAGCTGTCATTTTACAATCTTTCTTCTAGAATACACTTTTAACTTGGGAACCTCTTGTTCCCTAACACAAACCTTACGATTGTGCCAATGCTATATCTGTGTGCGCGCGCTCCAGCTTATTATTTGGACCCATGTGTGGTGGAAGTGGGATACTCACATTAACGACATGGTTTACTTTCCATTTTGATATGAATTAAGCAACTTCAACTAGGAGTTTCGGTTAGTTATTTAAGTTATTAAAATAGATAACTAAATAAATACTAACACAATAAGAGGATTTGTGAGGATGATCGTGACTAATTCAAAAAATTGTATTAAAAGAATATAGATGGTAATACTTTTTGAAACAAAGGGATATTAGAGTTAGTAAGTTAGGGCATTAAGAGGATTAAGCCATAGTTTGAGTAAAAAATGAATGGATACGAGGGACAAGATCTTCCTTATGAAAACCTTGATTAATTGAACTAAGGTAGAAATAATTTATTTTGTAGATATTTTAAACCAAATGGTTGGTCTAGATTTATTCATACTATTCTTTTTACCAAAGTTTAATTATCTGGTTGTTAGTTTAAGTGACCCATAAGATAGGAGAAGATCAAATTGAGATATCTGTACAAATAAATTAATTGAGCAGTGTTTGGTTATGGCTTTAGAATGTTTTAATTATTTAAATACGTGCCTGCGAGCCTTTTTTTTTAAATTAAATTTTAGCGACTTGTGAGTTGTGATCAGATGTAATTTAAATACGCCCTCTTTGTCGTGATTTATTTTATTTTATTTTCTTGAGGCCATAACCAGTTCGCTACTCCTTATATTATTTATGTATGCGATGCATGACATTATTAGAATTTATACATATTGATGTATGTCAAGTATGTTGTTTGAATGTATGATGGCATGTATATGTATGGTTATGGTTATTTGCCATGAATGTATTGGTTGAATATGTATGATAATGTTGGGAAATACCAACACTATTTCCTTCCTCTTGTTAACTCAATATAGGAACTTAGCGGAAATGAAATTTTTGACGTAGAAAACTCTTTCAACACTTTGTATCCCTTCCTCTCTCCCTTTCACCCCACTCTCTCTTGTTCCATCCCCCTCTCTCTCACTCCCACTCTCCCCCTCTCCCTCTCTATCTCTCTCTCTCCCCTCGCTATCTCTCTCCCATTCTATCTTATCTCTCTCTTGCTCTCTCTCCCCTTTTAGCGTTCTCTTTCTCTCGCTCTCTCACTCCTTTATCGTTCTCTTTCTCGCTCTCTCTCTCACTCCCCCTCACTTGCTCTCTTGCTCTCACTCTCTCTCTCCCCCCACTCTTCCTCTTCTCACACTCTCTCCTGCTCTCTCTCTCCCCTCTTTCTCATTCTCTCACTTTTTCCTCCTCTCTCTCTCGTCCCTCTTTCTCATCGTGCTCTCGCTCTCCCTCCCACTTCCCTCTAGTTCTCTTCTCTCCTTTTTGTTGCTTTCTCTCCCTCTCACACTCTTCCTCTTTCTCTCCCTCTCTCTCTCATACTTGTTTTGCCCCTCTCTTTTTCTCTTCCTCTACCTCCCTTTTTCTCTCTCCTCTTGCTTGCTCATTCGCCCCTCCCTCTCATCAACTCCCTCTCTTGTTTCCCCCCTCTTGTAGGTAACAAGATGAAACACAAGAAGGGGGGGTTGAATTGTGTTTCTAAGCTTTTAAAACTTTTCGCAAATGTTGGACGCTGGCTGTTAAAAACGTTGGACGCACAGCTTAGTTCAAATATTGGACGCACAGTGTTTTCTGAAATATTTGACGCACAGAGTGCTTAAAACACTGGACGCACAGAATTGTAAAATATTGGACGCACAAAAGATTGGACGCTGAGGCTTCCCTCTTAGTTTAAAAACCTGTTTTCTTTGTGCGATTGAAGGTGTATGAAAAACTTGTTTAAACAAAATCAATTCAATCCCCTTGGTTAGTAATAAGCACAGATATAATAAGAGATAAGGGAAAGAAGAAATAACACAAGTTTTTATACTGGTTCACCCTTTCCTAAGAGCTACGTCCAGTCCCCTCAAACTAGAGAGATTTCACTATCAATCCAGATAGGTACAAGTATTCTTTGCACACAGCCTCTTCAGGCTAAAACCCAAGTATTCTTTGCACACAGCCTCTCCAGGCTAAAACCCAAGTATTCTTTGCACACAGCCTCTCCAGGCTAAAACCCAAGTATTCTTTGCACACAGCCTCTCCAGGCTAAAACCCAAGTATTCTTTGGACGCAGCCTCTTCAGGCTAAAACACAAGTATTCTTTGGACACAGCCTCTTCAGGCTAAAACAAGTATTCTTTGAACACAGCCTCTTCAGGCTAAACAACTCAGCAGAGTTTTGATTCAAGTGCTGTCTAACTCACACAAGTGAGGATATGAAATCTAAAGCACTTTGAGAGTTAAGCAAACTCTCTTTTACAAGAAGAAAGAAAATATAAGACTTTCTATACAGAGTATGATAAATTGCACAGCAGTTCAGCTCTTTCTTTTTCGTTTTCAGTCTCTTGTATTCTTCTTCTTGCTTCTCGGTATTTATAGGCTTTGATGAAGCTTCAGACTTGTTCTTCGAATAGCTCAGCTTCAGCCTTCATAATATTACCGTTCTCTAATAGCATTTAATGCTATTTTCCCGTTGCTCTGAGGAGATCTACTTCTTTGTGCATGTCTGCGTTTCTTTCTCCCAAATCAGAAGCAACCTGTACTCAAAGTCTCAATTGTACAGTGGTTAATAATAATATCTTATTGAGACAGAGAGAATACACTGTGTAAAGCAGAAAGGTGTGTTCAGAGATCTATAGAGTAGTTAAAAGTACATTCTCTCTCTTAGTACACTTTCCACAGTACTTTATGCTTTTCAGAAGTACATTCACATACGTTGACAAAGATGTACAGAAAGCATTGTGTACAGCTATTTATTTCAAATCATTTGCTCAATAAATATGTTTCATATTAAATGCATGAGCAATAAATAGCATGTAATGGACTCTGCGTTTTGGACGCAGCATATAGAATCTATTGGACGCATACCTTTGCACTTACCAATTTGCACAGAACTCATGCAAACATTGGACGCATCTTTATGCTTACCAATCTATTCCATTTGAATGCAAGGCAGTATTGGACTTTTACCATTTCCATTGGACGCAAAGTTGATTGTTGTACATTTGTTCTTCTGCTTCATTGGACGCAGAACAATTGTTTGATGTACCTTTGTCAATCTGCTTCCTTGTGCTCCATTGGACGCAAAGCAATATTGTTGTCCTTCTCATTTATTGGACGCAGAACAGTGCTTGAGTAACTCTGACTTCATTGGACGCAGAGCAGTTCTTTTGTTTGTTCAGTTTCATTGGACGCAGAGTTGCACTCTTGCTCACACTGAACATTGGACTTTTTTCCTTCATGCTCACTGAATCTGTTCCTTTGCAAATCATTGGACTCATACTGCAATTCTGCTTCTTATACAAACATTGGACTCTGCCAGTATTGCCTTGTTCTTATCATTGGACTTATGCCAGTCTTGCTCTATTGGACGCTTACTGATTCTGCTTCTTTGGAAAACATTGGACGCAGAAAGTAGCGTGTCTTCAAGACTTGATTTCTTCTACTTCTGCGATTCTGCTTCTTCAGAAGACATTGGACGCAGAACTTTGTTCTTGCCTTGTGCTGATTTATTGGACGCACAACATTGCTTGCCTTTGCGCTGAAACATTGGACGCAGAACTCTTCCTTCTGCTCAAACATTGGACGCAGAACTTTTGTGTCCATTTCAGTGCCAACATTGGACGCAAAACTCTTGTGTCCATTCCAGTGCCAACATTGGACGCAAGGCTCACTTTGAATGCCAGCCAATGTCATGAAGAACTTATTGGACGCAGACTGCAATCAGCTTAGTTAGGCAGCATTTATACATTGTACAGCTTAATACAAATTGATTATCCTTTGTAAAAACCTTAATACATTTTGTTATCATCAAAACCATAAAATCACTTAGGGAGTTTTTGTATTAAAAACACTTTTAACCAATTTGGTTCCAACAATCTCCCCCTTTTTGATGATGACAAACATTATTAAGTTTTACAAACAATAAAGCATATAAACCAAAATCAGTCAGTAAAAACAGAAATTTTCTAAGGGAAACTCCCCCTGAGATAAACATCTCAGATTTTCCTTACTCTTCTCCCCCTGAGATAAACATCTCATGGTTTTTGATATTCAATATACTTAGAGTACCTGAAAATTTCTTTTACTCATAGAAACAAGATTAGTCCACAAATAGCTTATCAAAATAACAACATGGTAATAAGACTAATGCAATCAGACTTAATCTTTCTCCCCTTTTATCAAAAACTTTCCCCTTTTAGTCAAGATATAAAAACTTAATCCCATTCTTTCTCCCCCTTTTGTCATCAGGCAAAAAGGTTCATAGAACATCATAGTCCAAAGAGAGTTTTAAAAAAAAACTTGGAGCTTTTAAAAACAGAAACCTCTTTAAAACTGAAAAAAAACTTTTTCTTCTCCCCTTTTCTAAACAAGCTTTCTCAAACAAAAATGATTTTAGAAAAGATGCCAAACGAAGAGAAATCTGAATCAAGTTTATAGAGAAAACAGAAGTTTTTCTTGAAAGCTTGAATAATCATCAAACTGAAAAGATACTGCAAAGCATTTGTAAGAAACCAACTGTAAGATATATCTTTATGAAAAAAATTGGACTCAGCGTGGGATTACTAAGAGGTGAAAGCTTTCTTTTTAAAAAAAATTCTAAGTCTCAAATAGACTGTCGTGTCCTATTGGACTCTAGTCACATTGGACTCAGACTCAACTTAAACATATTGGACGCTAAACATCAGTCTTTTATAAAGTGCATATTCAAATGCTTCCTTATAAAAATGAATCTATCTACAGAGAGGGGTTTTGTAAATATTTCTGCCCATTGATTTTCAGTGCTAACAAACTGAATATCAAATGTTCCCTTCTGCACATAGTCTCTAATAAAATGATGTTTAATTTCTATATGCTTAGCTCTTGAGTGTAAGATTGGGTTCTTAGATAAATTGATTGCAGCAGTATTATCACAAAGAACAGAAATCTTACTCTCAAATATGTTGTAGTCCTCCAGTATTGGACGCATCACAGTTTTCCTGCGTCTGGTCCATCTTCTTCACTCTTAGGTGATCTTAAGCTTTAGGTCTTGGAACATAGACCTTTCTCCTGTTATGTGTAGTAAGCAGCCACTGTCCAGGTGCCATGACTGGAGTTGTCTTCCTCCCATCAAGCATATCTGCAACAGGAATTATCATACTTTTTGGTACCCAGATTGACTTGGGTCCTTTCATGTTAGTCCTTGGTCTGCGTCCAGGCTTGTTCCATTTATTATGGAAGCATGTCGATGTGACATGTCCAGCCTTTCCACAGTATCCACAGTATATATTAAATTTTGATGGACTCTTGGAAAACTTTGGTTTCGGTTTTTCATAACCCAAACCACTTTTGTCATCAGGTTTTCTCTGAATTTTTAAAATCTTATTGAGTTTTTCAGAGCTGCTGACAAACTTGGACAAACGTCCAGTGAGTTCATCTACTTCTTGTTGAAGTACTTGTACTTCACAGGAAGTATTGGACTCAGACTTCTTTGGAGATTCTTCTTTCAATTGACTTACTTGAAGTCTTAAATGTTCATTATCCGATTTGAGTACATTGTTTTCTAAAATAAGTTTTTCGAAATCTTTGTTTATTTGAGAAAACTTTTTCTTTAATAATCTGTACTCATCAGATAAGATAGATGAATCTCTAAGAAGATCATCAAAATTATTGCTTAATTCAGAGTAGGAAATTACCTCTTCTTCATCCTCACTGTCAGTTGAGGATAGACTTGCCTTTAGGCAGAGATTAGCTTCTTCTTTATCCTCATCATCAGAGGAGTCATCAAGATCCTCCCATGTTGCCATGAGACCTTTCTTCTTCTTGAAGAACTTCTTCTTTGTTCTTTCTGCCTCAGGACAATCTGACATGTAGTGGCCTGGTTTCTTGCATCCATAGCACACCACTGGACTTTCTTCCTTTTGGTCAGCTTCCAGTTGTGGAAATCTTCTGTTAAAATGCTTCCTTCTGAAGCCACCTTTTCTGTTCCACATGGCCTTCAGCTTCTTGGAGATGAATGAAAGTTCATCTTCATTTGAGTCTTCTTCTCCTTGTGAGCTGCATGATTCTTCATCAGAATCATTTGCCTTCAATGCTTTGGAGGTGCTCCCTCTATGAGCTTTAAGAGCAATGGACTTTGCTCTTTTCTCGGTTCCCTCTTCATTCAGCTCAAGCTCATGTACTTTGAGTGAGCCTAGAAGATTTTCTAAAGCAAGAGTGGAAAGATCCTTTGCTTCTTGTATTGCAGTTACCTTGGGTCTCCATTGTTTTGGCAGACTCCTTAGGATTTTCCTGATATGCTCCTGGGTTGTGTAGATTTTTCCCAAGGACCTCAGGTTGTTAATGATTGTTTGGAATCTTCCAAACATCTGGTCAATGGTCTCGTGATCCTCCATTTTGAATAGTTCATATTGATGAACTAGCATGCTGATTTTGGACTCACGAACCTGAGTTGATCCTTCATGTGCCAAAGCTAGAGTGTCCCACATCTCCTTGGCAGTAGTGCAGCTGTGCACCTTGTCATATTCTGACTTAGAAATGGCACACATCAGATAGTGTCTTGCTCTTGAGTTCAGCTGGAATCTTGTTCTCTGATCTTGTGTCCACTGAGCTCTTGGTACTGGTTGACCTGCTTCATTTACTGGAGCAGTGTAACCAGTTTCAACAACATCCCACAAATCTATATTCTGCGCATCAAAGAATGTGATCATTCTTTGCTTCCAGTAATCATATTCGTTGCCATTGAACAGTGGTGGTCTGTTCACAGCCTGTCCTTCATTCTCCATGGATCTTGCTTTCTCTTCACTGTTAAGTGCTCAACCCCTTAGAAACCAGGCTCTGATACCAACTGTAGGTAACAAGATGAAACACAAGAAGGGGGGGTTGAATTGTGTTTCTAAGCTTTTAAAACTTTTCGCAAATGTTGGACGCTGGCTGTTAAAAACGTTGGACGCACAGCTTAGTTCAAATATTGGACGCACAGTGTTTTCTGAAATATTGGACGCACAGAGTGCTTAAAACACTGGACGCACAGAATTGTAAAATATTGGACGCACAAAAGATTGGACGCTGAGGCTTCCCTCTTAGTTTAAAAACCTGTTTTCTTTGTGCGATTGAAGGTGTATGAAAAACTTGTTTAAACAAAATCAATTCAATCCCCTTGGTTAGTAATAAGCACAGATATAATAAGAGATAAGGGAAAGAAGAAATAACACAAGTTTTTATACTGGTTCACCCTTTCCTAAGAGCTACGTCCAGTCCCCTCAAACTAGAGAGATTTCACTATCAATCCAGATAGGTACAAGTATTCTTTGCACACAGCCTCTTCAGGCTAAAACCCAAGTATTCTTTGCACACAGCCTCTCCAGGCTAAAACCCAAGTATTCTTTGCACACAGCCTCTCCAGGCTAAAACCCAAGTATTCTTTGCACACAGCCTCTCCAGGCTAAAACCCAAGTATTCTTTGGACGCAGCCTCTTCAGGCTAAAACACAAGTATTCTTTGGACACAGCCTCTTCAGGCTAAAACAAGTATTCTTTGAACACAGCCTCTTCAGGCTAAACAACTCAGCAGAGTTTTGATTCAAGTGCTGTCTAACTCACACAAGTGAGGATATGAAATCTAAAGCACTTTGAGAGTTAAGCAAACTCTCTTTTACAAGAAGAAAGAAAATATAAGACTTTCTATACAGAGTATGATAAATTGCACAGCAGTTCAGCTCTTTCTTTTTCGTTTTCAGTCTCTTGTATTCTTCTTCTTGCTTCTCGGTATTTATAGGCTTTGATGAAGCTTCAGACTTGTTCTTCGAATAGCTCAGCTTCAGCCTTCATAATATTACCGTTCTCTAATAGCATTTAATGCTATTTTCCCGTTGCTCTGAGGAGATCTACTTCTTTGTGCATGTCTGCGTTTCTTTCTCCCAAATCAGAAGCAACCTGTACTCAAAGTCTCAATTGTACAGTGGTTAATAATAATATCTTATTGAGACAGAGAGAATACACTGTGTAAAGCAGAAAGGTGTGTTCAGAGATCTATAGAGTAGTTAAAAGTACATTCTCTCTCTTAGTACACTTTCCACAGTACTTTATGCTTTTCAGAAGTACATTCACATACGTTGACAAAGATGTACAGAAAGCATTGTGTACAGCTATTTATTTCAAATCATTTGCTCAATAAATATGTTTCATATTAAATGCATGAGCAATAAATAGCATGTAATGGACTCTGCGTTTTGGACGCAGCATATAGAATCTATTGGACGCATACCTTTGCACTTACCAATTTGCACAGAACTCATGCAAACATTGGACGCATCTTTATGCTTACCAATCTATTCCATTTGAATGCAAGGCAGTATTGGACTTTTACCATTTCCATTGGACGCAAAGTTGATTGTTGTACATTTGTTCTTCTGCTTCATTGGACGCAGAACAATTGTTTGATGTACCTTTGTCAATCTGCTTCCTTGTGCTCCATTGGACGCAAAGCAATATTGTTGTCCTTCTCATTTATTGGACGCAGAACAGTGCTTGAGTAACTCTGACTTCATTGGACGCAGAGCAGTTCTTTTGTTTGTTCAGTTTCATTGGACGCAGAGTTGCACTCTTGCTCACACTGAACATTGGACTTTTTTCCTTCATGCTCACTGAATCTGTTCCTTTGCAAATCATTGGACTCATACTGCAATTCTGCTTCTTATACAAACATTGGACTCTGCCAGTATTGCCTTGTTCTTATCATTGGACTTATGCCAGTCTTGCTCTATTGGACGCTTACTGATTCTGCTTCTTTGGAAAACATTGGACGCAGAAAGTAGCGTGTCTTCAAGACTTGATTTCTTCTACTTCTGCGATTCTGCTTCTTCAGAAGACATTGGACGCAGAACTTTGTTCTTGCCTTGTGCTGATTTATTGGACGCACAACATTGCTTGCCTTTGCGCTGAAACATTGGACGCAGAACTCTTCCTTCTGCTCAAACATTGGACGCAGAACTTTTGTGTCCATTTCAGTGCCAACATTGGACGCAAAACTCTTGTGTCCATTCCAGTGCCAACATTGGACGCAAGGCTCACTTTGAATGCCAGCCAATGTCATGAAGAACTTATTGGACGCAGACTGCAATCAGCTTAGTTAGGCAGCATTTATACATTGTACAGCTTAATACAAATTGATTATCCTTTGTAAAAACCTTAATACATTTTGTTATCATCAAAACCATAAAATCACTTAGGGAGTTTTTGTATTAAAAACACTTTTAACCAATTTGGTTCCAACAATCTCCCCCTTTTTGATGATGACAAACATTATTAAGTTTTACAAACAATAAAGCATATAAACCAAAATCAGTCAGTAAAAACAGAAATTTTCTAAGGGAAACTCCCCCTGAGATAAACATCTCAGATTTTCCTTACTCTTCTCCCCCTGAGATAAACATCTCATGGTTTTTGATATTCAATATACTTAGAGTACCTGAAAATTTCTTTTACTCATAGAAACAAGATTAGTCCACAAATAGCTTATCAAAATAACAACATGGTAATAAGACTAATGCAATCAGACTTAATCTTTCTCCCCTTTTATCAAAAACTTTCCCCTTTTAGTCAAGATATAAAAACTTAATCCCATTCTTTCTCCCCCTTTTGTCATCAGGCAAAAAGGTTCATAGAACATCATAGTCCAAAGAGAGTTTTAAAAAAAAACTTGGAGCTTTTAAAAACAGAAACCTCTTTAAAACTGAAAAAAAACTTTTTCTTCTCCCCTTTTCTAAACAAGCTTTCTCAAACAAAAATGATTTTAGAAAAGATGCCAAACGAAGAGAAATCTGAATCAAGTTTATAGAGAAAACAGAAGTTTTTCTTGAAAGCTTGAATAATCATCAAACTGAAAAGATACTGCAAAGCATTTGTAAGAAACCAACTGTAAGATATATCTTTATGAAAAAAATTGGACTCAGCGTGGGATTACTAAGAGGTGAAAGCTTTCTTTTTAAAAAAAATTCTAAGTCTCAAATAGACTGTCGTGTCCTATTGGACTCTAGTCACATTGGACTCAGACTCAACTTAAGCATATTGGACGCTAAACATCAGTCTTTTATAAAGTGCATATTCAAATGCTTCCTTATAAAAATGAATCTATCTACAGAGAGGGGTTTTGTAAATATTTCTGCCCATTGATTTTCAGTGCTAACAAACTGAATATCAAATGTTCCCTTCTGCACATAGTCTCTAATAAAATGATGTTTAATTTCTATATGCTTAGCTCTTGAGTGTAAGATTGGGTTCTTAGATAAATTGATTGCAGCAGTATTATCACAAAGAACAGAAATCTTACTCTCAAATATGTTGTAGTCCTCCAGTATTGGACGCATCACAGTTTTCCTGCGTCTGGTCCATCTTCTTCACTCTTAGGTGATCTTAAGCTTTAGGTCTTGGAACATAGACCTTTCTCCTGTTATGTGTAGTAAGCAGCCACTGTCCAGGTGCCATGACTGGAGTTGTCTTCCTCCCATCAAGCATATCTGCAACAGGAATTATCATACTTTTTGGTACCCAGATTGACTTGGGTCCTTTCATGTTAGTCCTTGGTCTGCGTCCAGGCTTGTTCCATTTATTATGGAAGCATGTCGATGTGACATGTCCAGCCTTTCCACAGTATCCACAGTATATATTAAATTTTGATGGACTCTTGGAAAACTTTGGTTTCGGTTTTTCATAACCCAAACCACTTTTGTCATCAGGTTTTCTCTGAATTTTTAAAATCTTATTGAGTTTTTCAGAGCTGCTGACAAACTTGGACAAACGTCCAGTGAGTTCATCTACTTCTTGTTGAAGTACTTGTACTTCACAGGAAGTATTGGACTCAGACTTCTTTGGAGATTCTTCTTTCAATTGACTTACTTGAAGTCTTAAATGTTCATTATCCGATTTGAGTACATTGTTTTCTAAAATAAGTTTTTCGAAATCTTTGTTTATTTGAGAAAACTTTTTCTTTAATAATCTGTACTCATCAGATAAGATAGATGAATCTCTAAGAAGATCATCAAAATTATTGCTTAATTCAGAGTAGGAAATTACCTCTTCTTCATCCTCACTGTCAGTTGAGGATAGACTTGCCTTTAGGCAGAGATTAGCTTCTTCTTTATCCTCATCATCAGAGGAGTCATCAAGATCCTCCCATGTTGCCATGAGACCTTTCTTCTTCTTGAAGAACTTCTTCTTTGTTCTTTCTGCCTCAGGACAATCTGACATGTAGTGGCCTGGTTTCTTGCATCCATAGCACACCACTGGACTTTCTTCCTTTTGGTCAGCTTCCAGTTGTGGAAATCTTCTGTTAAAATGCTTCCTTCTGAAGCCACCTTTTCTGTTCCACATGGCCTTCAGCTTCTTGGAGATGAATGAAAGTTCATCTTCATTTGAGTCTTCTTCTCCTTGTGAGCTGCATGATTCTTCATCAGAATCATTTGCCTTCAATGCTTTGGAGGTGCTCCCTCTATGAGCTTTAAGAGCAATGGACTTTGCTCTTTTCTCGGTTCCCTCTTCATTCAGCTCAAGCTCATGTACTTTGAGTGAGCCTAGAAGATTTTCTAAAGCAAGAGTGGAAAGATCCTTTGCTTCTTGTATTGCAGTTACCTTGGGTCTCCATTGTTTTAGCAGACTCCTTAGGATTTTCCTGATATGCTCCTGGGTTGTGTAGATTTTTCCCAAGGACCTCAGGTTGTTAATGATTGTTTGGAATCTTCCAAACATCTGGTCAATGGTCTCGTGATCCTCCATTTTGAATAGTTCATATTGATGAACTAGCATGCTGATTTTGGACTCACGAACCTGAGTTGATCCTTCATGTGCCAAAGCTAGAGTGTCCCACATCTCCTTGGCAGTAGTGCAGCTGTGCACCTTGTCATATTCTGACTTAGAAATGGCACACATCAGATAGTGTCTTGCTCTTGAGTTCAGCTGGAATCTTGTTCTCTGATCTTGTGTCCACTGAGCTCTTGGTACTGGTTGACCTGCTTCATTTACTGGAGCAGTGTAACCAGTTTCAACAACATCCCACAAATCTATATTCTGCGCATCAAAGAATGTGATCATTCTTTGCTTCCAGTAATCATATTCGTTGCCATTGAACAGTGGTGGTCTGTTCACAGCCTGTCCTTCATTCTCCATGGATCTTGCTTTCTCTTCACTGTTAAGTGCTCAACCCCTTAGAAACCAGGCTCTGATACCAACTGTAGGTAACAAGATGAAACACAAGAAGGGGGGGTTGAATTGTGTTTCTAAGCTTTTAAAACTTTTCGCAAATGTTGGACGCTGGCTGTTAAAAACGTTGGACGCACAGCTTAGTTCAAATATTGGACGCACAGTGTTTTCTGAAATATTGGACGCACAGAGTGCTTAAAACACTGGACGCACAGAATTGTAAAATATTGGACGCACAAAAGATTGGACGCTGAGGCTTCCCTCTTAGTTTAAAAACCTGTTTTCTTTGTGCGATTGAAGGTGTATGAAAAACTTGTTTAAACAAAATCAATTCAATCCCCTTGGTTAGTAATAAGCACAGATATAATAAGAGATAAGGGAAAGAAGAAATAACACAAGTTTTTATACTGGTTCACCCTTTCCTAAGAGCTACGTCCAGTCCCCTCAAACTAGAGAGATTTCACTATCAATCCAGATAGGTACAAGTATTCTTTGCACACAGCCTCTTCAGGCTAAAACCCAAGTATTCTTTGCACACAGCCTCTCCAGGCTAAAACCCAAGTATTCTTTGCACACAGCCTCTCCAGGCTAAAACCCAAGTATTCTTTGCACACAGCCTCTCCAGGCTAAAACCCAAGTATTCTTTGGACGCAGCCTCTTCAGGCTAAAACACAAGTATTCTTTGGACACAGCCTCTTCAGGCTAAAACAAGTATTCTTTGAACACAGCCTCTTCAGGCTAAACAACTCAGCAGAGTTTTGATTCAAGTGCTGTCTAACTCACACAAGTGAGGATATGAAATCTAAAGCACTTTGAGAGTTAAGCAAACTCTCTTTTACAAGAAGAAAGAAAATATAAGACTTTCTATACAGAGTATGATAAATTGCACAGCAGTTCAGCTCTTTCTTTTTCGTTTTCAGTCTCTTGTATTCTTCTTCTTGCTTCTCGGTATTTATAGGCTTTGATGAAGCTTCAGACTTGTTCTTCGAATAGCTCAGCTTCAGCCTTCATAATATTACCGTTCTCTAATAGCATTTAATGCTATTTTCCCGTTGCTCTGAGGAGATCTACTTCTTTGTGCATGTCTGCGTTTCTTTCTCCCAAATCAGAAGCAACCTGTACTCAAAGTCTCAATTGTACAGTGGTTAATAATAATATCTTATTGAGACAGAGAGAATACACTGTGTAAAGCAGAAAGGTGTGTTCAGAGATCTATAGAGTAGTTAAAAGTACATTCTCTCTCTTAGTACACTTTCCACAGTACTTTATGCTTTTCAGAAGTACATTCACATACGTTGACAAAGATGTACAGAAAGCATTGTGTACAGCTATTTATTTCAAATCATTTGCTCAATAAATATGTTTCATATTAAATGCATGAGCAATAAATAGCATGTAATGGACTCTGCGTTTTGGACGCAGCATATAGAATCTATTGGACGCATACCTTTGCACTTACCAATTTGCACAGAACTCATGCAAACATTGGACGCATCTTTATGCTTACCAATCTATTCCATTTGAATGCAAGGCAGTATTGGACTTTTACCATTTCCATTGGACGCAAAGTTGATTGTTGTACATTTGTTCTTCTGCTTCATTGGACGCAGAACAATTGTTTGATGTACCTTTGTCAATCTGCTTCCTTGTGCTCCATTGGACGCAAAGCAATATTGTTGTCCTTCTCATTTATTGGACGCAGAACAGTGCTTGAGTAACTCTGACTTCATTGGACGCAGAGCAGTTCTTTTGTTTGTTCAGTTTCATTGGACGCAGAGTTGCACTCTTGCTCACACTGAACATTGGACTTTTTTCCTTCATGCTCACTGAATCTGTTCCTTTGCAAATCATTGGACTCATACTGCAATTCTGCTTCTTATACAAACATTGGACTCTGCCAGTATTGCCTTGTTCTTATCATTGGACTTATGCCAGTCTTGCTCTATTGGACGCTTACTGATTCTGCTTCTTTGGAAAACATTGGACGCAGAAAGTAGCGTGTCTTCAAGACTTGATTTCTTCTACTTCTGCGATTCTGCTTCTTCAGAAGACATTGGACGCAGAACTTTGTTCTTGCCTTGTGCTGATTTATTGGACGCACAACATTGCTTGCCTTTGCGCTGAAACATTGGACGCAGAACTCTTCCTTCTGCTCAAACATTGGACGCAGAACTTTTGTGTCCATTTCAGTGCCAACATTGGACGCAAAACTCTTGTGTCCATTCCAGTGCCAACATTGGACGCAAGGCTCACTTTGAATGCCAGCCAATGTCATGAAGAACTTATTGGACGCAGACTGCAATCAGCTTAGTTAGGCAGCATTTATACATTGTACAGCTTAATACAAATTGATTATCCTTTGTAAAAACCTTAATACATTTTGTTATCATCAAAACCATAAAATCACTTAGGGAGTTTTTGTATTAAAAACACTTTTAACCAATTTGGTTCCAACAATCTCCCCCTTTTTGATGATGACAAACATTATTAAGTTTTACAAACAATAAAGCATATAAACCAAAATCAGTCAGTAAAAACAGAAATTTTCTAAGGGAAACTCCCCCTGAGATAAACATCTCAGATTTTCCTTACTCTTCTCCCCCTGAGATAAACATCTCATGGTTTTTGATATTCAATATACTTAGAGTACCTGAAAATTTCTTTTACTCATAGAAACAAGATTAGTCCACAAATAGCTTATCAAAATAACAACATGGTAATAAGACTAATGCAATCAGACTTAATCTTTCTCCCCTTTTATCAAAAACTTTCCCCTTTTAGTCAAGATATAAAAACTTAATCCCATTCTTTCTCCCCCTTTTGTCATCAGGCAAAAAGGTTCATAGAACATCATAGTCCAAAGAGAGTTTTAAAAAAAAACTTGGAGCTTTTAAAAACAGAAACCTCTTTAAAACTGAAAAAAAACTTTTTCTTCTCCCCTTTTCTAAACAAGCTTTCTCAAACAAAAATGATTTTAGAAAAGATGCCAAACGAAGAGAAATCTGAATCAAGTTTATAGAGAAAACAGAAGTTTTTCTTGAAAGCTTGAATAATCATCAAACTGAAAAGATACTGCAAAGCATTTGTAAGAAACCAACTGTAAGATATATCTTTATGAAAAAAATTGGACTCAGCGTGGGATTACTAAGAGGTGAAAGCTTTCTTTTTAAAAAAAATTCTAAGTCTCAAATAGACTGTCGTGTCCTATTGGACTCTAGTCACATTGGACTCAGACTCAACTTAAGCATATTGGACGCTAAACATCAGTCTTTTATAAAGTGCATATTCAAATGCTTCCTTATAAAAATGAATCTATCTACAGAGAGGGGTTTTGTAAATATTTCTGCCCATTGATTTTCAGTGCTAACAAACTGAATATCAAATGTTCCCTTCTGCACATAGTCTCTAATAAAATGATGTTTAATTTCTATATGCTTAGCTCTTGAGTGTAAGATTGGGTTCTTAGATAAATTGATTGCAGCAGTATTATCACAAAGAACAGAAATCTTACTCTCAAATATGTTGTAGTCCTCCAGTATTGGACGCATCACAGTTTTCCTGCGTCTGGTCCATCTTCTTCACTCTTAGGTGATCTTAAGCTTTAGGTCTTGGAACATAGACCTTTCTCCTGTTATGTGTAGTAAGCAGCCACTGTCCAGGTGCCATGACTGGAGTTGTCTTCCTCCCATCAAGCATATCTGCAACAGGAATTATCATACTTTTTGGTACCCAGATTGACTTGGGTCCTTTCATGTTAGTCCTTGGTCTGCGTCCAGGCTTGTTCCATTTATTATGGAAGCATGTCGATGTGACATGTCCAGCCTTTCCACAGTATCCACAGTATATATTAAATTTTGATGGACTCTTGGAAAACTTTGGTTTCGGTTTTTCATAACCCAAACCACTTTTGTCATCAGGTTTTCTCTGAATTTTTAAAATCTTATTGAGTTTTTCAGAGCTGCTGACAAACTTGGACAAACGTCCAGTGAGTTCATCTACTTCTTGTTGAAGTACTTGTACTTCACAGGAAGTATTGGACTCAGACTTCTTTGGAGATTCTTCTTTCAATTGACTTACTTGAAGTCTTAAATGTTCATTATCCGATTTGAGTACATTGTTTTCTAAAATAAGTTTTTCGAAATCTTTGTTTATTTGAGAAAACTTTTTCTTTAATAATCTGTACTCATCAGATAAGATAGATGAATCTCTAAGAAGATCATCAAAATTATTGCTTAATTCAGAGTAGGAAATTACCTCTTCTTCATCCTCACTGTCAGTTGAGGATAGACTTGCCTTTAGGCAGAGATTAGCTTCTTCTTTATCCTCATCATCAGAGGAGTCATCAAGATCCTCCCATGTTGCCATGAGACCTTTCTTCTTCTTGAAGAACTTCTTCTTTGTTCTTTCTGCCTCAGGACAATCTGACATGTAGTGGCCTGGTTTCTTGCATCCATAGCACACCACTGGACTTTCTTCCTTTTGGTCAGCTTCCAGTTGTGGAAATCTTCTGTTAAAATGCTTCCTTCTGAAGCCACCTTTTCTGTTCCACATGGCCTTCAGCTTCTTGGAGATGAATGAAAGTTCATCTTCATTTGAGTCTTCTTCTCCTTGTGAGCTGCATGATTCTTCATCAGAATCATTTGCCTTCAATGCTTTGGAGGTGCTCCCTCTATGAGCTTTAAGAGCAATGGACTTTGCTCTTTTCTCGGTTCCCTCTTCATTCAGCTCAAGCTCATGTACTTTGAGTGAGCCTAGAAGATTTTCTAAAGCAAGAGTGGAAAGATCCTTTGCTTCTTGTATTGCAGTTACCTTGGGTCTCCATTGTTTTAGCAGACTCCTTAGGATTTTCCTGATATGCTCCTGGGTTGTGTAGATTTTTCCCAAGGACCTCAGGTTGTTAATGATTGTTTGGAATCTTCCAAACATCTGGTCAATGGTCTCGTGATCCTCCATTTTGAATAGTTCATATTGATGAACTAGCATGCTGATTTTGGACTCACGAACCTGAGTTGATCCTTCATGTGCCAAAGCTAGAGTGTCCCACATCTCCTTGGCAGTAGTGCAGCTGTGCACCTTGTCATATTCTGACTTAGAAATGGCACACATCAGATAGTGTCTTGCTCTTGAGTTCAGCTGGAATCTTGTTCTCTGATCTTGTGTCCACTGAGCTCTTGGTACTGGTTGACCTGCTTCATTTACTGGAGCAGTGTAACCAGTTTCAACAACATCCCACAAATCTATATTCTGCGCATCAAAGAATGTGATCATTCTTTGCTTCCAGTAATCATATTCGTTGCCATTGAACAGTGGTGGTCTGTTCACAGCCTGTCCTTCATTCTCCATGGATCTTGCTTTCTCTTCACTGTTAAGTGCTCAACCCCTTAGAAACCAGGCTCTGATACCAACTGTAGGTAACAAGATGAAACACAAGAAGGGGGGGTTGAATTGTGTTTCTAAGCTTTTAAAACTTTTCGCAAATGTTGGACGCTGGCTGTTAAAAACGTTGGACGCACAGCTTAGTTCAAATATTGGACGCACAGTGTTTTCTGAAATATTGGACGCACAGAGTGCTTAAAACACTGGACGCACAGAATTGTAAAATATTGGACGCACAAAAGATTGGACGCTGAGGCTTCCCTCTTAGTTTAAAAACCTGTTTTCTTTGTGCGATTGAAGGTGTATGAAAAACTTGTTTAAAACAAAATCAATTCAATCCCCTTGGTTAGTAATAAGCACAGATATAATAAGAGATAAGGGAAAGAAGAAATAACACAAGTTTTTATACTGGTTCACCCTTTCCTAAGAGCTACGTCCAGTCCCCTCAAACTAGAGAGATTTCACTATCAATCCAGATAGGTACAAGTATTCTTTGCACACAGCCTCTTCAGGCTAAAACCCAAGTATTCTTTGCACACAGCCTCTCCAGGCTAAAACCCAAGTATTCTTTGCACACAGCCTCTCCAGGCTAAAACCCAAGTATTCTTTGCACACAGCCTCTCCAGGCTAAAACCCAAGTATTCTTTGGACGCAGCCTCTTCAGGCTAAAACACAAGTATTCTTTGGACACAGCCTCTTCAGGCTAAAACAAGTATTCTTTGAACACAGCCTCTTCAGGCTAAACAACTCAGCAGAGTTTTGATTCAAGTGCTGTCTAACTCACACAAGTGAGGATATGAAATCTAAAGCACTTTGAGAGTTAAGCAAACTCTCTTTTACAAGAAGAAAGAAAATATAAGACTTTCTATACAGAGTATGATAAATTGCACAGCAGTTCAGCTCTTTCTTTTTCGTTTTCAGTCTCTTGTATTCTTCTTCTTGCTTCTCGGTATTTATAGGCTTTGATGAAGCTTCAGACTTGTTCTTCGAATAGCTCAGCTTCAGCCTTCATAATATTACCGTTCTCTAATAGCATTTAATGCTATTTTCCCGTTGCTCTGAGGAGATCTACTTCTTTGTGCATGTCTGCGTTTCTTTCTCCCAAATCAGAAGCAACCTGTACTCAAAGTCTCAATTGTACAGTGGTTAATAATAATATCTTATTGAGACAGAGAGAATACACTGTGTAAAGCAGAAAGGTGTGTTCAGAGATCTATAGAGTAGTTAAAAGTACATTCTCTCTCTTAGTACACTTTCCACAGTACTTTATGCTTTTCAGAAGTACATTCACATACGTTGACAAAGATGTACAGAAAGCATTGTGTACAGCTATTTATTTCAAATCATTTGCTCAATAAATATGTTTCATATTAAATGCATGAGCAATAAATAGCATGTAATGGACTCTGCGTTTTGGACGCAGCATATAGAATCTATTGGACGCATACCTTTGCACTTACCAATTTGCACAGAACTCATGCAAACATTGGACGCATCTTTATGCTTACCAATCTATTCCATTTGAATGCAAGGCAGTATTGGACTTTTACCATTTCCATTGGACGCAAAGTTGATTGTTGTACATTTGTTCTTCTGCTTCATTGGACGCAGAACAATTGTTTGATGTACCTTTGTCAATCTGCTTCCTTGTGCTCCATTGGACGCAAAGCAATATTGTTGTCCTTCTCATTTATTGGACGCAGAACAGTGCTTGAGTAACTCTGACTTCATTGGACGCAGAGCAGTTCTTTTGTTTGTTCAGTTTCATTGGACGCAGAGTTGCACTCTTGCTCACACTGAACATTGGACTTTTTTCCTTCATGCTCACTGAATCTGTTCCTTTGCAAATCATTGGACTCATACTGCAATTCTGCTTCTTATACAAACATTGGACTCTGCCAGTATTGCCTTGTTCTTATCATTGGACTTATGCCAGTCTTGCTCTATTGGACGCTTACTGATTCTGCTTCTTTGGAAAACATTGGACGCAGAAAGTAGCGTGTCTTCAAGACTTGATTTCTTCTACTTCTGCGATTCTGCTTCTTCAGAAGACATTGGACGCAGAACTTTGTTCTTGCCTTGTGCTGATTTATTGGACGCACAACATTGCTTGCCTTTGCGCTGAAACATTGGACGCAGAACTCTTCCTTCTGCTCAAACATTGGACGCAGAACTTTTGTGTCCATTTCAGTGCCAACATTGGACGCAAAACTCTTGTGTCCATTCCAGTGCCAACATTGGACGCAAGGCTCACTTTGAATGCCAGCCAATGTCATGAAGAACTTATTGGACGCAGACTGCAATCAGCTTAGTTAGGCAGCATTTATACATTGTACAGCTTAATACAAATTGATTATCCTTTGTAAAAACCTTAATACATTTTGTTATCATCAAAACCATAAAATCACTTAGGGAGTTTTTGTATTAAAAACACTTTTAACCAATTTGGTTCCAACAATCTCCCCCTTTTTGATGATGACAAACATTATTAAGTTTTACAAACAATAAAGCATATAAACCAAAATCAGTCAGTAAAAACAGAAATTTTCTAAGGGAAACTCCCCCTGAGATAAACATCTCAGATTTTCCTTACTCTTCTCCCCCCTGAGATAAACATCTCATGGTTTTTGATATTCAATATACTTAGAGTACCTGAAAATTTCTTTTACTCATAGAAACAAGATTAGTCCACAAATAGCTTATCAAAATAACAACATGGTAATAAGACTAATGCAATCAGATTAATCTTTCTCCCCTTTTATCAAAAACTTTCCCCTTTTAGTCAAGATATAAAAACTTAATCCCATTCTTTCTCCCCCTTTTGTCATCAGGCAAAAAGGTTCATAGAACATCATAGTCCAAAGAGAGTTTTAAAAAAAAACTTGGAGCTTTTAAAAACAGAAACCTCTTTAAAACTGAAAAAAAACTTTTTCTTCTCCCCTTTTCTAAACAAGCTTTCTCAAACAAAAATGATTTTAGAAAAGATGCCAAACGAAGAGAAATCTGAATCAAGTTTATAGAGAAAACAGAAGTTTTTCTTGAAAGCTTGAATAATCATCAAACTGAAAAGATACTGCAAAGCATTTGTAAGAAACCAACTGTAAGATATATCTTTATGAAAAAAATTGGACTCAGCGTGGGATTACTAAGAGGTGAAAGCTTTCTTTTTAAAAAAAATTCTAAGTCTCAAATAGACTGTCGTGTCCTATTGGACTCTAGTCACATTGGACTCAGACTCAACTTAAGCATATTGGACGCTAAACATCAGTCTTTTATAAAGTGCATATTCAAATGCTTCCTTATAAAAATGAATCTATCTACAGAGAGGGGTTTTGTAAATATTTCTGCCCATTGATTTTCAGTGCTAACAAACTGAATATCAAATGTTCCCTTCTGCACATAGTCTCTAATAAAATGATGTTTAATTTCTATATGCTTAGCTCTTGAGTGTAAGATTGGGTTCTTAGATAAATTGATTGCAGCAGTATTATCACAAAGAACAGAAATCTTACTCTCAAATATGTTGTAGTCCTCCAGTATTGGACGCATCACAGTTTTCCTGCGTCTGGTCCATCTTCTTCACTCTTAGGTGATCTTAAGCTTTAGGTCTTGGAACATAGACCTTTCTCCTGTTATGTGTAGTAAGCAGCCACTGTCCAGGTGCCATGACTGGAGTTGTCTTCCTCCCATCAAGCATATCTGCAACAGGAATTATCATACTTTTTGGTACCCAGATTGACTTGGGTCCTTTCATGTTAGTCCTTGGTCTGCGTCCAGGCTTGTTCCATTTATTATGGAAGCATGTCGATGTGACATGTCCAGCCTTTCCACAGTATCCACAGTATATATTAAATTTTGATGGACTCTTGGAAAACTTTGGTTTCGGTTTTTCATAACCCAAACCACTTTTGTCATCAGGTTTTCTCTGAATTTTTAAAATCTTATTGAGTTTTTCAGAGCTGCTGACAAACTTGGACAAACGTCCAGTGAGTTCATCTACTTCTTGTTGAAGTACTTGTACTTCACAGGAAGTATTGGACTCAGACTTCTTTGGAGATTCTTCTTTCAATTGACTTACTTGAAGTCTTAAATGTTCATTATCCGATTTGAGTACATTGTTTTCTAAAATAAGTTTTTCGAAATCTTTGTTTATTTGAGAAAACTTTTTCTTTAATAATCTGTACTCATCAGATAAGATAGATGAATCTCTAAGAAGATCATCAAAATTATTGCTTAATTCAGAGTAGGAAATTACCTCTTCTTCATCCTCACTGTCAGTTGAGGATAGACTTGCCTTTAGGCAGAGATTAGCTTCTTCTTTATCCTCATCATCAGAGGAGTCATCAAGATCCTCCCATGTTGCCATGAGACCTTTCTTCTTCTTGAAGAACTTCTTCTTTGTTCTTTCTGCCTCAGGACAATCTGACATGTAGTGGCCTGGTTTCTTGCATCCATAGCACACCACTGGACTTTCTTCCTTTTGGTCAGCTTCCAGTTGTGGAAATCTTCTGTTAAAATGCTTCCTTCTGAAGCCACCTTTTCTGTTCCACATGGCCTTCAGCTTCTTGGAGATGAATGAAAGTTCATCTTCATTTGAGTCTTCTTCTCCTTGTGAGCTGCATGATTCTTCATCAGAATCATTTGCCTTCAATGCTTTGGAGGTGCTCCCTCTATGAGCTTTAAGAGCAATGGACTTTGCTCTTTTCTCGGTTCCCTCTTCATTCAGCTCAAGCTCATGTACTTTGAGTGAGCCTAGAAGATTTTCTAAAGCAAGAGTGGAAAGATCCTTTGCTTCTTGTATTGCAGTTACCTTGGGTCTCCATTGTTTTGGCAGACTCCTTAGGATTTTCCTGATATGCTCCTGGGTTGTGTAGATTTTTCCCAAGGACCTCAGGTTGTTAATGATTGTTTGGAATCTTCCAAACATCTGGTCAATGGTCTCGTGATCCTCCATTTTGAATAGTTCATATTGATGAACTAGCATGCTGATTTTGGACTCACGAACCTGAGTTGATCCTTCATGTGCCAAAGCTAGAGTGTCCCACATCTCCTTGGCAGTAGTGCAGCTGTGCACCTTGTCATATTCTGACTTAGAAATGGCACACATCAGATAGTGTCTTGCTCTTGAGTTCAGCTGGAATCTTGTTCTCTGATCTTGTGTCCACTGAGCTCTTGGTACTGGTTGACCTGCTTCATTTACTGGAGCAGTGTAACCAGTTTCAACAACATCCCACAAATCTATATTCTGCGCATCAAAGAATGTGATCATTCTTTGCTTCCAGTAATCATATTCGTTGCCATTGAACAGTGGTGGTCTGTTCACAGCCTGTCCTTCATTCTCCATGGATCTTGCTTTCTCTTCACTGTTAAGTGCTCAACCCCTTAGAAACCAGGCTCTGATACCAACTGTAGGTAACAAGATGAAACACAAGAAGGGGGGGGTTGAATTGTGTTTCTAAGCTTTTAAAACTTTTCGCAAATGTTGGACGCTGGCTGTTAAAAACGTTGGACGCACAGCTTAGTTCAAATATTGGACGCACAGTGTTTTCTGAAATATTGGACGCACAGAGTGCTTAAAACACTGGACGCACAGAATTGTAAAATATTGGACGCACAAAAGATTGGACGCTGAGGCTTCCCTCTTAGTTTAAAAACCTGTTTTCTTTGTGCGATTGAAGGTGTATGAAAAACTTGTTTAAACAAAATCAATTCAATCCCCTTGGTTAGTAATAAGCACAGATATAATAAGAGATAAGGGAAAGAAGAAATAACACAAGTTTTTATACTGGTTCACCCTTTCCTAAGAGCTACGTCCAGTCCCCTCAAACTAGAGAGATTTCACTATCAATCCAGATAGGTACAAGTATTCTTTGCACACAGCCTCTCCAGGCTAAAACCCAAGTATTCTTTGCACACAGCCTCTCCAGGCTAAAACCCAAGTATTCTTTGCACACAGCCTCTCCAGGCTAAAACCCAAGTATTCTTTGCACACAGCCTCTCCAGGCTAAAACACAAGTATTCTTTGGACACAGCCTCTTCAGGCTAAAACAAGTATTCTTTGAACACAGCCTCTTCAGGCTAAACAACTCAGCAGAGTTTTGATTCAAGTGCTGTCTAACTCACACAAGTGAGGATATGAAATCTAAAGCACTTTGAGAGTTAAGCAAACTCTCTTTTACAAGAAGAAAGAAAATATAAGACTTTCTATACAGAGTATGATAAATTGCACAGCAGTTCAGCTCTTTCTTTTTCGTTTTCAGTCTCTTGTATTCTTCTTCTTGCTTCTCGGTATTTATAGGCTTTGATGAAGCTTCAGACTTGTTCTTCGAATAGCTCAGCTTCAGCCTTCATAATATTACCGTTCTCTAATAGCATTTAATGCTATTTTCCCGTTGCTCTGAGGAGATCTACTTCTTTGTGCATGTCTGCGTTTCTTTCTCCCAAATCAGAAGCAACCTGTACTCAAAGTCTCAATTGTACAGTGGTTAATAATAATATCTTATTGAGACAGAGAGAATACACTGTGTAAAGCAGAAAGGTGTGTTCAGAGATCTATAGAGTAGTTAAAAGTACATTCTCTCTCTTAGTACACTTTTCACAGTACTTTATGCTTTTCAGAAGTACATTCACATACGTTGACAAAGATGTACAGAAAGCATTGTGTACAGCTATTTATTTCAAATCATTTGCTCAATAAATATGTTTCATATTAAATGCATGAGCAATAAATAGCATGTAATGGACTCTGCGTTTTGGACGCAGCATATAGAATCTATTGGACGCATACCTTTGCACTTACCAATTTGCACAGAACTCATGCAAACATTGGACGCATCTTTATGCTTACCAATCTATTCCATTTGAATGCAAGGCAGTATTGGACTTTTACCATTTCCATTGGACGCAAAGTTGATTGTTGTACATTTGTTCTTCTGCTTCATTGGACGCAGAACAATTGTTTGATGTACCTTTGTCAATCTGCTTCCTTGTGCTCCATTGGACGCAAAGCAATATTGTTGTCCTTCTCATTTATTGGACGCAGAACAGTGCTTGAGTAACTCTGACTTCATTGGACGCAGAGCAGTTCTTTTGTTTGTTCAGTTTCATTGGACGCAGAGTTGCACTCTTGCTCACACTGAACATTGGACTTTTTTCCTTCATGCTCACTGAATCTGTTCCTTTGCAAATCATTGGACTCATACTGCAATTCTGCTTCTTATACAAACATTGGACTCTGCCAGTATTGCCTTGTTCTTATCATTGGACTTATGCCAGTCTTGCTCTATTGGACGCTTACTGATTCTGCTTCTTTGGAAAACATTGGACGCAGAAAGTAGCGTGTCTTCAAGACTTGATTTCTTCTACTTCTGCGATTCTGCTTCTTCAGAAGACATTGGACGCAGAACTTTGTTCTTGCCTTGTGCTGATTTATTGGACGCACAACATTGCTTGCCTTTGCGCTGAAACATTGGACGCAGAACTCTTCCTTCTGCTCAAACATTGGACGCAGAACTTTTGTGTCCATTTCAGTGCCAACATTGGACGCAAAACTCTTGTGTCCATTCCAGTGCCAACATTGGACGCAAGGCTCACTTTGAATGCCAGCCAATGTCATGAAGAACTTATTGGACGCAGACTGCAATCAGCTTAGTTAGGCAGCATTTATACATTGTACAGCTTAATACAAATTGATTATCCTTTGTAAAAACCTTAATACATTTTGTTATCATCAAAACCATAAAATCACTTAGGGAGTTTTTGTATTAAAAACACTTTTAACCAATTTGGTTCCAACAATCTCCCCCTTTTTGATGATGACAAACATTATTAAGTTTTACAAACAATAAAGCATATAAACCAAAATCAGTCAGTAAAAACAGAAATTTTCTAAGGGAAACTCCCCCTGAGATAAACATCTCAGATTTTCCTTACTCTTCTCCCCCTGAGATAAACATCTCATGGTTTTTGATATTCAATATACTTAGAGTACCTGAAAATTTCTTTTACTCATAGAAACAAGATTAGTCCACAAATAGCTTATCAAAATAACAACATGGTAATAAGACTAATGCAATCAGACTTAATCTTTCTCCCCTTTTATCAAAAACTTTCCCCTTTTAGTCAAGATATAAAAACTTAATCCCATTCTTTCTCCCCCTTTTGTCATCAGGCAAAAAGGTTCATAGAACATCATAGTCCAAAGAGAGTTTTAAAAAAAAACTTGGAGCTTTTAAAAACAGAAACCTCTTTAAAACTGAAAAAAAACTTTTTCTTCTCCCCTTTTCTAAACAAGCTTTCTCAAACAAAAATGATTTTAGAAAAGATGCCAAACGAAGAGAAATCTGAATCAAGTTTATAGAGAAAACAGAAGTTTTTCTTGAAAGCTTGAATAATCATCAAACTGAAAAGATACTGCAAAGCATTTGTAAGAAACCAACTGTAAGATATATCTTTATGAAAAAAATTGGACTCAGCGTGGGATTACTAAGAGGTGAAAGCTTTCTTTTTAAAAAAAATTCTAAGTCTCAAATAGACTGTCGTGTCCTATTGGACTCTAGTCACATTGGACTCAGACTCAACTTAAGCATATTGGACGCTAAACATCAGTCTTTTATAAAGTGCATATTCAAATGCTTCCTTATAAAAATGAATCTATCTACAGAGAGGGGTTTTGTAAATATTTCTGCCCATTGATTTTCAGTGCTAACAAACTGAATATCAAATGTTCCCTTCTGCACATAGTCTCTAATAAAATGATGTTTAATTTCTATATGCTTAGCTCTTGAGTGTAAGATTGGGTTCTTAGATAAATTGATTGCAGCAGTATTATCACAAAGAACAGAAATCTTACTCTCAAATATGTTGTAGTCCTCCAGTATTGGACGCATCACAGTTTTCCTGCGTCTGGTCCATCTTCTTCACTCTTAGGTGATCTTAAGCTTTAGGTCTTGGAACATAGACCTTTCTCCTGTTATGTGTAGTAAGCAGCCACTGTCCAGGTGCCATGACTGGAGTTGTCTTCCTCCCATCAAGCATATCTGCAACAGGAATTATCATACTTTTTGGTACCCAGATTGACTTGGGTCCTTTCATGTTAGTCCTTGGTCTGCGTCCAGGCTTGTTCCATTTATTATGGAAGCATGTCGATGTGACATGTCCAGCCTTTCCACAGTATCCACAGTATATATTAAATTTTGATGGACTCTTGGAAAACTTTGGTTTCGGTTTTTCATAACCCAAACCACTTTTGTCATCAGGTTTTCTCTGAATTTTTAAAATCTTATTGAGTTTTTCAGAGCTGCTGACAAACTTGGACAAACGTCCAGTGAGTTCATCTACTTCTTGTTGAAGTACTTGTACTTCACAGGAAGTATTGGACTCAGACTTCTTTGGAGATTCTTCTTTCAATTGACTTACTTGAAGTCTTAAATGTTCATTATCCGATTTGAGTACATTGTTTTCTAAAATAAGTTTTTCGAAATCTTTGTTTATTTGAGAAAACTTTTTCTTTAATAATCTGTACTCATCAGATAAGATAGATGAATCTCTAAGAAGATCATCAAAATTATTGCTTAATTCAGAGTAGGAAATTACCTCTTCTTCATCCTCACTGTCAGTTGAGGATAGACTTGCCTTTAGGCAGAGATTAGCTTCTTCTTTATCCTCATCATCAGAGGAGTCATCAAGATCCTCCCATGTTGCCATGAGACCTTTCTTCTTCTTGAAGAACTTCTTCTTTGTTCTTTCTGCCTCAGGACAATCTGACATGTAGTGGCCTGGTTTCTTGCATCCATAGCACACCACTGGACTTTCTTCCTTTTGGTCAGCTTCCAGTTGTGGAAATCTTCTGTTAAAATGCTTCCTTCTGAAGCCACCTTTTCTGTTCCACATGGCCTTCAGCTTCTTGGAGATGAATGAAAGTTCATCTTCATTTGAGTCTTCTTCTCCTTGTGAGCTGCATGATTCTTCATCAGAATCATTTGCCTTCAATGCTTTGGAGGTGCTCCCTCTATGAGCTTTAAGAGCAATGGACTTTGCTCTTTTCTCGGTTCCCTCTTCATTCAGCTCAAGCTCATGTACTTTGAGTGAGCCTAGAAGATTTTCTAAAGCAAGAGTGGAAAGATCCTTTGCTTCTTGTATTGCAGTTACCTTGGGTCTCCATTGTTTTGGCAGACTCCTTAGGATTTTCCTGATATGCTCCTGGGTTGTGTAGATTTTTCCCAAGGACCTCAGGTTGTTAATGATTGTTTGGAATCTTCCAAACATCTGGTCAATGGTCTCGTGATCCTCCATTTTGAATAGTTCATATTGATGAACTAGCATGCTGATTTTGGACTCACGAACCTGAGTTGATCCTTCATGTGCCAAAGCTAGAGTGTCCCACATCTCCTTGGCAGTAGTGCAGCTGTGCACCTTGTCATATTCTGACTTAGAAATGGCACACATCAGATAGTGTCTTGCTCTTGAGTTCAGCTGGAATCTTGTTCTCTGATCTTGTGTCCACTGAGCTCTTGGTACTGGTTGACCTGCTTCATTTACTGGAGCAGTGTAACCAGTTTCAACAACATCCCACAAATCTATATTCTGCGCATCAAAGAATGTGATCATTCTTTGCTTCCAGTAATCATATTCGTTGCCATTGAACAGTGGTGGTCTGTTCACAGCCTGTCCTTCATTCTCCATGGATCTTGCTTTCTCTTCACTGTTAAGTGCTCAACCCCTTAGAAACCAGGCTCTGATACCAACTGTAGGTAACAAGATGAAACACAAGAAGGGGGGGGGGTTGAATTGTGTTTCTAAGCTTTTAAAACTTTTCGCAAATGTTGGACGCTGGCTGTTAAAAACGTTGGACGCACAGCTTAGTTCAAATATTGGACGCACAGTGTTTTCTGAAATATTGGACGCACAGAGTGCTTAAAACACTGGACGCACAGAATTGTAAAATATTGGACGCACAAAAGATTGGACGCTGAGGCTTCCCTCTTAGTTTAAAAACCTGTTTTCTTTGTGCGATTGAAGGTGTATGAAAAACTTGTTTAAACAAAATCAATTCAATCCCCTTGGTTAGTAATAAGCACAGATATAATAAGAGATAAGGGAAAGAAGAAATAACACAAGTTTTTATACTGGTTCACCCTTTCCTAAGAGCTACGTCCAGTCCCCTCAAACTAGAGAGATTTCACTATCAATCCAGATAGGTACAAGTATTCTTTGCACACAGCCTCTTCAGGCTAAAACCCAAGTATTCTTTGCACACAGCCTCTCCAGGCTAAAACCCAAGTATTCTTTGCACACAGCCTCTTCAGGCTAAAACCCAAGTATTCTTTGCACACAGCCTCTCCAGGCTAAAACCCAAGTATTCTTTGCACACAGCCTCTCCAGGCTAAAACCCAAGTATTCTTTGGACGCAGCCTCTTCAGGCTAAAACACAAGTATTCTTTGGACACAGCCTCTTCAGGCTAAAACAAGTATTCTTTGAACACAGCCTCTTCAGGCTAAACAACTCAGCAGAGTTTTGATTCAAGTGCTGTCTAACTCACACAAGTGAGGATATGAAATCTAAAGCACTTTGAGAGTTAAGCAAACTCTCTTTTACAAGAAGAAAGAAAATATAAGACTTTCTATACAGAGTATGATAAATTGCACAGCAGTTCAGCTCTTTCTTTTTCGTTTTCAGTCTCTTGTATTCTTCTTCTTGCTTCTCGGTATTTATAGGCTTTGATGAAGCTTCAGACTTGTTCTTCGAATAGCTCAGCTTCAGCCTTCATAATATTACCGTTCTCTAATAGCATTTAATGCTATTTTCCCGTTGCTCTGAGGAGATCTACTTCTTTGTGCATGTCTGCGTTTCTTTCTCCCAAATCAGAAGCAACCTGTACTCAAAGTCTCAATTGTACAGTGGTTAATAATAATATCTTATTGAGACAGAGAGAATACACTGTGTAAAGCAGAAAGGTGTGTTCAGAGATCTATAGAGTAGTTAAAAGTACATTCTCTCTCTTAGTACACTTTTCACAGTACTTTATGCTTTTCAGAAGTACATTCACATACGTTGACAAAGATGTACAGAAAGCATTGTGTACAGCTATTTATTTCAAATCATTTGCTCAATAAATATGTTTCATATTAAATGCATGAGCAATAAATAGCATGTAATGGACTCTGCGTTTTGGACGCAGCATATAGAATCTATTGGACGCATACCTTTGCACTTACCAATTTGCACAGAACTCATGCAAACATTGGACGCATCTTTATGCTTACCAATCTATTCCATTTGAATGCAAGGCAGTATTGGACTTTTACCATTTCCATTGGACGCAAAGTTGATTGTTGTACATTTGTTCTTCTGCTTCATTGGACGCAGAACAATTGTTTGATGTACCTTTGTCAATCTGCTTCCTTGTGCTCCATTGGACGCAAAGCAATATTGTTGTCCTTCTCATTTATTGGACGCAGAACAGTGCTTGAGTAACTCTGACTTCATTGGACGCAGAGCAGTTCTTTTGTTTGTTCAGTTTCATTGGACGCAGAGTTGCACTCTTGCTCACACTGAACATTGGACTTTTTTCCTTCATGCTCACTGAATCTGTTCCTTTGCAAATCATTGGACTCATACTGCAATTCTGCTTCTTATACAAACATTGGACTCTGCCAGTATTGCCTTGTTCTTATCATTGGACTTATGCCAGTCTTGCTCTATTGGACGCTTACTGATTCTGCTTCTTTGGAAAACATTGGACGCAGAAAGTAGCGTGTCTTCAAGACTTGATTTCTTCTACTTCTGCGATTCTGCTTCTTCAGAAGACATTGGACGCAGAACTTTGTTCTTGCCTTGTGCTGATTTATTGGACGCACAACATTGCTTGCCTTTGCGCTGAAACATTGGACGCAGAACTCTTCCTTCTGCTCAAACATTGGACGCAGAACTTTTGTGTCCATTTCAGTGCCAACATTGGACGCAAAACTCTTGTGTCCATTCCAGTGCCAACATTGGACGCAAGGCTCACTTTGAATGCCAGCCAATGTCATGAAGAACTTATTGGACGCAGACTGCAATCAGCTTAGTTAGGCAGCATTTATACATTGTACAGCTTAATACAAATTGATTATCCTTTGTAAAAACCTTAATACATTTTGTTATCATCAAAACCATAAAATCACTTAGGGAGTTTTTGTATTAAAAACACTTTTAACCAATTTGGTTCCAACACCTCTCGCCCCCTTGCTCTTGCATGCTCTATCTCACGCCCCCTCTTTCTCTCCCCCTTTCTCCCTCATTCTCTTTCTCATTCTCCCCCCTCTCCCTCTTCCTCTCGCATTTGCTCTATCTTTCCCCCTCTCGCTTGCTCTATTTCACTCTCTATCTCCCTCACTCACTATCTCTACCCCTCTCTCTCTCGCCAACTCCCTCTGTCTTGGTCTCTCTTTCCCTTGCTTTCTCCTACTCTCTCTATCTCACTTTGTCCCCTTTCCCACTCACACCCCTGTTATCTCATGCTCTCTCTTTCTCTTGCTCTCCTCTCACTTCCCCTCAGTCTCAGTCTCTATCTCTCTCATTTGCTCCCCACTCTCTTGTTCTCTCCCTTACTCTCCCCTCTCTTGCAGTCTCCCTCTTGCTCTCCCCCTCATTCCTCCTCTCCCTCTCTCTCTCACCCTCTCTCTTGCTCGCTCCCACTCCCTCCCTCTCTCGCCCCCTCTTTCACGTTCTCTACATCTTTTACTCTTTCTCAGTCTCTCCCCCCTCTTGCTCGCTCCCTATCTCACTCTTTATCTCCCTCTACCTCTCGCTATCTCTCCTTCTCCATCTCCCTCTTGGTCTCTTGCCATTTCTCTCCCATCTCCCTTGCTCTCGGTCACTCTCCCTCCCTCTCGCATGCTCTCTATCTCCCTTTCCCTCTTCGTTCTCCCTCCACCCTTGCTATTTCTCTCTGTGCCCCCTCTTTTGTTCTCCTTTGTTACCCCTTGCTCTTTCTCTCTCTCGCCTTTCTCTCCCTCTGTCACCCTTTCTCTTGCTCTCTCTCTTCCCTTGTTCTCCCCTTTTCTCGCTCTCCCTTTCTCCCTCCCTCTTTCTCCACACTCTTGTTCTCGCCCTTGCTCTGCCCCTTCTCTCTTGTTTCTCTCTCGTCCCTCCCCCTCTCTTTCTCTCTCTCCTTCTCTCCCTTTTTGTCTCACGCTCTCTTACTCTCTCCCCCTCTTTTCCCTCTCTCGCTCTTTCTTTCATTCTCTGTCTCTGTCTCCCCCTCTCTTTCTCCCTCGCTTTTGCTCTCGTTCTCCCCTTTTCTCTTGTTCTATCCATCCCTCTATCTCTCTCTCTCTCGATATCTTTCTCTCTCTCTATCTCCCCAACTCTCGCTTTATCCTTCTCACTCGCTATCCCCCTCTCCTCGGTCGGTCTCTCTCACCTTCTCTCGCTCTTGGTCTCTTTTTCCCTCTCTCCCAAGCTCTCCCCTTCTCTTGTCCTCTCCCTCTCTTTTTCGCTCTATTGCTTTCTCTCTCTTTCGGTCTCTAGCCTTTCAATTCTCGCTTACTCTCCCTCTCCCTCTCTCTGTTTCTCCCTTTCTCGCCTTGCTGCTTTCTCGCACACTCTCTTCCTCTCCTTTTCTCTCGGTCCCTTTGCCCTCTCTCTTATTTTCTCTCTCCCACCTCTTTGTTGCTCTCTCCACCTCATTTTCTCCCCTCATTCTCGTTTTGTTCCTAACTCTCTCTCAGCCTCTTCTCTCTTGTTCTCCCCCCACTAGCTCTCTCCCCGTCTCTCTTGCTCTCTCTCATACTCGATATCTCGCCCCTATCTCGCTCTCTCTCTTTCCGCTCTTGCTTGCTACATCTCCCTCTCCCTCATGCTTGATATCTCTCCCCTATCTCGCTCTCACTCATTCCTTTTCTCTGACTTTCCATCTTTCTCTCTCTCCCCTATCACTCACCGACCCTACTCGCTCTCTCTCCCACCTCTCCCTCTCTCCCAGTCTCTTGCTCTCACAGTGTCTCTTTCTCCCCCTCTAGCTCTCTCCCTCTCACTATCTCCCTCTCCCTCTTACTCGGTCTCTGACACCTACCGCTCTCGCTTGGTCTCTCCTCTCCCTAGCTATCCACCTCTATTGTCCTCTCCCTCCCTTTGTTATCCTCCCTCTCTCTTTCCCCCTTGCTCTCTCTTCCCCTCTATTGCTCTATTTCTTTAGCCTTTGTTTTCTCGCTCATCCTTCCACTCTCTTGACCCTCTTTCCCTATCTCTAGCTCTCTCTACCTCGCTCTCCCTCTCGGTCTCTTTCTCCCCATCTCTATCGCTCCCTCGATTGTTTTCCTTTTTTGTCCCTCCATCGTTCTCTCTACCCCTCTATCGTGCACCCTCTCACTATCTCCCTCCCTCCCTATCTCTCCCCCCTCTCTGTCTCCCTATGTTTTTCTTTCTTGCAATCTTTCGGTCTCTCCCCTTGCTCTCTTTCTCTCTCGCTCTCTTCCCTTCTTTCACGCTCTCCCCCTCCCTCTCTACCTTTCTCTCGCTTTCACCCTCCTTTCTTGCTCTCTCTCACCTCTTTTTTCGTTCTCTTGTCTCTCACTCTCCCGCTGTGTCTCCCACTCTCTCGCTCTCTCTCACCCCACTCTCCCTCGCCCACGTCTCTATCCCTTTCTTCCTCTCATTTTCTTCCTCCCTTTCTCATTTTCTCTGTCCCCTGTCTCCCCTTATGCTTCTCTCTCCTCGCCCTCTCCTCCAACTCTTTCTCTGTCTCCCCCTCTCTTACTCTCTCTGCCACCTCTCGCTCGCTCTCGTTCTCCCCCTTTCTCTTGTTCTCTCCATCCCTCTCTCTCTCTCTCTCGATATCGTGGTCTCTCTATCTCTCCACAACTCTCGTTTTATCCATCTCACTATCTCCTTCTCTTTCTCGCTCTGTCTCTCTCACCTTCTTTTGCTCTCGCTCTCACTTGGTGTCTGTCTCCCTCTCTCCCTAGCTCTTCTCCTCTTGTACTATCCCTGTCTCTCTTCCTCCCCCCTCTTTTCTCCCTCCCTCATTTTCTCCATGCCATTGCGCTCTCTCCCCCATTATTGCTCTCTTTCTCTCTCTAGCCCATCATTTCTCATTCGCTCTTGCACTCTCTCCCCACCCTCTTTCCCTCTCTCGTGCTCTCTTCCTCTCGCTTTCCCTCTCTCTCGGTCTCTATCTTCCTCTCACTATCGTACTTCCTTTCTCTCCCCTTGCTCTATCTCTCTCGCTCTCTCTCGCCCTCTCGCTCTTGCTCGCTCTCTCTCCCTTCTCGCTCTCGTGCTCTTCCTCTTCCTCTCCCTCTTTCTTGCTCTCTTTGTCCCACACTGTCGCTCTCTTTAACCGTACACTCTCGCTCCCTCTTGGCCACCTCTCTCTCCCTCCTTCCCCATCTCACGTTCTCTCCATTCCTCCCTCTGTTATTTTCTTTATACCCTTTCTCCCCCTTCCTTCTTTCTCTCTCCCCTTTGCTCCCCCTTTATGTCTCGCTCTCTTCCTCTCTCCCTCTCTTTGTCTCTCCCTCTCGTTCTCTCTTTCTCTCCCTATCTCTCGCTCTTTCCCCTACCTCTCGCTGTCTCCCTTTTCCTTACGCCCAGTCTCTCTCCTCTTTTCTTGCGTTTACTCCCCTTCTCTCTTGGTCTCTCTCCCTCGCTACCTCGCTCTTCCCTTCTCTCTTATTCTTCCCTTGCTCTCCCCCTCTCTGGTCTCTCTATCCTTCCTTCTTTTCTCTTTTTTCTCTCTCCTTCACCTGCTCTCTCTCTCACTATATCTCTCTCCCCTCCCTCTACCTTTCTCTCACTTTCTCCACCACCCTTTTTCTTGCTCTCTCTCCCACTCTTTCTCGTTCTCTCCTTGTCTCTCGCTCTTTCCCACTCTCGCCCTATCTCACCCCACTCTCCCCGCCCACCTCTATCGCTATCTTCCCCTCTCTCATTTTCTTCCTCCCTTTCTCATTTTCTTTGTCCCCTCTCTCCCCTTATGCTTTTCCCTTTCTCTCTCTCCTCTCTGTCTTTGTCTCTTGCTCTTTTCCTCTTCCAACTGTTATTCTCCTGCTCTCTCTTTTCCATCTCTCTTGCCCTCTCCCTCTCTCGCTCTTTCTTTCATTCTCTTTCTTTGTCTCCCCCTCTCTCCCTAGCTCTCGTTCTCCCCTTTTCTCTTCTCTCCATCTCTCCTCTCTCTCTCTCTCTCGATATCTTGCTCTCTTTCTCTCTCCCCCCAACTCTTGCTTTATCCATCTCACTCTCTATCCCTCTCCTCTCTCGGTCTCTCTCACCTTCTCTTGCTCTTGGTGTCTCTTTCTCCCTCTCTCCCCAGCTCTCCTTCTCTTGTCCTTTCCCTTTCTCTCTCTCTCTTCCCTCTCTCTCTCTTTCGCTCTATTGCTTTCTCTCTCTTTCGGTCTCTAGCCTTTCAATTCTCACTCACTCTCCCCTCTCTCCACCCTCTTTCCCTATCACTTGCTCTCTCTCTCTCCCCTTTTCTTTCTCTCATCCTCTCTTTTGCTCTCTCTCCTCCCTTTCTCGTTCTCTTTTTCTCGCTCTCTCGCTCTCTCCCTTTTGCTCCCCCTCTTTCTCGGTCTCTTTATCCCCCTCTCCTTTGCTCCACACTCTCTCGTTCTCTTCCTTGCTCTCCCCTCTCACTTGTTTCTCTCTCCTCCCTCCCCTTCTCTCCCTCTCACTCATTCACCTTCTCCCCTCTCTCTCGCATGCTCCCTCTCCCTTTCTCTTGCTCTCTCTCGCCCTTGCACTTTCTCACGCTCTTCCCCTTACCTTTTTGCACTTTCAATCTCGCCCCCTCTCCCATGCTATCTCTCTCTCTCTCTCTCCCTTTCTCCCTTTCTTGCTCTCTCTCCCCCATATCCCTCTCACTCTCTCTTGGTCTTTCTTTCTTTGTCATTTTTCATTCCCTATCTTTCCCCTGCTCTCACTATTTCGCAATGTTCACCATTCTTTTTCTCATTCTATCCCTCCCTCCTCTCTTTTATTTTCCCCTTCTCCCCCCTCACTCTCTCTCGCTCTTTGTCTCTCGCTCTTCTCTCTCTCCTTTTCAATTTCTCGTTCTCTCCCTCTTCCCCTCTTGTTTCTCACGCTCTCCCCCTTTCCCTTTCGCTTTTGTCCTCTCTCTTCCCCCTTTTGCTAGCTCCCTCTACTAGTCCCTCTCGCTCGCTCTTTATCTCCCTCTCCCTCTCTCATTTGCCGTCTATCCCTTGATCTTTCGTTGGCTCACACTATTCCCCTCTTTACTCCCTCCTTTGCTCTCTCACTCTATCTCTCTCTCCCTTTACTGTGTCCCTATTTCTTGCTCTCTCCCCCTCACTCTCCCCCCATTGTCTATTTCTTTGTTTCTTCTTTGTTCTCCCCCTCTCTTCCTCTCCCTCTCTACCTCCCTTGCTTTCTCCCTCTCGCTCTTCCCTGATCTCAGTCTCTCCCTCTCTTTCTCTCTCCCCCTCCCCTTTCTCTAGTCTCTCGTTGCCCCTTTCAATTTCTCGTTCTCTTCCTCTTCTCCCTCTTCTGTTGTTTCTCACTCTCTCCCCTTCTCCTTCGCTCTGGTCCTCTTCTTCCCCCTCTCACTCGCTTTCCCTCTCCCTCTCTCTTGTTCTCCCTTTCTCCCCCCTGTTGCTTTCTTACACACTCTCTTCCTCTCACATTCTCTTGGTCCCTTTCCCCTCTTACTTTCTCTCTCCTACCTCATTTTCTCCCTCATTCTCATTTTCTTCCTCTCTCCCTATCTCACTTTCTCTCTCGGCCTCCTCTCTCTTGTTCTCCCCCCTCTCGCTGTCTCCCCTTCTCTCTTGCTCTCCCTCATACTCGATATCTCCCACCTATCTCGCTCTCTCTCACCACTCTTGGTACATCTCCCTCTCCCTCATGCTCTATATCTCTCCCCTATCTCGCTCTCTGTCCCTCTCGCTCTCTCTCGTTTTCTCTAACTTTTCATCTCCCTCTCCCTCTCTCTATTTCTCCCTTTCTCGCCTCGCTGCTTTCTCACACACTCTCTTCCTCTCCCTTTCTCTCGGTCCCTTTCCCTCTCTCTCTTACTTTCTCTCCACCTCATTTTCTCCCCTCATTCTCATTTGCTCCCTCTCTTCCTATCTCACTTTCTCCCTCAACCTCCTCTCTCTTGTTCTCCCTCTCGCTCTCTCCCCTTCTCTCTTGCTCTCCCTCATACTCAATATCTCACCCCTATCTCGCTCTCTCTCCACTCTTGCTCGCTACATCTCCCTCATGTTCTATATCTCTCCCCTATCTCGCTCTCTGTCCCTTGCTCTCTCTCACTTCCTTTCTCTAACTTTCCATCTCTCTCTCCCCCTATCATTCTCACCCACACTACTCTCGCTGTTTCTCCCACCTCTCCATCACTCTCGTTCTCCCTCTCTCTCTCTCTCCCAGTCTCTTGCTCTCACACTGTCTCTTTCTCCCCCTCTCACTATCTCCCTCTCCCTCTTACTTGGTCTCTATCACCTTCTCTCGCTCTCGCTTTCTCTTTGTCTCTTTCTCCTTCTCTCCCTAGCTCTCCACCTTTATTATCCTCTCCCTCTCTCTTCCCCTCTATTGCTATATCTCTTTAGCCTTTGAGTTCTCGCTCGCTCTCCCACTCTCTCCCCCCTCGTTCCTTAGCTCTAGCTCTCTCTACCTCTCGCTCCCTCTCTCGATCTCTTTCTCCCCCTCTCTATCGCTCGCCCTCTCGATTGTTTTCCCTTTTGTCCCTCCCTCGTTCTCTCTACCCCTCTATCATGCTCCCTCTCACTATCTCCCTCCCCCCTCATTCTCTCTCCCTATGTTTTTGTTTCTTGCTATCTCTTGGTCTCTCGCCTTGCTCTCTTTCTCGCTCTCTCTCCCCTTCTCTTAGGCTTTCCCCCTCCCTCTCTACCTTTATCTCGCTTTCTCCCTCCTTGTTCTCTCTCCCTTTTTTGATTCTCTCCTTGTCTCTCACTCTCTCCTGCTTTGTCTCCCACTCTCTTGCTCTCTCTCACCGCACTCTCCCTCGCCCACCTCTCTATCCCTCTCCCTCTCTCTCATTTTCTTCCTTCCTTTTCTCCCTCTTCGTCTCTCGCTCTCTTCCTCTTCCAACTCTTTCTTTGTCTCCCCCTCTCTTTCTCTCTCTCCCACTTCTCCCTCGCTCTCGTTCTCCCCCTTTTTCTTGTTATCTCCATCCCCCGCCCTCTCTCTCTCTATATATATATCTTTCTCTCTCTATCTCTCCCTAGCTCGCTTTATCCATCTCACTCTATCTCCCTCTCTTTCTCGCCCGACCTCTCTCACCTTCTCTCGCTCTCGCTGTCTCTTGGTCTCTGTCTCCCTCTCTCCCTAGCTCTTCTCGTCTTCTCCTATCCTTGTCTCTCTTCCTCCCCCCCTCTTTTTTTCCCTCCCTCATTTTCTCCCTGCCCTCTCGCTCTCCCCCCTTTATTGCTCTATCTTTCGCTCTCTAGCCCATCATTTCTCATTCGCTCTTGCACTCTCTCTCTCCACCCTCTTTCCCTCTCTCTTGATCTCTTCCTCTCGCTTTCCCCCTCGGTCTCTTTCTTCCTCTCACTATCGCACTCCTTTTCTCTCCCCTTGCTCTCTCTCTCGCTTTATCTCCTTGTCTCGCTCTCGCTCGCTCTCTCTCCCCTCTCGCTCTAGTGCTCTTCCTCTCCCTCTCCCTCTCCCTCCCTCTTTCTTGCTCTCTCTCCCCCCCATATTGTTGCTCTCTTTAACCCTACTCTCCGCTCTCCCTCGCCCACCTCTCTCCCCCTCCTTCCCCATCTCACGTTCACTCCATCCCTCCCTCTTATTTTCTTTGTACCCTTTCTCCCCCTTCTCTCTCTCTCTCTCTCTCCCCCTTTATCTCTCGCTCTCTCTCTCTCGTTCTCTCTCTCTCTCCCTATCTCTTTCCACTATCTCTCCCTCTCCCTCTCTCTCCTAGCTCTCGTGCTCCCCCATTCTCTCATTCTCTCCCTCCCTCTCACTCTATCACTCTCCTCTCTCGCTGTCTCCCACTAACCTTCTATCTCCCTTTTCCTCATGCTTAGTCTCTCTCCTCTTCTCTCGCTTTCACTCGCCTTCTCTCTTGGTCTCTCTCCCTCCCTTCCTCGCTCTTCCCTTCTCTCATTCTCTCCTTGCTCTCCCCCTCTCTAGTCTCTCTCTCCCTTTCTATTTTTTCTCTCCCTTTCTCTCTCCTTCCCCCGTTCTCTCTCTCACTCTATCTCTCTCCCCTCCCTCTCTACCTCTCTTGCTTTCTCCCGCTTTCTCCCTCCCTTTTTCTTGCTCTCTCTTCCCCCTTTCTCGTTCTCTCCTTGTCTCTCACTCTCTCCCACTCGCTCTCTTTCACCCCACTCCTTCGCCCACATCTCTATCCCTCTCTTCCCCTCTCATTTACTTCCTCCCTTCCTTTCTCATTTTCTTTGTCCCCTCTTTCCCCTTATGCTTCTCTCTTTCTCTCCTTTTGTCCCTCTTTGTCTCTCGCTCTCTTCCTCTTCCAACTCTTTCTCCCTCTCTCTCCCGCCCTCTCTCGCCCTCACCCTCTCTCACTCTTTCTTTCATTCTCTTTGTCTCCCCTCTCTTACTCTCTCTTCCTCACTCTCGTTCTCCCCTTTTCTCTTGTTCTCTCCATCCCTCCCTCTCTCTCTCTCTCTCTCTCTCTCCTTCTCGCTCGGTCTCTCACCTTCTCTCGCTCTTGGTCTTTCTCCCTCTCTCCCAAGCTCTCCCCTTCTCTTGTCCTTTCCCTCTCTTTTTTGCTCTATTGCTTTCTCTCTCTTTCGGTCTCTAGCCTTTCAATTCTCGCACACTCTCCCTCTCCCTCCACCCTCTCTCCCTATCTCTTGCTCTCTTTACCTCTCACTCTCTCTCCCGGTCTCTCGCTCTCCCTTTCTTCCTCTTCCACTCTTTTGCTCTATACACCTCTTGCTCTTTCTCTCACTCTATTTCTCTATCTCCTCTCTTGCTCTATCTCTGTCTCTCTCCCACCTCTTGTTCTCGTTCTCCCCCTTTCTCACTCTCTCGATCTCTTGCTCTCTATCTTTCCCTGTCTCAATCTCTCCCTCTCGCTCAGTCTCTTTCACCTTCTCTCGCTCTCGCTCTCTCTTGGTCTCTTTCTCCCTCTCTCTCACTAATTGTAAAACTTTTACAAAACTTTAGTTGTCATTCAATTTATTGATAGAAAAATCAATGGCCCAAATCAATTGAGAGAAAAGAGAGAACACACATGTTCTCCCACACAATCACACCTCTAACCCTCCCCCACCTCCATTGTGTAGCTCCTCTTCTCTGGTGTCGTCACCACCATACCTCCACCATCAACTCCGGAGCCACCCCAAACACCTCCACTTTTTCCCATCGGTTCTCCTACACCTTCTAGGTTCAGGGTCTATCTTCTTCCCATAGTAACCCACTGCATAATAAAAAACAAAAAAGGGACAAACTTTGAGTTGTAGAAGGAGAAAGAGAAAGAGGGTTGTTGTTGGCTTGGTTACTTACGAGAAGGGTGAGACATCAATTGGAGGCTCTTGCGAATGGGTAAAAGGAGGTCAGGGGGAATCGACAGACCCGCTTTCAGGTACTTGAAGATGAGAGCTTGGTGCTCTAGCTCCTGCCACTGCGACACCGTGAATAGTAGTGGATGCGTCGCTGTCCACATCACCGGTGGCAGAGGAATGCTCATCTGTTTTTTTGTTGGGGGTGTTGAAGTTTGAGTGAGTTTAATAATAATAATAATAATAATAATGTTGTGAGGGGTTAAATCTGGGAAAGGGAAATTTGCATTAGAGTGAGGTTATGGAGAGAGAAAGGGGTGGTGTTGGGGGAAAGGGAGGAAGGGTGGTTACATGGGGGAGAAGAAGAGAAGCAGTTCTTCAACCATCATTGGACATAGGTTCGTAGCGGTTAGATAATGGCCTGGCGGCAAGAGCACTAGGTGGTGGGTCGACGGAGCATCGAACAGTGGGGTCGAGAGAGTTGATGGCGTCTGGGGGAGGGGAGAGACGCATATCGTTGGCGAGGTGGAGGCAACTGTCCACAAGAGAAAATAATCTAGTGTGAAGAGTCTATTATCACATCCGGTGAAACTACACAATCTAACCGCTATAATTAAATTAGTAAAACTTCACCACGGTGAACCACCTATTTGGTGGTTCACCCTAGACGGAACCTTAAGTGTGATGTGATTTAATTATGTCTTAAGTGTTTTTGGGTGATGTATGTTTGGTTATGTTTATGAAAAGTATGACCTTTGTGTTTAAATATTTGTTTGAAGTGATTTATGTTTTTTTGAAGGCTATGTAAATTATTAAGGTTTTATGTTTTGTTTGGACGGTAAACAAACTTGAAAACCTTGAGAAAAGTAGGATTTGAGTTTGAATCTCACACATGAGCACGTGATGGTATATAATGAAGTAGATTTATAACATATATTACTGATTATCTATTTTTGATTTGATTTAAATGAATATGATTATGGTTATATGAGGGCCTACATATTAGTTATTGCAATACCATTTCTCCAAAAATGATATTACACCCTAGTAACCAAGAATTTCATAGATTACTTAGATAATAATTGTTTTCAATTACAAATTGCCTTAAAAAATGAGGGTAAATTTTTTTCCCTTTTCTAAAAGATGAGAAAGTTGGGGAATAAATCCCTTTAAAAATTTTTTTTCCGTAAACCTTTAAGTGTGAAAAAGTAAAGTACAACGGTGTATAAAAGTTCCTCATCTCATATATATAGCCATCAGAATTTACAAAGAAAATTTAGTATACTCAAAATAATTTTTACAGTGAACACCTGAGCCGGTCTGGTCTATAGACCTTTACCCCAAAACAAGACAGTAAACACAGATTCTTCTTGGAATCTCTATCAACCCATGCAGCGTCTTTCTTCAGATCCTCTTCTAAGAGTTAACTCACTCCTAGGGTAAATCATCTACTTAATTATGCATCAACACAACAAAGAAAACACAGCAAGAGTGAAAACCTTATTATCAAGTTATGTCATAAGAGAATACGCAAGTAACACACTTCAAATATCTTGCCCATATATTGTTATATTCATCCTCAAATTAAATTGACACACATACAATTAGTATATCCACGTAATATATAATAAGAACTTCACGAAACAGATCAAGGAAATCTCATGAGAATTATCAGATAGGAACGTCGCTTTAAACAAAGCAGATGAGAATATCGCATTGGACTAAGCATGTAGGAATATCATGAAGGAACATTGGTTTTAACCAAGCATATAGGAACATCGTTTTTCACTAAGCATATAAAAACATATAGGAATATTGCTTTTAACAAAATATTTCTCTTTCATTTTCAAACCACTCAGAATCACCTATCTCAAATAAACATAGTATCACATATCTCAATTTAAAACACGGAATCACATAACTCAGATAAAACATAGAATCACAAATCTCAAATAAAACATAATACTCCATTTCTTTCATCCAAATCCCACAGACAAAACATTTTATCAGTACGAGATTAATTCTTGAAATTATCCATTATATCACTACATTCCGGCTTTAGAGTAATTTTAAACTCGTGATTATATTTTCATAAATAGGCCCGTTGAAAGCTCTCTCTCAAGAATCTTTGCCACGTTTATACAGACTCCCTAGGTCAAGAAAAATAATACATCAGTATAGTTCCCAAGAAAGATCTAGAGGTGAACCGCAGTCGCTAAGAGACCGGTCTTTCCTAGCCAAAACCATACTAATAAATCATTCATCCCAACCATTTTTCTGTATACCTATGGTAAAAATTGCAGGTTTTTAACACAAGAAAATAAATTAGCTTTTCTCAAGAAAATGTACAATTTCTAAGTTAGGAATTATTAACAGTACATTAGTAGAGTCGTTAGGACAAGATAGAAGACAGTTGATACCGGTTCTTTCCTAGCCAGAATGGTACCAATGCACTATTTAACCAAAAATACAGATATGTTAACACACAAATTTGATTTTTGGCATTGAACCATAAAAATTCTGTTTTTAAACACAGTATTACAGATAATAAAATTTCTGAAATTCAAACGTACTAATTTTCTACAAAAGTTTTAGCCTAACTTCATTTGTATTGATCACACGGAGGCATAGTCCACTGGGTATGATTAAATCCTTAACAAATATAATTTTTTCATTATAACGGTACAAATAATAATTTCTAAAGCCAATTTTGGCATTATCACTTTACTAATAATAAATCACACAAACAATTAAATAAAAGCTTTAAAACAATTATAAAGCTTATAAACAAATAATAAAGCTATAACACATAAATCACCTAAGTGGTTAGAACACATAACTTATGTATTCTCTTATAACTCTAAAAAAATTTCCACTTACCTCAAAATATGAAGAAATGAGATTTTGAAGAACAAAGCTTTAAAATTCAAGAGCTAAGTAAGAAACCCTAAAGAACTAGAAAAACTATAAACGGGGAGAAGAGAGTTTGTTTTATCAACACAAAGACTTGGATCTAATTGAAATGAAGAGCCTTCACCCCTATTTATAGGGAGAGAATGACGCAGCCAAAAAGGGTGAGAGGAAGGGTTGGAAGACTTGTTGAAGAAGGATGAGGTCATGGCAACTATTCATGGCCTATGTGATCTAAACTATGTCATAAATGGTATTTAGGGTTTTAATTAATTCAAACTAATTGGCTATTGGTCCAAGACCAAGAGTCACACCAAAATATCTCCCCCAAGACTAGAGAGGTTGGCCAAAATGAGAAAGGAGAGAAAAGGTTGTGAAAAGACTATTTTACCCTTAGAATTTAAGAGTAAAAGTATGAAAAATCAAGGTTAAAATAATAATTTGATAAATAAAAATTCCAAATATGATAAGGACCAATGAGTTTGCTTGAAAATGTCATGTTAGCCTGAAATAGCTTCATGGTATCATTTTTGGAATAATGATAGTGCAATCTCTTCGATTTTTGTCGTTTCTCTAGTATAAATTACTCCACCGAAAGAGCAGAAAATGATATTTTAAAACTTACAAAAAAATAATTTCTAAAATACTCAGATAAAAATAAGGTATAAATTGTTGTGGACTTGTCTCACGAAATTTTTTACACTGAAACAAAATCTTTACGCTATTCGCTCACGTTTAGCATATTTTTTTGGTTAATTTTGAAAGTTTTTCAAAAGTTCTAGAAAATCACAAATATTAAAAGAAGCAACTTTTGTGAAGAAATATAATCTTCTAGGTTGATCTGGTATACTCATACTATTTAAAACTCATTCTGTCAATTACGACGTAAATCGTTTTCTGTTAAAACCCCAACGTCGAACGAAAACTGTCCGTTTCAAAAGGTAGAATAAATATGTATATTAAAAACCTATTTTTAGGATAACAATAAATTACTAATCACTTATTTCACAAACTTTCATTTAAAACAGAGTAAAGACGGTAAACAGAAAAATGGATGTTACAGTTATCACTTGAGTTGTGATTATAATTATGTGAATGAAAATATGATTATATATGTGTTTGCGTATGGATTCTTACCCCATTGTATGTTTGTATCACTTAGCTCTAGTGTAACACATTTTTTTTGTTTTTGTCCTTATTCTGTCTTCAATAAAAATTTTGTGGTATAAGTAATATTTAAATTATTTTCATCTTAGAAAAAGGGTTCTAGAATGTATAATTGTTCTTGATATTGAAATTAGTAATTTCCATTTGACGTTGAGTTTTAAAACAGAAAATGATTTACGTTTTAACAGACGTATTAGGTTTTAAATAGCATAAAAATGCTAAACAAACCCATAAAATTATCTTGCTATACAAAATATGTTTCTTTCACTATTTGTGATTTATTGAAATTTTTCTGAAATTTTTAAAAAACTTTGAAAAAAAACCAAAAAATACACTGAACAGTGGCGAATGACCAAAATACCTGTGTTTATACTATTAAATTTCGTGTAATGAGTCCAAAAATGATTTTTTTTAATTATTTATTATTTATTTAAAAATTTTAAAAATTATTTTTGTATAGGTTTTTGAAAATAGCGTGTTTCTCTATTTTGGACTTATACTAAAAAAAGGGCAAAAATCGAATAGAATGTACTGTCAGTAAATTCCAAAAACAATACCATGAAACTATTTAAGGTTAACATGGTCTTTTCAAGCAATCTCATTGGTCATCACATTTTAAATAAATTTAGATTTTTTATTTATTAAAAGACTATTTTGTCTTTGATTTTCTATCTTTTTCACTTAAACCTTAAAGGGTAAAATTGTCAATTCACACCCTCCTCTCACACAGCCCATAAACCGCCCTTCCTCATGCAAGTGGGAGAAGATCTTTTGCTTCATGATCCATGTGAAAGCCTTTGGACCAATTACAAAATTACCTAATTAATTATTTTTCTAATTACCTAACTTAGCTATTAAGCAAAGGAGAAAGATCCCATGCTTCTTACACCCCCTCTAAGCTCGCCCCACTCCCTATAAATAGAGGGGATGGGTCTTCACAATTTCCTACCTCAAATCTTGAAGTATTTCCAAGATTTCTCTTTCTCCCTCTTCAAAGTTCTTCATCTTAAGTGGTAAGGGAAAAATTCTTGAGAGTTATGAGAGAACACGAGTTTTATGAGAGAACACTTAGGTGGTTTATGTGTTATGGCTTTGTTATTTATTCTCATTTAATTGTGTTATAGCCCTCTTATTATTGCTTATAAGGTTTATTATTAGTAATGTTATAATGGCAAAATTATTTGTGAACTTTAATAATTGTATCGTTATAATGACAAAATTTTATCTACTAAGGCTTGATCACCCCAGTAGGCTATGCCTCCGTGTGATCAATACCGAACAATCGAATTTGGAATCTGTAATTTAAAACCTCTGTAATTTTCTTGGCCACTAGTGTATATTACGATTTGGTATGGAAGTGCATTTCTGATGTATTTTCCTGCCTACTTCGGGTACGTAGCACTTTTGGACATCATTATGTGAGAAAAGTAATTAACACGTAAAAACTTTTTGCTTTTAATTATTTTGAAATGTTAAATGATTTCGCAATTATATATAAAGGCTGACTGGGTAATATAGTATATACTGTAGGGTTCTCCTGGGAGCTCTACCGTTGTACTATTTGGAAGGAATTCCTAGTTTTGGGATCTTTCTATATATGAAACCTGAAATTTTTACCATAGATATACAGAAAGATGGTTGGGTCGAATAGTTCGTTGGTATTGTTTTGGCTAAGGAAAGATCGAGTCTCTAAGAAGCCTGGCTCACCTCTCTTTCCTGGGAACCTTACTAATGTGTTGTTTATAATTTCTAACTTAGGGAGTTTGTATATACGTGGTGAAGATTACTTGAAGGTAAGCTTTCAATAGGCTTTTTACCGAGAACGAACCTATATTTAATTATCACAGAATCAACCCGGATTGATCTCATTGTCACTTTGTTAATTAAAAGATTAAAGCCGGAGAGAGTAACATAATAGATAAATTTCCAAAAATAATCTAGGTATTGGTAAAATGTTTGTGTTTTACTGGGCTGTTATATACAGGATAATAGAGATGTGATTTGGTGTTTATTTGAGGAAAATGATTTTGTGTTTATTTGAGGAATATGATTCTGTGTGTATGTAAGGAATATGATTCTGTGTTTATTTGAGGAATGTGATGCGGTGTTTATTTGAGAAATGTGATTTTGTGTTCCTTTGAGAATTAAGGCGATGGTTAGCAATACAGTTGTTTAACCGGCGATGTTTTGCAATACGGTTGTTTATCCGATGATGTCTTGGGCATACGGCGTGTCAATCCGGCAATATTTTTAATACGGTTATCTTAACTGGCGATGTTTTGCATTATGGTACTCTAACCGACGATGTTTTAACACACAATATTCCAATTCGGCAATGTTTCAAATACGATGTTTCAATATAACGTTTCAATTTGATGTTTCAGCATGACGTTTCAATATGATGTTTCAATACGATGTTTCATTCAATGATGTTATTAAATGTGTTCGAGTTCTTTTGTTAATGAACATAGTGTTGTGTATATGTTATATCTGATGTATATTGTTTGTATATTCTCTTATGATATAACTTGATGATAAGGTTTTCACTCTTGCGTGTTTTCTATGTTGTGTTGATACATGTTTAAGTAGATGGTTTACCCAAAGAGTGGGCTAGTTTCAATCCGAAGACTAACTCTCAGAAGGGGATCTGAAGGAGAACACTGCTGCATGGATTGATAAGGATTCCGAGAAGAATCTATGTTTATTGTCTTGTTTTTGGTAGAGGTCTAGAGACTTGACCGGCTCAGATGTTTACCGTATAGATTATTTTGAGAATTTGAGTATACTGAATTTTCACTGTAAAACTCTAATGATTATATATATGAGATGAGGAATTTTCTGTACGAAGTTGTACTTTACATTTTTCACGCTTAGATGTTTACAAAAAGAAGAAAAAAATCTTAAAGGGATTTATTCCAACAACTAGGACACTTACTAGTGCTCCTCCTTACTAGTCGGCCACAAATCCAAGTAGTCAACTGCAAAATGTAACATCTGTTTCTGTAATTTACTGTTCTTATTTCGTCTTATATGAATTTTTGTGATATAAATGTTTTGAGATTTATTTTTAGCTTAAAAATAGGATTTAAATATGCATGTTTGAGAATACTTCTGAAAATGATTAATTTTCAGCTTCCTCAGGTCTAGTTACAACGTCTGTTTCTTTGTTTATCCATCTCTATTCTGTTTTATATGAATTCTTGTGGCAAAAATGTTGTGATTTATTCTTGGCTTAAAATTAGGGGTAAAATACATGTATTCTGGAATACTTCTGAAACGGTTGTTTTTCAGTCAACGTTGGGTCTTTTTACAGAAAATGGTTTACGCCTAACTGACGGAAAAAGATTTAAATAGCTTGAGTGGGTCAAAATCAATTCAGAAAACAAACTTCCTTCACAAAAGTTGGTTTTATTAATATTTATGATTTTCTGAAATTTTTCTAAAATTTTTGGAGAACTTTCAAAATTTACTGAAAACTACGCTAACCGAGGGCGTGTAGCGTAAAAATCTTATTTCGCGGTATAAAATTTCGTGACAAAGGTCCACAAGCACTTTATATTTTATTTTTAATTATTTATTTGAGGATTTTAGAAATTATTTCTAAGTAAGTTTTAAAAATACCGTTTTCTGCTTTATTTTCGTTATTATACCCGTGAAACTGTGAAAACCGAAGAGATAGCACTATCAATAATTATGAAAATCATACCCTGAGTTTATTTTAAGTCTCTCATGCCATTTTCAAGCAATCTCATTGGTTCTCACACTTTAAATTAATTTTGGGAATTTTTTATTTGTAAAAAGACCATTTTGCCCTTGATTTTCACTAAAACCCTAGGGGTAAAAATGGAAATTCACATTCCCTCTTCTCCCAACCAGTTTGCACGCCCTCTTCATGTCTCTTGAAGGATCTAGGAGCTTCTCAATTGGTCTAGGGTTTTTAGATGTTTTTAAATATTTTAAAAACTAAACCATGGTTTGGATGAAAACCATGGGCTCCAAAACCACTTGTTTGCCACGAAATTTTGGCTATAAATAGAGGGGAGGGGCTTCATAATTTTCTCATTCCAATTCTTGATGCATTTCAAGAATTCCCTAGTTCAAAGTTTTCTTAGTTTTCTTGTCAAAGTTCTTGAGTTTTGAAGCTTTGATATTCAAAATATCCATTTTCTTCAAATTTGGAGGTAAGGGAAAAATTCTTGAGAATTTTGAAGTGATTATCCACTTTTGTGGTTTTAAGTGTTATTGCTTTATTAATTGTTTTATAGCTTTTATTTAATTATAGTAAGGTTATAATGGCAAGATTGGTATATGCCTTATAACTATTTTATAGCTTTTTTATTTATGTGCTTTTATGGTAAGGTTATAATGGCAAGATTGTTATATGTCTTATAATCATTTATTTAAGCTTTATAATTGTTTTATGGCTTTAATTTAATTGCTTTAAACTTTAAAATTTGTAGTGTTATAATGCCTAAATTGTGAAAACCCTGATATTGTCTATCATTGATATACAAGGTGATAGTTAAGATTTTAGTGGTTTATTAGTATGGGTTTGTCTAGGAAAGACAAAGGTCATTGAAGGGACATTAGCTCATCTTCTCTTTCCTAGGAACCATACTGATACGCTATTTAAAAATCTTAACACTAGGGACCCGGTATATACATGGCTAAGATAAATCCGGAAAGATAGTGTAACAGTAAAAAATTCTCGGTGAATTCTACTATTATATTATCTAGTGAAAAAAATTAGTGAGGTAACATGAGATTCTATGTTTTATCTGAGTTAAGGGATTCCGTGTTTTAAATTGAGAAGTGTGATTTTGTTCTTATATGATTTTGGTGTTATCTGAGTTATGTGATTTGGTATTCTTATCTGAGAAATATGATTAAGTGTTTACTTGTGATTCTGTGTTCATTTGAAATAATATGATTCCGGTTTATTTGAGAGTTAAGTCGTAAGTTGGTGTCTGTGGTTACAAAGTAAAATCTCCAGGAGTAGCGGGTTGAATGCTCGTGGCTATGCGCCGAAATTCCTAACGTAAAATCTCTAGGAGTAGCGAGTGATTTACTCGTGTGTGTGTCCCGAATTTAAGTTAGTAAAGTCTCCAGGAGCAACGAGTTGTTATACTCGTGGGTGTGTCGCGAAAGTATTGAGTAAAATCTCAATGGGGTAGCAGACAGAGTGCTCGCGGGTGTGTCCCGAAAGTATTAAGTAAAATCCCCCAGGAGTAGCGGGCAGAGTGCTCGTGGGTGTGTCCCGAAAGTTTGGCGAGTCTATGTGATATTACTGAACCGACGATGTTTTGTGTTGTTTTTGCCATTACGGTACAGGTGAGGATTTTGGTATTACTGCACCGGCGATGTTTTGTGTTGTTTTTGCCATTACGGTACAGGCGAGGATTTTGCCATTACTGTACCGGCGATGTTTTGTGTTGTTTTTGCCATTACGGTACAAGCGAGGATTTTGGCATTTGTGTTTATTTTGAGGATGAGTATAGCATTCTTGTAGTGTGATATCTGTTGTGAAAATTGTATTGTTGTATACCTGCTGTGTGCTGCCTGTATGTTTTCTTGTGATATAATTCAATGATAAGAATTTTCACCTTTGCCTACTTTCCATGTTTTGTTCATATGTGGTTGAGTAGATGTTTTCCCAAAGAGTGGGCTAACTCTTAGGAGTGGATCTGAAGAAGGTTGTTGCGCGAATTTATAAAGATTCTGAGAAGAATCGGTGTTTACTATACTATTTTGGGTAGAGGTCAAGAGATTTGACTGACTCAGATGCTCACTGTATACATTATTTTGAGTATCTTGAATTTTTCTTTGTAAACTCTGATAATTTTATATATGAGATGAGATTCTCTTCATAAGTGTATCATCTTACGTTTTCGCATTTAAAACCTTTCAAAAAGAATTAGGGAAACATATTCCCCATCCTTCTCATCTTCTTTAAGAAGGCAAAAAATTTTACACGCATTTTCAGAGAAGGAATGCTGAGTTTTCATTAGATATTTTTTTAAGTATTTCAAAATTCATGGTAACTATGGTGTAATATCCTTTTTGGAGAAAGGGTGTTACATTTTGTGGTATCAGAGCCCGGTTTGAGTCTTTTGGGTACTGTTGGATATAGGTTTACTGTGTTCTGTTGTGTGAACTCTGATCAGTTATTTGTGATGTGTGAAATTGTGTGAAATTTGATTGTTTATTTGGTTTATATTGTTCTGGAAGAATCTGGTATCATGTTGTACTGGAATGGGACGGTACAACTGAGAAATCCGCGACTCTACCGGAATGGGACGATACAGTTGAGGAGAACTTAGTAGGATTATTCGGTACTATCTATGCCGACAATACTGTACAGGTATGGGACTGTACAGGAAAGGATGACCTTCTGAGAAGCATGTAAGTGAGGACAAAACATGTCGTTAGAATCCGTGTTGGTTTGTAGGGATGAAGTCGTAAATCTGAAGGTAGCCAGGTGATTTCAGGATAATATAGATTTGAGTGAAGTTGTTTGATTGTTTTCTGTGTGAAATTTTTGTGTGTAGTGTTTGACTTTGGGAGTTCTTGAGTGGGTCCTAAACTTAGTTTTACCTGGGTAGTTGCCAAGTGGGAAACCATGTTCGGTGCTACCGTTTCTTCACTGGGTAATGGTATGCTGAAGTAGAGAGAATCATGAGATATGCCGCAAGGGTTGAAGGCGGCAATGTTGTTTTATTAGATGCATATATACTTTAGTTATCTATAGGTTTGGATCATGGACTTACAAGTCTATACGTACTTTTGGAGACGTTCCTAGGGTTAGGACCTATTAGGAATTGCTTGTGCTGGTTGATTATATATAAATATATGAGTATTTGGTTGCACTAATATTGCAACACCCTTTCTCATAAAAGGATATTACAACATATGTAACCTCTTATTGAAAAATAATCTTAATCTTTATTTTAAAAGAAGATTATCTTTTAATTATTCCAAGTCAATTCAAAAAATGGGTATAAATTTTTTTTCTATTAATGCCTGAAAAATTCTTTTAACTTGAAACTCTCACTTACGTTGTTTATATTTTGAAAACTTATTTATGTCCTAACGTATTACTGAGAGAAAATAACCATCGTCTAGATGAATAATATACATCATATATAATGCAAGTCCAACAGTCTATAAGGACATCAAACTAAACTACTAGTAATGTCATATAATATAAAGTACAGTCATCCAAAATATATCTAAACAAAAGCCCAACCGGTAGAGAGTCCGTCTACAAAAAACAAGACAAAGACCAAAAAAATAACGCAACAGCATGCGCTATGTCAGCTCCCAACTCCATCTACATCTGCTCCTAAACACTGCCCACAGACTCCTCTGAAGGCTCACTCTCATCCTCCTCTATCAGCTTCCCTTTCCCTTTGCTGTCATTGGCCTCCTGACGAGCTCGTGCTCTCCAAGATGACATGGCAGTAGGGGAAAAAAGCATCGGTCGTCCACCTGGTTCCGCAAATGAAATAGGAACAATTGGAATAGGGGTCTCAGACTGCATAGTAGGTGTCCTCTCAGTACGCACCTTCCCTGCGGCTGTATCTCTAACTGGATGAGAACGACGAACAGTACTCTTGCGAGCTGTTTGTCTCCATCTACCATAATATCTCTTGCATGGAGGGGTATTAGGTCTCTGCTGCTGTGGCTCTGGCCTTGCAGGCTCCTACTGCACGGGCTCAGATCTCTGTACATGCTCCTGTCGAGCTGTCTCTCGCCTCTGTCTCTCTCTCTCTCTCTCCAAATATCCCAGATCTCTTGGATAGACATCTTCACATCTAATATCATATTCTCTACAGTCCACCGGTGAGGTCCTTCTACAGATGTCTCTAAGGAAGTCACATACCCGAGGTATGTTCCCCATTGGGTCCTGGGGTTCACTATCCACCCCTCGCCCTCTCCCCCTTGGGGTAGCAAGCTCAGTCTACGGATCTTGGATAACCCACTCGGCGGGCTGTCCATCTATATGAATCATGTTCCAAAGAGAGCACAAAAGATATAGGCAAGGGTGAAAAATTCTCATACACAGATTATAAAGCATAGTGACAGCAGATAAGAACAAAGTAAATCAAACTTATCAAACATAACCTACATCATGCATTTCTATACCGTTTACCTTTTCTCAGCACAAAAGTATATAGTCTCTCTTCTAATGAGACATTCTCATATACACAAGGAAAACTATCACAGTCACAGCACATAACTCAGTATCAAGCAATGTATCATCAACTCAGATATATTATAATGCATGTCACTTCTATTTCTCTCACATCACCCTCATAGTGCTCCAAGGAGACTTCCTTACCTCCAACACCTTTGAGCGATTGGTTGTAGCAAACCTAACAGACTTATCAGAGAGTCCCTCCAGACTTCATAATAATCATTCAGATAAGCTATATCTCACCATATCATGAATAGTCAAGTCAGTTAGATTTATCCAAGCAGGGTTGTGCGACTTGCCTCGGCTCAGGGGATATCGCCTACCTGGCCATCTGAGGGGTTTCGCAACCTGGATAATCCCAATAGGCAGCTGTGACCCAACTATCCCTATTCTCAACCCTCTCTGGGTTGTAATGCTCATCCCATGGCCTCATGCCAATTCTCTTTCTCTTTATGCAAAATGACACACACATTAAGCATACAAAGCAATCATCTCAAGCATTGTTAAGCTTTGGTTTCTCTTGTAATTTCATTAACCTCTTTTCTAGGTTATCTCTTGCACAATCACTTATAACCTTCTCTCTTGGTTATAATATTCTCATCTCTTGTATTATCCACATCTCTTATAATATTCACATCAACATGTCTCTTCCTCTCCAATTAATACATTTAATTAAACTTTGTCTCTTAACTAAAAAGCATTTTCCAAAATCAATGTTTAAGTTCAAAAATAACTTAACTAAAATACTTGCCAATCTTTAGATTCAAAAATAACATTTTTCTCTTAAAAGAGACTCATTTAAAAATCTGAAAAAAAAATGATTTTTATAAAATTCTGGGCTGTTTATTTTCCAGATTACAGAACTATTCACAGGCGCGAGGATTTTCACACCCGCGGTGCAGACAGCTCTTCCAGATTTCACAGCTTCGAAAATATACACACCCAGGGCATGACAGATTCAAGTTTTACCAAAATAAAACCATTTAGAATTATTCTTAACATGATTTAGCTTAATTAGAACCAATTAGACATAAATACATACTCTTGACTTAATTCAAAAACTCAATAGTTATAGTCAATCACAACCCACCATATTCTCAACCATGATCCAACGTTAAACTCATGTCACCAAGCTTAAGAAAATGATCACAACAACAACCACTCAATTAATTCAAATCAAGTCATAGAGCCAAGGTCATCATGCACACAACATAGAGCAAGATCATCTCACACAACACAATTATTTCTCCATAATCAAGAGCAATCCACATCAAAGGCAAACCAATCTCAATTACACAAAGATCAAACAATCCAAATCCATCATCAAGCTAATCTTTCATGACAAAGCCACTTAAGAAAATTTCATATTAAGCATGACCACATCTCTTGGGTCATCCAACACCATAGGAACAAAAGAGTACTTACCTTAATGATCAACATACTCTCTAAATAAAATTACAAGTTCCTTGCACAAACCACCACAAACATAGCACACATATGTCAACCAAGCCCTAATAATCTTGTATAAGAAAATCTCCTCTTACCTCTTCCTTTAGCTTGTGTAAGAAAATCCCTAGCTCCTAGCCCTTCTTCTTCTTCTTCTTGAGTTCCCCCTTCCAATCAAACATAAGACATCCAAATACCAAATTAATTTACTTATTCCATGGTTAATCTTTAGCACATGAAAGATGAACTTAAGATGAACCAAATACAACCCTAAGCTCATGAACCATGAAGAAAACAACAAAAACCTAATCTATGGAGTTCTCATGAAGTACCTTGGTAGCTTGTTGATCTCAAAATCAAGAGCAAACGCTTGGAAAATTTGATTATTTTGAGTGAAACTTAGAGAGAAAAGTATAAGAAAAGCTTGTGGTGTAAGAGCAAAACGAGAAGATGCAACAAGAAGCTCTTCCTCCCTCTCTCCTTACTCGGCCTCTCCCTCTCCTTTTCCTCTTGCTCAAGATTTTTTCTTTCAAGTTAATCATGACTATTAGTGAGTCATTAGTAAAAATAAATCAAAGATTTTTCTTATTGGCTAAAAACTATGAGTCATGGAAATTTGGAATTTTCCACACCCTTCTACCCAAGCCAAGGGCGGTGCAGCTGGTCCAAGGGAGGGGTGAAAATATTTTTCACCTTAACCATGGTAAAAGGTAAGTTTTTAAAGTAATAAAGTGTGGTAATTTTTGAGTTTCATAGTTAAAATTGTCCAAAAATAACCTATTGAGGTAAAAAGCTCTCATGACCCTTATAACAAGCCAAAACCACGAAATTAAGGTGCCAAAAAGGTCTTGGTTCATAAAAGTTAAGTTTAGAAACAATACGGTAATTTTTCGGTTTTACCGTAACCCATAAATTAGGGTTAAACTGCACTTTTTCTGAAAAATTCCAAAATTTTTTTAAAAATCATAAATATTATAAAAACACTATTGGTTACTCTTTTGGTTGATTTTGGATCGTTCTCTAAGCTTCTGGCGTTCATCTGTTCTCTCGTTTACCCTGTTCTCAGTCTACAAGGACCAAAACCGCAATTCTTGGTCTGCTATTCTAAAGAGGAGAGATCAAATTCTCCAAATAAATTCTAAAATTCTAAAATAATATAAAACATCATTTGGCTTCTCCAAAAATATTTCTTAACTTGTTCTGGTCTCCAAACCAACTCCCAGTTCAACCTGATCAAACTACAGGGACCAAAACGGTAACATTTCTATCTATTTCTCAAAAAATTCCCGAATAAATTTCTAAAATCCTCAAATATTGTAAAATCACTATTTGTACCTTCAAATCTTTTTCTTAGCCTCAATCTAGGGTTTTTTACTTCACAACTCAACCAATCCGTCTATCTATCGTAAATAGAATTCTGTCTGTATCTAAACGTCAGACTTAAACTACTGATTTCTATGTCAGCAAAACTTTATCTATGAAATTAATCTTCCTAAAATATATTCTAGGCTTAAATCTATTTTTAGTCCCTTATTTTTCACTGAGGTCCGTTTTTAGTCCCTTTTTTTTAAAATGCATCTTTTTAGTCGTCTCTTTTAGTCACTCGGGTCATATTTTAAATTCAAAAAGTATCTTTTAAATTTATATTTTGACCCCTCTCAAGCCTGATGTTCACCTTAACCCATTTTTTCGTTCTTCTCCCGCTCCACTGATGCACCGTGGCCCCCATCCCCTCTAGGAGTAGTTCCAACGTCCTCCCTCGAAGCCACCATGAGATGCGGCCTCTCTCTCGTTCTCCTCTCTGTGCGATCACGGTGGTTGTCTCCCTTCTCGCCATTGTGGGCAGCCTCCCTTGGCCACACGCAGCTCCTCCCTTGGCCGTGCAGGAATGGGGGGCGCGATGCATCAGTGGAGGGGGAGGAGAACGAAAAAATGGGTTAAAGTGAGCATTAGGCTTGGGAGGGGTCAAAGTATAAATTTAAAAGATAATTTTCGAATTTAAAATATGACCCGAGGGACTAAAAAAGACCATTTTTTAAAAATGATGGACTAAAAAAACACATTTTAAAAATGAGAGACTAAAAACGGACCTCAATGAAAAATAAAAATCTAAAAACAGATTTAAGCCTATATTCTAACATGCACAAAGCACATATCACACATAAAATAAAATTAAAATAGAATAAAAAATTACGGACATTACAAATATCATGTTGATTGAGTATGTGTGCTTACAATATTATGTTCTCTGAAACTTGTTTATATGAATGTGATTGGAGGGATGATATTATTAGTCATAAAATTATTATTGTTTTCTTACTACTTAAGTCAAGGTATGAGTCTAGCTAACCCACTAGCTTGCTGGTAGCAGTCAGATAACAATGGTAATTGGTATGAATTGATAAGTCAATCCCTAAGCATAATAGTGAATTTCGAGGACGAAATTATTTTAAAAGGGGTAGAGTTGTAACATTCGTTTCTGTGATTTATTGTTCTTATTTTGTCTTATATGAATTTTTGTGATATAAATGATTTGAGATTTATTTTTAGCTTAAAAATAGGATTTAAATATGCATGTTCAAGAATACTTCTAGAAACGGTTAATTTTCAGCTTTCGTCAGGTCTAGTTACAACGTCTGTTTCATTGTTTATCCGTCTCTATTCTGTTTTATATGAATTCTTGTGGCAAAAATGTTTTGTGATTTATTCTTGGCTTAAAATTAGGGGTAAAATACATGTATTCTGGAATACTTCTGAAATGGTAGTTTTTCAGTTAACGTTGGGTCTTTTTACAGAAAATGGTTTACGTCTAACTGACGGAAAAGGATTTAAATAGTTTGAGTGTGTCAAAATCAACTCAAAAAACAAACTTCCTTCACAAAAGTTGGTTCTTTTAATATTTATGATTTTTTGGAATTTTTATAGAATTTTTGGAGAACTTTCAAAATTTACCGAAAACTACGCTAATCGGGGGCGTGTAGCGTAAAAATCTTGTTTCGCGGTAAAAAATTTCAAGACAAAGGTCCACAAGTACTTTATATTTTATTTTTAATTATTCATTTGAGGATTTTAGAAATTATTTCTAAATAAGTTTAAAAATACTGTTTTCTGCTTTATTTTCGGTATTATACACGCAAAACTGTGAAAACCGAAGAGATTGCACTATCAACCTTGAGTCTAGTTTGCTAGGTTCATGAGGGTCCACTTGGTCGTGCCCTTAGACACAGCTGAGTAGAGTTTTGACTAGTAGATCCCCTTTTGGGTAGATGATGGGATCATGGCTCGATTGTACATAGTAGCGTATATTTTCTTTTACCACTTTTGTATTTTTGGTTTAGCAAGTGTTTACCATTTATGTACTTTTGCAGTACCCAAAGGAGAACAAAAACATATTTAACCCATAATATTAAGATATTAAGATACAAACAAAAATTTATAATGGAGGATGATTGTTGAGAGTGAGAGGCCGGCAAAGGGCAAGCGTATGCATAGATGATTTCAATATATACATATACTAGCGTGATTACCCGTGCAATGCACGGGGCATACGGTACACTTTATAAAAAAAATTGATAAAATATGTTTAAATAATTATAAAGGATTTGAGTTTTTTTTATTATGGTTATATAAAATTTAAATTATGGTTATCTACTAAAAATAGTTGATTAGTTACTTTATTAGTTTACAACTTTAAAATAAAATACAACCAAAGAAATGTATGTATTATTGTTGAAGCAACAAAATAGTTTAAATAGTAGTTGTGAGTAGGCATGACAAAAACCTTGAATTCGCGGTACCCGCCTGAACCCATCCCAACTTTGACAAATCTATATCATAAATTGTCTCTACTTGTATCAGTTATAATACCCACCGAGTATAGGACAGTAGCAACTTATTTTCTTTGAAAAGTCTATTTTCTCATATAACATCATAAACAATTCATTTTTCATAAACTAAATGTAACTTACACTTAATTTTATAATTTTTCTAAGTGTTCATTATTTATGATATATTTAAGTAACAATCTCAATGAAAATTGTCATTATTTTGTGAAAAATCTTCAACAAATAGTTACATGAGAAAATAACAAATTAAGAAATGAATATGTTTATATTAAACTTATTATTGCAATGAATTTAAAAATAATAAAATAATAGTAAAGTGTATTTTTCCTTGTAATTCATATGTTAACATGGTTTAACATAAAATATTTATTCTCGTGTATTAACTTTAATTTGTATAATATATTCTCATGTATTTGTTCATCCCCGTGTGTTATATATTATCTATAGTTTCTAATTAATCATTTTGGATATTTATATATAGATCCTAATGTGCAAAAAATTAAATTTTCTTATATTAAAGAAAGTCTTCAATAAATTAGTTGGTGATAAAATAAAAAAATAATAAAAATGTATTCATATTAAACTTATTATAAAGTGAAATAGAAAAATATATAAATTATATATTAAAGTTTAATTTTTTAAGTAATTAACCTATCGATGAGATTTCACGTAAAATATTTGACATAATGTTATAGGGGCAACTTTTTCTTGTATACTTTCATGTGAAATATTTATCACGTGTGTTATATTTTATTTGTAATTTTTATATTAATCAATTTACATCTAGATATTAATTTATAAAAACTCAAAAAGATAAAACAAAAGAAATCCCTTGAGGCTAAAAAGATAAAACAAAAACCCCTTCTTGTTGTTGAGAGAGAAATAATGCATCTGCATAGAATAAAAGAAACTAATCACAAAAGAAAATAGAAAATAAAACACATAATAACGCAAAATATAGAAGCATTCATTATAAAAAATAATCAATAACTAAAAATGATTAATAAAAAAAGAGACTCACCTTAGAGGAGAAGTTTGACTTGATGAATATATAAATCTGAATATATAAAATGAATATATGACTTCAAATAAATGAGGAAAAAATCAATATTTAGTGGATAAATCTGAATACAATATCAAATGATATTAGAGCTAAAATTCATTTAACTTTGAAATCAAGGAAATCAAGTTAATACAATATCGTTCTAGAAAACCAAGAAAAAAAATAATATAATGAATGTTCGAAATATCTTTCAAAAAAATCAAATATAATATATAATATCAAATACAATCAATATAATTTCAAATAATAATTATGTACATTAAATTTTAATCGTAGAATAATCAATCAATAGAAAAGAATCGCTGCCATGAAATGTCCACCCGCATTAAATGTTGGTGGGCCATAACGATATTTTTCAATCTTGATTTCAAGTAAATTCATCATTTAAATAATATTATTAATAATTAATAATATTATTGAAATCAGATTTCAATAATATTAATAAAATTATTAATCATTATTATCAGAATTATTAAATTTGATATACAATTTGCTTTAATCAAATCAAGTTAACAATAAATGTGAAAAAAAATAAAATTTCAATGGATAAATCTGACAAATGATATTAGGACTGAAATCCATTCAATACAATAAATATCATATCGAACACAATCAATACAAATCAATTAATAAGTCTATTCAAAATCAATCAGACCAATTAAGCCTTGAAATACTCTCAGAGCAACACGTGTAAAAGTTAGTCTTGAGATGGGTTATTTAAAGAGAGAAAAATAGCTAGAATAAAAGAGAAAAAGAAGAATCAAGATTTTATTAATTATTGAAATGAGTATGAAAATGGGTGTAATCATTTTTTATGGTGATATTGAAATCTCATTTTATTAATTATTATTATTATTATTATTATTATTATTATTATTGTTATGCACATGTGGCTTCTACCCATCGTTTAAATAGTATTATTGAAATTCAATTTAAATAATATTAATAATATTATTGATTATTATTATTATTAGAATTATTATTATTATTATTATTATTATTATTATCAAATCAGATTTGAAATACAATTTGCTATAGTCAAATCAAATTAACAATACATGAAAAAAAATCAAATTTCAATGGATAAATTTGAATACAATATCAAATGATATTAGGGCTGAAATCTATTGAATGTAATAAATACCATATCAAACACAATTAATTCAAATCAATCAATAAGCCTATTCATAGCCAATAAGTCCAATTAAGCCTTGAAATGCTCCCAGAGCGACACGTGTAAAAGTTGGTCTTGAGAGGGTTCGTCTTTATATATATTATAGATAAATTATAGATTATAGATTATAGATTATAGATATATAAATAAGAGTAATGATACATAGCCACCCCAATAATGTCACCATCCATCCAACACATCTCATATATTTCTATCTCTCTCTTATTGTTACATCATATTACCTATCACATCTATCACTTTTCTTTCTTCTATCTCTTTTTCTCTCTGGGTGTATACACCTATTGGAGTGTCCACGAAACATTTTTCTACAAATAAAAATATAAATGGTGTTGTTTGGGATATCTATATTTAGAAGAAGAAAATAGAAATGGATATTTGGAGGGAGGGAGAGAGAGAGAGAGAGAGGATGGTGGGTTTGCATTGACATGTTCCATTCCAGCAATAGCATTGGCCAACAATAGGCATTAATTGGGAGGGGAGGGGAGATGGTACGTGGTGTATTGTGCTGTGTTGTGATTCCATTCCATTCCATGAGCATGACAATTAATTAGAATTGAATTTGCATTGCATGTGAAGAAGAGATCAGAAAGAGAGAGAGAGGGGGTAGGGATAGGGATTATACGGGAGGAAGGATATGAGCAACAGCATGACCAACTCGCGTGGTTCGACGTCTTCCTCGAATGGCCTCCTCACCGTCACCATTGCCAGCAACAGCACCGCCCACCACCCTGACGCCGCCATTGACGACGACGACGACGACGACTTGCTCGTTGATCCTGATGATCCTTTCGACATCACCCAAACCAAAAATGCTCCTCCCGAGTCCCTCAGGCGCTGGCGTGTAAGTAAAATCTGATCACAGATTGATTGTTCCATCACTAAGGATCGAACCCACCCGTCACTTTAGATGGAGCGCATCAACTTTCCTCCTTCTTCTATCCATGATCTATCTATCTATATTTATTCATTCATTTATTATTCATCTACCAACAACATCTCTCATCACTCATTGCATGCTTTTGTTTTCAATTAGTATTAGTATTTGTTTAATTATATCTCACACTGCCACTTGTGCCTTCCATTGCAAAATGCAAAATATCTGTTCTGTTCTCCATCATGTACGTCCATGTATGTGTATGTGCACCATCTGTTTAAAAAGACAGACAAGTAACGTACCCTTCTTGGGTTCCACACATGCAATTGCACAATCACCAACCTTCACACTTCATAATCATATCATATATGCATATATAAATGCTCAATTAGTGTAGAAAATAGAAATTTTTAGGATTTCTGGTTACTGGCAGCACTTGCCATGTTCACTACTGTATGTGTTTTTAATTGATAATTAGAGCAGGCAAAGGAATATTGATTAATAGCTGCTGTGTAAAGCTATAGCAGTGTGCTTGGTTTTTCAAGGCATGCATCTGAAATGAAGTTAATTTCACCTATTTGCAGCAAGCAGCATTCGTGCTCAATGCGTCCAGGCGTTTTAGATATACTCTTGACTTGAAGAAGGAAGAGGAGAAAGAGCAAAAGAAAAGCATGATTAGAGCCCATGCACAAGTCATAAGAGTAATGTTTAATTATATTTATGTGAATATGAATGCCAAAAATTTCCCCTTTCCCAATTCTTAAATTCTAACCTTTATTTTCTAATCAATGATTAATTCTTCCATTAGGCAGCTTTGCTTTTCAGATTGGCCGGTGAACGTGAGCTAGGTATATATACTTGTTTTCTTATAAATACACCTTCCCCTTCCACAGTTTTCTCTTGTACCTGACAATATGCCAAAAGCTTCCTCCAAAGAGTAATATCTTTGTTGATAACATTAACTTGCCCACCACTCTAAAATGGTAATTACTAGTAAGTTACTACAATAAATAGAGCAGAGATCAGAAATGCTGCATTGTGGTCAACTGCTGGCACAAAATCCAAAATAAACAACACCTTAGCAGCAGATCCTATAAATAATTAGGAACTAATTCATCAATTATCTCCTTTTCTGTGTCTGCAGTAAAATATTCTCATGTATTTGTCATTTTTAGGTAGATATGCGGTCTAGATACTAGATATATACCATTATAGATCTACTGTAATATGAATTGCTTTTAGGTCCTACCTGGTATATGCTCTCTATACTCTCAACCAATCTATATTCTATCGCATGAATCTTGGTTGTCTTGTAGCTTTTAATTAATCTATCTGTTTGTGCTATGTATGGACTTCATTTGTTAAAGCTTGCTTATTTTGTGTTATGATGAGCGTTTTAAATTATTTATTATCAGCATCTTTCAATTAATATTTTGAATTGCAGTAACTAGTACATCAGTGGCATCCCCAACTCAAGATGGTGACTATGGAGTTGGGCTCGAACAACTTGTTTCGATGTCTAAGAATCAGAATATTTCTGTTTTACAACAATTCGGAGGGGTAGCTATACATCAACATATTTTTGTTTGTGATGTTATATAAGCCATCTGCTTTGCTAATAATTTAATCTAGTGATGTCTTATTCAGGTTAAAGGCTTATCAAAATTACTAAAATCAGATCCGGATAAAGGGGTTAGTGGAGATGATGATGATCTATCAAACAGGAAAAATGCATTTGGAACTAATACATATCCTCGGAAAAAGGGGAGAAGTTTCTGGGTACATTCTTTATGATGTTATCTTTTTAAAAAAAAAAAAAGAATTGCCATTGATGAATGAGTTTCTGAGCTGGTACCAATTCTTTGTGGTTGTTTTACAGAGGTTTCTATGGGAATCTTGGCAAGATCTGACCCTTATAATATTGATTATAGCAGCTGCGGTGTCATTGGTACTTGGAATAAAAACAGAGGTGTGATTGACACCCTTATTTGCTAATCCTCATCAATCACAACAGTAATTTGAGCATTAATAGGTCCCTGGTTCTGTGGATGGACATGAAGCTTAATTATGTAAAAAATTAGGTATCAAGCACATGTGTTTGTTTGACATTTGAGCTGTGTGAGGCTTTTGCATCCCTTGATAGGAGATAGATTTAAAGGATTCTCTTTACATAAATCTGGCCAGGTTTTATCAGGTTTGAACAATTTCTGTCACAAATAAATCTTAAGATAAATATTCCATGCCTAAGCATGGCATACTTCATATACATAACAAGATAAAGTGAATGAGCATTCCATTCACAATAGGTATTCACTTTATTTTTTATTTTTTCACAAATTTTGTTATTACTGAATCTTACTTTTAATTTATGTGCTTATTTCCGGATCCCTGCCTTCTCTCTCTATATGCCTGTTCTTTTTAAGGGTGCTTGGTTGCATTGCAAATTTTATTTCATTCTACTGAAATTGATATCCTTCATGAAGGTTTATGCATTTCCTTTATTTGAAATTGCTAGGGTTTGAAAGAAGGATGGTTTGACGGGGGAAGCATTGCTTTTGCAGTTTTTCTTGTCATTATAGTTACAGGTAATGGATTCAACATTTCTTTCATTTTGATGGATACAAATATATTTAATCTTAACAAATAATTTTTAGGTGTTTATCGGAGGCCATACCGTTAAAAAAGAAATGAAGTGAAATTTAGTTCAAATTTTTTTTTCCACACACCAATAAATTGTTACTTGCACTTCTATAACTTTCCACCGGAATCCCCACGGAAAAGTTACAAACTAATAGTAACCATCAGATTATGTTTTAAATTTTATTTCTTTTGATTTTTATTTTCTTTTTTGAGTATAAAACCACCAGTTGCTTTTGTATTCGTATCAATTCATGCTTAGTTATTTGTGCATTAATTAAGATTTAAATTTATAAATTTCAAATATATAATTATGAAAAGTGGTAAATTGGCTATTAATTAGAATATTATGATTGGCTACCCTGATATAATTTTAGGATGAGGGAATGATGTCCTTGTCCAAGATAGGAAAAGCCTCTAGGCTCAAGAATATTTAGAGATCACTTACATTTACTTCATCCCAAAGAGACAAGTAGTGATCTGAACCTACGACTTGTTAGGTGTGAGACATTGTCTTGCTCCACTCAACCAACTTTTGGGGATTAATTGAATTTAAGAAATAGTATTTAAGAAAAATAAGAATATTAAAATATGAAATAGATACTTAGTGTAAAAGAAGTCATGCAACATATTAATATTTATATTTTCTAAATTAAAAATTGAAAATGTTTCAAATCTATCTTTTGATATTTTAATTTATTTATATTATCATTAAATTTTTTTATTAATTAAACCAAATTTCAATACTTTTAATTTAACTTTTTTTATATTTTATAAATATATTTATGTAATGCACAAGACACTGCTAGTTTGTATAAACTAATTAGTCTATATAAGAATCGTTTAATATTTTGAGATGTTAAAACATTATTTAATGTATTTTATTCAAATGATTCGTATATGTGATTTTGTACAGAATATTAAAATCCCCAAGGCATAAGATAGGAAGGTTCTCTATTTAGATTAACTTTGTTGTTACTTTTGTCTTTTTGTCTGTCAGCTGTCAGTGATTATCGGCAATCTCTGCAGTTTCAGAACTTGAATGCAGAAAAGCAAAATATACAATTGGAGGTGTGTAACATTATTATTATATTACTAAAATATAACATCATGTGGAAGTGGAACTGATTGATCCTGTAATCACAAACTTGTTACAGGCCATAAGAGGTGGCAGAACAATAAAAATATCGATATTTGAAATTGTTGTTGGTGATGTAGTGCCCCTTAAAATAGGAGATCAGGTGAATTTGCACACTAATTAATTCAGTCTGTTTCTCTGGAAATTGTATAGTTTTCTTTCCACGTTAATTACTCTGTGGATGTACTCAGGTTCCTGCTGATGGAGTTTTAATTACTGGTCACTCACTTGCCATTGATGAATCCAGTATGACTGGTGAAAGCAAGATTGTATGTTGTTTATACATTCTATTGACCTAATTATTAGTTTTTAATCCTTCTGAATCTCAAGCATCGAGTGTTCTGCAGGTTCACAAGGATCAGAAAGCACCGTTTTTAATGTCAGGTTGCAAAATAGCAGATGGATTTGGTTCTATGCTGGTATATTAGCATATTATATTCTTTTATGCTAGCCCTGCTTGTTATTTGATGAACAAAGGCATGCTTGATTTCAACATTTTGAATAATTGTAGACTTGTAGTGCAAAAGGTTTCTGGCTTATGAAGTTTGTTGCTGCATTCTGCTCTTAAGCAGCATGCATGCTAATATTTTCTTTAATGCGTGATAATGTGCTGCTGTGCTTCTTACGAATTTTGGGGGGGAGAGACCTTGACATTATGAAGATAATCTTTTCAAGGGTCACACTAGCTGTGAAATTGATATTCATCTGTTGACTGTTTTTGAACATTTTTATTGTTCAATTATTATTATTTGTTATATTAGATTGCTTGTGTCTTTGTAATGCAACAGATTCAATTCTTTCATTCATATATTTCAATAATTATTTTATTGAAATTTACTTGTCATTTTGTTGTTCATGGCCCTTGTGGCTATGCTGAAGTGCACAGGAATGAATACTTCTCCCATATTGACTTTTTTAGTGGTACTTAATTGCGAGTGGGTACACCAAATATAAGATTAAGAATGAATGTACTAGTGATAATGTTGGGATAGTGCCTATTGTGAAAAAGATTGTCCAATATTGCCAATAGAAGCCTTCGTAAGAAAAGTAGATTAAGAGTAGTCCAAAGCTATTGGTTAGCCATGAAGAATGATTTAGATTTTAATGGTTTATCTTTAACCATGATTTACTATATGACATTATTGTGTCATTTGATTTATATGGATGACTCTTAACTAGTGAAAAAAGACTTTGTTGTTTCATTGCTGTGGTATTTAAGAGTACATAATAATTTTTTTTAGAATGCTCCTACCCTGAGATATTTTATACTGCCATCTGTAGGTAACTGGTGTTGGAATAAATACTGAGTGGGGATTGTTGATGGCAAGTATCTCAGAGGATACTGGAGAAGAGACTCCATTACAGGTTCTCTCCGCCCTATCCAAAACGAAGGAAGAAAAGGCTGTTGCTTACGTGCTGAAACTTATTTTTGGTGACATGTAATAGGTACGTTTGAATGGAGTAGCAACTTTTATTGGTATAGTTGGCCTTACCGTAGCTGTTTGTGTGCTTGCAGTCCTCTTGGGAAGGTAAACATCAATTGTTCTTTTGGATGTAATAACTTATTAATGCAAGCTTGACGCCCACTATGACTAGCTGTGTAATTATTTTGTAATTGTAGATACTTTTCTGGCCATACGAAAGATTTAGAAGGAAATGTGCAATTTGTTGCTGGAACGACTAAGATCAGCAATGCTGTAGATGGGGTCATCAAAATTTTTACCATTGCAGTAAGTGCGAATTCTGATTTATGCTTATTACATTGTTTCTTTTTACATCTTTAATCTTTTGTAATTGTTTTTTTCAACTAAATATAGAGCCGCGCAGGTAACAATTGTGGTTGTTGCTGTGCCAGAAGGTCTACCTTTAGCAGTTACCTTAACGTGAGTACATTTTGCTATTTTTTTTTCATTGTACAACACAAGATGTAGCCAAAACTAAGCCGTCTGATGTTGTTTATTCTATTTGGTGTAATTTTCTTCCTCGACCACTCTCATGACAGCCTGGCATACTCAATGCGCAAAATGATGGCGGACAAAGCCTTGGTAAGTATCTTATTATTCTCCAACAATCACCACAGGATTCTTACTTCTAAGTTTTGCAACCGTATTTCATATTTAGTGTAAAACCGCATTCTAACAATGGTGCAGGTACGAAGGTTATCAGCATGTGAAACTATGGGCTCCGCCACAACAATTTGCAGTGATAAAACTGGAACTTTGACCTTAAATCAGGTGGGTTCTGTGGTCGGAGGATTGGATAGTCTAAAGAGGAGTTATGGTCATGATTTAAATTTATGCTTATGAATAAAAATGCTCCAAGAGTTATCTAATTGATGCAGTTCACATTGATCATTGCTTCTTTCCTAAAATTATCAGCTTACATGTGGTCCACTTTGTTCATTGTTCCCAACTCCTAGCTATCTGCATTTTCTTCCTTTATTTGTTTTTAAATCCTTTTAATTATCAGGATGTGACAGTAACTTGCCTTTTGGAATTATAGATGACTGTAGTTGAGGCATATGTTGGGGGAAATAAACTAAATCAACCAGATGACGTGTCAAAATTGCATCCAGAAGTTTTATCTCTGGTAAATGAAGGCATAGCACAAAATACAACAGGCAATGTTTTCATGCCCAAGGTATGTTTTTCTACTTAATTACAACTATATCTAAAATTTCCTTTTATCTTGTGATATTTGGTACTAAATTAACTCAAGGATCTTCTCATAGTCTAATACTAACAGTTTCTTATGGTTTGGTTGAATTCGTTGTTCGAGAACAATATCTTGTGTTGTGATTCTTCAAATAGACAAATACATACTCTTGAATTCACAGTTTTTGGTATAGTAAGTGGGAGTTACGACTAAGGCTGGTGAATGGTGATAATGTTTGTGGTACAGTGGCTAGTTTCCTTTTTATTTGCCAATATGAACCAAATACCTTATATAAGCTAACAAATATAAACTGGATTTATTGATTTGTTAAGTTTTCACTGGTATGAGATCACACTGGTCTTGTGAATGATAATAACATACAATTTAATAGAAGGTTTTTCACTAACCTGCTTTTTGTACTTTCTAACTGGTATTACACCTGTGGTGCTTATTTCATGAATGTTTGAATCATAGGATTATTAGTATTACATTCCGTGTCTGCATTTGCTTTGGTAGGATGGTGGAGAGGCAGAGGTGACAGGATCTCCTACAGAGAAGGCAATTCTATCTTGGGCCGTGAAGGTACCCTCACTGATTTTTTCCCTTTTTTTTTTCCTTTATTTCTCCTTTATGTTCTTCTCGCTTCCTTTATTAATGTATTGATTTTGAAGCTGAACTCATTTATTGCATCTTCATGGCAGTTGGGAATGAATTTTGCACATATTAGATCAAATTCAACAATTCTCCATGTCTTCCCCTTTAATTCTGAGAAAAAGCGAGGCGGTGTTGCTGTGAAACTGGTAAGCTTCTGATAAAATTGTTCACCAAGTCATCCTTGATTTATTGTATTTTATAACTTATCAGACATAAATATCCATCCCACTGTGCTTTTGATTTTCTTCTCCAACTTTTGAACCTGTTTGGTTTACAGAATTGGATTTTGTTTGCTTTGCTATTATGGAATCATATCTCGTGGATGTTGTTTCCATCAGATTTTATATGCTAATCAGAAATACTAATTGTAATCTTCTTGGCAGGCTGACTCTGGAGTGCATATACATTGGAAAGGAGCTGCAGAGATAGTTCTAGGAACATGCACCCAATATCTTGATTCAAATGGTCACCAGCAATCTATTGAAAAAGAGAAGGTTAGGAACAGCAGCTTCAAGTCATAGAAAATTTGTTGAGGGAGTTAAAATCATTGAATTGAACAAACGGAAATAAGGGAAAACACTTTCTTTTGGTTGATGGCTAACCCAAATTTAAAAAAAAAATAATGGAATAAGGCTAGTACCACCTAATGACTTTATTCATATGAATGTTGTCATTATGTTGTTTCAACTTACTCTGATGCCAACGTTTTCAGTTATATATTGGTAATAGTACTACTTTCATTATTCCAAAAATATAGCAACTTATAGAAGTTATAATATTTTCAGTATTTTCTTATGTATATAATATTTATTTATTTAAAAACCTTCAGGTATTCTTCAAGAAGGCTATTGATGACATGGCTGATCAGAGCCTGCGTTGTGTTGCTATTGCATACAGATCATATGAATTGGACAAAATTCCGTCTAATGACGATTTAGAGAAGTGGTCCTTACCAGAACATGAGCTTGTTTTGCTTGCTATTGTTGGAATAAAGGTCAAAAAACACGTGTTTTTTTTTCCCTTTTTTTTTTCCATTGTAATCTGTTAAATTTGTTTTCGTGCCCCGTAACTTTGAATTCCTGAACAATTTAGTCTTGAACTATTACATATATAGGATGGTAGATGCAAATATACTTTAAAAATCATAGATTTGCAATGAATTGTAGCAAATTTTGAGGTTGAGAAAGTATCTTCAATGCTGAATATGGTGTTGTTAAATATTATGCTCTGGAGTTTGCTTTGTCCTTGTGCTTTCAAATTAGCCCTGTATAGTCCTTCTAACATACGTTAATCTGAATGTTCAGGATCCTTGTCGCCCTGGAGTCAAACATGCCGTGAATGTATGCACTGCTGCTGGTGTTAAGGTAATATATCATTTTATGTTTGATGGGTAAAGCTTTCGTATTGATCGAACAACTAGGTATCATCATATTTACATTGCAGTTCATTGAAAGCATTAATGACAATGTTGGAACGTGGTTTCTGACTTCATAACTTGCATGTGTATGCCTGTGAACTCATAGGTACGCATGGTTACTGGCGACAATCTTCAAACAGCGAAAGCAATAGCTTTGGAGTGCGGAATACTGACTTCGATTGAAGATGCGGTTGAACCAAATATAATTGAAGGAAAGACATTCCGTGAACTATCTGAAAAAGAAAGGGAGCAAGTTGCTAAGAAAATAACGGTATGGTTCTTTCATGTTGATTTCTCGTTATATTATATTTATATTCATTATCTAAAAGTATTAATTTGATAATACCAACATTAAGTTGATCCGAGTGAAACTGAGCTCGGATTCCTTAAGCAATGTCCGGCGGAGATTAGTCATCGACGAAGCCAGTGGATACTTCGCACCAATAACATAGTAATCCAAAAAATATATATATATATTAATTCGAGAAGCTTTGAATTAATATACTTTGCACCACACGGGTGTTATACTTCACACCATACCACATCTTAAATCCCTCGGGTTTAATATATAATATAATATATAGGTGATGGGAAGGTCTTCTCCAAATGACAAGCTTTTGCTCGTGCAAGCACTGCGTAAAGGTGGTGATGTTGTTGCTGTCACAGGAGATGGCACTAATGATGCTCCTGCACTTCACGAGGTCTGTATATTTCTTGGATGTACGGTATTCGGACTGAAATATTCCAAGCATGAATAAATATGTCATTGATCCATCAAAATATTTATTTGGTTTCTCATTTTCATTTTTTTCATACCAATTTTTACTAAATTATTTTTAATCACTATATAATGTTTTTTTAAATTAATTCTATTTGAAAATTATTCAATTTTAATTCCAGTTCCTATATTTAACAAAAATAATTTGTTACTTAATTTCAGAAGCCAACATATTTTTTAGGACAAAAAACATATTGAAGCTAAAAAGCATACTTTTTTAATATATGGAGACGTGCCAAAATACAAATCATCAAATAACTTAGATCATGCACACAAATTTTCTTGAATAATAATAGTTTTCTTAGTATGGTTGATATCGTGTTTTACTATTTTGTATTGTAGGCAGATATTGGTCTTTCTATGGGCATCCAAGGAACTGAAGTTGCAAAAGAAAGCTCAGATATTATAATACTGGATGATAATTTTGCATCGGTAGTAAAGGTAAGTGTGTTTGTTATTCAATTCAGCATGTTTAGATATAGTCGTTCTTTCTTATTTTCGCGTCTGCAATTGGCACATGACTTCACATGCACAAGTAAAGTCATATACATTTCTTTTGCAGTTGTTTCTCCAGCTTTAATATGTTAAAATTGTTCCATATATTCCTAATGGTTTCCTGGATTTTCAAATAAGGGGGTGGCTGCTTGTGACTAGACTTTGGTTTGAGAAAAGATTTATTTTCACAGTGGGTTGTAAATTTTCTAAGTTCACTTTGTGTAGGTTGTTCGCTGGGGGCGTTCTGTTTATGCAAATATTCAGAAATTTATTCAGTTCCAGCTAACTGTTAATGTTGCTGCTCTTGTAATAAATGTTGTGGCAGCAATATCTTCTGGTGATGTTCCTTTAAACGCAGTACAGGTATATGTACTCATTACTCATTATTTGTAGTTGTGTTCATGTGTCTATATATGATTCAAACCACAAACTAATAGAGGGAGTCACATCTGATCGATGTACATGCTCGCTCTTGGTACATACAGCTTTTGTGGGTCAACCTTATTATGGACACACTTGGGGCTCTTGCACTCGCTACAGAACCACCCACAGACAGCCTTATGCACAGATCACCAGTTGGCCGAAGGTTTGGATTTCTTTCTACTTTCAAATTATTATTTTTTTGGTTTTCCAGAGTATTCTTCGTGTGCAACTGCAGAGAGTCAGAGACTAATCCCTTTGAGGATCTAGAGTGCATTTAAGGGTTGTCTCTCCCAAATGGTGCATTTTCATATACATGAGTTGAGAATCAAACCCCCCAAATTTATTTAATTTACCAGATTTAAAATGGTTGCATTTTCTCTATAATGCTGACCGAGAGCATGGTTGATTTGGGCTTTGAATTAGCTTTTGAATTTTATTTTATTTTTTGAATTAGCTTTTCTGTGCATGCTTTCACTATGGTCTTATGTTTGGCTTTCAGGGAACCTCTTATAACGAATATCATGTGGAGGAACTTGCTCGTACAGGTAAAATATATTTTATTCTATATACAGATTTGTTAAAATCATCATTGAATTGGGAACTTCAGATCCTACTATTCAATGATATTCAATTTGACATGGCAGGCTCTCTATCAAGTGGCTGTTCTTCTCGTTCTTAACTTCCGCGGTGAAAGTATGCTACGTAATAATAAAGATTCTTTGAAACATACCTTACAAGTGAAGAATACTTTAATTTTCAATGCATTCGTCCTGTGCCAAGTGAGTACATGTTAATGAAAATATGAGATATTTGAACCCTTCTTTATTCTCTCATCTATGTTTGGATTGATGAAAAAAGATGAAATGAAGTGAAATGAAACAGGAACATAGTAGGTTCCAATGTTTGGATGTTTAAAAGAAGATGAAATGGAATGGAATACATTACATCTCATTCTATCCAATACCTGTGTTTTATGCTCCTCTAATTTTGGAGAAATGGGATGGAAACAGCTTTTTTTCTTCATTCTATTGTAAAAATATCGAAACAATGAAATGGTAACTTCATTCCATTTTGTTTCATCTCATTCATTCTATTCCACTAAGATGTCTAAGGCTCGGAATCAAAAAATAGTATCCCCCCCCCAAATACAATTGCATGGATATTATAGTCTAATTCATCAAAATCTTAAATTAACTGTTTTATAATGTTTCAAACTTTCAGATATTCAATGAATTCAATGCTCGAAAACCAGAGGAAATGAATGTCTTCCGGGGAGTGACTAAGAACCATCTCTTCGTGGGAATTGTTGGAATGACCTTTGTACTTCAGGTAAATAGCCATCCCTCTTGTTATTTGTTTGCTTAACTAACACTGTCAACATTTTGAGTGCATCTCTGATGCTTATGTCAAATTGATAGATAATCATCATCCAATTCCTTGGAAAGTTCACGTCAACAGTGGACCTTCATTGGAAGCTGTGGCTTGTTTGTCTTGGTATTGGGATTTTCAGGTTAGTTGACTCAACTGCAGTAGGTTGATTATGACAATTCTGAGTGTCACCCTGACACTCATGGTTAATTTTACAATCTGATAATCATTCTCCCCTCTCAATATGTCTTAGCAATACTATGTGAACAAACTTGATAAATTTCTGTATGCAAGTTTGCAATTTCTGAGGGCGAGCCTTGGCGCAACAGTAAGGTTGCGCCTTGTGACCCGAGGGTCACGGGTTCAATCTCGAAACAGTCTCTCCATTTGCAGGGTTAAGAATGTGTACATCTACGCACCCTCCCCAGACCCCACATGATGGGAGCCTCGGCACTGGGCCACCCAAGTTTGCAATTCATTCAGGAGCTTTGGTTTTGTTGACCCTGACCTGAGTACTAACCAGCTGATTTTGCCTTCCAACAGCTGGCCACTTGCAGTAATTGGAAAATTGATACCTGTTCCCAAAACACCATTGTCCCGTTCCTTCATGAAGTCATTCAGGCGCTTGAAGAAGTCCCGTACTGAATAATATTTATAGGCCTGACAGAGAGAGAGAGAGAGAGAGCACCTGCAATTCATACCAAACTAACGACTGACAGACATGTATGTAACAACACATATTGCTGAGCCTTCTTTCTACAATACAATTTGTAATATACTGTATATGTATATTCAACAGATATAGCAATCGCATCATTTTCAGACATGTTCAAAAAGGAATTTACACATATGCCAAAATGAGCAGTGCATTTATCACTTTTTCCTTTTCTTTTGTTTTTCATTTTTTTTTGGGTGCCCGGGGGGGGTGCGTGGGGGTTGTACATTGCAACATTTCTAGTCCTTGTCAGAAAACCTATTCAAAATGTGAATTGTCAAAGTTAAATTTTGAAGCATGAATGGTAAATCTTCTTGAATCATAAGACTCCGAAATACTACAAAAAATAATTGAAATACAAATATAGACGATGATTGTGTGATTCTAATAACTATAGTCTATATATAAAAGTATTAAATTGACATTTTAGCACGAGCAAGGTTCATTATTTCTCCCCAAAAAACAAAAGAAAAAAAGAAAACATTATATTGATTTAACCATTTATAAAACTAGCATTCCCTCTTATTTTATCAAACTCTTTAAGTCTGAATGATTGAACATATGCATATCGATCTTAGTTTTATCAAAATAATTGGACGATAAAAAAAATAAAGTGATTGAATCAAATGACATTTCATGAATCAATCCAATCCATGAAAATCTATACCATTTACCATGCTATTGGTGTCTCTATATGTTATGAAATGCGGCTTCCATCATTGATCGTCTCTTTTTTTTAAGCACCATCATTGATCAATATTACTATCTCCGTCTCTATATATAAGAATATTTACAACAACAAAAAATTAAGTCCCTTTTTATAAGTCTCCTACCAAAAAAAAGTCTTACATTAATTATTTTTTTACCAAAACACTATAAATACTATAAATCTTTCTTTCTTCTACAAGGATTGGGAAAGTTTAAGTGATAGTGAGAAGAGAGATTATAACTCCCAATAATACTAAGGACAATTTAGAAAAATAATGTAAATTATTGACAAATTTATTATTTCTAACTAAATTAACCAACTTTCTTAAATGATATAAATTAGTTAAAAAGTTCTTATATATAAGGACGAAGGTAGTATGTTTTCATTCATAATAATAAAATATATTAGAAAATACATTAAAGACTACACTAAAAGCATTTCTCCAATGTGGAGACTCAGCTTCAAAACATATGCAGTGGATTAGAAACAAAAAAACAAAACAAAATATTTTCAAGGAAGGGTTATTGGAAGTAAGTAGATTTGTCAATAAATGTTAAAAAAAAAAAAAAAAACACCATGCCCAGTAAAACATGCTTCTTGCGTGTTGGTTTTATGAAATACTTTGGTTGAATCTTACCAATGCATGTGTTTGTAATACTAGAAGTTAAAATTATATGCCTTTTTTTAAGCAATTACATTATATAATCCTAACTATCGATGTAAAATTCAAAGATCAAAGATTGATTTCCCTCGTATATCAATAAAATACTACTCTAATTAAATGTAGCCACTATACTAACATTATACACTGAGCAATGAATACATTATCATTTGTCTCGCAAATTATGAAAAATAATTATGGGGCAGCCATAATTTTACAAAGTACAAGTGATGAATAGAAAGCCCTGTGTACATATTTGACAATGAGTTCTTTTTGGAGAACACTCAAAAAACCAAAAAAGGAAAAGAATAGAAAAACTATTGACAGTGAGAGAAACTCCTGACTGGGTAGTAACACAGGAAGCAAACCTGATCTTATTTGATGGGGCTTGCTTGGGTTGGGAATATGTATGATTTTTAACAGTAACAAGAATAAGCAAAGTGGTTTTTCCTGGAAACATAAGGGGACAGGAAATTGGAGGCAGAAGCAGAGGAAGCAGAAATATCAGCAGGAACCAGTATCTGGGTCTTTCCATAACCAATTCTCTTTCCAACTACATTAGCATAGAACAGACCTGAGATTGCCGGTACGAAAACGTCGCTCTGCGAACTCACATAAAAGTCGATTACTTTCTCAATTTCAGAATCTTTGGAATCTAGGAACTTTGTCTTCTTATCTGCGGGCATGATGGCTTCCTGCAGCACAGGCAACCAGGATTTTATGTCTAGTGCAATGCAAGCAACGCTTAAAGTTTGTAGTTTGTAGAAGTAATTTACTTTGGGTATGAAAAGTGTGTGTCAGAGCAGATTAAGAAGGAAAAAAAGCCACAACAACTCACCTTTGTATAAGTTTTAGGGAACAAATCCTTCAGTGAATCAAGACTGCTATCCCACCTTGATTCAGTCACATAAATTGTGGTATCCTTGTCAAAACCAATCTTCCTCAAAAATACTGCAATTTCTTGTGCATTGTAGCACCTTTTCTCTCCATCATTATCACTACCTTGGTGGCACCCCTTCTTATCCAACATCTCAACCCTCAAGTCCACAGCTATAAATTGGCCATCTGTATTTCGGCTCAAAGTTCTTAGTCTTTCAACCATTGAGTCAACCAATTCATGCATTTCTGGCTGCATCTCTAAACTTTCAAACATTGCTAGGCATGCAACAGAATCAGTGTCACCCTTTTTCCCTGCCTTTCCCATGTTTATTGAAGGGAAGTAAGTCGCGAGCCTTATCTTTCCTTTAGTTCTATATATTGGCTCAACATGTTCAGCTATGTAGTCTTCTGTAACCCGATTAGGAACTTTCACAGCGGCAATATTCCGAGTTGATATATGAGAAGGAAGATCCTTTACCACTTTGACCACCCCTTCCACGCTTTTCATGAACACATGAACATCATAAATATCCTCAAAGTTCCTGGGATGTCATTTATATTAGTTACAAAACAAGTACCTCTTTACACTCAAAAAGTTCAACATTCATCAATGTGATCGACAATTAAGCATGTTAAAATTGAGCTACCTCTAACGCAAGCTTGCAATAAGAATGGAGCCTGAAATAACAAAGCTGAAAACTGGTCCTTGTTTAATGGAGGGCCTTAAGTCAGTTTTTAAGCTTTTAATCTACAACTTGACCAAGGATTTTGTCTGGCCCTAGCTTTCCTCACCACAGCAGGCAGTGTGTTGGTAAGTTTAATTAAAGGTTGGGGCAGGGGGACAGAATAATGAAGGACAAGTATTAAGATGTATAGCTCATAACAATACAGAACAAATGAATGGTTTTTTGCCAGGCATTTCAATCATGTGACTGATGAAAACCAGAAATTGAAACCACCTACCTACTCTCTTCCCTGTGACAATTACTTCCATTACTTGCATGATTTTTCATAATAGCAACAGCAGCAACACAGTTAATGCTAAATATCCAGAGAAATATGAATTAAAAAAAAAACTGGCATTACTTATATTAAGGACCAACTAACCATAAAGCTTAAGTGGTTAGGCAAAAGTCCGAGATTGATATCTAAAAATAATTTTAGACCCTAGCTATTTACAAACAAAATGGCAGCTAAAATAATAATAAATTCCTTAGCAGTTCAGAAATAAAGCACACTTAATTTTAGCTCATTGTTTACATCAATAGTTCACATATATTGGTTTGTGACACAAAAAGATGAAAACCGAACACAGAAAGCAAAACAGCAACAATATTATGGTTACTCATTTGAAAATTGAAAATAAAAAAGTCGAATCCCCTCCCCCCCCCCCCCCCAAACACCAAAAAAAAAAGCTTCAGATAAGGCTAGGCAGAGGTTAAAATATGGAGAGTTGATTAAAATAAACATTCTCAACTGTAACACCTCTAGCAAGTATATAATTACTCTTTTACACAGTCAATTTCAGCACTAACCTCTTGTCACCAGGTTGGCTTCCTCTGATGTCAGGTATCACAAGGGTTGCCCCCAGATTTCTAGCGACTATCACTGCATCTGCTATCTGAACAATGCATTACCGGAGTATTAGACAATACAGAAAATGGTAAATGAATTACACATTGGATAGGTTTCAAACTATTGGGATCAGGCAGCATCTAAAGCAATGAGGCAATGGATGAAGAGCTAACAATCATAAATGTTAGCAACTAGAAGCAGAAGTCAGGAGATGCGGAAAAGAAAAGGCAATGCAGGTCTTCATCACTCTTGGAAAGTGTTAAACTCAATACTGTCTACACATAAATGCTAAGTTGTAGATGGTAATTCTTTGAGAAACCGCTGAAAGTAGTTATGATACATAGCTGATACATAAGCAAATCCTCACAATGATTGAATCAGTTTAGTTACCTGAGAAACATGGTACTCAGGGCCATTGGTTAATGCAAAAGTAACAAACCCCTCAGTCTGCTCTACATCATCTGCCAGCCATAGCAACACATGAATTATTAACTAAAGACAGAAAGACGTGTAATTCCTCGACTTTAAAATCAAATCTTACCGGAAGATGGCTTAACCCAACACGGTTTTAAGTCATCCACACCTCCCTTCCAAACCCCTATATTCTTTCTGACATGAGTGGCATCAAACTTTGCATTTTCAAAGTTGGCATCCTCCATTCCTCCCGGAAGCTTTTCCTTGTAAAGTTAAAAGCAAAAGGGCAAAAAAGAATGATGCAATAAGCTAACCGTGACAAGGATTAAATCATTGTGTGTCTGAGAATTAGACTAGTAATGGTAAAAATGAATGAGCATGCATCAGAAATGCATTCTGAGCTGGGGTTTGGGATTTGTGTATTCAACTAGCTAAGCTAAGCTAAGGTTGCAGTGGTGGCTTTAAGTAAAATATGTTTGAGTAGGGTTTTTACTTGGCTCCAAAATTGTACGTACCATAATAATAATAATAGCATAATTAGATCGAGAAAAGGGGGTTTGTTATCAAAGAGGAGGAACAGTAAGTAACAGTAACAACACCACACCAATTGAGTATGGCTCCGTAGTGATAGTGGATTAGTGGTCGTGTAATGAATTTGAGGATTAATTAAATTAATAATTAAGGAAGGTAAGCGTACTATACCAAAAGAGAGAAGAAGGAATGGGAATGGGAATGGGAATGGGGCTTACTCGGAGAGAATCGAAGTGGTCTCTCTTGATCATATTTGCAAGCATTACGAACATTGTGAGTGTCAGCACCCCCGCCACCACTTGCCTCATATCCACCCCCATCTCTTCTCTGCTCTCAACAACACCACCACCACCACATAGGAATCGGATAATGCTCTCTCTCTCCCTCCAATTCCTTCCTATATTATTCTATTGCTATGTTATTCTATCTATTTGAAGTAGTTGGGATGTCCAGATAATACAATGTTGAATGTACCTTCCCATAGAGGCGGTTGATCGATCATCATGTATTTTCATCGTGGGTGGTAGGTAAGATATCGAGTTATCTTACTTCTTGTATTTTCATTTTCATTTTTATTATATGGGATGGGATGGGTATTACTATTACTATTGGGTCTGTTCCGAGTCTTCAACAAGAGCTTCTTTTTGCTCTAAACAATGTACAGTTATTGAGTGTGACTACAACCTACGAACTACAAACAAAACAACTGGTGATGAGTGAAACAGCCAATCAACGGTGGTATCATTAGATTTGGACTACAACCTTTATTATTAGCCAATGAGAGAACGCTCGCTCGTAAGAGCATGTTTGCTTGTCCGTTTCCGTGGTATATTTACTAATAGGGGTGTAAATGAGTCGAGCCGAGTCAAGCACTTGAAGTTTGAGCTTGGCTTGTGAAAAAAATAGACGGCTCAAACTTGGCTCATTTATTTAAACGAGCTTAAATAAAAACTTGGGCTTGGGTTTGTTAAAAAAAAAAGTAAAACTTCAGCTTGGCTTGCTAGCTCATTAATAACTTAAATTTTTATATTTATGAATTTCTTCTTAAATTATTCTTGAACTTTATTGGTTTAGTATTCCCTCCGTCCCAACCTTAAACAACAAACAAAATGGGATGGAATGGAAGGAGTATTTAATAAATATTAGTGCTCAACATGTGATGTATGAAATTCAAAAATTCTAGACTATAACGTTTAGATAATCTAGTAAATAAAAAGTTCATAATTAAACTTCTTGACTATTACAAAAAGAAAAATGTTTTTATACAATCTGTGCAATTTTAATTTTTGATTATATATATAATCGAGTTATTCACGAGCCCTTAATGTTGAACCTCTAAGGCTTGAGCTTGGCTCATTTAAATATTCGAGTTCAATCTTGAGCTTGAGTTTGGTTTGTTTAATTAAACAAACAAGCTTGAGCGAGCATTTAACGAGGCGAACCCGAATAGTTTACAAATAGTTCGGCTTATTTACACCCCAATTTACTACTATCTCCTTTTTTTCTTCTCTTCTATAAATAATAACTAAACATGCAATACATATATAGGCAAACAAAGAATAGCTTGGCTTTGTGTAGTATAGTGATAATTAGAGGAGATGACGTTGAACGGGGGGCCAGAGCAATAAAATGTGCATGGGTAGAATAGAAGGTGGGGAAGTTAGGTAGTAGGATCAAATCGTGATTACAACGCTATTAATTGAATGAATTATTATTATTATTATTATTATTATTATTCTGTGTAACGTGTGCTCTAAGAATTGAGTTCCAACCAGTTGGTTTAGCTCGTGAGAATCAATTGACTGGCTGGCTCCAACTGTTCTTAACGCATTCAATACTTTAGGCTAATTGGTGTGACACAGCGCCATATTGAATTATATATACAATGAGCAATGAGATTGAGTTAAATTGTAACGTTATCAAGTTTCAACCATATATTCTGTTTAGAAGTCCCACATCGACTAGTGATATGGCTAGTGTAGTGCTTATATAGTGTGGGCAGTCCTCACCCTACAAGCCGGTTTTGTGGGGATGAGTTAGGCCCTAACAGTGGTATCACAGCCAGTGTTCGATCTGAGTCACCCGTGTGGGGTAGTGGGCTCGATCCAGGCCACCCATGTGGGGTAGTGGGCCATCACCCGTGTGGGGTGTTGTCGAGAGTCGATGTGTGAGGGGGTGTGTTGAGAAGTCCCACATCGACTAGTGATATGGCTAGTGTAGTGCTTATATAGTGTGGGCAGTCTTCACCCTACAAGCCGATTTTGTGGGGATGAGTTAGGCCCTAACATATTCAAGACTTCATCACCAAATTGCATGCACCGAGACTCAAAAAAAAAAAACTTTGAGATAGAGAAGTGAAATATGCATACATCAAAAAGGCTGCTATCATTCATGATCACAGATACAAATTAGAAACCCTTTTCAAAAACTAACTAGCACTTGTTACTTCTTGTCCGTGGATTAGCATCTGATAAATGCGTGGTAACATCTGTCATTGAGGGTCTCTTGTGTGGATCCTTCTCAGTACATCTCAAACCCACCATCAGCACTTTGGTAACATTTTCCATTATATGGGTATCTAGAAATTCATCTGCAAGGCCTGAATCAACAACTTGATTAACTTCTCCTGTTTCATTCCACACAGATCTAACCCAACCCACTAAATCAGTACCCTCCATGAATGAGGGATCTACTGCCTTCTTTCTGGTTATCAGCTCCAGCAAAACTACCCCATAACTGTATACATCAGACTCCCTACTATTTGCTGTTGCATAAGCATTCTCTGCCACAGGCCAATATACAAACGTGTTAATCCATATAATAATTCTATATCTATATCTATATAAGAAAATTAAGCCTTAGTTTGTAACCTCCCACATTTCTTTTTAGTTTGTAAGAAAAGAAAATATCCAATCAATAATAAATGTCCAAGAGTTAGTTACCTGGTGCTATATAACCGATTGTGCCCGGCACAGATATGGAAGGATTTGAAGCAGAAGACTGATCCAAAAGCTTGGCAATACCAAAGTCACCTATGTGAGGCTCCATATCAGAGTCTAGAAGTATGTTGCTGGGTTTGATGTCTCGGTGCACGATGGGAGGATCACAGTCATAATGGAGATAAGCCAATCCATGAGCAATTCCAACAGCGATCTTATACCGGGCATTCCACTCTAAGGAAGGCGGCGGTTTCTTTTCATGCAAGACATCGTAAAGGCTTCCATTTGGCATGTAGCTATACAGAATCAGACCATAATCTTTCCTCAACCAGAAGTCTTCCAATTTGACTAGATTCCGATGCCTAATTTTTCCAAGGGTTTGAATTTCTCTGACCATGCTCAAGTTCTTACCACCTTTGCTGGCAGCAAATCCTAGCTTCTTTACAGCATAAGCTTTGTCTGGACCAACCGGGGCTTTATAAACAACTCCATGTGCTCCTCTGCCGATGACATACCGATCGCTTAGGTTCTCTGTAGCCTCCATGACTTTGTTAAGAAGCGATGAAGAACCCTCGTCGGCAGAGATTACATGGACTTCCTGGCGCTTAGATTTTCTGCCAAAAACGAAAACATAAACTAATCCCAGCATCAGAAAAACAACAAATATTGAGGATCCAAGAGCTATCATCACAGCTTTAATTTTACTGACGCCTTTCTGTTTAGTTGATTCCTCATCACATAGTTTTAGATAGCTGCTTTCGGTGCATACCGAGCCATCGGACGGTGAACAACTGATACATAGCCCGGGGTTCCCCAAAAATGATGACAGGGAAGAATTAAACAACTTCATTAGCATCTTTGGTATGGGACCATGAAAAGAATTGTATGAAATATTGATTTCAACTAATGAAGGTAGTTCATCAAGAACTTCTATGCTTCCTGTCAAATTGTTCCGAGATAGATCCAGCACTTGCAATCTTTTCAGGTTTCCAATTTCTACAGGAATGTCACCTATCAGCCCATTAGAACTTAGATTCAACCCATAGATCAAATTCTGCAGTGCTCCAATCGATCTAGGAATCCTGCCTCCAAACATATTGCCACCAAGTTGTAGTTCAGAAAGCTTTTTAAATCCCGACAAGAAAGCCGGGATGCCACCACTGAAACGATTCTCATTTAAAATCAATGTGTTTAGCCCCGTCCAGCTCCGCAAACTTGACGGCAATGAGCCGTTTAGGAAATTAAATCCCACATCAAACTTGTCCATTTTGGTACAGTTTGACAGCTGAAATGGCAAGGGACCTTCTAAGTTGTTGTGAGCAAGATTCAAAGTCCGAAGACTCACAAGGTTTCCTAGCTCTGAGGGTATAAGCCCTGTAAATCTGTTCATGGACATGATTAAGTCAGTGAGATTTGTGCAGTTTCCCAAACTTGATGGAATTGCTCCACTGATTCTGTTGTTGCTGATATCCATAAACCTTAGATTGGGATTGCTTTTGAAATCAGGAAGAGGCCCAGTGAAGTTATTTTGTTTAAGAATTACCCTTCTAAGAGTTGTGCAGCTTCCAACATCAAGAGGTATGCTACCTTGGAGTTGGTTGAATCCCATGGTCAGCAAGCTCAACTTCTTGCCAAAGCAAAGATTAGGTGGGAGGTTTCCAGTGAACTTATTATCTGTAAAATCCAACTGCACCAAGCTACTATTAATTCCCAGGCTTTGAGGTATGACTCCAGAGAACTGGTTGTTAAACAACGAGACATTTTTCAGTTGCTTGAGCTCTGTCATCTCCACAGGCAATTCCCCATAAAGGCTATTATTATACACAAGGAGATACTCAAGACTTTGAATCTTCCATATGCTGAGTGGAATTTCACCACTCAATCGATTAGAAAACAATTCAAGGTCCCTAAGTTCACTCAGTTTCCCCAGTTCACTTGGAATCTTTCCCTCGAGCCGATTCGAATACAGCTGCAACTCATTCAAAGACTTGCAGTCACCAATTTCTGGAGGTATTCTTCCGGAAAGACGGTTCTCAGCAAGGCGCAGAACCGAAAGCTCGGTCAATAGACCGAGCGACGAAGGAATGCTTCCAACCAAGTTACAGTTCACAGCAGCAAATTGTGATAAAGCACTACAATTCCCCAAGCTAGAGGGAATGCCACCAGTGAACACATTGTATGAGAGATCCAAAAAGATTAAATTTTTACAACTCCCAGAAGAAGAACCCAACAATGGGATGGTACCACTTAGCCTATTGTGTGCAACATCAAGAGAAACAAGACCATTGAGATTGTTTAGGGTGTTTGGCAGGTAACCCTGCAACTCATTCTCATCCAAGTACAAGTCTTGCAAGTTAGTGCAGTTCCCAATGGAAGAAGGGATTGTCCCAGATAAGTGGTTACCTTGAAGATACAAGAAGGAAAGCTGAGTCATGTTACCAATACTTGTGGGGATGGAACCAGTGAGAGTGTTATAAGACAGATCAAGGAACTGCAATTGAGGGATTTGAGTCAATGAAGCAAAAGGAATCTTTATCTCGCCGTTCAGTAGATTGCTAGAGAGGCTGAGAAATGTTAACTTGTGCAAGTTTTTGAGGGAGTGAGGGATTGAGCCACCAAGGTTGTTAGCAGTGAGGTCTAAGGACTTTAGATGAGTGAGGTTTCCAACTTCAGGTCCTAGTTGACCGGTAATGCCATAATCAGAGAGGTTGAGGGAAACCAGATGGTGGGTGTGGTCACATTGAATTCCAACCCATGAGCATGGTGTGGAATCAGAGGGATTCCACGTGGAGGTTATGGAAGGAGGCACGGATTTCCAGTGCCTCAGGAGTGATAATAGGGTCACCCCATCGGAGGTGAGTGATGAAACAGCATGCAAATGGAACAGGGAAGAGAAGAAAAGAAACCAACACCGCAAGACAAGTCTCATGGAGAGAGGGAACAGCACACAACACACGGTTGCAGTGTTTCTGTGTGTGACAGAGAGAGAAACAAAAAATGCGTGTTATGTTACCTTGGTTTTGGCCTGTGAGAGCTGAAAGAGATGAGCAAAGAGAGGAACTATAGAGAAGAAGAACAGCCATTAATGTTATTTATTGTTTTGTTTGACGGTGCTCTCTGTCTGTCATTCATTAGTACTTCAGTTCACACTACTTCAGTCTTCAGTCTTCACACATTCACATTCACCTGCTCATATTAATTAAGCTACTTTGTTTTTATCTTATCTTTATTCGTTTCCCAATTCATACCATTTCAGAGTCAAATAACATATTCATTTTTATATTATTATGATCAAATTTTTTTGAGGTATTGTTAATCAGTATCAGAAGATATTAATAAATAAAAAATCATTCATTACAAATTACAATATTTATTTCATGTATTGATAGTGTCAAAGGTATACTTTCTAACAGAAAAATTCTAATTTTAATGTCTTAGTAATTTTTAATTTTTTTTATATGGCTGTTGGAGTTTTTTCTTTTTCAGCTAACCCAGGGTAGGACTGGGATCTGTTCTGGTGGGAAAGATAGTGGACCTTTCTGGAGTAAATAAAATAAATATGTATCTTTGCGCACTTCTGCATATGCCGTGTCGTGAACAAGGAGTTAGTTCAGTTATAAAATTACATAATTTTGATTTTTGAATTGAGTTGACAGTGATTTCTTCAATCTTGATAGTAAAGACCAATACATTCTTAAAATTTCATATTTTCCCGTTAATTAGATTTGCTTTATTAATTAAAGAAAGATTTTTCGAATGAACTGCATCACACTTTGGTTTAATGTTGGATTTAACATTAATGTGCTCACTGATTTACAAACCTTACCAGCCCTTTTAAGGCATGTAATGCCACATTTTGGGACCTTTGATTTGCAAACCTACTTTGTGATCAGTTTATAATAACATCAAAAGATTGAAATAAATAACAATATAAAGGCGACAAATGTGTTAGGTAGTTGTGGAAAACAACAGTATGACCTAATTTGACTCGTTAAATAATTTCTAGATCGCCAATCGAAAATAATATTTTCATTCAGAACCAACTCACGCGTACGCTCTTACCATACTTAATTACTTTAGCTAAAGTTTACCGTGATTATAATACGTGGCAGGTAGAGATGAGTATGCAGATTGGTCTGTCCGTTTAGGTCTGGCCAGTAAAAGTCTATAATATAAATAGAATGAGTCGGCCCAAACAGTAAAATAAATAGACTGAGAAATATAGGCTTGCCCTGCACAGCACAGGCCTGAAGGCTAACGGGGCAGCTCGTGTCCCGTGATTAAAATATTAAAAAAAAAAGGGCAAAAAAGTTAATACGGACTCGTTCACACCTGGGGAAAATTTCACACCACAGGTGTGAATACGTCAGACAAAGGCTGTAAATGCTTCTTCCAAAGACAGATTCGTTCACACCTGGAGAAATATTCATACTGTGGGTGTGATTACGTCAAACATGTAGTATCTCACAAACAAAACGACTTCAATAAAATATATGATATTTCAAATCCTAAAACTATGTTTATTTATGTTCCAAAGCAAAGCAGCAACCAAATTATAATAAATAGGATAAATCCAATAAAATATCTCAAGTTTTACAAACTAAATAGATTTATTTATAAAAAATCCTATTTGTAAGAAAGCCCACGGGCCAATCCGCAAGCTCGCGGGTAAAATCTGTTTAATCAGCAGTTTATACGGACCAAGCTAAAAAGACCAGCAATTAAATGGTCATTAATTTTTAGGACCCATAGCCCGCATGGACTGCAGGTTAAACGAGCTGTCTGCGGGCCTCGGCCCATATACCCAGCTCTAGTGGCAGGTAGGGATGGCAAAAATACTCACATTTTACGTGAATTATCCATAATAGAGAGGGAAATACTAGTAATATTTAGAGTAAAATATATTTCTTTCTCCTAAGAGATATCGATATTACACTTCTCTCTCCTCTTGTTTGAAAACACACATTTTTCTCCCTGAGAGATGCCAATATTATACTCTCCTCCTCTCTTGTTTAAAAATACACACTTTCCTCCCCAAAGAAATATCAATATTACACACTTCGTTTCCTTCAAATATAAAATATGGGCTTAAATACATTTTTCGTCCCTGCAAAATGACTGAGTTTCATTTTTCGTTCCTATAAAAAAAAAATTGTTTATCATCCCTGTAAAACAAAAAATTTTGTTTTTAGTCCATGTAATTCAATTCATTCTAAATTAGTCATTGTAATATGTGGACAATTTTGTTTTTAGTCTCTATCATAATATATCAATTTTATTTTAAAGGGACTAATTTGTCAAATATCTACATATTACAATGACTAATTCAATATGATCTAAATTTTACAGGGACTGAAACAATATTGCAGAGATTAAAAATAAAACTTTTTATTTTACAGGGATCATAAACAAAAAAAAATTTACAGGGACGAAAAATAAAATTCAGTCATTTTGCAAGGACGAAAAAGGTATTTAAACCTAAAATATGATACATTTTTCTCCATTTTTGTAATTTATTTTTCATTCATGTAAAAGTTAGTCTTTGTTAAAATATTTTTTATTATCATAATAATCTTTTATCTTTCATTTCATTTTCGTTTTTTCCTCATTTTCTTTCCCATTCCGATTTCTGATTCTTGAAATCAAAATCATCGTTTCATCGCCGTTCACCATGACATTTCACTAAAATTAAAACGAACCCATTGTTCGTGGAATTAGTGGTAAACGGCGATGAAACAGTGATTTTGATTTCAGTAATCAGAAATTAAAATAAAAAAAGAAACGAGGCAAAAATAGAAATGAAATAAAAGATAAAAAGTTATTATAGTAATAAAAGATATTTTAATGGAGACTAACTTTTACATTAATGAAAAATTACAAAAATGGAGAAAAATATATTATATTTTATCTTTGAAGTGAAAGAAATATGTGTTTTCAAATAAAAAAATATAAGTGTAATATTGATATCTCTTAAAAAAAAGTGAAATGTGTGTTTTCAAACAGAAAAATAAGAGAGTGTAATATTGATATTTTTTTGAGAAAAAAAGTGTGTTCTACTCTAATATTTACTGAGTGGGGTGGGGATCATAATAACCACCTCACAGAATCACATACTTAGGTAATCCATAACAATTTTTTTTTTGCTATAACAACTATTTTCTATTAGATATATGTATATATATATATATACATACAAAATATGATATGATATTTTATTATTTTAAGATGAGATAAACTTTATTTTTTTCATTATTTCATATTTTTTTAGTTGATAAAATCATAATAATAAAAATTATTAAATATATAAAGCATATTATATCTGTTAATACAATATGTTGCTATATTATATTGCATTATTTTCTTTTAAAGCATTTTAAATTCTTAAATAATCAAGGATATTATATATCCATGGATACTTATATTACCCTGCATGAATATATGTTAAAATATAAAAAAAAACTCAAAAGAAAACCTAATTTAGCAATTAAAATATTAATCAAGGTTCTCTCAATTGAATATATATATTAAAATATAAAACTATAAGAAATTCAAAACAAGACTTAAATTTAGAACTTCAATTAATATATTAATTCAAAATTAGAGAGCTAAATTCAGTATATTTAGTCCCAGGGACAGAGGGAGCCCCTCCCTCCCCCTTAATTTAATTGTTTCATACATATACAATTGTATATATACACATATTAATATTATGCTATTTTTAGTTTATACCCACAATATCCAATACTCTTGGACTAATCTGTGTTCTACCGGGAGGTAAGTAAAACTTAGCTACAGAGTATTCTATCACAGGTGATCAAACTCGAGTCTTAGCCGAGTCCGTCCCTTAGATAGAGTGCATTAATCACTTGCTCTCAACCTTGTGGTTATATTAATATTATATTATAATTATAATCACACTCATATATATTATATCATCGTTTAATTAAATGTTATTGTCGTAACTAATTTGTTCATTATTACACTTGATATTTAAATACACAAGTTTAATTAGTAGTAAATTTTGTAAAAATATAATAAATTTACTTCTTGTTCAGCTTTAGATCTAAAAGATCTATACAAGTCAGCCAATGTGAAAATTTTTATGAATTAATAATAAAATTTTATTTCGATAATTTTTTGGCCACCCGCTTGTTGAATTTCTATCCCTGTTTAGTCCGACAAGTGAAACAAAAGTTAATAAATCTTGGTGATGGTTCAAAAGAATGTTTAAAAACAAATAAAGCACTTCGTATAATAAATAAGTATTCCTTTTTAAAAAATGATAACTATTCTTATTTTCACATTGTCACTAATTATATTTTCTTCATTTTACAGCACACGTTTTTTTATTTATTTTTATATCAAATCAAGTGATTTTTTTTTTCTTTTTAATTACTTACTCTAATGAAGAAGATTTTTATTTTTTAAAAAAAATTCTTCAATCAACGTTAAAATATTTTTAGCTAACTTTAAACATAATAACAAATTCACAAATTATTAGTCAAATAATTTCATATCAATTAAATATATTTTAAAATAAAAAAATAAATACATATTTTATATTTTCATTTATATTTTTTATTATTATACAGTAAATTAGTTTCTGCCCAATTAAATTAGTTTTCTTTTAAATATTTTATAATAATATATTTTTTGTGTCACACTCTGATTTGACAACAACTGCACAACATGGACATTATAATTTTTGGCATGTGCGAGTTATAATTTTTTTCATGCAAATTATAATTGCCCAGGTGAAGGAGTAGTATATGACCAGATTCGTCTCCGGCGACTCGTACATTTCTTCCTTTCGCAGTTTGATTTTGGATTCACAACATCTGCCGCGTGTTGAACACGTGGACAAGTCAATTTGAAAGTCATCGACTCATCTCCAAAGAAATTTATCCTGCGATGTGTTGTTTGGTAGGGGTGGTCACTGGTCAACCTCCGATTGGATTGGGTTTGAACTTTGCAAGAAATCTAACTCTCAAATCAATCAAATTTAATTGGTTGGTTTTTAGAAATGATTAATGATTAATTCAACTCAAACACTTTTAGATTAGTTTGGGTCGGTTAGAGTGAAATGGTAGCGATTTCTTTCGGTTTAACCAGTATAGTATTCTTGAGTTTAAATTCAGAAAATACAACAGTTTTAAATCTCACAATATATCATGCTCTAGTTTAGACAAACAAATTTTGGATTGGACAATCGAGCTTAATAATATAAAAAATCAAAATTATGAAAAAATGAATAAAAAAATTAAGATGAAAATTATATTTTCTTTCGACGAAGTGTCACAGTATAGCTCGAATCACATATAAAACCACCATTGAAATAACTGACATCAATCCTATTTTAATTTTGTGCGTGTTTATTTTTGTGTTGAATAAAAGATTTATCTTCTCGATGGATAAAACACAAAAGATACATGTTGTTTTTGCATTTTGTACTTGGGAAAGATAAATATTATGTTGCGGCAAATCCAAACATACATTTTCTCTTTTGCATAGGCCTTCACTTGAAACCCTATTGGATTTTGATTATGCCATTGCCTTTTAAGGCAACACTATAGGATTTCCCAAGTATTATGCTCGGTTCAAGTTTGGGTTATTTGGATTTCATCTTAATTCGGTTTGTACTTTTACAAACAATATTAAAATAGATAGATGTTTAACTCGTGGAGAATGGAGATATTCACATGGTCCACTTATCTCCATTGGTGGGCCTTTTGTTAGTACCTAATCATACACAAGTCAATCAATCCTTATTAGTAATTTGGTAAATCCTAATTTTTACCAAAAACATTTTATTTTATCTTTTACTACTCTATAGGAGATATAATAAGGATTCAAAATTATATATTAATAATACTGAGAATAAAAAATAGAAAAATTATACATAAGGAGTTTGGTTATATTAAAATAAACTAAAGTGTAACACATACTTATTTTTCAAAAGGTTTCAATATAGGAGAAGATGAGAGTGTAATTTATATTTCTCCAATGATAAAAAATATATAATTTTCTTTTTTATTTTATATCGTGATACATATATTATGCTTATAAAATGAAAAATTAAAATTAAATATATCTATTTACTATATATCTATATACTATATATTACTATATATAAAACAATAAACATTCCCTTACACATGTCACTTTCTCCTTCATTTCATTTCCCTCCCTCCCACAAACAACACATCACTTCTCACTTACTCTCTCTCTTAATCTCTTACATATCATATTATTTATTTATTTATTATTTACTATTATTTCTATTAGCTATTATTTTCTTTTTAATTTTATTTTTATAAAACAAATCTAGTTTTCTTACCTGTTTCACTCATATTTTTCTCAATAAATTTTTGTGTTGCAAACTTTTAATTTTATTTTGAATAAATAAAATAATATTTGCGTATGAATTTCATTAAAGTTTTTTCAGTTTTTATATTTAATTTTCTTTGTTATATTTAATTTTTTGATAAGATTATAATTTATCTATGATCAATAAAATGATATTTGTTTATGAGTTTCATCCATCTTTATTTGATCCATTAAATTTTAAAGTATTAAATTTATTTTTCTTTAAAATTAAACAAAAAATAATTTTATTTATGATCAATAAAAATGATGTTTGCTTATGGGTTTAATTCATCTTTCTTTTGATTTTATTTCTGATCAAAAAAATAATATTTGCTTACGGGTTCATAGACAAATAAAATAATATTTGCCTATGATCAATAAAATAATATTTTTATTTTGTTTTTGTCAATAAAATAAGGTTTACTTATAGGTTTCATTCATCTTTCTTTGTTTCTATAAATTTTTATGTTGCAATATTATTTTTCTTTTTATCAATAAAGTGTTTGTTTACGTGTTGCATTCATATTTAATTATTTCTATAAATTTTCATATAATTTTTTTCTTATGATTATTTTTTTGAGCAACAAAATAATGCTTGCTTAAGGGTTCTATATTCATTTTACTTTTGAATTTATTTACGGGTTCTATTCCTCTTTCTCTATTTCTATAAATTTTCACGCTACAAAACTATTTTTCTTTTGATTTTATCTTTGATCAATAAAATTATATTTGTTTATGGGTTTTATTAATCTTTCTTTGTCCCCATAAGTTTTCCAGGTTGCAATTTTTCTACTTTATTTTTAATTAACAAAATAGTGTTTGCTTACGGGTTCCATTCATTTTTCTTTGTTCCTGTAAATTTTCAGTTTGTAAAATGATGATTTTATTTTATTTCTAATCAATAAAATAGTATTTGCTCACAGGTTCTATTCATCTTTCTTCGTTCTTGAGAATTTTTATGTTGCAAAATTATTTTTCTTTTTGTTCCATTTCTAATTAATAAAATAGTGTTTATTAGGGGGTTTCATTCATTTGTTTTTGTTCCCATAAATTTTTAGGTGGAAAAATTTCTATTTTGATTGTTTTGTATAAATAAAATAGTATATGCTCACATTTTTTTTTTGTGTTCCTGAAGTTTATATACACAATGTCGCAGAATCAAAACTGTTATAAATTTTAAATATATCATATATCAATTTATTAATATATAAATATTTTGTTTTAAATTATGCATAAAAACCAACGGACCTGTGTACCACACGGATCAACTGGCTAGTTTCTAACTAAAAATATATTTATGTATGCTTGAGTGTTTATAGTAGTTATGATAAAAAGCCAACAAGGGTTGACACATATGGTTGAATCTCTCTGATCTTGTATGGGTATGTATTCTCTAATCTTTTTCTGTAACCATATTAATATATTATTGGTGTGAAGTATCAATCGGCTTTGCCGATGACTAATCTCTGCTGGGGAATCTGACTGACCACCTTTAGTGGAATCTCTCCTCCCAATCACATTTTTTTTCTATTCATAAAACTCGAACTCGAGACTTTGTTTAAGAAATCTAAACCCATTATCACTCATATGAAAGCAATGTTGGTAACTCTAATCTAATTTTTATCAACCAAAAAAGTAGTTATGATTGTAGCAAAAAAAAATAGTTATGATAAAAAGGGCGGTTACTAAAAGAAATCCCGTCCATGTAATTTACACGATATCCCCATCTGATAAAAGTAGAGACGATAGATTTGGAAAAGAACATGTTATGTCGTGATCATGGATTTTTATTAATTTTAAAAAGATATTAATTAATTTGCTAAGAAGAGAGTAGAGGAAGAAAAAGGGAGAGAAAATGTGTAGTCGTGTAAGGCAGCAATAATAAGCATAATAATTTTACGGACGAGCACAAATTAATTATTTATTAAAAGCGTAAAAATATTATGTGGGTCGAAACGATCTTTCCCTGAATAAAAAAAACATAATAATTATTAATTAATCAAGCATAATAAATTCTGTTTGTTTATATTTTCAAAAAAAAAAGAGGCAAAGAAAGAAAGAGAAGAAGTGATATTTCGGAGAAGCTTCGCAGGTGTGCGACTTCCCACTTGCCGGCCATCCAACGCCAATAATATTTTCTATCACAATTCAGATTTCAGATCAGTCAGTCACCCCCTTTTCTTCTTCTTTCCCTAAATCACAGATTGCAGATTATTATTACTTTACTTACGGATACACCAAGAAGAGCTTCTCGCTGGTGCTTCTTGCTGCTGCTGCTGCTGGTGGTGTGGGTTCCCACCTCTATTCCGTTATCGGATATTGCCAAAGCACACAAACAAAGAGAAGCGAACTGGCTTACGCTTACGCAGCAGGCATCTCTCTCTCTCTCTCTCTCTCTAATCTGATCTGATCTGTGTATTTTGAAGCAACCTAACTTCACTACCTACTAATTACTAACCTCTATGCTCTTTTTTTCATTCACTAGTTATATACACGTGTTTGTTTATACGATAAATTGACGAAAGGACTTGGTTAATTTCATAACATTTGATTTTTCAGATTTTATGTCATGTTTTTTATAATATAGGAATACAAGTCAATTTTACTAATATATATATATATATATTAGATTAGATTAGATTAGATGCAACTCAATTTTATTTTACTAAATATATATATTCATTCATTCATTTTTTTTGGAATGTTAATGGTGGTTGTTGGCTTTTGCCTTGCCTGACTTGTGTGTGTTCAATGTTCATTCAGTTGGTTGCGGTAGTAGATGAGTTCTGTATCTGTGGTGGAGGAGAAGATGGACGCTGATTTCGATGAGGAGACTCCCTTCAGCTCTTCTTCACCCTCTTCTGCATCTAAAGCAACCAACAATACGTTTAATTTCGAGACCAAAGTTGCTCTGCCGCTTCCCAAATCGTCCATCTTTAACCTCTTACGGACGAGACGAATCAGTAGGAGTATATATGTGGTCTTAATTAAGGCCAAGATCAACATGTTGCTACCCTTTGGTCCCTTGGCCATATTGCTCCATTACATTACCGGAAAGCATGTATGCAACATTATGCTTGCTTGCTTGCTTGCTTACTTCTTCCTATTTAATAATTATTATTGCTTTCTTTCAATTACAACGATTCTAAAGCCCAATTCTTCATATCTGTTATTCCTGTTAGGGATGGGTCTTCTTCTTCGCCTTATTGGGTATTGCTCCTTTGGCAGAACGTCTTGGTTATGCTACTGAGTACGTCTTTACATCACATCTCTACTCAAATCTATGTCTAGTGCTAAGTACTAACCCACCAATTCTCTAATCTTTGATGCAGGCAGCTTGCCTTCTACACGGGACCAACAGGTATACTTGTACCTTTTTTTTTTTTTTTTTACTTCAAAGTAAACTCAGGCCCACTTTATTGGTTTGCAGTTGCACAAAATGATTTTTATTTATGATAACATAAAACAAAGTGTATTTTTTTGAGAATGACTAGAGCCTAGAGGTGTATGCCTCTTATAGTAACTGCATCTTCCCCCTCTAATCTATTTTCTCTAATTGAATTATAGTTATTCATTTTCTGTAAGGCCTGTGCCGAGTGCATCTGGCTGTCAATTGAACTGACTTTTGTTGGTGCATGCAGTTGGGGGTCTGCTTAATGCCACGTTTGGGAATGCAACTGAAATGATTATATCCATTTATGCATTGAAAAGCGATATGATTAGGGTTGTTCAGCAATCTTTACTCGGTTCAATCTTGTCTAATATGCTTCTAGTTCTTGGGTGTGCATTCTTTACTGGTGGGATTGTCCACTACCAAAAAGTTCAGGTTTTCAATAAGGTATGCATCATGACTCGATTACAATTATATTGCATGCGTCATGCGATTGTTTCTTTGCATTTGTGTCCTCCTGATGTCACGGAGTTCACATCGTACTTGGCCTTTGCTACAGGCAGCTGCTGTTGTCAATTCTGGCTTGCTATTGATGGCTGTAATGGGAATACTATTTCCTGCTGTGCTTCATTTTACTCACTCAGAGGCTCACCTTGGGAAGTCAGTGTTATCTCTATCAAGATTTAGCAGCTGTATAATGCTAGTGGCTTATGCAAGCTACCTTTTCTTTCAGCTTAGAAGTCAACAAAATTATTACAGTGCAGTTGATGAGGTTAGTTCCTTTTCCCTGTTTTATTTTTCATTTTAGCATTGTCTCTTAGGTTTGTGATGTATAATTTACTTGTCTTGTACCACTTGATGTACTTGAGGTGAAGCCCATCTATTATGTTATCAATTTTTTTACCGTTTTCAGAAATCATGGATATATACTGTTAGTTGCAGCTCTGGTCGTTTACTTAATCATTCAATCACTATCTTTTTTCCCGTGTGTTGATTAGTGTTGCACATTTCCTGGTCTTCATTTTGAGTAGAGTTAGCAGATGAACTTCAAAATACAAGTTTTACTGGTGAGAACTTCAAAATACAAGTTTGAGTAGAGTTAGCAGATGAAAGATACATGTGTTATGAGTATGTCAGCAATGTAAACTCTTACTACCCGTTCCCTAACACACACACAAGGAATGGTCTATAATTCGGGATGCCTTTTGAGAGGTTCTATTTGGATCACTAGATTCAAATATTTTAATTAGTCGATGAGAATCTTACCAAAAGAGTGATTTAAAACTAAAGAAAATGGGAGAAGTGATACACATACATCTCGTGATGATTAGTGCTTTAATGGAATTTTGATGGACTCTTCAAGACAAGGGGAAACCTTAGGGCCATGATCATTCTATTTTGTTTCATTAAATAAAACTACATAGTATCACTAAACTCCCCCAAGACATATATGATGAAGGTATGCAACTTTGCACTTTGATGGATGTCAGCCTGAGTGGATTTGTCTCGCATTTATTACTAAAGGAGAAATGTTCTTTTTCTTTATTGTTTTATGTTTTTGCATTTTTTTGGGGGGGGGGGGGGGTAAACCTTTTTTTGTTGATCAGAAATCAGAATATCAAATTATTCTATATATTTCAAAATATAAGAGAGTTCATGTGAGTGAATTTGTGCCTATGGTATGCAGTTCTTCTCTATTATTCAATGGTCGCCCTTTACACTTAATCTCCAAACTTTATAATGTAGGAAGGAGATACAAGTGAAAATCCCGAGGAGGAAGAACTTGAATTAACTCAATGGGAATCGATAATCTGGCTTGCTATTTTAACAGCATGGGTATCGATATTGTCCGGATACCTTGTTGATGCCATCCAGGTAAAGTTGTACAGTCACTTTCAGAATTTCTCGATCATCATGCTTCTGTAATTTGTTATTCTTGCGGAATGTTGAACTTAGGCCTTTATTTTTTTCTTATTATTTGTTTCATTTATTTTATTTTTGCGGAAACTTTGATCGTAGGACATATTTGTAGTCTTGTATTGCGCTTTAGAACCATGTTGTGATGTCGATGCAACACTTGAATCCTTATGAATGAAGCTATTAAGGTCATGAGGATCATCTGAGTATCTATCATGTCTCTGCATGCATGTATGTATGTATGTGTAGGTATTACAAATAAGTCTCTCAATAATAGTGATTAAAATACTGACCATACTTCTATTTATACTAACCAAGAACGGTTAGGCACAGCCGTGAGCTAGCTGTGTTCCCAAGAGAGAACCAAAGTTCAAACCCTAAAGAAGGCAATTGTTTGGAGCACCTCTTGGTTTGTAACTCGCAGTAACAATATTTGAGGGGTTAGTTTCATAGCAGTGCCTATGGGGATACCCCGGTCAAAGTCAAAGACTGAATAAAAAAACTCCTCTTTAATTTTGATCAAGTACAAAAATGGCATAAGCCCAGCTCAATATCACTTAACATGATATAACGTAATGCAATAATACAATTTAACAAAATATCACAACTTCAAAGCAATATTATGGGAGTAAAAACAGCCACTGGATACTAATTAGAGCAAAAACTGAGGAGACTAAACAAAGGGGGTTCCATATTTTTGGAACTATTCAGCAGAAACAGTGATTGGATCAGACCATGAGAGATGATAACCTTCGATACAATGTTGAATTTTTAAGAATTAGGTGAAAAGGTGAAAAGAGATATATTTTAATCCACTAATAGGTTTTAACTTTAAATAATGCTAATATAAAATTCTGACCTTATACTCTTAATTGTACTTGTTCAAATTCTAAGAGTGCTAATAATCTATATCAAGTACTAGTAGTTCTAGACCAACTCACCAACACTTCAATATAATGTAATTCAATTATACTATCAACATAGAATACCCTAATGTTCTATCAGAAGTATTTGTGATGATTTTGTTTTATTGTTTTTAGTGGACCAAAAATTGCATTTTAACTCTTAAATCTGTTGCTGGTTGAGCTACTTTTTCTTAAAATTGCAATTGTATATTCATATATAGATGCCTCTTCTCCTTAGTGCCTTTTATTTTTGGTCCTGTTATGAATGGACTCTGGACCATTCCTAAATCAAGTTGGGCTGGCCATTTTATGCGACCCCCACCCTCCAAAACCCATCAATTTAAAATATCTCCTGGGTAGTTAGAGAAAAGGACAAAAGGAACTCTTGTCCTTTCCTCATTGGCCCATGTTATAAAACAGATTATGATTGGCAATCATGAGGGAAGATTTTAAAGCCCTATATGAAAAGGAAATATGGCAACCGGGGGGGGGGGGGTCTAAAGTTGAAACACACTTTGTTGTTCCTGTCCTTGTTGACAATGAAGAACTCTACTATCCCTATTCTTGTACATAAACATTGTGTCATAAGTTGATTCATAAACATAGTGTTTCTGGTCTCTTGCAGGGAGCATCTGAATCATTGAACATGTCAGTTGCTTTTATTAGTGTCATCTTGCTTCCAATTGTAGGAAATGCTGCAGAGCATGCAAGTGCTATCATGTTTGCCATGAAGGACAAGCTTGTAAGTGGCTTTCAAAGCCTACCTTTATTCTGTGAACACTGTTTAATCTGTTAATGGATTCAATCTTTCCACAGGATATCACAATTGGAGTCGCTGTTGGATCATCTACACAGATATCTATGTTTGTGGTATGGCCTTGAACTGTTATCAAACAGTTATGTGGGGGATACGTTTATTACATCTTTATATGAATATACTAGCCTGGATTTCACCATGTCATAGGAATCTTTCGAGTTTATTAACTTTTTAAAACAGGATGATGGTCTTAGGAAAAAGTTGATTCTTATTCTCTTGAAAATTGTAGATCCCCTTCTGCGTGGTTGTTGGATGGTGCATGGGAAAAGAAATGGACTTGAATTTTCAGCTCTTTGAGACTGCCACACTTTTTATCACTGTGTTGGTAGTTGCATTCATGATGCAGGTATGTGATTTGTTATTTGCCCCTGTGAAGTTGTGTAGACAGCAGTTGTTATTTACCCTTTCAAAGGCTGAGGTATTGTTGTTTTAGGTAAATGTTTAATATGCACAACCTCAATTTTTTTTTTAAATTCTGGTAAAGCATACTCTAGTTGTTAAAATAATATAAATAGGGTTATTATTGGCTGATTCTATGTAATTACGTTAGTTAGGATAATTGTAAATCCTTGTATTTATGACTGTTTGTTAATATAATATTTTTTTGGTGTGTAGTTCAGACTCACAGGTTCCATCACATGTTTCTCATTTCTTTTCCTTCTCAATACTCGTTTTGCATCAATATGTGGTTTTTGCATTGGCATCTCTTTAAGTTTATGATGGATAACTGAAACAAAATGAGATAAGAAAAGATCAGGTACTTCAATGGGATAATCTATATAAATGCGTCACTTTTAGGATATCAGGCAATGGGAGCAACATCTCACATGAGAATCCATGTTTAGCGTTTCAATTTTTCATTCCATTATATGGAATATTATCTTACTTCTCTTGCTTTGATAATCTCTTTTTGTGCCTTTCTCTTTTTAAAGCAAATATCTTGCGACATAGATTTAGTACATATGTTGGGAAAGCATGAATGTTGGTTTTCAATGTGCAGTTAAAATGGGGTATTTATGACTTATGCTTCTCATTCAGCCTGGTTAGGGTCAAAGTTAATTTTTAGTCTATGCGTGAACTTTCTATTGCATTCTCTTCATCCATGTGTGATTGGTTTATATATAGCATTGTGTTTTTTTTCTTATTGTCACTATTGTTTATGCTTGTGACAACCATCTTTAAATCGCTTTTATCCTTTTGCAGGAAGGAACCTCAAATTATTTTAAAGGCTTGATGCTTATTCTATGCTATCTTATAGTTGCTGCCAGTTTTTTCGTACATGTAGACCCAAAAAGTGGTGAGTTTACTGATAACATACTACATAGATTCATGGTGGACTTGTATCATCAGGCAGAAGCTAGATGAATCTCTAATTCTCTTAAGGATAAGCAATCTTTCAGTAACCACCATGCCTTGTTTGTTGTTTGATGTGTCCACTCACCTATCTCTTTCCCTATTGCCTCTCAAGATATGCATATATTATCTGTTAAATGGTACTATGAACTTATGTACTTAGAATTTGGACCATCCGGAAACAGGATGCATTAGTAAAAGCTTAGATAGTATATTATTCTTATTAAAACTGAAATACTTATGTTTAATTATTTCCTAATTAATTTGGAGATAAATATATATATTTTAAAAAAAAAATACTTTTTATTATCTATTAGTTAGGGGAATTTCTTTCCAAAAGCTTGACCCAAATAGATACTCCCCCCTCCTATGTTTACATTTAGATTGTACCTAACTTTTGGAAGACTGAAGTCGCCTATGTTTACTTTTAGGATTGTACCTAACTCTTGGAAGAGTGAAGTCGCTGAACCCATGTAGTTTTTTATTCATACAGCACATCGGACCCGGATTCTATGCAGTTGGAATTTCCACACATTCGCGCAGTTAGTAGATCGGGAACGTTGGATCGAGATCGGACGGCTATGATCTTAGCTCATGTTTTAAATCCGATTTTATTCTAAAAATCGTGAGCTATCCGATCTCTATCCAAAGGTCCATATCACTGACTGCGTGATTGCGTGACTGTACCAAATCCATTTCCAATATGTAACTTTGCATAGTTGTCAATCTTTAAGGCCTTAGTAAAAGTAAAGAAAAAGGGGTTTTACATTATGGTGAAGTGTACTCCTTAGATGGGCTGTCCACCTTCTTGCTACTGTCAATTTGGCACCAGTCAGTTTTCAATCTAAATCTAGTTTCATTCAAGCCGTGTACCAGATGATTGGTAGTCCTACAATAGGAAATTCTCTAATAAAAAATTGAAACTTTTCTTTAATGATGTTTGGAGATTTTATTGACATATATATGCATAGGACTCGGTGTAATTCTGCTTGTGGAATCTGGTACAGGTGATGACTAAATATAGTGTGGGTGTGGCAGCTGTCCATGTTGCCTTTCTACACTTGGAAAGGTAGAAAGCAGTGTGTTTGAAAGGTTTCCAAAAAACAAAAACAAAAAAAAATATCTTCAGCCTGCATTCAACATGGCGAGGGAAACCGTGAAGTGACCACGAGCAATGCACTGTACTGAAAGTTTTCAGCCTTGTATTATATTGAATTTTGAAAGGATGCCTTCATCAGTATTATTTTGATCTCCATAGTTTCCATTCATTTACCATAAAATCTTACAGCCTTTTAAGCTCTCATATCTCTAATGAATCACGTTGAAAATAACCAATCCTTGCAAATATTTTTCTTTTTGGTTCGTAGCGCGCGTCTAGTTTGAAATTATTGGAATTCTTCAGTCGTTTTATAGAATTGGGTGTCAGAAATTTCGATTATTAATACACAAGAAACTTGTTAACTCTTGAGGCTGTAACCATGCACTTTTCATACATTATAATTATATTATTGGATATTAAAGAACTGCTCGTGTAACCTTTGTAGTTGGTTCATCATACCCTTGAGACCCTAGAAGAAATACTAATCGAGACACTTCAATTGGTGGCACTGGCAGGAATTTTCTAAACATCGGCCAAATTTGCCATCCCGAGAGATTAAAGAAAAAAACAGTGAAATACATTTTTCTAAAAAATGTAAAATATATTTTGACATTATAGAAGATGAAAGTTCTTGATCGAATCAAATTTTTACAGAATAATTCCAAAAGAAAATAAGAAAAACACACTTGTAACTTGTACATGGTCGACTATGTATGAATGAATACACATAGCAAAGCATCTTCCCTTTTTAACTTCTTCTGTTGAAGCTTGTGCAGGGATGATGGTGATAAGTGACAAATACCATCATCAACATAACATATATCTGGAAAATGGGATTCTCAATTTGGAACACCTGCTGCTAACTTTGCTCTTAGATCCTTACGCAAGATTTTGCCTGACGGTGACTTGGGAATTGCATCAATGAAGAACACTCGATTTATTCTTTTGTAAAACACCACCTGTATTTGCAAATTAAGTCATGGGCCTCATTTATTACATTGCGATTCTTGTTATCTATAAGAAGGCGGGAATTTATTTCCACACATACATACTTTACTATCTGCACATATATGTCCGCGAAATTATTAGTTTTGTGAGTTTATTTTTTTTTTCCAACACACACATGCGAACTATTAGTTCTGCGGGTTGTAATTCTCCGTGGAACTAATAGTTTTGCGGGTTTATTTTTTTTTTCAACACACATGCCGTGGAACTATTAGATCTGCGGGTTGTAATTCTCCGCGGAACTATTAGTTCTGTAGACATGTATGTGTTGAATCTGCGGAGAATTACAACTTGCGAAACTAATAGTTCCACGGCATGTGTGTTGAAAAAAATTTTCCGTGGAGAATTACAACCCGCAGAACTAATAGTTCCACGGCATGTGTGTGTTAAAAAAAATAAACCTGTAAAACTAATAATTTCATGGATATGTACGTGCAGATAACAAAGTATGTATATGCGGAAATAAATTTCCTAAGAAGGCTACATATCACAAACCCGTAACGAACACCCATATATCTGAAAGTGAGGCCTTCAAAATTAAGTAGGTGAGAAGTACAAAAATTAGGTGGGAAAGTAGCATGGGGTGGGTGCAATGATGCATCGGTTCTAAAATCTTAGCCATTTTATAAATGATCACAAGTTCATATCGATCCTCTGGATTATTTTTCCCTGCCCTTTTTGTTTTAGGACTCAATATCAGTCGTCTTCGGTAGTATATTCCAAGTAATCAAAGTAATAATATCACCATCACAATATTTAAACACCTGAAAATATTTTTTTATAAAGATATTCATTTTTTCACTTCTTTAAAATTTTACATAATTACTATAAATTCTAGCTTAAAACATATTTTTGATTAAAAAGTTACTTTTTGAACAAGAAGAACAAAGATAAACTAAAGATCCAAATGAACTTTAAATTACATTAATATTAATTAAATATAGGCGTTTTATTTGATTAAGACAGAAAGTTAATTTAAAGAAACCTTACCTCAAAACATTATACTCTATCTGTCCCATAATAATATTCTTTTAAAAGTTTTTTTACATAAATTTAGAAATATAATAAATGAATGAGTGAGAGTAACAATTTTACAAAATTAACCTTATTATTTATATTGTTCAAAAATAAATGCAACACTCTAAAAAATATTATTTGGGAAGTTAGGACATATTTATGTATCATATTTATGTCATTTATTTCATAGTAAGTTAGAATTGTTTTTTCAACAAATTAAATTAGAAGATTAGTAATTAACAACAATAATTATAATGTGTATTTGTCAACTAATATAGAGCAGGGGATGGCAAGTCATACTCTATGCCTTGGTTAATTAGTTAGCTAGTTTTCAGTTTATTCAGTTTTTTGTTACTGTTTTATTGGCTGAATGCACTTGTGCATATAAGAACCATTGTGATGGAATGAAATGTAATTAAGCTTTCTGATTCAATTCTGATAATAGTATTTTTTATTTATTAGCAATATAGTATTACAATAGATAAATTTTAAAAAGCCGAAGAAAGAGAGAACCTGTTTGGAGATAAACTGCTTAATTTCATCCTCGGTTATGTCGGTGTGACCATTTGATGTCACCACAAAAGCAACAGGCACCTCTCCAGCCGCTTCATCCTTCATTCTGTAATTTAAATGTATGAAAACATAATTAATTATTAGTACTAATTAATAGTATATATATAATGGCAAGATTTTTGGTGCAATTAATAAAACGAATATATAGGGCATGTTTGGATAAACGGCTTATTTAAGCACTTATGTGCTTATCTTATAAGCACTTATGTATAAACTACGTTTATAATCGAAGAGAGAAATTGATGAAATTGATTTCATATAAGCTGTAAGTTGTTTTGATAAACTATGTTGGAGAGCTTATGAAAATAAGTCCAAAACAACTTATGAACCAGTCATAAACTGTTTTCATAAGCTCTGCCAAACACGTTGAGGTTGACAAGTACTTATGTCAGTAGATAAGCTTAAATAAGCTCTGCATAAACCAATCCAAACATGACCATAGTGTATATAAAACAAGCTACACACTTACGGAACGACAGCAGCATCAGAGATTTTGGGATGAGAGAGAAGGAGGGCTTCAAGTTCAGCTGGAGCCACCTGAAAGCCTTTGTATTTGATCAATTCCTTCAACCTATCAACGATGAATAACTCGTCATCGTCATCAATGTAGCCAATGTCACCTGTATGCAACCAACCCTCTTTGTCTATCGTTCTCTCTGTCGCCTCTGCATCATTTAGATAACCTGTGCATGCAGTGTATATGCAACCAATTAATGTAATCCTTCCGTTTCAAAATTAAATAATTGTTTTTTAAGATTATTTTATACAAAAAATGTAATGAATGAATAAGAGTAACCATTTTATCAAATTAACTTAATTATTTATATTACTCAAAAACCAATGCAACACTCTAAAAGACATTATTTGGGGCAAAATAGAAAAATTAATTAATGTTTTATTAAAATATAAAATAACAATTATTTTGAGATATTTTTTACTTTACTAAAATGACTATTTTGGATGGATGAAGTAATTTTTTAATCAGTTTTTTTCTCTCTATTTAATCCCGCTGCATGCGATTGGCTATTCAAGAAATTAAAATATATTAATCAATACATATCTACATTTTTTCTATAATAATTAATTATTAAGAGGATATTAATAAATAAATAAAATTTATTGAGAGGATATTAATTATTAAATACTATGTTTTAATTTAGAAATTTGGATGTGAATCTTATACTAGTTGTGTACTGTATAGGTCAAAGGCTTGTTGCAGAATATAGATTTGGATTAGGTGTATAGCAGTCGTGCAGTCAGGGATGAGGATCGTTAATTAATTAAAATCGGGCGAATGAGAATTTTAAGTATATACCAAGTTTAAAATACAAATTGAAATTGTGAATTATCCAATCTCAATTTAAGAGTATCGATCATCTCACTGCATGACTGCAATAAAATTGTGACTGCATCCAATCCGGAGGTCATTATTATATAGTACAATTATTATACAGTAGTACGTACGTACCTTTCATGATCTGGTCGCCTCTTATACAGATTTCACCGGATTGGTTTCGAGGTAAAGAGTAACCAGTTTTAGGGTCCACAATCTTCATCTCTGCATTCCTTACAACGGTTCCACATGCACCCGCTTTTACGTCCATCGGTTCTTTCGCAAATGCTAAGCTCATTGTTAGCACTGGCCCTGCCTCCGTCATTCCATATCCCTGTGTATTTGATTTAATCATCTATTTATTAATATTTAATTAATCCCTTATCAGGGAGCTAGGAATCCTGAAACTCATCAAAGTGAGGGCCCAAAAATCATAAAGAAGTTTTATCTTTTGAATATATAAATTAATTTAGATTGAGTGTTTCTTATAAAAAAAATACTTTTTTTAATAAGATTTATTAATACAGAAAGTTATATTTAGTCAAACAAATATCATGGTTCTCCATAAACTAAATTGCCTCGATCTCATGCAGTAAATAAGTATAGGAGTTTTTTTTTTATGGAATAAGTAAAAGAATTTACATATATACGTATAGACATATGACTCTCTTTTTTTGACCAAACATAGACATATGACTTTTGCGGTCAAAACTGATGTAGAAAATAATTAAAGAGCTAATTATATAACCAGCTCTAACGACGCTGACATATAACCATAAAAAACACCAACTAGGTAGCTGATGACACAGGTACATTTATTGTTACTTATTTTTACATTTCTTAAAAATGAGAATTATTTCCCATATATGATATTCATATTAGAAAAATACAATATTTAGAATTTGCATTTTAATTATCAAAAGAACTTAATTTTAATATATTATATGCTGTTATGCAACAATAATTTATATTATCATTTAATTATGGAAAAACCTAACTGTCATAATCATCATTGTCAACATTTTTAATGATGAATGCAACGCATATTTATTTAACAGGTGAGATGAGGATAAATTTTTACACGGTGGCCACGCCATATGTTTCCTTCCTTTGAAATGAAATAACGTTGCTGTTCCCATGCATATTCATAACTCGTTGTCATTGTGTCATCCCATGCGGTGCAATTAATTTTAACAATGATCTACATGTACAGTGCACACCTATTTCATTCAACACTTTTTATATCTCTTAATTTATTTTTTAGGTCTAATTCGTCCCTACAAAATTAATTTATAAGGTGAGTAGTGTCTTTGCTATATATATATTCTTTATTTTGCCCTTACCTCTAGTCAAATGCAGGATTTAGGTTTTTCACTTTTTCACAGTATATACTTTCTATATCTCTCTTTTTGTCACATTATATTATTTTTGTATTATATTTATTATTTCTCTTCTATTTCTATCTCTCACGGGATGTACACATCTATATTTGATGCATGTCCACAAAACATTTTTCTTTAATTTTTAGATAGTTTGGATTATGAGAAATAAATAAATAATCATCTAGAATGGAATTTACTATCCCAATAGCCTAATAGTAATATTAACAATAAGATAAGGCAAATGAATATACCGCAAGCACGGTAGTAGATGAGAGTGGTGGAGTGATAAAATAGTTTGGTGGTTTAGAGAGAAGGATATAGAGGTTCAAATGATAAAAAAAAGTCAGAGTTGAAATCTCTGACTAATATAATACACTAATTATATATTAACATTTTTCTATATAAAAAAAAAAAAGAGTAGATGAGAGCGGCTGGGAAGGGAATGAAGAAGAAATGAATTGCGTGATGGAATGAATGAATAAAATAAGAAAAGAGAAGGTAGAAGGTAGCATATATATATAATACTGTAGATAGATAGATCATAAGGAAAAGGTGGGGTATAGTAGCTGCTACCTGTCCAAGAATGGCGTTGGGGAATTTGGCCCTGACAGTGTCTTCGAGCTCCTTCCCAAGAGGAGCACCCCCTGACTTGAGGATCCTAATGGAAGACAGATCATACCTGTGAAGATCCGGTGACCTGGCAATGGCCAGAACAATGGGTGGCACAACTGCTGCAACCGTCACCCTGTGCTTGTGAACCAGACCCAACAACGCATTGATTTCAAACTTAGGCATGAGCAGAATCGCAGCCTTGGCCCTTAGCCCACACAGCAACACGGAGTTGAGGGAGTATATGTGGAACAGGGGAAGCACACACAGGATCACGTCCTCTTGGTGGAAGTACAGGTTTGGATTCTCCCCATCTACCTGCTGCGCTATGCTCGTCACCAGTCCCCTGTGTGTCAACATCACCCCTTTCGGCAGTCCCGTCGTCCCCGACGAATACGGCAGCGCCACCACCTCATCCGCCTCCACCTGAACAATTTATTAAATACAAATTAAGTAACTCTAATTGGACATCAATATTTGAATAGCCCAATCTATTACGGGCTTTTCCAATACAATAGTTAAAGAATTAATAATTTTCGTCTAACATATATCAGTCCAAGGCTTTTTTTTCCTGGGATACTATGGATATAAACCAAAATAATTGATTGATGTTAATCCATTGATTAATTAGCTAATTAATGTAACCCCACCTTCACCTCTGGCAACTCATTCTCATCTGCCTCCATCAGCTCTGAAAATGAGAAATACTCTCCCTCTGCCGGAGGAGAGGGAGAGTCGACCAGCACCACCTTCGTTGTCGCATCCAGCCCCTTCACTTTGTCGCGGTAAGAGGCCTGGGTGATGACAAGCTTGGCGTTGGAGGCTGTAGCCTGCTTGGCAATCTCGGCGGCGGTGAAGAACGGGTTGGCGGCGGTGGCCACGGCGCCGCGATAGGAAGCGCCGAGGAAGGCGAAGACGAATTCAGGGGAATTGGGGAGGAGAATCATGATGACCTCGCCCCGTCCGACGCCGAGCCTGTTGAGGCCCGACGCGACTTTCCGGGCGGCGAGGTCGACGTCGTAGTAGGTGTAGACATCCCCCGTGGGGGCATTGATGAGGCACGGCCTCGACCCGAATTCCGATAGCTTCTCGAAGCAGTAAGCGTGCAGGGGAAGGTGCTTCGGGATGTATATATCTGGAAGCTTCGACCTGAATATGATATCTTCCTTCTTCGCCATTCAATTCAAGGAATTAATGCAAATTGGAATGATGGAATGGAACCCTGAGATGAGAGTGCTTCCTCAGTCACACAAGTACACAAACGAGTGCTAGCTAGCTTGCTTGCTTGATTGTGCCTTGGATTGTTTAACTTAACGTGTGTAATAAAATATTGAAAGGAATGGTTATTAGGGTCAGTGGTTGGTGAAGGGGCAAATTGGGGATTCAGGTAGACGTACCAGAGATGAAAAAACAAAAAGAAATACACATAAAGTTTGGTGACTGAGGAAGGGGGAGAAAGTTGGTGGGAGTGAGTGGATTTGGGTGGTGAATGGGATGAGAAGGGAGAGTTGAAAATTGAAATTTGATGATGGGATTGGGTGGTGGTGGTGGTGAGTGGGGTCGATCAAAACAAAACCGACGTCCCTCCCTCCCTGTATATACTGTTTCTTTCTTTCTTTCTGTTTGGGGCACCTTTTCCTTTCTTGCGCGCCCAAATTTGAGGCTTTTGCTTTTGTTTTGTTTTTCTTTTCACCTACTACTTACTACTACTACTACCGCAATTCCATATGGCTACGAAACGACTTTGGATGGATCTCCCACTCATCACACTCACACTCACTCACCTTTGCAGTGGACCTCTCTCCTCTTCTCCTATCCTATCTATCCTTCACCTACTGCACCTCTCTCTCTCTCTCTCTCTCTCATATAAATATAAATAATTTTAAATTTTTTTATTTTTTATTCCTACAAATTTTTATAATTATTAAATAAAAAATATTAATTTTTTTTTATATTTTTAAGATATTAATTATATTTTTTTTAATTTTATAAAATAGTAAGGAGATTTATAAAAAGATATAACATTTCTTTATAAATATTCATCACCTCACCGCGCCGTTATTCCTATCCTTTCCTTTTGCTCAATGGGCCTCTCCCCATCGGTCCGTTCCATTTCTCCTTACGGCCCAATCTCATTATGGGCCTTTGCTAGACCTCTCCACTCCCACTTACGTAGGTTGGTTTCTTCACAAAATCCATTCTCTCTTTTCCTCCAAAATCACACATGCTGCTTTCCTTACTATTTACATAATAAATGGATTTGGACCAAACGGCTTACTAGTTACTACAATTTATTTATTTATAACAAAAAAAATGGTTAACGACCAAAACAACAACAAAAAAAATTGCTTAGGAATGGTATAATTCAAGACGAAAAGAAATGAGGATCATTGGACGGAAAACCAAGTGGTGTTGTTGTAGGAGACTGATTTGCAGAGGATCAGGGGAGGCTTATATCTAATTTATATTTATACATAGAACGTGTTAATTAGATGATAAGGACTGCAATGTCATTAATATACTTGCTAACGTCTTGGCGAGCTATGAGGAGTTCATTGGAACGGCTTTCTACTTGTAACATACTTAACGCTAATTAATAATAATATATTCAGTTTTCCCTAAAAAAAATTATATTCAGTTCTTAAAATAAGTCGATTGCCAAAGATGAATGAATGTGTTTATAAACTTAAAAAATGTAACATCTATGTCACTACAAATTTAGCTTCCAACCACCAGCTAGTACACTAATTCATGCCACATTTTTGGACACAAATTCATTAATTGGATTATTTAATTTATAGTAACCGGAAAAAAAAATCATTGGATTCTTTTCTAATTAAAAATAGAGAGTGGTTACTCAATGTCTTCAATAAATTAAAAAGAATTATTTCTCCGTTTTGCATTGTGCAGGGCCTTTCTCTTTTATGGCATATGTGTGGTTTGTTTCGGGTTTTTTTTTTAATATATTTTTGGCACTACAAATGATTGATAGAGTCTAGGGTATAATTAATTGAGATGACTTTTTCTATAGTGATGCATTTGTATGCCATAATATTGGTTAATTTATTTCAATATGGTAGGACCTCGCGGTTGATTATGTACAACAAACATATATGGTTCTTTTTTAGGCAACTAAATTGTTGCATAATTTGTACTCTGATTTAGATGCTTCATTTTAATAAATTTTTGCGCCTAGTTTTCTTTTTAATTTTTTTTACACCGTCTTTCTTTCGTACGTCTGAATGGTCAAACATTAAAATTAAAATTCTTTAAATAAATTCGCCATCCTAAAATAATTACTCTTGAGCTCCCTGTGGAGGTAAGTAGATGTTGAGCAAGGTGTTTGTTTTCCCTTTATTTATATATGTTGTTGAAGCAGATACAACTGGGGGTGTACACAAGGCAACGTGATTTTTATCGAAAAGCTACACACACACAAACGGAGGAATATGGACTCAACTACAACTACTGCAGTATTGCTGGTCTTCCTTTGGGTTTCAGTGTGTTGCCATGGTACCATTGTGGTGTCCAAGGATGGGAGTGGAGATTATACAACTGTGGGTGAGGCTATTAGGAAAGCTCCGGAATTGAGTGAGGAACCTCACACCATTCATGTTCGAGAAGGTAACTATGAGGAGTTTATCTTCATTCCTCCAGAGAAGACTAACATTAAGCTCGTGGGAGATGGTCCTCAACACACAAAAATAGTTACCCACCAAAATGGTTCCACCATAGGTACGTAATGCTCATAAATTTTGCTGCCTGCTGATCATGGTTTCTCACTTTCAAGTTCCTTCATTTGATTCTTCTTGTTAGTTTTAGGACACGTTTGGATAAACAACTTATTTAAACACTTATGACATAAATACTTATTATATTATAAACGTTTATATATAAGTTATTTTTTTAATTAAAGAGAGAATGTGGTTAAACTGATTTCATATAAGCTATAAATCTTGCAACCTGTGTGATCTTAGCTATGCTTGATTTCCATATATGTACATTCATTTCTTTATCATGATTAGTACATGAAGAGTCAAAAACCTTCGCCATTACATTTCCATATCTTAATTAATTTGTATTAAACGGCATAGTTTAGTAATTAGTGAAGTATATTGGGCATCAAACTAATTAAAGACCAAAAACATGCATGTCTCTGTTTTTTCTCTTTGTGGCTAACATGAGCATGCAATTTACATGAGTGTTTCTTGCTCCGTGAGTTCTGCACACCAAAGGGAGAAGGAAAGAGTTTCTTGCTAATTAATTAATTAATTAATTAATAATTGGTGCTAGAGAAATCAACCGTCAAGGGGCCTTTGTAATTCCTACAAAATAGAAACCCACCTATCACTTAAATTTGAATTGAGAGAATATATACCAAGAAGGAAAAAAAATTAGAAAGACTATGGTCCTGTTTGGGTATAGAACGTTCAGTTTCTAACTTATAGAAAAGTTAGTTTTGTTTTATATCTTTATTTTTTCATATATAAAAAAGGAAAAGAGTTGTTAAATAGTCGCTTATAAATATTTTTTTAAAATGATATTTAAGCTTGAGTAAGAAGAGGAATGACCGATCGAATGAGTAAGTAAACCAATGATTTTAGGATAATTGAAGTTAACAACACTAGTTGATATATCCTTCAAATATTAATGAAATTAATAGTATTCATTTTTTTTTCATGCATGTCTGAAATCACAACTTTCTTCCTTTGATAATTATATTTAAATGCACAATAGTAAGGGTTGGAGGGGTGTTATACCCGCCTGCATATTAAAGGTTCAAAAAAGGGATCATATTTGGTGAATATATATTAATTAGATTACTGGCTCCACACTTCAAAATGTAGAAAACAAGTGCCAACGCCTAACGACGCCTAACAACGCCTAAAAAATACTATATTTTTAATTTGGGTATTTGGCAACCTACTACAAAGAAAATTATAACCTAATTGGTCTTATCGGTGTCACACTAGCTAAGATGCATGTGGTTGTTATATATATATATATATATATATACATTATTGAGGGTCGAATTCTAGATGTAGTGAACTTAGTTAGTTTGCCAATAAAAATTAACCAAACTTTGCATCTTAGTTTTTTAATATATATCCTTATTGACATCATAATTATGTTATTGTTAAATTTTCATATACAGCTACAACGCTTTCATCTACATACATTGGTACATCTTCCACTTCCGTTTTTTTTATTTAATTAATTTCAACTCTTCATGGTATTTTTGGAGTGTGTGAGTGTTTTCTTTTCTTGCCATCCTAAAAGGCGCGCAATATATATGTTAATATGTTATTGTCAAACTTTAATTTGTTCTGTACTGAAATATATAGGAATAGATGGATAGCATCTAAATAGTGTATTAAAGTATATTTATATATTTGAATCCAAACTTATTACTCGCATTCCAGTAAAATGAAATGTGTTTTTCTTTTAATGTGATTTTTAACAAGCCAGTAAAATAAAATTAAGATATTGTTGACATATCAACAATATAAATAGTATTGACTAAAAAATATAAAATCAAACTCAAACTTGTGTAAATGCCTTATCTATTTTTTTTGGTCTAAAAATGCCTTATGATCTGTTGCAACTTATTAATATTCATCATTCTTTTTCTGGTCAACTAATTTTGATCATTCTTTTTCTATTTGGTCAAACTAATATTCATCTTCTAAATCCAATTATTTTGACCAAGAAAATCCAATATTCCTACACTAGAAACTAGAGGATGAGTGTTTTTTGGAGTACAAGTAGAGTTAATACGCAAACCGTCATAATTGAGTCTCAGACCAAAATACAAATAGTTTCGTCTGTGTATGCCTATGGGTCTACTTGGCCCGTGAAAAGGAGAAGGTCGGAATAATAGACTAGTGGAATTGCATATTCACATTAGTGTTAGATTCATGATTGATCCTGACCCACGATAAAAAAAAAATTCATGATTGATCCATGCATTTTTTTGGATAAACAAATTTTTTTATTAAGAGAACTAAATTAGAGTACAAAATATGTCCAAATTTAGGTAAATAAAAAAAATAAAATTGTTATCGATACAAAACAACTGATTTCCTACTGTTAGTACAATTAATAGCTAATAAAATCAATGATTGGTCCATGCATAAGTATCTTCAAACCTAACCTCATTTAATTTATCCTCCCTTTTATCTTGATTATTTGTATTTCTTTTTCTTTTTCTCTCACTTCTTTTACAAGTATATTATTTTGAGTCAATATTTCAATTCAATTATTATATGAAAGTAGTAGGACATTGATAAAAAAATATATATGAAAGTATAAGTAGGACACTGTGTTTGTGCAATTGAAATAATTTGAAAATAAAACTAGTATTCACTCTCCAAAATGTTATACTTTTATGTAACTTTGAATCCCAAAGAAATTTATATCATTGAAGAAGAATTTGAGCAACATTTTGGATTCAGCAAATATAAGACATATGTAATTAGTGCAAACGGTTGCATGATCTATTGTATTTGGTGGTAATTGAAACCTCTCCTTCATGCGAGACTCTTTCCAATTCTCTCCATTAATCTCTATATTTCCCTCTTAATTCTTTTTCTCTTTCTTTGTCAAATCTCTGTTTTTCCATCTTCTCTCTCCTTCCACCCTTATTTTTTTGTCGCCAGACAACAACATAGTTGGAGAGAATCCAATTTGTATTTGGTGTGTTTTGCCATGAAAGATAGTATGTGTAGTTTAAACTCGACCCATTTTAGCGAACAACTTTAAAATAATACAAAGGATAGTTAAGACATGATCATGTAGGTGGTGATTAATCAAATTAATTAATTAATTGGAGAAAATAAAGAAATGATGGAGTGATATATGTTTGAATATATTATGTTTGAGTAGTGCTATCAACACACTTTTTCTAATACACTTTTTATTATTAGGTGAAATGCATGTGGGTTCCATTAAATTAGGTGGATCCCATTTTCAAAATAGTGGGACCCACTCCCAAAATAGTGGGACTCACATGCATTTCACTCAATCATAAAAGAGTGTGTGGAAAAATGTGTGTTAAAGAGTGTGTTGTCAGTCCTCTTCTGTTATGTTTTGATGAGAAAATTAACGGTGTGGTGTGGGTGTGCAGACATCCGTGGAGAAGGGTTCATGGCAGAAAACATGGGATTTGTGAACTCAGCAGGGCTAAACGCAAGCGCTGCGGTGGCTGTTCGAAACGAGGCGAACAAGAGCGTATTCTTCCAATGTTCCATCGAAGGATTCCAGGACACGTTGTGGGCGGTTTCCGGGCAGCAATTCTACAAAAGTTGTGCCATCTATGGCACCGTCGACTTCATCTATGGAAACGCAGCCGCGATGTTTCAAGACTGTATGGTGTACGCGCGCTATCGAGAGTTTGTGACATTCACTGCCCAAGCGCGTGAGCAAGCAGATGAGAAGACGGCGTTTGCATTCCACAGGTGCAACTTCACTATGTCACCGGATGATGAGGACAGAAAGTCGGAGGTGCATGCCACCTTGGGCCGCCCGTTGAGGGCCTATTCGACGGTGGCCATATTGCAGTCCTACATCGACTCCATGGTGGATCCTAAGGGTTGGGAACAAATGTCGGGCCAGCCCACTGACAAGCTCACCTATGTTGAGTATCAAAATGTTGGGCCTGGCTCTAACACTGATAGTAGAGTCGATTGGCCCGGTGTTACACTCCTTCGCAACCCAAACCAAGTACACCCTTTTACTGCTTCCTATCTCTTGGATGCTGACTCTTGGATCCCCTCCACAGGTGTTCCCTATGATAATGAAATCTAGTCCCTACTCGTGTTCCTCCTTTTTCTTCTACTCTTTTCTCAACTCATTACTCGATCGATCGTGTTCTTATTGTTATTTGTTAGTTTTTTTAAACTCTACTCAATCGATCATGGATCCAACAAAAAAAAAATTATGTAAACTTGCATTTCGTCATGCTGGGCCATGATAAATTTAAACAAGACAAAATATCTCCAGAAATCCTTTGATGGTCTACTATGGCTTTGTAATATATATACCTATAAATGAGTGAATTCCTATTTTCATTCTCGATTTTAAAATGATGTTTATATCAGTTCTTATATTAAAAAATGAGAATAAAGATTTTAAATTTTTGTTTTTATTAGTCACTTTAGTCCTTAACATATACTTTTGTTATGTCTGGGACTAATATGTGGTTAACCAAGATTAGAATAAGAACATTTAATTTATTCTTTTTTTTTAATTTGGAACTAATAATATTAATAATATTGTCAATGTTGAGGATGAAAATAAAAGTTTATTCACTTACCAATATTTGGTACATAGCATATATATATATATAGAGAGAGAGAGAGAGAGATGAAATTTTAAAAATATAAATTTAAAATATACAGAAATATTAGTTCAATCGATAAAATATTATTAGTAGTAAAAATCAATCAAAATATTAAAAATACAAACATTTAGAATGCTTAGTTTTAAAAAATGTTTTCAAAAATTCATTTAGATGACCAGCTATTATTTAAATGTTAATTTACATAACTCTTATATAATATTTACTCTTTTTTTTTGACAAAATATACTATTTACTCTTGAATGTGGTGAATTGTTCTAATATACTTTTATTCTTAATACAATATGTGGCGTATTTTACACCAAGTATATAATCTTTTATTATCATTTCAATATATTTTTATTTCTCTTAAATGTCGTTGCTTAAATTTAGGCAGTCATAAAGTTTTGAATTATTAATATCAAAATTTTACATAACTATTATTAAATTTTGTTACTTTATATATTAAATTAATAATCACAACGGATAGTATCTCTTGATTCTCACAATTTATTTTTACAGTTTTATTTACAATTTAAAAAGTCTCATTTCTATAAATTTGTGGATATATAATTTTAGATATTTAACTTTTAAATATTTTTCTATTTGTATGGTGAAAACTAACTTCCTCATGGTGGAAGGCTGAGGGAGTGTGTATGCAAAATGTATTCTAACACTTGGTCAGTGCAAGAGGTAGGGTTGTGTAGAGAACAAAATTGGCATACCTAAATGACCCGTGGTTTATTATATGGAGTCTGAGTAGTGAAGTGTCGGGTGCGTAGTTGGTGTATATGTATCACTATTCACTACAATACTTCTATGATTTCATGGAATTTAGGTTTTTTAGAGTGGTCATGCCACCTGCAATAGAATTTTAGTTGTTGGATCAATTCAACAATCGATGAGATTGATTTCTCAACGGTTGAATTAATCCAACAATCGAGACTCCACCGCAGAAAACATGACCATTGCTGAGAATCCAAACTAGATTTTTGGTAAAACTATAACAAAATAGTGAGAAATTCATGGACGAGCACAAATCCAACAACTTATTCTTAGACACATCCAATAGAAATACGACACCTAATAAGATAAAAATGAAAAGAAGCCAACTTGTAATATTTTACTCCTGCTATTTCCTCCATTTTCCTCCCACATCGTTGACACAAAGCCACCGCACCACCACCCACTCACAACGGCAACGACATGAACTCCGACATAAAGCGCAACAAAAAGTTCGGTGACTATTCTCCGAGCTTCCCTCCGCATTAACTTAATCTCCTCGATTTTATTTTCATTCGAAGTAGGTCCTCTGCATAAAAAGCATTGCCTACACCAATAATGGGCAGAGTTTTCCCATTCCCGTTGAACAACAAACTCTTTTTCTCCCTTTTGCTTACCTCTAAATCCCCAACATTCTAGTCGGAATGATGATTTTCCAAAATCCAAAAGAAACAAATCGTCTGAAACACAAAAGCCCCCAACAAAATAGATACAGTGATGTAGTGCGGATATACAGATAGAAGAGAAGTTTAAAAGTCCTTGACATTTTTAATCTTATTTTCCAAGGTGGTTTTATGTAATTTTTATTTTATTATGTGTCATATTTCTATTGGGGGTGCCTAAAGATAAGTTGTTGGAAATAGTAGAGTTGGAGACTCTTGCCAATAACGGCCAAGTTGGCATGACATTTGGACTTGGACCTATTAAGTACTAACCAGCTCTCAGGCCATATGAGTATAGGAGTTGTGGGCCAGTGGCATAAAACATTTTTAAAATTTCAGAAATAGTATGCAATAATACACAAAATACTTACTAATATACTATCACTAGTCTTATTTATAAAAAATAAAAAATAATTTTTTTTTTTTTTTTTATAAAAAATAATATTTTGTTTTTAACAAAATTAATTACTTTTTTTCAATTTTATTCTTATTAATTATTACATCACTTATCTATATTATACCACCGTTAGCCATTTAATGCAAGAGTATTTGTGCAAAAAAATTTAAAATTATAACATATTTCAATACATTTTTTGGTCTGTGTAATTTTGATACTATGTTTCTTATATATAAGATAAGAGATAGTAATATTTTAGTGTATTCACTATTAATTAAAAATAAACAAAAAATGTTTAATTGAACCAATATGTACATTGACCCTCCATTTATTATTAAGAGTGAAATAACTTATATATTTTAGTCAATAGATCCGTATAGAATATGAATTCTTTTTTAATATAAATAGTAAAAAAATCTAACAAATAAAATAATATTGACAAATTTTTTTTTGAAAAATGACACATGTTGCTTTTCTTATATAATAAATAGACGATAGTTTATTGATTGATGATTATTTTCATGTATCCACGTAATTTCTTTATTTTGTTATACCCTATAAGCTTTCACATTAAATTAAATCAGTTTGTTTTCCTCAATTTAATAGGTTATTCAGCCAACAGAATTTCTAAATTAATAGACACAACAACATATTTAGAAATCATTATTAAACCAATCTTACATCAATTAACCAATTTGTTTAAACACATGTAGTTTCTATTTATATAACCAATACTTCCTCCGTTTCAAAACTATAGCCTTTTAAGGTTAATGCACACAGATTAAGAAATATTTAATGAAAGTATAATATAATTAGAGATAGACTAAAATACTCTTATTTAATGGAAGAGTATTTATGACAAATTATCTACAAATCTTTATATTATTAATGTCAACTACTCCCACTAATAGTTATTAAATAAGGGTATAGGTGAAAGAAAATAATTAATGATATTTTAGAATTGTAAAATTGCAATAGTTTTGAAACAAAAATAAAAGACTAAAAGAGCTATAGTTTTGAAACGGAGGGAGTAATAATTTGAATAATCGAGAAAAGAAAGATAATGATTGAAAATGATTGGGATGGAGGGGAAGAGGTTATGTGGCGGGGAAGGGTGGAGTGATCACAGATGAGATGGCGAAACTGTTACCGTTATGGGTTCCAACTCCGAAGCTGCTGCTAGGAAATGCATTCAGAGCGCGAATCTGTGTTCGGTGCAGCGATGAAGAGAAAGAGAAGAATAAGAAGAAGAGGCTGTCAAAGCAGTCTTCGTGGGAAGCGAAAGACGCGGAGGGAAGAGACTATCTGTATAGGCTCGGCAAAGAGGCCGATAACATGAACATCGCCGTTGGCCAGCGTGCTGGCGTCATCGATGACCTCTTCGCCGGCAACTTTCTCGGCAAAGATTGTAATCATTTCTTTCCTTCTTTCCTCTCCTCTTCTACTCTACTATACAAAGTAAGAGTACTTTTCACTTTACAAGTCGGTTTTATACGAATAGTTAAGGCAATTCGATTTTATAGGAATGAGTAAGACCCGTTAAATCTAAGACGAGTAAGTATGTCTTTGGATAGCCATTCAAAATTTGTTGATACATTTTCCAAAACTACGTTTGTCAGACAAAAGAAATTGTTGTTTTGGCTCCAAACTGAGTCTGATCTTATAAGTCGATTTTGTAGAAATACCTATCAAATTTAAGAACTACTTAAAATCTAAGACTCTCTCTCACACACACACTAACATATATTTTTGTGGTGCAGCGGACATTGTGTTTGATTATCGTCAGAAAGTGACGAGATCCTTTGAATATCTTCAGGGAGATTATTACATCGCGCCTCTCTTCATGGTAATCTCTTCATTCACCCTTCATTTTCTATTCGTAATCATTCACCCCACACTCTTTCCTTTTCATTTTCCTCTTTCCTTAAATAACAATGATAAAAATGCTAGGTTCACTTTCAGTAATGTACTTTTATTATGCACCGCTTCTTCTTTATTGAACTTGATGTCACTACACGAAATAGACTAGTTAGTTTGCACTTCTCAGTAGAAATTGGATTTTGAAACTACTTGGTCTGTTACTGAATAATCTCCATTTAAGTTTCGAAACTGTCTACTTGGTTTTGGGAGGGGCACATTCCTGTCGTTACTAGTTTGTTACTGCCTACTACGTAATACTTACTATCTGCTTCTGGTGACATTGCCTTTGTTTCGGTTTCTGGGTAATTTAAACATTTCGGTTATGAATCAACTTGTTTTTTTTTTTCTTACTTTACAAATTAACATATCCTGATTGTGCATATTGTTCTTCTGCATTTGAAACCAAATTCCCCTACTAGTGTTAAGTTGTAGAAATTATTTCTAATTTATGGTTTTCTGAATGTTAGTTCGTTACTTCTTTAAAAGACCAAGGTTATTCCTCTTTCTTTCACGTCCCTTTCCTTATGCCATAGACAAAATGGATAGGGGAAAAAAAGAAAGTCATTTATTCACTTAGTTCAATTGATAAAAGATACTTTTTTTTTCACTACTTTTTGTGTGAATTTCCTCTTGATTTTCTTTCTTTTTCTTTTGGGACACCATTTAATTTTTCTGGTTCTCTTCACTTTCTTTTGACAGGACAAAGTTGGTAAGTTCTCTGAAAGTGGCCCATTGTGAAGATCATGTGACATTTTTATGCAAAAGAGAGCTTGGTAAAAGTGATTTATTTCGCTCTGTTGTAATGTTGTATAAGTGATTGTAACTTGATATTTGTCATCATCCTGTACAAAAATGCATTCTCTATCAATAATATAGTCTTACGGTTGGTTCCTTCCAGATGGTTCTGTTCCCTATCCCATTGGCTTAAAAATGATTTGTTTTGATAATGCACTTGTGATAGAACTGGGCCTAAACTAGAGAAGGAGGAAGGGCTCAAGTGGATCGGGTTCTGGACCTAACTCAAGAGAGACCCGAGGGGGCATAGGAGTTATTCTCTTAGTTTCCATTTAGGCTTAGACAGGGAGTGATTCCCTTGAGGAGATCTTGCTCTGGAAGAGAGAGTAATCTTTCTTCGTTGTACTGCTCACCGAGGGTGTTATCTTTTTCTTTTCTTCCTAATTCAATGAAGCCCTCTTCTCTGTTTTTAATTCCTGTTCCCCTAACAACTTGTAACTATTTAATCTTGCCATTCAATTTTTCAAAATCATCAAATTCATATACCATGGACTCATCTGTTTTTCTTTATATAACTAAATTTCTGAATCGTCCTCTATCATTTAATATTCAAAATTTGAAATGCTACTTATATATGATGATCCACGAAGGGGTGCTTTTGCACAATGGTTGGAGTTGCTAATGTGTGACTAGGAGGTCACAACACAAGCTTGAGTCATGATATCAATCTCTTGCAAATGCAAGATAAGACTGCCTACCTATAATAGATCTGCAATGGGTCCGACCCTTCCCTGGATCCCGACATGGCAGGAACTTTATAGTTTATATACCAGGTCGCTCTTTTACTTATATATGATCCACATCATTGTAACTTTTTTTTTTCTCTGTGAATGCAGTATGTCACATTGTGAAGAACTACATTGCTCATCTCCTCAATGTTAAAGTTCCTTTAATTCTAGGTATAAACTGAACTACAAATTAATTTTCCTGTAGCTTATCCAAAACCCCATGGACAGTAAAATAACAATGGCTAGGGATTAATTTTAGATTGTTTCTTTTCACCAATGTGAGTTGTGAGGTTCCTGCTCACCTGCTGTTAGTGAGATCTATTAATGTGATTTTGATGTTCACACTGAAAAGCTGTACCCTGACTATTTTTAGTCCAATATTAGTTCACTCTGATAATTTCAAATTTAATCATGCCGAAAAAGTGAAAGTAAAGATATGCCACAACGAAATCTTCAGGCTCATGTATAATCTAAATGCATATAGAAACGTTTTCACACATTCTGTTTTAAAAGCTAACCTTTAATTTCACTTTCTTCCAGGTATTTGGGGAGGAAAAGGGCAAGGAAAATCATTTCAAACAGAACTTATATTTCAGGCCATGGGAATTGAACCTGTAATTATGTCTGCTGGGGAGCTAGAATCAGAGAGAGCTGGTAAGCTGTTAGCTTTTATAAACGTAGTTCTTTCAAGGCAATCAAAAAGTAATAGAGAAAGTGAACAAAACGGTGTCTATTTCATGATATAATAATTCTCACATCTAACTCTAGAAAACGATTGATGGAATTATTCAGAAATTCTTTTCATTTTCATGTTGATTTTCCATTTATTTTTACCTTTTGCAGAATATGTTTAGTTATGCACGCCTGTATGGTTTCTTTAATTTTGATCCTTATATTATATATTTACATACCACTGATAGAATTTCACCCATCCTAATTTCTACTAATAGGAGAGCCAGGAAGATTGATTCGTGAACGCTATAGAACAGCATCTCAAGTGGTCCAGAATCAAGTTAGGAGTTTTAAACTTTTCAGTATGTCTTGATTTTGATGTTAAAATAATTCTTTGTGATTAATTACTCAACTTTGGCTTTGGATAAGATAATATTCCATTCTTTCAAAGAAGCTGAACACTATGATTTATCTTCTTGTAAAGTATTAAGAAAATGTTGCATTAAGCCATCATTTCCTCGTCAGCCTCAGGTGTTACACCTTCCCCAGCAATATTTATTAGTCGAACAATGTTATTGCATTTCCTTAACCTGCTGACACAGTCTAGTATTGTTTTCCTGGTACAGGGAAAAATGAGCTGTTTGATGATCAATGACATTGATGCTGGCCTTGGTAGATTTGGTAAGCTAATATCTGATTTAAACTGGAGAAAAATTCTTTGTAATTTTTATTCCATATCCGTTTTTTGTTCATTACACTGTAGTTTGTGTGTGTGTATTGCATCTCCTAGTATTGCAGTTATTTGGTCAACTCCTTACTGAACATAATTTTCCTTTTTTTATGCAGGGAATACTCAAATGACAGTCAACAATCAGATTGTTGTTGGGACTCTTATGAATCTTTCAGACAATCCTACAAGAGTTAGTATTGGTCAAGATTGGCGAGAATCAGATGTTACAAACAGAATTCCAATCATTGTAACAGGGAATGATTTTTCAACTATTTATGCTCCACTGATACGTGATGGAAGGATGGATAAATTTTACTGGTAAATTGTCATTCATCTTATTCTAAGATTATTGTACTTACCATTCTTAAATTTTAATTAAGGTAGTTTTGGCGGGGTGCATAGTTAGATGAAAGGTTTTAGTTGAAGTTTTACACAGTGTTGCGGGAGGAATTTTCATGATTGATGTGATTGATAAAACTATATTTTAGCATGATTATCTCATATATCACATTGCTTATGTAATGACTGTGAAATATCTGATTCAATGGAACTAGGTAAACCGTGCCACTCTTCCCTAAAATGTTGTCTGTAAATGTGGAACAGGCAGCCTAACCGTGAAGATATCCTGAATATTGTTCTCAGAATGTATGAGAAAGATGGCATACCTAGGGATGAAGTTGAAAGAATTGTGGACACTTTTCCTAATCAAGGTACTTATCTGTATATCATGTAGGCCCAGAAAAGTTTTATTTATCTGTTATGTTGTGTTTTTTTTTTTGGATAGGCAAATGTTAGTAATTAGTATGTTATATTAGTGAGGGGGATTTGAACACATGACCTCCTTATCACTCCAACCCTTATGTCCCTCCCCCAAACCACCTTATCACTCCTATCTGTTATGTTGTTAAAACATGAGTAATAAGAAAGAACATGTTATTATTTGATAATTAAGTGATACAATAGAAAATATTGCAGTTGCTTGTATAAATTCCATGCTGCCTATTTTATTCTATGCCTATTATCTGTAGCTGATGTTGCCTGTAGAGTACCTGTCTTTTATCACTTTGTTTGCATTTAAATGCCATTTCATTTCATTCTTTATCTGAAGTAACTTACTTTCTTCATTTATCAAATTTATACTGAGGATAGAGTTAGGAAGGCATCATGTATGAGATATCAGGTCCTTTTTATCCATTTAGGGCCTATTTTTTTTTTTTATGAGACCTATTTGTTTATTTGTTTAAACTTCTAAGAAAGTGATCTCAATATTGTGTGAAAAACTAATTTATTTTTGGAGATTTTATGTAAAGTAGAAACTTTTTTCATTTGATTATGATTAGAAAAAGCATTTTTATTTTTAAAAGTACTACAAATTATTGCTTTTTAAAGTTACTCAAATTAGCTTCCCAAAATAATAAAATTTCTCATTTCTATTTCATATTTTGATTTTTTTTTTCAAAAGTTTAAACAAACATTCCAAAAAAATATTTAAAGTGTATTTTTTTTTTCCAAAAAATAAGTGATTCTCTCAAGCAAAAAACTTAACCGAACGTACTCTTATCTTGTTATTGACAGCATTGGACTTTTATGGAGCTCTAAGATCACGTACCTATGACAGGTCTATTTTAAAGGTATGCAGATACCTTAGTTTACATTAAGATCTTGCTGATCTATCTGACTTTCTATTTCAATATGGCAAAATTCCAATCTTCAGTACCTTTATTGTTTATTATTTGGTTAAATATTAATGGTAGGTTTTGATGCACCATGACAAATGATACCAAAAAAGAAGAAGAAAAGATATACCAAGATAAAATCTCTCATTATTTGACTCTTGAATGTCATTCATTTTGCACTACGGAAAGTATTCATCATCCATTATATGAGGAACTTTGTAGGGGGTGGGGATGGAAAAAAACTGGTTCACAATGAGCTCCCTTTTAGTTAATTTTGTGCACATAAAATCCTATCGGAAATCGGATGAGGGACTTTGTAGGGGGGGAGGATGGAAAAGGCTGCTTCAAAATGAACTCCCCATTAGTTAATTTTATATAGTTAAAATCCAACAGAAATTGGACGAACAATTAGTTGGACTTACTTGCATAGACAAATTAACACCACAGCATTTGCCTACTCCCTCCATTTTGTAATGTCTTTAGAGTTAACCATTTAATGGTTGCCTAATTGGCATCATGATTGTAGAGAGAACCCTTTGTATGAATGCAAAGTACCTTACGTCTAGAATTATTTTTAACTAAAATATTGAGCTCTCTAATCTTTATACATCCCGTATTACAAGCATGTAGTACAAGTGTACTAATCAATTATATGTGTGAAGGAGATGGCTGGTTAAGTGATAGTGACATAGTTCAAGTTGCTTAAAGTCCCCAGTACTGTCCAGTGTTTGTAGTGGCTTTCTCTGTCCAAGTAGGCATTTGACATTTGGATCGATGGTTGTATTATCAGGTTGACAAGAACCCTTGTGCTAGAACAGATTATATTATCTAATACACCCCTCTCATGCAAGAATCCTTTAGGCTTGAAGCATGATAACGCACATGCCCACTGCACCTTGTAGTGAAATTTAGTTTAATTATTATGAAGATTGGAAGCATCAAGAATTGAACTCCTGGCCATTTGATCATAAAGGCTCTAATATCATGTAAAGAGAAATGATGTAGAAAGGTAACCTTGAATGTGTAAATTTCTATCACCTTGCATTTTAATATTATTTTTATAACTAAGAGAATGTGTTCCACAGTAGAAGTGTATGACTAATACAACTATGTACCGTACATAGCAGTAAATACAAATGCATGAAATAGCTGATATTTCAGTAATGACCGTTGACAACTGCCATTATATGTGAGAGCTGGATGTGCAAGTTCAGAGTTATCCAAATTTATTTTTTCCATGAAGATTGCTGTTAATAACAGATACACATTTGTCTTGGATTTTAGTGGATTGATGATATTGGAGGTGTTGAAAATTTTGGAAATAAATTTCTCAAAAGAAGAAAAGACCAGAACCTTCCTGTATTTATTCCTCCAGAGGTAAATAGTCTGCCCCTTTTTTTCTCCTTTTTAACATATTGATTTGGTTTATGCGAAAAGAATGCAAATGAAGTTGTTTGCTCTTGTATTTGGTTGGACAGCAAACGGTCGACGCTTTACTTGAGTCAGGTTATTCTCTGATCAAAGAGCAACAGTTGATAATGGAAACTAAGCTTTCAAAGGAATACATGAAGAACATAGGAGACTAATAAAGCATGTTGGTGCGCTGGTGTAAATTTTCAAGAAGTATGATTGTGAAGTTGCTATCTTATTCTTAGGTTCACTTTTGAACAGGGTGCTTCTCTTTATTATTGATTTCCCAGTTTTGATGCATCATTTAAGATGAAGAAATGCGTGAAATGTTATCCAACAATACTGTATTCATTGCTTATTCTTGCATCATTATTGTATTAATAGAATAATATTAAGTTCAGAAGTGATGTAATCTTTCTTCAAATTTTCCAATACCAAAAGTACTTGGACTTGAATACTATAAAGAAAGATTATTATATATAAACCTAATTCCCCTTATAAGCTAATCTAAATTTCGTACAAAAATCATTCTCCCCATTCCACTTCCTCGCCAATAGGAAATCTTAGGTTGTCTTGAAAGCTGAGCAGAACAATAGCGAAGTCTTCTGGATTCTCTACAATGTTCTGCTGGTGTCAAGTCTCACAAATTTGCATTTACAAACAAAAAAGTAATTATTATTAAACGAGTTACTATCTTATTAGCAACCACAAACTTCATGTGTTAGTTAATGAATGGATTACTGTAAATGACACAATGATATTGATAGAAGCCTCAAACTTGATGTTTGTAGTCGCGTACCCTTTGAGTATTTATGTCACACAAGCACCTTAGCCTAAGATCAATTCCTCGCACTCAAGACATTTCAAGGTTAAAATCATTCTGCATTTGAACCAACTCATTAGTATTTTAGCAACACAACGGTTTGACCTGTGCCTATGGTGGTCTTGTCTCCATATAAATTAACAACCCCACCAAGAATATCATTGCTTTCATGGGCACAAAAGGACTTGTTCGGCCACCACAGAATAGGAATATATGCAAATCTGTAGATGATTTGGATTTTGAGGTTTTAGTGATTAGCAAGCAGCACTAGTAATAGTAACGGCTGCCGTTGTGCTGCTCCAGTGTTTCCTTGTATGACTTTGAATTCTATTTTGGGAAGTATTCCAAATATTCTTAGTTATTTTTGTTTTGAAATGCAAGTTTGCTGAACATCATTGAATAAAATAGAGAGGAATTGACTAGACTGAACATAAAGCTCCGTCCCAATGAGAGTTGTATATTTTTTGGTTTTCACTCACATAGAGAAGGAGTATTGGACTAATCTGTATTCGGCCGGAGGTAAATAATGTCTTAGACACAGATTGTTCTATCATCAGTCCATCGCTTTAGGTAAAGTACATTAACCAATTGTGTCCAATATTTGTAGTTAATAATAATTGTAATTATAATACTCCCTCCATTCTTTTTTATTTGTCGTTTAAGGTTGTTTCACCATAACTAATGATTTAATTAATTGATAAAAAAATTTCTATTATACCCTTATTTATTCACTATATCATTTTATCTTTCTACATTAATGTGTCACGTCATTCTAAATATTTTTATCCCCTTTTTTGAATCATAGTGAAACAATTAGTGTTAGTAATAAATTTATATTGTTGGAAAGTAAAATAATTTTTTGGAATACATGTACTCTCTCTGGTCCAAAATATAAGCAACATAGTACAAAAACATATAGACCAATGAATGTTTTAAAATGTGATAATCTTAATTAATACTTACTAGTTTCAATTTTTTTTCCAAAACTACCCCCTTTGGTGTGTTTCGTAAATATGAATATTGTATTAAATAAATGGTATAGTTGAAAAACTAGCATTTAATTTATTTGAAAAGTGATTAATGTTGTTTATATTTTGAGCCAAGAAAAAAAATGTCTTTATTGCTTATATTTTGGATCAGAGGGAGTATTATTTAATCTATCTTTAAACTTCTTAACTACTATATTAATCAATTCTATGAAAAATATGTAAAACAATTAATAGAATTAAAGATATATTTGTTAAAATATAACCTTAAACTATCAAAACGATAGATAAAAAAGAATTTTTTTTTAAAAACCGATAATTATAAACGAACGGAGGGAGTAATTATATACCGTTGAAAAAGAGGGGGAATTGATAAATATATCTCAGATTTTTTTGACATACACTCCATATTAATGTGGAAATTTAAAAAATACCTTGCAATTTTGAGTTATTTCTGGAAACTGGAGTTTTCAGAATACAAAATTGCATTCCAGAAACTCCAGTCAAATTTGTATTCTGGAAACTGGAGTTTTCGGAATACAAATTGTATGGAGACTAGAGTTTCCAGAATACAATTTTGTATTCCGGAAACTGGAGTTTCTGGAATACAAATTTGACTTGAATTTTCGGAATACAAAAAAGAGAGAGTTTTTTGAAATTTGAGCATTAATGTAGAATATATAGCTAAAACTGAAGGTATATTTACTAATTCTAAAAAAAAGATGTCATTTCCTCTGTTTGTGGTTAATATGAGAGTCTCGATCTTGAAAACTTAACCATCGAGAGAAAAGATATCCACCACTTTCCAATGTATGTATATATTAACAAAAAAGGGGATAATTGCCGACGTGTCTTGGATTTCTTAGGGTCGTTGCTTATCTGAGGCCATTCTTCCATGTTAAGGATTTTGCAGTAATGACTGGTGAAAATTACATTTTATCCAAGAACAATCCAAAGAGTCCACTCTTTATCGGAATCCAATGCTAGGTTACCTTGGAAAGTTGGCAACTTTTTTTGTGGCACTAACTTTAAAGTTGGATTTCCTGTCAAAAAAAAAAACTTTAAAGTTGGATTAAAATTAAAAGCATCTAAAAGAATCGGTAATTTGTACACACTTTTAAAATTTCCAAAATTAATATAAATATTACTTACCATTTTTTGCCGTGGTTAGTGCTGTGGAGTGGAATATAGACAACGGTTTGATGATCCTACATAATTCTAAAACAAGAAGGACAAAGCACTAATGTTAGTTCTTATCTTTTATGATTGGCTTTAGCCAAAAGAAAAGAGGGTGTGTGATAAAGAAGAATAAACGAATGTCTGGATTATTCGGTAGGATTTGAGATTAAAGAAGCCCTTTTTTTTTGGCCCTTTAGTATTATCAATGTGGTTGAGTTCCTGTTGTATGGTTTCTCCACTCACTGGCATTATTCAACTCCACAATGATCCCAATACGGAATGGTGAGACTTGATCCCAATTAATTAATTTTGTAATGAGGGTCTCCATGTCGTCACCATATGCAACAATAGAATTTTATTTATGCATTTTTTCTGTAAAAAAAATTATAGTTATATATGTCACATCATTTATTAAGTTTAATATTTCATTTGTTAATAAATATTGTCAAGTTCATCAAATGATATTAACGTACAATACTATTATATTAGACTCAGTGTTGTGATGATGAATCTTTCTAGTTTCAAGTTTCTTTTTAACCCCCATGCTCCTTAATTAACTGCCTTTGAGATAATCTTAAGTATGCTTTGTCAGATTAAGCTTCATTGTGCAATCTTGCACAAGCAGATACAATTTGGATCAGTGTTAAATTAATGTCGCACGACTACAATATTATATGATAGAGAGAAAAAAAACTTTATGGAATAAATTTTATTTCTTTGTAGTGTGTGTTTTGATTAAAGTTCGTAAAGTAAGTTTGGAGTAAACTCATTTTGCAAACTAAGTTTGGTCAAAAATAAGTTTATTCTAATGTGATTTATGTTTAGATGATATTAATCAAAAATATTTCTAAATGTATAATTACTATTTATTAATAATCTAAACATAAAAGTAAAAATAACAAGTAACCTCATTGTCCCTTTTACTTCAAACTAGATTTGGGCCAAATTGGGTTTTGAAACTGAAAATCAAACATCATACAAATTGATGCAAACTAAGTTTAGCAATTCAAAATTACTTTTAGGAACTCCAAACTGCAATCCAAACACACTCGTAGTAAACTTAATGTCAAAGGAAAATGGTAAAAACGATAAAGAAATGTCACTTTCTTTTAAAATCGTATATGAGAAAAATGGAAAAATGAGTTGAGTTGAATAATGGATAATTGAACTATACTGGGCTTAAATTTTCCAAAAAAAAGAGGAGATAACGGAAAATAAATCAATAATAATTGGTCACTTATTGATTGAAGGGGAAAGTGAAATTTTTTTGTTTTTCAGAGTATCATCTGCGAGCAACGGTAGAGACTAATCCCTTCGAGAATCAATCTGGAGTGTATTTAATGATTGCCTCTCCCAAATGGTACATTTCCATACACATGAGTCGGAAATTGAACCCAATCTTAAGTGACCCCAAGCCACATATCACTCGGATTGCACCAATTTGGTAGGGGAACGTGAATTCACCTTCTGAATAATCACTATCTTTGTCAAGGAATTTGCATTTCAGTTATTTCAGGTAACATCTGAGATATGTCTCTTGCAAAATAATAATAATAATAATATTTATAATTAATTATTAAATATGTAGAAAGGGATATCAATGAAAATACTCAGATGCAAATGCAACGTGGAAAAGATGATGCTCTTGTTACACTGCCAACTACTACCGCTGATACGCCCTCCCAGGATTGGAAGGTTAATAAGGACTCAAAGCAATCTTCAAAAGTGCTCTGCAAATTCGGAAGAATCTCCTCACTATTCTTTGTCCTAATAATTATTACATGAACCAGAACAAAGATGATGCTACAATATGTTCATTATGATGAACTTCATGATGAAATTTATAATATAGATAGATATAAATTATAGCATGTTAATCATAATACTAATGAGTGATAGACGAAGATGTGTGTACCTGACATGGTAGGATCCATGGTTCGCTGATTGAACAGAGCACTACTCTTGAGAGGAAGTTGAAGTAAGAGTAAACTGCTCTTTTCACTGGTTAAGCGTATGAGTCAGAATAATACTGCTTAATGGGGAGACAGTATTTAACTTACCAGCAGAGACCAGTGACCTCTCTATGGACTACAATAGAATGACCCAACCCATCACAGGATCATTCCCAAACAAAAGCCCAGTAATATCCATCAATTACTTTAAGTTTATATTAATAATTATTGACCATAATTAATATATAAATAATTAAAAGAGTAATTTATAATAATTGATTAATGCTAATCCAATATAATTAATCTAACACTTCAATCACTAGAAAGGAAAAAACGTCACGAACTTGAACTGTCCCTCTCAACACAAGGTAGGAGCAGCGAAGGGATGTGGAACAAAGTCGATCATTGTACTTGTAATTGATATTATTATTAAATATTTCGTTAATTAATTACTATCTAGGAACTCCATGTCTTGACGGCATGTAGCCATATATAACAATGATTATGCTGTCTAAATTTAATCATATGGAAGATGACAACTTTTAAAAAATTCTCTTACTACTTGAAACTTACTATAACTATCATTAGGAATTGTCTTCGAATATTTTTAATCTAAGGCCCATTCTTTTGGTGTTTTTATGGTGATAACTACAAATCGGTTAAGTTTGAATCCTCATTTTAAGTTCAATTTGTTAGGAGACAAGCCAACAAAGCTATTCATATTCTTGCAAGGGTAGCTGTTACTATAGCTTGTTCTCGTATTTTCAGTTTTTTATCGGATTGTATTTCTTCCGTTATTATTAATTAATGAAATGAGCTAAGTACTATACTATTGTCAAAAAAACTATAAATCACGTCAATCTTCTTTATATACACTAGGGGAAACCAGGCACTTCGTGCTTGGTGTGTCTTTCTTCAGGTTTTTGTCAGTTACCTATTTTTGTTTTGCAACTATTTGAAATTTGAAATTGAAATGATAGTGGCAGTTTAGGGGTATTTTTGACCAAATAAAAGGCCACACCAAAACAGGCTATTGACATTATATATTGTTATAGATGTTATAGATTATAGATTTAATAACAATATATATTTAGCCGTATTCTTTTGTTCTCTAATAAAAATATAGCATACACATAGTATACTAATATTAGAAAAGAATGTATTGACACATTATTTATAATATGTATTAGATAATATTCAAAAAAATTGTATTGCTAAAAATTACTACATTAAACAGATTAAAAATTAGATTAAAAATAAACCAACAATTTTATATACAAAAAGTACAAATTTCTTATACTTGCAAGTAAATTAAAGTGAAAAAATATAATAACTTATGTAAAAAAATATAAGAAATTAGTGTATAAATTCATTCAATACCCTTTTTTAAGGCATATTCATTCAATACCTATTGTAATGTTTATTACTACCTTTAGTCCTATTTATAAGAAATAAAAATGAGTTTTTCTTTTGTCCTTTTTATAAGAAATAATGTTTTGTTTTCAACAAAATTAATTGATTATTTCCAATTTTATCTTTATTAATTATCACACCACTTTGGGTTGTCATTAATTGTACTATGTCACCTTTAGTCATTTAATGCAAGGGTATTCTTGGAAAAAATTTAAAATTATAACATTATTAATAAAAAATAACACATTTTTGCTCCAACGTGAAACAACGCGGAAAAAAGAAAGAGCATGTCCAACTTTATTGAAAACTGACCGAAGATGGTCTCCATAAGCGGTAAAAAGTTTAATAAATAAAATAATTTTGACAAAAAATAAAAAAAAAAGTTTGAGAGGTAACATATGTCCTAACAAGAAAAATGAGAGATGTTCAACAAAAAAAAACTTAATTTTTTATATAATAATAATTGATGATATATAGTGGGAAAATTATTGAAGGGGGACTCTAAAATATTATGGCTTAATTGCATTTTTTTATCCCCAATGTATTATGATTGTGTGATTTTTGCCAATCGGGTTTCAATTGTGCAATTTTGGTCCGTCAAGTTCGAATTATGCAATTGTGGCCCCTCAAGTATCACCATTGAACGGTTTTGGTCCTCATGTATTCTAATTGTTACAATTAGGTCCTTTGTCATTTTAAACACTAAGATCCTGCACGGCACACATGAGAATGATTTGACACTGAGTTGGGTCACTTGTGAGCTACGTAAGTTTTTGGTGTTAAAAATGACACAGTGTCAAAGAGAACTGACTGTAACAATTGGAATATTGACCAAAATTGTACAATCATGATACTCAGGGGATCAAAATCGTACAATTAAAATTCAAAAGATCAAAATTGCACAATCGTGATACCTAAAAGACCAAAATCATGCAATTAGAACCCAAGATATCAAAATCACACAATCATAATCTCTAGAAGACCAAAAGTGCAATTAATCCAAATGGATGGTAATATATGCTCGTTCGATATTCAGGGTATAAAACGTATTCAATATCCAAATTGATATCCGACAAAACAAAAATAAGAGGAGACGAAATTAAAGAAAAAGATTTGCCTCATAAGTGGCCCACGTGAGATAAACAATAAAAGAAAGGATTTCACGTCCAAGCAAGAAGTGGTGTTATATCCTTGATTAATAATACTAACAAACATTAATATTATTATGGTAGATGTTGTTAAGTACTAATGGTTTGAGAAATCAAGAAATAAAAACATAAAAACATTTATTAAAAATACAACATCTACAGGATTTGTTAGGATTTATTAGGTGCAGATAGGCATGGCAATGAGACAGGGTTCCTAACCGCCGACCTCCAACTCTGCCCCCGATTTCCGTCGGAGTTAAAAAATCGGTACCCATCCCTGTCCCTAGTGGGAGTTGGGTTTCTCTGCCTCGCCTCAAACTCAAATCTAGTCAAAATGGTTTTCCCCATCAAATTCGGAGCAGATTTATTTAGGCGTGTACCTCCTAGTTTGGCCCCATTTGCCAAGCCTAGGTGCAGGGAGAGTTGAAAAACCTGAAGACTATGACAAAAGTGATCCACCAACCGTGAACCATTCCTCTCGATCTGATAGCCCACCCACCATACAAGAACATACCCCTTTCACATAATTGAAGTTGACCAATTGCATACACACATGCCTAATCCGAAATAAAGAAGGCTCCCCGGTATCACCTAATGCATTTCCAGTAATCATTCAAAGTAACATTAATGCCTTTTCAGAAAATCATGTTAAATCCATTTTCCAATTGCAGAATTTTTGGCCAAAACTTCCATGATAAAGACTTTTAGAGTTTAGATCCTCCAATCCAATCCAATCCAATCAACAATTCCATATACCCTAATCTAACATCTTCCAGATTACGTAATTTCCTTTTCACCGAAGATCAAATTCAAGAATATGACGTACAAATACCAATCCATACCTAAGTTTAACGAACAAAACAACCTAATTTCAACTTCTCAAATCTCATGATATTGGAATTTAATATTTCGTTCTTTTTTAGTGTGTTCTTGATTTTTATCTTTTAAAAAAGAATTCTATATTCTAATTTCTAAAAGGAGAATGCTGAATCTTATGAATTTTTTTACACGAATTAGTTTGAACAAAACTGATTGTTAGATCATAAAAATCAATTCCCCTGTGTATTGTTATAAATTCCCTTCTATATTGTCACTAAAACATGCTTGGTTTATATAAGTGACCAGTTTATAAAGTGAGGATTGTCCATACATTATAAGAATACAATAGTCATATGACTCATATCTTTAGTCGATATAGGACACACAACCCTTCACGCCTAGGAGGGTTTTCCTTGTTTTTTAAAAGGACAGAGTCAATTCTTATTTTATGATCCAGTATCGGGTTAGGGACGTATTGATGGGGTTAACCTCAGTGCCCAAGTCGATCTACTCACACATAGGCATACCTTTTAATTTTTGAATTGTTGCATATTTTTTATTTATTTGAAAACATAACCTACAATTAAAGTGATATATTATTATTCCTTCATATTCCTTATAGCAATGTCATAAAATTATAACGAAGTACAAAAATAACTCATAGTAATAAAAATTTTAATGTCTATGATATATTTATTAATTGTATATATATTTTTTTGGACATTATTATATGATAATTAAATAATTATATTGTTTGTACTTTAGGTCAATCAAGTCCTATCATATTTAGTCCCGACGTTAATTGGACTCGTACATCCTCGGGTCTAGGAATGAGTTCAGATTTTACAATTTATTCCAATCAAATTTAAGGATTGGATGAAAGATAAACAGAACTAGTTCAAGCTCATCTTTTGGAAACCCTTACAAAAACAGAAAACAAGTTAAAAAGGGAAAAAAAAATAAAAAAAATGATAATAAACAAATTTAAAACACCTACTCAAATAAAAAAAACAATTTTAAGAAACTATAATCAAACATGTCCTTTTTTACAAAATAAAAATGGGGTCCATTTATTTCGGACTTTGGAGAGCGTCACTATAGCCTATAGGAGAATTGGTCAATTTCGATAAATGGAAAAAGGATTCAAAACCGACTTGTTTGGTGACACTTATTTAGAATAATTCTTTAGAAAATGCAGTCATCGGGATCTTTAAGTCAATGAACCAACCACTGTTGCTGTTGAATCTTCTCTGATTCAATGTCTGCTTCAGAATTGAACACGAGGATCAAACTTCACCGACACCATAATAATAATAATTGTTTAAATTAATTTATTTGTTGTGTTAAAAAATGAAAGTATTTTTTTAATTTTATAATTATCTCTTTGCAGGTGTCAAAAAAATAATTATCTTTTGCCATTTTTTAATAAGTGAAAATACCCAAACTGTTATTATTGTTAAAAAAGTAAAAGTTTAATTGCATATTTAGTCCCTTATGTATTGCTGTTGTGTGATTTGAGTCCCTTTATTTTCAATTGTGCAAATTGGGTCCCTCATCTTTTCCTCATGTTATAATCAAGTCCCTTCGTTTAATTTTCGTCAATTTACTAACGAAAAATGCTGACATGGTATAGACCGAGACATGTGGCATCTGAGTTGAAACTACATGGCATATGAGTTGGCCCTTAGTCACTGACGTGGCATGTGACATGTCATTTTTTTCACTGACATGGCATCTTAGTAGAGAGGTGTTGACACGTGACATCTGAGTTGGCAGTTAGTCACCAACGTGGCAGACATGTCATTTATTCGCTAATATAGCATGCAGAAAAATGCGGGAGAAAATTAAAAATTGCATGAAATAGGGATCGAACACAAGTCTTGACTAATACAAGACTCAACCTATGTCACTAGGCCAACTAGAATTTATAGTTTATTTGCGTAAACTAAGATATATATATATTACAAAGTTAATTATTCTAAACAAATGAATTAATTAATATACTTATTTATATATATTAATTTTATCAATACATATGTATATATATATTATTAATATATCATTTATTAATACATTAATAAAATAATATATGAAGTATATAAATAATAATGAAATATAATTAGAAGAAAATATAATTATATATATTATAATATTTTACTACATAACAGAAAACTTTTATTTTTAATTACAAACTTTTGATAATAACAAAATTTATTTAATGAAAGTTATTTTTAATAATTAAAATAAAAGTTTTCTATTATGTAGTACAATTGTCAATGCGTATAATTAGATTTTCTTCTAATTTTTTATGTAAATAAATTTATATTAGGGGAGACACTCCTCCATCCAAAGGTTAAGAAGAACACCAATCTCGACAAAGATTTATTGTGGAATTTAGTTATAGCTTACCAACAAGAGAATTATTTTCTTCTAATTTTAGTTCATTATTACATATACTTCATTATTATTTTATTAATATGTTCATAAATGTTCTATTAATAAACTTATATACTAATAAGATATATAAATATGTATTAATAAAATTAATATATATAAATAAGTATATTAATAAATTCACTTATTTAGAATAATCAACTTTGTTTTACGCAAATATATCATAAATTCTAGTTGGCCCAGTGGTATAGGTTTAGTCTTGTATTAGCCAAGACATGTGTTCGATCTGCATATATTTGCTATTTTTAATTTTCTCCCTCATTTTCTTGCCTGCCATATCAGCGAATAAATGACACGAGTCACATGTCAGCATTTCTCTACCAAGGTGCCATGTCAGTAAAAAATGACATGTCACATGCCACATGGCTGCCACATCAACGCCTAAGTGCCAACTTAGATGCCACATGTCTCAATCCATGCCATGTCCGCATTTTCCATTAGTAAATTGACAAAAATTAGACTGAGAGATTTGATTATAACATGGTGAAAAGATGAAGGATCCAATTTGCATAATTGAAAATGGAGGAACTCAAATCGCACAATAGCAATACATAAGGGACTAAAAGTGCAATTAAGCCAAAAGTAAAAAAAAATTATAAGCAAAAAAAAATATTAATAAGAGAGCAAATTAAAAGAACAAAGAATACCAAAACTATCCCCAAAAAAGTACAAACAAAACCAAATTATATCAAAAGATTGGACACATGAAAATACAGACTTCTCAAACCAGAGTCATTCATAGCTATGTAAAAATTCACATCACAAGTGTGAAACCATCAGACTCCATTCACAAAAATGTAGACTTCTCAATACAGAGTCGTTCACACCTGTGAGAAAAGTCACAACCCCGGTGAAATTAAGAGGCAGACCCAATCCACGAAAATGCAGTCATTCCAAAGCCATTCACATTTCTGAAAAAATTCACACCTTTGGTGTTAGGGATGACAATTGGACTCATATTCAGTGGGTATCCATAAAAATTACCCACAATGCCACAATGGAGAGGGTAATTACCAGCTTAAAGAGTATGGACACGGGTACCGATAATTACCCATAAAATTTTATGGGGATGGGTGCGAGTGTGGGTACAAGTACCTTAGTACCCACCCCGCCCCAAACCCGCACATATATATATATACATATATTTATATAAAATATTAAATTTGATAACTTTCTTAAAAAAACCTGTAAACTTCATAATCCTATAATAACCCACGCATTAGACATTATAGCAATGAGACACATTTCTTTCTTTGCTTTCCTTCACCGTGTCTTTCATCATTATTGTGGGCGACGATAAACTTGCTTCATCATGCCTCCTGCACCGATCCTATCATTATCTCGCTTCCTTGATCATCAATGACATTAAGCCTTCTTCATCGTTACCATTATGCCTCGTTCTCATGTCCTTCACTGACAAATTCCTTCACGCATCCTTGAGACATAATCTTATGTGTTGCATTTGAAAAATTAATTTTTAAATTTTTATAGTTAAAGTGCGGGTAATGGGTATGGGTAGGGTACTTAGGTACCCAGCGGGTACGGGGATCAAAGTTGTTACCCACGCAGGTATGGGCCCGGGTACGGGTATTTTTTTAATTTGCGGGTATGGGGGCGGGCACTATAGTACCCTACCCATTGCCATTCCTATCTGGTGTGGAACAATCAGACCAATATCAAAATTGCAAGCTTCTCGTTCGAGAGCCGATCGAACCTATAAAAATATTTACACCCCTGGTGTGGTTAATTTGAAGGGAATAGTCTGGAAAAAAAAATCATATTTGTGTTTAACGAAAATGTGTTGCCCTCCTCTGTAGTAGCAAAAGAAACTATTAAATTTCTAAATCCAAACAGAATACTAACGAAGAGGACAACATATTTTCAACCACGTGTTTGTTTTGTTTGTTACTAGTGAAATAGCATTGTGTTGTCCGACCGAAGGCGAACAGGGTATGACTTAGTACATACTTCGACCGCCTTCTCTTTTCAGGCTCGATGCTTGAGGGATTGTGTGTCGTCGGGCTGAGCAGTGTACGACCTAGCGTAGACTTCGATCGCCTTCACCTTTCAGGTTGGACGCTCGGGGGACTGTGTGTCGTCCGGCCGAGCAGGGTATGACCTAGTGCAGACTTCGATCTGGGGGATCTAGCCGAGTCAACCCACGGCCGAGGCGCATCTAGGTAGCCAACTTGGCGGACCCAGCCAAGACGCACCTAGTCGAGTCAACCCATAGCCGAGGCGATGGAGGGAATCTAGGGCCAATCCCTAAGATTGTGCCCCAGATTCCCCTTTCCCTTAATAGGATCTCCCAAATCACACCCAGTCAAACAGATCCTTCCTAATTTCTCTCAAATCGTTAATGAGGAGCCACCGTTCAAATAGGAAAAACCTAACCCTAGTTGGGGTATGTTGCAAAAATCGCTGGTGTGGTCTGAGACAGATTTTGGGGACTCTCACTAATGAACTGAGATCAACCTTCGGCCGAATTCCAACGAGAACAAGTATATTGACGAATTAAAGGACAAAGAGTGATGGGGGAATTGGGTGCTGGTGTTGTTGAAAGAGTGTATTGCTAGCACTCCTTTTTTTCTTTCCCTGACAATTTGTAATAATTAGGTGAGATGATTGGACGAAGCTAGGGCAACGTTAATTTGTTGCTTTATTAAATTAAAATTTTAAAAGAATACAATTTTTTTTAAAAATTATTTAATTTTGAGAAACAGAATAATATAAATTATGTGTCATGTGGAATGGAATTTGTTAATTATAAAAACGTGTTTAATTATTGCAGTTATAATATGGGGAGTTAAACTGTGAAAGAATGAGTGACAAGTAAGTAAATGGCGCAAACGGTACATCAAAGCGAAAATATTATAGTGACTAGGGGGAAACCAGGCTCTTCGTGCCTGGTGTGTCCCACTCCTTTTTTTTTATACAAATTGTTACATAATTAGATCATAGATTAGTTGTGATTATAGCGTAGTTATTTTTAAATTTAAATTTAAATTCTCAATAATAAGGGCAATAATAGGAAAAAAAATATGACACTAAAATAGTAGTTAAAATGAGGTATTATCTTTATATATAGGTATAGATGATCCCGCTGCGGGGGATCATATCAAGTGAGAGGGTTTTTTTATGAGAGGATTAGAGGAATGAATCATAGCCGTCATAAGATCAAATTATAAATAGTCAAGATTAAAATATAAAATCACATAACTTTTTTAAGTGATTATGTGACCACAAACTAACTTTTAATCAAAACCATCCATGTATGTTTGTATGATCCAGATTTAATCGTCTCAATTTTTCATATTAAAATTCATCTCACTTAATATATCCGCGGGTCTGTGGTATACTAAGTACTACTAAGGCCATCTTTAGTGGAGCATCTCCATTGATGGGTACCTATGGGTACTTAATGGGTACCTATTAGGTACCCCAATGGGGGAGAATAATTTTGGGTACCTAATGGGGAGGGGTGCTTATACAAGCACCCTCTCTCTCCTCTCTCATCGTGGGTCTCATGTGTTTTTGTGAGTTATAATTGGATGTAGAGTTATTGATGACACTCATTTAGTAAATTTTTTAGAGTTGTTGAGTTGGAAGGGTTGGATACCTATTAAGTACTTGAATTAAAAATAATAAAAATGAGTGATGTGTACAAATGGGATCCACTTAAGTACCAAAAAGTGGGTACTCCAATGGAGATGCTCTAAGTGGTCCCCACTTGCATACATCACTCATTTTTACCTTTTTTAACTGAAGTACCTAATAAGTACCTAACCTCTCCAACCCATCAACTCTAAAAAATTTACTTAATGGGTCCCACTAATAACTTCACATCAAATTATAACCTACAAAAACACATTAAACCCACAATGAGATAAGAGAGAGAATACTTATACGAACACCTCTCCTTAATAAATACTCAATTTTTTTCTTCAATATTGGGGGTACCTAATAGGTACCCATTGAGTACCCTTTAGGTACCCCCACTAAAGATGCTCCCAGGGTTAATATAACAATACTTGGCTTTTTTTGGAATCTACTATCTTTCCAAAATTTAATTTGAAAAATATCACTGTTTTCAGATTAATTAGCAATCTACCACTGTTTTTTTAGGTGAGAAGTCCCCTCCCCCAAAAGGGACTTCTCACCATGATTTTTTTATTTTATTTTCTTTTTTCCGTTTGATTTTAGCGGTTTTAGGTTTTTGTTAAAGTGGTTTATGGTATTAGGTGGTTTGTAGTTTTAGGGTTTGGGTGGTTTTAGGGTTTTTGGGTAATTTGAATTAATTTATTTATTTTCTTTATTAATTCAATTTATTAATTAATAATTACCATAATTAAGTTAGTCTAGAATCTTAATAGTAAATAATAATACAATAAAATGATTACCATTAAAATTTCAAAAGGGGTACAACAATCCACATTTCCTACTCTGTGGAATGTCTAGGATTGTAATTAGGACATCTATTCCTGATATGACCCTCATTTCGTCCACACCTTTTAGTGTGACGACTCATTTCTACTTGATTCATCTCAGTGCGAATGCGGGTAGATTGTGGACGACCTCGTGGTAGCCTTCGCATTTGCGGATCGTGGCACACTTGAGGTCCAGTGTATTGTGGTCAATATTCTTCGTTAGGCAACACACTAATACCACAAACCACTTTAACAAAGCCCAAAACCCTAAAACCACCCAAACCCTAAAACCACAAACCACCTAATACCATAAACCACTTTAACAAAAACCTAAAACCGCTAAAATCAAACAGAAAAAATAAAATAAAATAAAAAAATCATGGTGAGAAGTCCCTTTTGGGGGAGGGGACTTCCCATAGGCGATTTTGAAAAAAAATATAAAATGACGGTGAGAAGTTCTTTTTGGAGGAGGGAACTTCTCAACTAAAAAAAATAGTGATAAATTACTAATTAATCTAAAAATAGTGATATTTTTCAAATTAAATTTTAGAAAAATGGTAGATTCTAAAAAAAGCCGACAATACTTAGAGATGAGGTGTCGGTGAGGGGACTCGTGTTGTTAATTAATAAACACACAAATCTCAAGTCAGTAGTGACCATTGCCCAAGGAGAGTGGAGAGGAGAGACCTCATGTCCATATATGTCACCCAACTAAAGTCTAAACATTAAACACCCCAACACAACCCTCTCTCTCTCTCTCTCTCTCTCTGTTCGGTGTATATATGCATCTGTGTCCTCTTAATTTTATATCTCTCGTGAATTGACGCAGTCACACAAGAAGAGAAGAGAAGAGAAGAGAATGACAGGTAGTTAGATAAATATAAATATAAATATAAATATAGGAGAGGAGAGGAGAGGAGGAGGGGCAGTGACTGCAGGGGGAGTGGCACTGGCAGGGTTAAGGGGAATTGGGGTGCCACATCGGCAGAGGAGGAGAAGGAGCAAGCTGCTAATTAAGAAGAAGAAGGTCACAGCCAGAGGGAGAGGCACGACATCAACAAGAAGAAGAAGAGTGAAGATCAAAGAGCAGTTGATGGATATCTGGCAAAAGATGGTTTTTCCCGTCAGGCGTGTCTTGCTTGCCCTCTCCACTCGCCTCAAGCCTCGCAAAAATGGTTTGTTTCTTCTTCTTCTTCTCTCAATTCTCATCTCAAATCATCTGCTTTGCCCTCTTCCTCTCTCTCTCTCTCTCACACACACAAGTGACACAACACCTCAATTATGATCTTATACTTCTTGAAAATTAATTAATTCATGACACTTCTTGTTTTCATCCATCAATATGTGATAGATTATAGATATTCCGAACCGAGACAAAATTACCCCCCATTTACTGGCCACGCTCAATTGAACATCCATCCATCGCATACAAATACAACAGAGAAACCAAACACATCCTTGTAACAAATAACAAATACAATTGCCCAACTCTCTCGTGCTAATTCTTCTCAAATATAAACGATTCTGTCCATCTATATGTCTTCCTCCTCTTTGATCTGTCCAATCCAACACAAATTCAATTGCTATATGGTTTTTTTTATCCTTTTCCTTTTTATTATTATTGTAAATCGAAACTTCGTCTCTCGGAACCTCTTTTTCTCCCTCCCTTCAATTAATGCATGCTATATTCTGCAACAAAAATAATGGCAGTTTTGCTTCTTTTGCTCTCCGCTTAATTGTCTTCAAATTCGATTTTCTAGGCGTTGCTTTTTTAACGACAGAGACGCGCACTGATGATAATTGGATTGGATGGATATAGATTAACAGATCCCAACCTTTGTGTTAGTGTATGCTTATGTGTGTCTATAAATATTTATATTGCTTTCGGTTATATATACTCGGGTTAATTAAGTCCGCCAATTAAGCCCTGCACGCCACTTCAAGACAAAAGGACTATATATGCCTGCATAAATACTAATTAATCATACCACCTTTCTGCATAACACACCCAATTTTAGAAACTATTTTCCCTTAATTTAACTATTGTTTACATACAAGTGATGCGTAGTAGTAAACTAATTAACCTATCCTTGGAGCAGCCTTAAGCGCACCGAAAGAGGAGGACTGAGGTAGGATCCACATCTTTTTCAGTGCAACTTTATGCCCTCATCACCCACTTACTTTAATTAGTGGTGCCCTGAAAACAACATCAAATTCAAAGTAGTATATTTGAAATGACCCCTTATTTTATGACACGGAATTAATGGCCTAAAAAGTGACCTCTGTTCTCTCTGTACCAGAGATAAATAAGTTTGGTGACAGTACCCATTTTTGTTAATTGTTACATCATATATATTAAATGATGGTACTTCTATACAAATGAAAAGGGATTTCGACAAGTATCTGTACACTGGGGTATCAGAAAAGTCGTATTGTAGTGATTTGTCAATATATAATAATAGATATTATATATACATGCATCTCCAAGAAATTATTGGTACTGACAGGAACATGAACATGAACATGTTTGTTGCAGGAGCAGGACTGTTGAAGCTTCGGGATGATGTACAGACATGTGAATATGAGGATGTACAAGTGATGTGGGAAATGTTACAGAAAACTGAAACCGAAGCTATAGACAACAATCAGCACCATAAGCGCAAGCAACTTCCCTTCTGGAGGATCTTTGTATGGTCCAACCATAGAGAGACAGATCAGGCTTCATCAAGAGTCTGCAAATCACACTTAAAACTACCACCAAACGCATCCAAGTTTTGATATATATTTGCAAATTAATAAAAACTGCTGCTGATGTGATGTGTAGCAGTCTGCAGCAACGTATAACTGGCATGTTCACTGCAACCCTTTTATCTTCTCATTGCCGGACACTGCCAGAGGCTTACTTCTTTCTTTCTTCTTTCTTGGTTACTAAGTCCCAGGCTATGGTGAGAGACATGTATAGGTCACTCACCGCGAGAGATATGGTCATAGTTGTTGGATATAATGATTTTATATTTAAGTGACAGAGATTCATTTTAATATAAAATCATTATATCTCATCGTGAGCGACTTATGCAGGTCTCTCACCCTAGACCGCACAGGTTACTAAAACTAAGTCCGTGTCACTAAGATTACCAAACCATGTGAGGTTAATTTCTCTCTTACAACTGAAACTGGATGTTATGACTGAATGACACTAGTATGTAAATATGCCGATAGTTTGTCAAAAGTCACTCACTCACACCCAAGAGCTTTTTGGGGAATACTTACTGGCACTGCTGGCTCTTTAACCCCAAATTAGCAGGTTTCATGTGTACTCACTGACCAATCAAACAAGTAAGCAAGCCCAGAAGATTACTATGATTAACTATGGTTACTGTTAGTAACAAGCAGCTAATTAAGTGTTTTAACATGATCTGATTATCTCAAGTTTTGTCTGCAGTGCCTACAAAACTAAAACATAAAAAATCATTAATTCGACAGACATCCGTCAGTAAATGTCGCCGTCCTTGCACATGATCAACATTATTAACCACTGACTGAATATATATCAAATATCCAAATATCTCCTCAACTTTCAAATGAAATTATAGATTGGATGGTTCAGAAATGAATGTAAGGAATGTTCAATAATAGCCTTGAAGGAAAACAATGTAAGAGGGAGACTGGCCTGTTTCAATTTTTAACTCATTTCAAGAAAACAATACACTAGTCTACTACAGCTCAATTCATTCAAACCATGCACGAAAGTTGCAAGAATTTCAATATCCTAGCGATGGAGTTTAAGGAACTAATATTATGATTAACTACTGAATCAAAAAGGTATGCAAATCAGATGGCTGAAAGAATAGAACTTTCACATGAGTAATATAATTGTTGATTTGAAAAGTACAGCATATGCTTGCTTAAGCATTGACTAATCTGACTCTTAACATCATTCACTGGATCGTCAAGAACTTTGCTCTATCAATGAGCAATCAATACAGACAATTGAAGTCATATGCAAAATTGCGTATTCGGATTGCAACGCAGAACCCACAAGGCCACACGCGCAAAACATTGAGAAGTCTATATGGGCCCGTGAAAGGTAAACTCAAATCAAATGACTATCCAAAACTCCACTGATTGATGAAACAAAAGTTTTCACCATCATACTATAGGTATAAATTTTCATATTAATCTAACTTTTCCACTCCATTAGTATATAATCAAGATATTTTTTTAAAAAAAAAACTATATTTGGTTACATATATTAATGTTGTCTAAATTTCCTAATGTGACATGCAAGAACTAACATGACACAGACTTCTACTTCAAAGGTTGGTAATAGGAACTGGTTTAGAATATAGAGATTAACAAAAAGAAAATAACACAATTTTATAACTCTAGATCAATGGGTATCTACTATCTAGGGCCAAGAAGAGCAAGAATGACATACAATGGTGTTGAGCCCCAGGAATTCTTGGGCCAACTAATAGCCACCCTGCCTCTTCTCTGCCTCAATTTATAACAGCCTAACTAATAAACTATTCTCACAGCTTACAAGACCTACTCTCAACTAATAAGGCCTAACTAACAGGGGTTGGCCCACTTAATTTCTTGGGTTTATCCTTATATCTCCTGATGTGAACCTTCCTAATTGGGGTCAGGTACTTGCAGTTAATTAGATTTGTGAAAATCAATTTCTACAACACATTATAATCGGAGGAAGGCATAAAAAATAATGTCTCAAGTCTTAATTAGTATAACAATTAATCCTATAGGATGTAGCAATGGCCATCCATATATATACCTCCAAGGTTTGGTGAAGTATCTGTACATAGACGCATCAGAATTCAATCTTCTAGCCCCCAAGTTGACCACTGCAATAACTGGAATGAACTACTGCAGATACTACCTTGTTAACAGAAGAGAGTAACTAACTAATCTATCAACAGAAAACTAATCTATAATAAACAAAAAACTGAATAACAAATTGTTAACAGAAATAACAACTTTCTGTTATCACTAATAATTAATTAATCACGAAAATGTAGTATACATGGGACAGTGGGCGTGGACAGCACATACATTGAGGAAAAAGTAAGGAAAATAGCTAAAGCACTGTTCATCACTTCAAACTTGGCCACCCCAGCTGAGTTGGCACCACCACCATCACTTGCAGTTGGAGCACTGCCATCTGACGAAGGAGAAGTGGAATCCGCGGGTGCATCACTCGCCCCTTCAAGACTCGGACTCGGAGGAGATAATGCCGGCACCGGAACTCCCGCCGGAACTGCAACTGGCGCAGCTACCGGAACCGGCGATGCTACCGGCATAGGGGAATTCACCGGAACCGGTGCCATTACCGGCACAGGGGATCTCACTGGAACCGGTGTTGCTATTGGTACCGGTGAGACCACTGGCACCGGCACTACAACCGGTACCGGTGATACCACCGGCATGGGAACTACTACAGGTGATACAACGGGAACCGGAACCGGCATTACCGGAGCGTTGGGGGGAGAGAGCAGAGCCGGGGGAACGATGACGGTGCTGACGTGTACCACGGAGATGTTGTAGGGCTGTGAGACGACGGATTCGATCAATTTGGTGCCGGTTCCGTTGGGATCAGAAGCGGAGAGAAACGTGACGGGGCCGGTGGTTATGTCGGTGATGTTGATGAAGCCCTGCATCCCCTGTGCCTGGCCACTGGCCTGTAACAGAGTGGCGACGGTTAATGTTTGGTTGGCCATGTCGTGGAGTTTCTGGACATCGAAGTAGTCGAGGATGACGTGGATGCTGAGAACCTTCTTGATGACGTCCATGGGTTTCCCCGAGATGGGGCCCATCCCGCCGTTATCAACCGCCAAAACGGTTATGGTCTGGCGCGTGTTTATTTCTTCTGCCAGCTGGCTCTGTGTCAGGTAGTTGCTGAAACTGCTGTATGCGGGGTACTGCGCCAGCATCTTACTTATGTCAAAACACGTGACTATAGAGGGCAACACCATTGCCAACACTAGTACAAAAGAAACCACCAAGATTGTGGTGGATGTGGATAAAGTACAAGACACACACATCTTGAGCGAGCGAGCGAGAGACAGAGGTGGAGATCGGTTAAGAATGTTATGATTCGAGAGGGTAATCGAACTCGGGTGTGAAGGGTTACAAATGCTAAGCTCTAGTAAGCTAGCTGTATTACATTATTATATATATATATATGTATGTATGCTTTTGGATTGTGATCCGTCACTCAAGCAAAGCAAGTAGGATCGACGACGGGGTCGATCAGTCTGATTTGTTGTTCAGCCGAATTTTGAGGAACGTACAATAGTTGGATGCAATGTGAGAATTGGGAGTAAACGGTGGAGCTAATTATTAATTAATTTCTTCCTATTGCTAGCCGAGTTTCAAGTTTGACAATGCAATTAGTAGTTACGCAATTAGTTTTGATCTGTTCTCAAGGAATCCATATATCATTCAGACCAAAAAAAAAAAGGAATCCATATATCATAGAGCAAATGGTTTCTCGGCTTACTAATTCTATTGTCATTCATAATACATGGATGGATTTGTTGGTGGAATGCATAAATCATAATATGGGCCTATTTATGTGAATATTGTTTTTTTTTACTCAGCCCATGGCGAATATTAAGGTAAAACATTTTTAATTAAGTTAATGAATTATAGTTTTTTTTTTGAACTTTTTGAGATGTAAAATTACTCATTGGATTATTGTATTAACCAGTTTCATCTGACATTTTTGTTTCAAACAATCCATTGAGTAATTAGAGATAAAATAAAAGAATAACTCAAAATTTTAATGATAATAATTTTTAAAATATGCAAGTAAAAAACTGGAATTGTAACGTGTGAAATTAGTGGATGAAGAAGATCGATTAATATTTAAATTAGAAAGAAAAAATTACAATATTCGAAAAGCTCACTACAAAAAAGTAACATTTTTTGTGTGTACGTAGAAAGGAGTGGTTTAACTCGGTTTACATTTTACAGGGTATCTCCTCAAATATATATATCACATGCAATTTATATATGACCATTTTCAAGAAATTCTGATGCTGTATATATGGGAAATTTTTTGGAGAGGTTCCTGTCCTCAATTGGTGGTTATTTTATGGAGGTTTTAAATTTCCCTTGTTAGAATTTTTTTTTTTGGGGTTGAAAACCCCTCTATCATCATTTGTAATTTTGACCTCTTGTGATAATTTTCTTGTTGACACCACCATTAAAACAATTTTGTTTCAATTGCATCTATTTGTTAATATTTTATATCTTTTTAATCTGTAGCAATTGTAAAATATTTAACAAATTTTACCAAAACAATTTTGTTTCAAAATTTTTAACAAAATACTATTCACCAGAATATCCCTTTTTACCAATTGAAATAAGCCACTAAGTTTGGATTAGTGCCGGTAGTAAGCATGAGATCATACGTTCAAACCTCAATGTCATCTTTGTACACACAAAAAAATACTAATTGTAATTTATACAATATAACTTCAAATCCCTAATAGTAGTTTTGTATCAAATGGACCTGGAAAGAACATAAATTGTTGCAAACACCATATATGATCCTCTTGGATCTAAAGACAAATTAGGCTTACTTGCAACATTAATTGTCTGCAATAAAAAAAAAAGAAAATGTTTAGTCAGAATATTTAAAAAGTATAAATCTATTATATATTATATAGCAGGATTATGCCACGCAGGACAATGCCATGTGTCACAACCAGGTTCATTCAGTTTCCCGCCTAACATTTTATTTTATTTTTTATTTTTTAATTCCTATTTTATTATTTATAACAGTAATTAATACATAATCACAATTAATAAAAATAATTAAAATCATACATATATTTCATTTATTTGGATATATCAATTGATTCAAGTAATCAAATTAAAAATATTGTACAGTGGGGACATATAAATTAATTCATTTTATGAGTTAATTAATATCGTCAATCAATATTAATGCACAACAATTTTGTTTGGTCAATTAATAAATCAATAATAAATGTCATGTGTATAATATATTTATTCAAAAAAAATCTTTATTGGACGGTGTATATTTATTTTCTCTTCTCTACCATCTCAATTAACTTGTGAAATATAAGCAAAATTATTTAATTAATTTTTCAGTTGAAAATTAAAAGTTGTCATTTATATATAATTGAAATGCTATTTTCTCTAACCCTCCACTGACATTATAATTTTACATAATGGGTTGTTCTCTTCAGTGCTATCAAGAAGACAATCTCACGACTTAATTTGAAGGATAATTTTGCTATTTTTCTTAATTGATTTTTTTGCATGTGTGAGTGTAAGGATTTCTTTTTGTTGTTTTCATTCTTTGAAGGATTGCAAAGGTTGGTGGTTTCTATCTAATACATCAATGGTTGTTTTTTTTTCATTGATGTTCAATGTGAATTTAATCATTTTTGTTAATAACCTTATTGTAAGATTTTTCTATTTTATGTTATTTCATATATTGATACAAAGTATTTGTTTGGTATCTAAATGTTACACACTTTTGATTTTTCCACACATTATCATGAATTTTGATCTACAAAGCTTGCAATTTTTTATGAGTTTTGGTCTTTTTTAACTGTTAAACTCTATTTAATTTCTACAGTTTGAGGTGGTGTAGATTTCTTTTCTCTCAATAGGTAGTTGCTTTGAGGTTTTTTTTTTTCATTTGCTAACATTTATACATATATCTAAGTTATGGATCATTTACTTACCACATAAATTGTGATGATGAATCTTTTGTAGTAGTGCCTTCTATGAATGTGGATAGAAAGATAATGTTTTTTTATATATATTTTTCAATTTTGTTTTCGATCCATTCTAAGTTATATTCATCTAAATGATTTTTTTCTCTTATTGGTTTGCTGAATATATTCATAACCAGTTTGGTGAATAGAGTTTGATGGGATGAATAAATATTTGCAATTAAAGTGGGTGGTTTAGCAATGTGATTGTTGTATACGTGGTATTATATTGGGATTATATGACGGTTGACTCTTACTTTGTCATAAGTTTGTCAATAAGATCCATTTGACATTGTATGTGATGACTATGACTATAATTTCAGGTTAAAGTATAGATGAAAATTTAGAAACGTAATTGAGACGACCAATTTTGAATATTAATTTTAATATGCTAAATAGTAAAACTCTTCCAAAAATAGTTTACTAAATTAATTAAAAATTACTTTGAATTACTAACAACTAAAGAAGTCAACCAATAATACAAATTAGAATTTTATTACACAAGAAATTAAATCTAGAATATTAAACAAAATATGAATTAAATACTACTATTAATATTATCCACTAAACTTAATATTTGAATTTAAATATACTAATTACAAAAAAATAGTGAATCCAATAAAACTATTTTAGAAAATTTATCTAATCTAATAAACTAACATTAGATATGAAATCATCTCATTCATAAAAAGTTTAGTTTAACATACACTACATTATAATATTGTCTCAAAATTTAGAATTAAAGGTCTCTTCTTCTAATTTACTAATTACGTAATTTAATTTAATAATATATAGTTTGACATATACAAATTACATCTAATAATAATAATAATTACATATCAAAACATTTTAATTTAAAAAAATAGATTTTTCTAATATTATGTAAATATGTATAACATCCCGTGCAAGACACGGGTTATTAAGCTAGTATATATATATGAGATAGGATCCGTTGACACCAGGTGTAAGTCTTTTGACATACACCAAATCTCAACCATCAAAACTAATTCATCCTATGGCCCGTAATATCTCAATCGAAAAATAATAAAAAATAGAAAATGGGGCACGTGACCCGTGAAAACCTTCTCTCTCTGTTTTAGTTCCCTTTCTTCTCCGCCCGAACTTCTCTATTTTTTAGCCCCAAATTATGCTTCATTGAACGATCCCCATCAATTTGTGCTTTGTTGATTCACTTTCTTCTCCGATTAACAATTCTGTAGCAAATTTTTATGTGTATTAATAATTAATAATTTAGACTGTCCAAATGAAAATCTTCTTCCATGGCCCTGAAAATTAACAAAAGCTCATTACCAAAAAACTAGGTTGTCGATGTCTTCCTTGTCCATTCTTGTGAATGATACTTTGATTGTTTATTCATTTACCAGTTGAAAATAAATTTTGAAATCCTAAATTTGTAAATTGTAGGAAATATTTTAAATAGGATTTCAGAGTGCGATGAAATTCTAATACTTTTCAATTTTCTAAATTTCATAGCAAATGCAACAAGCATATCTACGTCAGTCGTCTCAGCATTTGATTATCCAATTAAAATATCTTCTCACGCTAATTACAATATGTTAGAGTATTAAGTCAATAGCAAGCATTATATTTTTTTCTTCAATAAAAACTGGCCTACTGAATTTCTTCGTCGTAGTACAAATTTAGCCTGAGAAAGGATTGAAAAAAATAAATATAACGATCCATGTCAGCTATTTTAGAGCAGGAGACGAAAGACACCAACTCTTGAACAAATCGCTGTGGCTCTAGCAGTGGCAACGGTTCGACCTCCCAACGATGGTTTTTGTTGCCGGTGAAAAAGTGGAAAAGGGGAAGAAGAAAACACTCCATGTGACCTTTTTTAGTTTGATACATGGGGCATCCTGAGTGGTTCGATTAATTAGATTGTGCAGTTTAGATTTGGTGCACTACAAGAAAAAGATGTATTACCGACGATTTTTATTGACGAAAAATATTCCGTCAGTAAATCTGGCATTTCCGACGGAATTTTTCCACAGGTAAAAAAGTTTTTCCGTCGGTAAACGGAATGCTTTGACCGTTGCCAGCTTTTATTTATCTATTTTTATTTTTAAATTGTTTTATCATTATTGACGGAATAATTCCGTCGAAAATGCAAAGATTTTGAATTTACTGGCGGAATTTTCCGTTGGAAAAATTACCGACGGAAATATTCCATCGGTAATGGCACGTTTTTTTAAAAAAAAATTGAAATTCATGTTACCGACAAAAATTTCGTCGAAAATGACAAATATAGTCATCTTCTCTGTCCCTGCTCGATCTCTTTCTCTCTCAGCCTTCTCTCTCTCTCACTCTCAACCGCGCACAGCTCTATCCTCTCTCTCTCTCAATCGCGTCCAGCCACCGCCGTTCGTCTCTCTCTCAGCTGCGCCTCCAGCTCCTGCGGCCACCACCTCCTCCACCGGAGTCCATCTCCCTTACCACGCCTCCACAACTCTCCACCACTCCAAACTCGACTCCAAAGCCTCTATATCAGGTATGGACTTCCTCCTAGCACTTTTGAATATCAGGTATGGACTTTTTTTTATTCACTTATTTCTGAATGCTTTTTCTTGCCCTTTATTTTAAATTTTTTTTATGTTTTCTTGCATATTTCTGCTTACCAAGTATCTAGTATGGAAAAAAAAATTCTTGCATATTCACTTATGGATTGTTGATGATTCTGCTGAAGAGAAGTTAGATTGTGACAACAACGATGATGATGATGGTATGTGGATGAAGGGGAAGATGGGTTTCCAGATCATGAGGGAAACTAGTTTTTTTTTGTTTTTTGTTTCTGTTGACAAATTAAATGGTTTTTTTTTAAAAAAAATTCGTGTGGTGGTAACGTAAAATTTTCCTACGGTTTATTTCCGTCGGTAATTATCGACGGCTTTTTTAAAAATTTCGTCGGTAATAATTACCGACGAGCGATTTACCAATGAACTTATGTCGTCGGAAATTCCGTCGGTAATCGTTCGTTACCGACGGTTTTTCTGCATTTCGGTTTTTTCCTTCGGTAATGGTCGATTTTCTTGTAGTGGTATAAGTCGAAAGACTTAGGGTCTGTTTGGATTGGTTTATGCAGAACTTATCTACTGACATAAGCTCTTGTTAGTGTGTTTGGCAGAGCTTATGGAAACAGCTTATGACTACCCAGGATAGCTTATCAAAATAGCTTACAACTTATATGAAATCAGTTTAATTCACCACATTCTTTCTTCGATTATAAAAATAGCTTATACATAAGTGCTTATCATATAAACATTTATGTCATAAGTGTTTAAATAAGTTATTTTTCCAAAGAGACCCTTACACCTGTTGTCAACGGATCATATCTATATGTGTGTGTGTGTGTGTGTGTGTATATATATGTTTATAAAACATGCATGATAATGATATACCATTAAAAACATGATGCAAGAAGGCGCTCATCCCATCAAAATCATGTATTGCATTATCATGCATCGTTGTCCTTTTTAAAAGCATGATTAAACACTTAATTAGAAGATGATGATCGATGTACCGATACTAGATGAAGAAAGACTCAAACTTCAATATTCATAATGCATTAATTTATATCAAAAAAAATATTCATAATGCATTAATAGGAATTATATTGCTCTCATGCCTATACATCACTCTCCCAAATATATTGGCTTTGACACTCTTCCCACCACGTCATTGGAAGAAACTTTTGGCTCATCATGATTAGCACTTTAAGTCAAATTCACTTCAATTTGATTTTGATCACACAATGTGAAATTTAAAATTCTTATGGTTAAAATCCAAAATACTGAGTTAAACTTATTGCTATAGCATTTGCCACAATAGTTACAAATGATCCATCCTTTTTATCAATATATATATAATTTTTCAGGGAGAGGTAGCTGTGTCTAGTTTCTAATAATTAAAATATAAAAAATGTTAAATAGACCATAAACTTTACAAAACAATAAAATCTATCATTTTTGTTACTATCATCCTCATGCCTTTAATTTTGTGAGTTAAACTCAGAACCACATGTATGAGTCTGTTTGGATGTAAAAGCTCTAACTTTTGACTTATAGAGAAGTTAGTTTTATTTTGTATTTTATTTTTCTCATATATGCACAAGAAGGAATGTTGTTAAGTAGTCATTTATAAATACATAGGTGTTTTTGGAAAAGTTAAAAAAGATAACTTTTAAAAAATGTGAAGTGCAAAAGTTAATTTCAACTTATGGGAGAAGTTGTTAGTTAAAAAATACATGCTAGAAGTGCTTATGGAGAAGTTTATCCAAACTGGGTCTATGTCACTTGTAATTTGTTTCGAATTTTTTTTCCTACACGTGTTAATCTCCCATTAACGGATAATATAGATCTAGTAAAAAGAATCAACGGATAATTTTTTTTTGTCAACAACCAACGGATAATTAAAACATTCATAATTGCAAAATATTCAAAATCGTACTACTGTATGTAGTTTAGGACGATAATTAATAAAATAAGCTCCATTAATCTCCTTATACCAATAGTCACGTGTATATAGTCCACTTCTCATTATTATATTTCATACTTGCAAGGGTTTTGGTCTACGTAATTAAAATCGGACCAGACCGGCCAATTTGACTGGTTAAGCCAAGAACTAGTCAGGTGTCCGGTTTATTTAATTAAACATATTGGTTGGTTTCACAGGCGGAGCGAATCAGTTAAGAACCACTATAAAACCAGTGGCAAAACCGGTCTGAATTAATCGGTATTTTTTTGTATTTTTTAATTTAAAAAAGTATTTTTTGGTCAACTAAAGGAAGATTAATAAGATAAAAAAATTATATATGTGAATGTTTTTACTATCTATCTTTTTATTATTAATTTTTCGGTTAAATATATTTTTAGTTCTCTAAGTTTAGGAAATTGTTACTTTTAGTCTCCCATTTTTAAAACGTAATTTTTTAGTCCTTTATTTTTAAAATATGTCCATTTTAGTCTCTGGGGTCACTTTTTAATTTGAATTTTTTTTTAAATTTATATTTTGACCTCTCTTAAATCTTAATTCTCACCTTATCCCCTTTCCTTTAACTTCTAATGATTTTTTAAATTAATATTTTGACCCCTTTCAAACTTAGAAAATATTTTTTAAATTTAAAATATAGCCCCCAAAACTAAAAGTGATACACTTTTAAAAATGAGGAACTAAAAAGTTGTATTTTAAAAATAGGGGACTAAAAGCAATAATTTTCTAAACTTAGGGGACTAAAAATATATTTAAGCCTTAATTTTTTTTATCACTCAAAATATAATATGATCAATTTATATTAATTAATTGAAATTTGTTTTGTATTAATTTTTCAATATTTTATATTTAATTTATTACTTAATATACTATATAATACTATATAATATTAAAAAATATATTTAATCCGTACCGGTTCGACCACGAACCATTGAACCGGTTGTACCTTTTACCGGTTCAATGGCCGATCCGGTTTTAAAAAACAATGGTTTTAAAAAATGTGAGGCATCTGAAGTGAATTTGACTTAAAGTGCTAAATGACTAAAGAGACTGAATGACTAATTTTGCCTAAAATTTAAGTTGCCATATAACACAAAATTGATCATCTTAAAATTTAAATTGCAATGTAAATACAAAATTTAAATGATTAGAAATCATCTCAAAATATTAATTATTGTTTTTAGTTTTAGCTTTTTCTGACATTATTTAGGGCCTGTTTGGATTGGCTTATGCAGAGCTTATGAACACAGCTTATGACTGATTCATAAGCTGTTTTGGACTTATTTTTCATAAGCTACTCAGGATAGCTTATCAAAACAGCTTATGACTTATATAAAATAAGTTTCACTATAATTTTTCTTCGATTATAAAAGTAACTTATACAACTTATGTCATAAGCAGTAGATAAGCTCGTTATCCAAACAGGGCCTTAATACCCTACCCCAATCTATATATACACTTTTTTTTTAAAAGTTTTGGGGGTCATGGCCCCCCTTTGTCACATCTAAGATCTGCCATTGTTTGTGGACTCTATTTCACTTGCCATTGACATGCATTACTCTTCCATCACACAATCATTGTTGAGAATTAATTTTCAAGTCAGGATATTCTTCATTTTTAAAATATGTCACTTTTTGACTCTGGAGTCATTTTTTAATTTGAAAAATATTTTTTAAATTTATATTTTGACCCCTCCTAAATCCTAATTCTAACCTTATCCCCTTTCCTTTTACTTCTAAGGACTTTTTAAATTTATATTTTGACCTCTTTCAAATTTAGAAAATACTTTTTAAATTTAAAATATAGCACTAGGACTAAAAGTGATACACTTTTAAAAATGAGAGACTAAAAAGTTACATTTTTAAAATAGGGGACTAAAAGTAACAATTTCCTAAACTTAGGGGACTAAAAACATATTTAAGCTTTAATTTTTTTATCACTCAAAATATATAATATGATAAATTTATATTAATTAATTGAAATTTGTTTTGTATTAATTTCTCAATATTTTATATTTAATTTATTATTTAATATACTATATAATATTAAAAAAATATTTGATCCGTACCAGTTCGACCACGAACCATTGAACCTTGAACCGGTTGTACCTTTTACCAGTTTAATGGTCGATCTAGTTTTAAAAATATTGGTTTTTTAAAAATGTGAGGCATCTGAAGTGAATTTGACTTAAAGTGCTGAATGACTAAAGAGACTAAATGACTAATTTTACCTAAAATTTAAGTTGTCATATAACACAAAATTGATCATCTTAAAATTTAAATTGCAATGTAAATACAAATTTAAATGATTAGAAATCATCTCAAAATATTAATTATTGTTTTTATTTTTAGGTTTTTCTGACAGTATTTAATACCATACCCCAATCTATATATACACTTTTTTTTTAAGTTTTGGGGGTCATGGCCCCCCTTTGTCACATCTAAGATCTGTCATTGCTTGTGGACTCTATTTCACTTGCCACTGACATGCATTACTCTTCCATCACACAATCATTGGTGAGAATTAATTTTCAAGTCAGGATAACACAACAAACAATGACTCTCAGACATTATATAGTTGTAGATGTTACCAAAAGAATGAAGACTTTGTTGGTGAGGGTGGTTAGGCTTTGACATATGTCAGATCTGTCAAAATGATAAGTTACATAGAACAAAGGACATGGTATATATTTATGGATAGCAATGTACTATTTGTTTTCTTGTAACCATTCATTTTGGTGTTTTTTCAGAATAATTTATTTGTTTTGTTTTAATCTCTTTTACTATTCAATTCAATTTTGAAAGATGTCAACTTAGTGGAAGACTAAAAAAAGTGATATATTCACTTTTTAAATGTTCACTTTGCTCGGCTCGTATCTAAATATTTATGTTAAACAAGATACCTCTGTAGAATTGCAAGTTGTCATATAGTTGATAGTATAACCTCTGTATTTTGACTATTGATTCTTAATTCTAAAAATGATCTATATCACTTCAATAAGAATTTATTTCATTTATTTATTCCTTTAATTAATTTAAATTTTACAAAATGTATATATTTTTTTAAATTTTAAACCATTTGTGTGACATTTTACCAAAAAAAACTATTAGCGTGATGTATATGAAACACGAGTCCTATTTAGAATATAATATACAAAATATTTTTCCTTTAATTTGATTGTATAATGATATTGGTAGATATGATATGCCCTCATATATTTATTATGACATGCTCTCACATATATCTCATTATTCCATCATGTATTTATTATGATATGATATGTCTCACAAATTTTTTATGAAAGTATCCTTTTAATGTTAGAGCACAAAAAAAGTTCACTTCATTTTGTTGTTAATTTTTTATTACATTAAATGTATCAAACCATTTTGCATAAATTATATATTAGTTTGATTATGAATTTTTATTTTTTTTATAATTTTTTATAACCATTAGTGTTATCTATAGTAGTATTATTAAAATTGGTGCATGATTGATACAGTGTGCTACAGTAAATTCCTAATCCATTAGTGCATGATTTTTGTGAAAGACCAATTTCAAACTTCAGAGCCAGTTTAATATAGTCTAAGAAAATTAATCTAATCTAAGAGAAAAACCTGGTTTATTTCAATATCAATATAATCAATAGATTAAAGATTTTCGCCTTCACTCTTTCTTTTTTTCTTCTTTGATTATAGTGTTATCTCTCAAAAATATGAATGCAAATATAGCATTTTTTTTTCAGATTTGCTTTGTACTTTTCAAAAAGATGCCTACAAATGAAACTTACAAAGTTGGTAATAACTACAGTAAGAAAATTATTAATCATCAAAATAAAAAATAAAATACATTTTTACGAAATGAGAGTAACAAATGAAAACATTAAATTAAATATTGGCTGGATAATTTTGTTGCTCGTTTTCTACTCCTTTCAAAATTATGCTACCTTAGTATATCAATATTTATATATATATCATCTCAAATAGCTAATATTTTTGTTTTCCTTTTTGTTTTTAAATATTTTTAATAATAAAGGAATATAATGACACTTAATTAAAAAAGTACATTTTTATTTTGTACTTTTATATTTATGAATAATTGTTTAACTTTTGAATATTATGAGATTAAAATAAGATTTAAAAATAACAGTTAAATTTTTAAATTCAAAACAATAAATAATTGATAAAATTTAAAAAGTTCAAAATAATAATAATTTGGAGAGATCTAAAAATAAATAATATATATATATATAAATATTCATTTAATATGTAAATTTTTTTTATTGATTTGCTATGAGTTTAAAATGTTTAAAAGATGAATCTTTAGTGGTAGAGTCATTCTGCCCATAAAGTAAACTAGGGTAATAACCCGTACAAGGCACGGGAATTAATTAAATGATAAAAATAAAAATTTAATATTTTGTAATGATTTTTAGGAATTAAATTTTAATTAATTTTTGGCCAAATTATATATTTAGTATTTCATTCACTATGATAGTGTGATTTTGGTGTTACATATTAGTGGACTAAGAGGCAATATGATTTCATGTGTCACGTAGGCTTGGAGCGTTAAAATTTTTTAACTCTACAAAATAGATCTTATTTTAAATTTAATATTAATATATAAATATGGATATTAACATTACTCTTCACTTTATAAATATCTTATATTATTATCATCATTGTACAATTTATATGAACATCTACTTTTAATTGTATTTATTTAAAAAAAATTGTATCTATATTAGAATATTAGATATTAGATTTATATATATGATATATGCTACTACAAAAATAGAAGGGGATTTTTTTTTAAAGGACAAAACATATTTTATTAATCATAAATCTATTGCATAGCCTAAGGAGTACCATATCATAGATATCATATAAAGATAACAAAATCACATAGAAAAAACAGAACTTCATGCAAATACAGATTTTCTCAGTCCATAGCCACTCCCAACTGTGAAAATTTTCACACCACCAATGTGACAGTAACAGACCTATCCACGAAAGTGGAGGCTTCTCACTCCAGAACCATTCACAGCTGTGAGAAAATTAACACTTTCAGTGTCAAAGCGTTGGGCCTATCCCCAAAAATGCAGGTTTATCATTCTAGAACTACCCAGAGCTGTGAAAAAATTCACACCCACGGTGTGAAAGCGTCAGACTTACTGTGAAAAACTTAACATCCCCGGTGTGAAACCATCAGACCCACGATATGTGTGAAAGTTTCAGACACGATTTTTCTTTTTTTCTTTCTCTTTTTTTTTGAAAAACATAAAGAGATCTCATTTATGTTAGCACCTCAGATTCTACCTATCATTTGCGGCATATCAAGATATGCACGATAAACCAAGATAACAACTTCAGAAATCATGCAATCTATAATCCTTTTTAACTCCAATGCATATTAAAAAAAAATATTTCAGATATATTGATAAAAGTCGGATGCGTATAAATTTTAATTTTAAAGAGCACTGATATATTTTCCTAAATATTCTCCTTCATATCCAACTTCTATTTCATATAGTAAGTATTATAAATAAAAGAGTGAATACATTTAATATCGTAATTTTAGTGGCAATTTTGTCTTATAGATGTAGTGTCCTTTTCTTACTTTCAGATCTTTTATTTAGAGCCATAAACCACAGTATTTCAAGTCAATAACACTGAGTACTTAATTGCAAGGGAATTAAAACTTTAACAAATAAGTCTCAATTATTCCAAATGAACCCAAAAAGATGCAAGTAGTACCGAAATTCATAGCAAATTCCTCCCAATGTTGGGACAGACCATGATACATTCAACGTGCCTGCATGACCAGGTAAATAAGATTTATTAGCCTAAATATAGTTGTAAATAGAAGCACAAAAATGTTCATGTTCACATTTTGAAATGGCAACTAATGGAAAAGCCAAAACACTTAGTATTACCTTTTAGCATGCTTAGAGATTGTCAAACGCTTCGCAGTATACAACATTTGTTGTTGTCTTGCATATCTTTCCCTCATCATCCAATATCAAAATCTTAATTCCCTTTCTTGACCTCACCCTAGAAAGTGCAATGTACAATTGAGCGTGGGTGAAAACAGACTTTGAGAGATAGATCTCTACATGAGAAAGGGATTGCCCTTGGCTTTTATTTATTGTCATTGCAAAACATAAGTGACGTGTGGATGCTGTATTGACCACTATTAGCATCCACATCGAAATTAGTGATATAATACACCATTCCCTCCTTCAAGGAGTTCTCAAACCTATAAATCAACTCTCTTTTGATATGTGCACCGCCCTATGCGAAAGACGATGTTATTATGTAATCAATAGCAAATATTAAATCTCTGACAAAACATTATCGAAGATTACCTTGCTGTCAATCAAAATTAAATCCAAAGAGAAGCGTATCCTCTGTTTCGACACAGCTTTGGACTTGGAGACACCTTCACCACACTAGAGTCTCACGACTCTTACCAGCAAAGAAGAGGTGTTAGTTTTTGGACCTATATATCTGACACAAAAGTATGCTTCCGGATCATTGTATTGCTTTCTAACAAAAAATGATTGTATTAGTACAATGATAGTGTGAAACTCAAAGATGGAGTGTGGCGTTGGGAAAACACGTTTACTATATAGGAGAACTAACCCTCTCAAATTGTATTTTCGAATGAATGTCGACCAAACTCTGATTGACATATATTTAGAAATTCAGGGGATGCAATCAATTATTTCAAATTTTAATTGCTACTGAAAAAAAGACAGAGAGAGAGGAGAATGAATCTATTTGAAAAACAAATGGGTCAATCAATATCAAATTGTGATTTGAATTAGAATTAATTGATATGTTTTATCCTTGTGGTCTGTGGATGATATTGTCCCCCCCCCCCCTTGAAATTTCAAATCATTACTTAGTTATTTCAAAATTCTCATCTGTTGCGTTTTTTATTTTCGTTTCCTCACATGATGGGATCAATTCGGAACTTTGAATTTTCATGATATTTTAAATTGTTGCACTGTGTTTTCTTAATATTCTATTTGATTTGATTTGTTTTAGATATAATTGGTTGATTAATTGGTGGATAACTTTGTTACAATATTGGTTGATTCCTTTTTTTATTATGGACTCTAACTGATATTTTCATGCCAACACGTGGTGCCAAACAGATTTTTTAAAATAAAAAATTCAAATTTAAGAAAGATCTTGCTTTATAGTTCAAATCAATATTGACTGGTATGGGTTCAAAGTAGAGGTTCAGGAGGTGATTTAATTTCTACCTGATATTGGTTACCTAGGTTAAATTAAATAGTATATTCTATATCAAATTGACAAAGATTTGCTGGATATATTATCACCATTGGTTTCTTTATTCCATTGTTTTAAATTAAGTAGTAATAATTATGCTGATTTGAATTGGTCAAACAATGATTGTTGATTGATTCCTCCATTAATATTCGATCAAATCTTCCCGGTTATATCATTTTGAGTGAGATATCGCCACGTGTATTTTGGTTTCTGAAATTGAACCGTAGTGTGACATGTGTAATTATTTCCTTGTACAAAACAAATTCTCCAAATTTTCCTTTTTCAAAATATTTTGCTTTATTATATATATAGATGTCAATAATCACATACACACTTAAAATTGATACAGTGATAATTGGTATTGTATCATGAATGATATATTTATTTAAAAAATTCTTCTTATATCAAAATTCACAAGGGGTTGAGACTATCAAAGAAATATATAGTTGTTATTGCAATATTAATGCTAAAGTAGAAATTATACAAATTATTATCAATCAAATTAATAAAGTTGATAATGCTTATACCATGAAATTATATTAGTCAAAATTAAAAGAGTCAAGGTTATAAAAAAAATTAAAAGAGTATAAAATTAAAGAAAAAAAATTACAATCTAAACGTTTATAGTTATTGATTTATGAGTAAAATATTAATAAATTATCGTATTTTTATTATGCACAAAATAATGTGCAAAATATCTCATGCACTGACACACCATGCATGGCGCTAGAGTTGGTAAAACAGGCTACCCGGCCCACATCGGGCTTGGGCTTTATCGGGCTAGGCCAAAAATGTCCGGATTGAAAACGGACTCGAATTTAGTTGTCCAAGCCTGGCCCTATGCGGGTAGCGGGCTTTTCGGGCCAGCCCGGCTAACACAAAGCGTTTTTCTCGCGATCTTATTTTTTATTAAAACAAATTTAAAAAAAAAGCTTAAAAAATAGATTTTTTTTATTATTGTAAATTTTCACACCACAATACTACAGTGCCAGTACCCAGCAATTCAGAAAAAAAACAAACAGCAACAACAGAATTGAAGTGTTGTAACCAGCTAAGGCATTTCTAACCAAGGGAACACCCACTGACTGAAAAATATCTTCCTAATTCCTGAACAAACAGAAGCTTATTACTAGCTATGCACCCAGGATAGAGTTATTTATATTGAGTTTGCTTTTAAGCTTGAGCATTAATTCTTTACCTGCTCAATCGCATCCAAATTATAAAATTCATAATCTCAGTAGAACATTATTGGTTAATTATGTAAAACATTATGTAAAAAATGTAGGAAAAAAACACAATCTCATGGAGATCGAATATAATTTTCTTCAAGATTCATTATTTCTTTTTTGCGATAACATTCGAGATTCATTATTTGGACAACGAAGGAGATATTAAATCATACTTGTCTGGCTTCCATTATGAATATGAACTATGAAGCAACAACATTGAATCATAGAAAGTGAACTACTAGTTGTTTCATTCTTAAAGCAAGTCATAAGTACCCTTAATCCTATCAGGGAAAATTATTGAAAGATGAAAATAAACATCACCACTAGCACTGTGAAGTGAAGTACTTTACCTGACTGGACTTGGAGTCAAAAACTGAATCAAATGTAAATTGCCTATCCCCAACACATTTTGGAGTGTGATTGCTTGGCTGATTGGTGGTGGTGGTTAATCGGTTTCTGTTCTCCGAGCCAAAGGGACCGAACAGATACAAACAGACAAGCCCAGAGGATAACAATACAGAAGTAATCAGCAGCATGAGGAAAGCGCTGCTGCAAAAAGATGTAGGCCGAGGACCACACTGCTATGCCTCTGGCAAGAAACACAAAACAAAGACTCTGAACTGAAAGTAACACACACCAGGTGAATCGCGAACAGATCGCGAAAGAGAGAAGATCCTTAGGGTGCTAGGGTTTTCGAGTTTGGTGGGGTGGGGGGAAGGGAAGCGAAGACAAAAGTGGAAGAGAACAGATCGCGAAAGAGAAAAGATCCTTCCAGGTTCATGTAACAGCACGTGACTAGTGGTGAGTGATTTAGTGTATGCTATAGTAACCAGGCCTGCGGGTTACCCAGAAACCCGACCGGGCTAGCCCGGCTCGGGCTTTGCCGGACTGGGCCAAAAAGGTCCGACTTGAAAATGGGCCAATATATGTGTGTCCAGGCTCTCTATTTCTTTGGGCAGGCTCGAGTTGGCTCGGCTGGCTGAGCCCATTTTGCTAGCTCTACATGGCACGGGCTTTAGTTCTAGTTTTATGTATAACAAATTGTTTTAAATTATTTTGGCAAATTTTATTATATTTATAATATGAGGAGAGATCAAATTACACCGGTGTAACTCTTGGACAATGTTACACCGCTAATAACTATTCACCGGATAATTATATTCTAAAACTCACCGTTGGATTAAAAGATACTATCATGTAGATCATTCCTATAAAATTTCACATCAATCTAAAATCATTTGATGTGTCATTGAGATACGTCAAGATTAATATCTTTTAAAGTGTATGAATTTTGACATATTTCAATAACACATCAAACAATTTTAGATTGATGTGAAATTTTACAGGAATGATCTATATGATAATAACTTTTAATCTAACGGGTGTTTTAGAATATAATTATTCGCTGAAGAGTTATTAATGGTGTAACATTAACCAAAGTGTTACACCGGTGTAATTTGATCCCTCCTCTTATAATATTATTGTACGATAATATTTACTTTGAACACATTAATCAACTATTTTTCTAATAATTCAATAAAGATTATTTTACTTCTTTAGGTTTATATTTAAATTTAAATTCCTAATTTTATTTACTCTATTTTTTCTTAATTTTTAATTTTTTAAAAAATTTTAATCTTTTATATATAATATATATTATTTGATAATTCACACATATAACTCTTATGACACATAAGTCAACACACCGAATAAATAAAATTGTCATAAAAGGTTAGAAAGAAACATTTTTCTCAAGGATAGAACCGTACACGACCGTATGGTATAGTATAGTATATTTAGTATAATATAAAATATAAAACAAAATAATAATATAATTTATTTATGGAAAAGAAAAAAGAAAAATAAACAGTAAAGAGAAGAGAAGAGCGTGTGTTGTGGTGTGTGAAAGAGAGGAAAGTGTTAGGGGCTACTAGGGTTTCCTTTCCTTCTCCACCAGCGTAGCTGAATCGGATTCGGATCGGTGCTCTTACTGAATCATGAAGCTCACTGTGAAGACTTTGAAAGGCAGTCATTTCGAAATCAGGGTTCAGCCCTCTGATTCTGTCAGTTTTCTGATCTATTTGCTATTTCTGCTCTCTCTGTTTTACATTTCGCTTTCGCTCGAGTTCTCTTCTAAACTGCATTGTACGATTTATTCATTCAATTCATTTTTTTCATCTTCTGGAACCACGAATTTTCATCCATTATTTCGAATTTTATTTTTTTTGTATTTGCATTGTATATTTCCGAACACTCTGTACCTTCATTATTTATTTTGTGATATCGATAACGTTAACAATGACCTGGATACATCATTGACTTATTCTTGGGTTCTCTGCTCACTTGAGTTCTGTTATATATTTGCTGCATATCAAATTCAAAACTAGAAAAGTTTTCACTGAAAAGGTGGAACCGAAGCTGTCCATGTTCTGTCCAATGCTATCTAGTTCTTTCATGTTGACTAAGCAAGCAGGGCTATCTGTTCTATTTCACTCTAATGTCAATTTCCAATTATCTATCATGCTTTCAAAGTATAGTTTGCTGCTGAAAAAATAATTGAAACAATTACTATGTTTTATTTTTTTATCCAATTTTTTTATCATGTGTATCTGGTAAATTGCAGAAAGGCTGATTTCCAATTTAGTTGTTTTTAGCGGAAAATGCCCGACTTTTTTTTTTATCTCAGATAATGGCGGTCAAAAAGAATATTGAAGATGTACAAGGAAAAGATAATTACCCATGCGGACAGCAATTGCTGATTCACAATGGCAAGGTTTTGAAAGATGAAACTACATTAGCAGATAATAAGGTCTCCGAAGATGGCTTTCTTGTGGTCATGCTTAGTAAGGTATACTTTTCCTACATGAAAACTTTGTTAAACAATATTGTCATTCTATTATATTCTTCTTTCTTAAAATTCAACAAGAATATGATCTGATCTGGGAGCTGAATTGGAATGAAAATAACTTTGAAGTTTGAAAACACCTTAAATGTTTGTTTTGCCGGAATCCTCCTCCTTGGAGGTTGTAACAGGACAGAGCAATAGGAGGGACCTGCAATGACAGTGCCCAAGCCAAAATAGTGTTCGACGTGACATAGATTTGATGATTGTTATAATTAGTCCAAAAAGGTGTGAATAACATAAGGCAGCTAAAGGGTATTTATAACTCAAACATAATAAAAATCCTAATTAAATCATAATTCTAAACAAATGAAAAATTAATGATGGTTTAATTGGTTCAGTTTGCATGTCTCAAAATTAATTTTGTATGCTAGTGATTTAGAAAGGAAATGGGCAATAATACAGGTAGCCAATATAAACTTCTTTCTTAGCAAGCCACCTCTATACCCATAGTGATTTCAGCTCTCAATTTCTCCCTGCATTGGTGATTATACGAGGCTGTCTCTTTTGAACCAAATGCCTAGAATTCTACAATCATGAGCTATTTTTAGATTTTTCTTGTTTCTTGATTGCAATGGAAGTTATGTGTGTTTTGGGGCCTTCTTAATGACCATATGAGAAATCATTAGATCTTTTCATATGATTTGCAGTATGCCATCTGTTTAAATATGTTAACATTTGTTGTTTCAATAGTTACCTTTCATTATGCTTCAGCATGCTTTGTTTGTTTGTGATTCCTTTCTACCTATGTAACCATAATATACCATTTTATTTTTTCTATTTGCAGAGTAAAGCCATGGGATCTGCTGGCACTTCATCCACTCAGGCATGTTGCTTGCTCATTTTTAATATCTTTTTCGTATTTGAGTTCCCCCCAATTGTATGAGCTAGTAATTGTGCATATGTGACAGCCTGCTAGCAATCCACCTGTAACTGTATCACCACCAAATTCCACACCTCCAGTACAAACTCAGTGAGTTTATTTGAAATAGTTTTTGGTGCAGTTGTTTTTACATCAACTGAAGTTTTTTTCCTAACTTATTTTGTTTGGCTTAGCAGATCTGCAAACAACATTGTATCTGCCACAGATGTCACAACTACAAAGTATGGCTGTTATTTCTATGTTTCTTTGGATATACTGTTAGTTGAGAAGAGAGATTTCCTGTTAATAAATTCTAACAAAGTTTATATTCATTATGCTACTGTATACTGCCTTTAAGTAGTTTCTGTCTGATGAATGCTATCAAAAGCTATCCTTTTAATCTTTAGTAGTACATTCAAGAGGCAAAATGTTATGGTTGTAATTTGAATTTGGCCCGATACTAATTGCACTAGCCTGATTACTTTTGGGCTGATCTGATCTAATATTATAATTGATATTTGCATGTTGCCAAATTGGGACAGATATGATTAGTTATTTTTTCTTTTGAGCCTGTAAGGGCAGGTCAATAGGCTAGGTCAGGCTAAGATTAAATTGGGCTAGCCGAATGATTTTCAGACTTGCCTGATCTAATTAGTTATTGTTTCCTTCACATCCCTGAAAGGCAGGCCGCTTTGGTCCTACTCTAAATTGGGCCAGCATGATTGTTTCGTGATGGGTAATTTTTTTTTTCCTCCCATTGCCCTTAGAAGGGCCAGACTTGTGTCCAGACTTCATTCATCCTGTTGCGTTCAGACACCATTTCAGCTGCCATCTCCAGTTTGTTCATCAATCTTTAGACTCCTCACTCATCAGATGCATCACTCTATAGTACAGTCGCTTTTAAACTGATAAAAAAAATGCTCAAATTCCCAAAATTCAGTTCAATAATAATGCCAGACTCTGAAAAGACAGTTAATATGTCTTATATTGAACAACCCTTAAACCATTGTGGGTAACCCAAAATTTAGGCCCAAGAAATCCTAATCTAGAATGGAGAATAAAGTCCTAATCCAACCACAGAGAATGCTGTACCAGACCTAAATAACTAAATCCAAGATTTCTATTTACAAACTCTAGTCCCCGAATCATAGTTGCACTATAAATTAACATAATATCCATAAACATACCCTCTTACTGTAAGCAACAAATTGAGGTGTTTGCCATTTTACCCTTTCCTGTAATTAAGCCTTCTGAAATACATTTTCATGTCATTTTGCAGTGTTACTACAGATACCTATGGTCAGGCTGCTTCAAATTTAGTTGCCGGTAGTAATCTTGAGCAGACTATTCAACAAATTATGGACATGGGTGGTGGAAGCTGGGATAGAGATACCGTTAATCGTGCTCTTCGTGCGGCTTATAATAACCCAGAGCGTGCTGTAGATTACTTGTATTCTGTATGCCTAAACTGCTCATTGTAGATTCTGATTGTTTAAATTTTTATTTTTGTTTTGATTTAACAAGTATTTATCTATTTCTTTGCAGGGAATTCCCGAAGCAGCGGAAGTTGCTGTACCGGCTGCTAATTACCCAAGTAGTCAGACAACTGAAACAGGTGGGGTCACTGCTGGAGCTGTTCCTGGGGCCCCTAACTCGTCCCCCTTGAATATGTTTCCACAGGTAAAAATTATAATTCGAATGTATCATCAAAAGTCATTGTACCTTGTCATTACATCTTTTTCTGTTACTGTTTATGCTTTATTTGAAGTGGAAACTCTTTCAGGAGACAATTTCTGGTGCTGGAGCTGGAATTGGATCACTTGACTTCCTCAGGAACAATCCCCAGGTGTGCTTTATGCACCACCTATTACTGTGCTCTCTGTTTTAGAAGACATTTATGTTTGGCACATCCATGTTGTAAGAAATAGTTTTTGTATGTTGAACCTAATGGAACCTGAGATGTGGATCACATTTACAAATTGAATATTCTGGGTCATCGTTTGACAATTTGTTTAGACCACAAATAACATTAACCTTATGAAGACTGAAATATAAATTTCAACTATCAGGTTACCTAGTTTCCCTCATTCGTAATAATGCTTAAAAGAACATATGAAGTAGATAGAACTTCCAGAAAGTAAATAAATTTAATGTTGTGTATTTTATTTAATTTCACATCATTAGCTTATGCAAGAAATTCCAAGAGATATTTGTTGGTGGTGTATTCTGTTGGCTGGTAAATTAATTTACGGTTTTTATATTAAGAAGGATTTAGAGGCCAATGTTTTGGCTATATACATGATTTATGATGGAACATTATGATGTCATTGATCCATGTAGCCGATAAGGCTTGGTGGTTGTTGCTATATCATATATGATATGATTGGAGCTATTCAGAAATGCATAATGATTTCGGCATTTCGCATATGCCCAAATAAATAGCAGTGCCTAGTCAATATACTGCACATCATTAGTATGTAGATAAGTAGACAATATAGTACTGCAAATCACTTGTTTATTCTTCTCTTCCTCAAGCTTTACTCTAATAAATTTTTAGTAACTGTTTCTTTGTTCTGCATATTTAGTTTCAAGCATTGCGTACAATGGTGCAATCCAATCCACAAATTCTGCAGGTATCTATCTATTTTCTCAATCACCTAAACCTGATGTTTGGTCATTTGTCAATGTCTAAGATCATTTCTATTGCAGCCTGTACTTCAGGAGCTTGGAAAGCAGAACCCCAGTCTCTTGAGACTAATTGATGAGCATCATGCTGAGTTTCTTCAGTTGATAAATGAACCCATTGAGGGTTCCGATGGGTGAGTATACTACTTGCCGTGTATGGTTTATGATAATTTATCATATCATCTTTGCATTTTACATACATTACTTGATCCTATAATCATCCTTCTATAATATACTATTCTAACTCCTAACTCTTGGTTTTTAGTCTTTGCTATGTTTGTAACATGAAGGTAACCTTTTGACTTGTTAGCTTGATATCCTATCCTAGAAGTATTTATAGCATATAATATTGGCATAATAGTTTATTATATTCACTTGATTATGTGTGCTCATAGCAACTTCTTAATTAGAAATGTAACTCTCTTTCTTCTATTAGTGATAATTTTGACCAGCCTGAGCAAGACATGCCTCATGCCATCAATGTGACGCCAGCTGAACAGGAGGCAATTGGAAGGGTACATCTCTGCATTTGTTTTAAGTCTGATTTGTGCTATTTTTCTTTTCAATTGATTTACCCCAGTAATCTTCATATGTGCTGATTGATTTTTACTTTTGATACGTAGCTTGAGGCTATGGGATTTGATAGAGCCTCGGTCATAGAGGCATTTTTGGCATGTGACCGTGATGAGCAATTGGCAGCAAACTACTTACTGGAAAACGCTGGGGATTTTGAGGACTAAATCACTAACCTGCAATGATTCATAGTTTTGTTCAGGCCTTATTATTATTTATTTTTCTTTTTCTTTTTTCGGGATGGGGGTGGTTTGCATTTTTCCACTTAATGTGTCTTTTTTTTTTTCTTCACCATTTTATGTGTCTTTCTCGGCAATTTTTACGTGGTAGAGTTTCGGGTTTGAATTGGCGTATTTAACTGAGACATTGGACTATTTTATTAGTCTTGATTGTAGAATGGTTTAGTTTTTATAATTTATTAACAGCAGCGTTTTAAGTTGTCTTCCCTGATGAAGTGGCAAAGGTCTAATTGTAAGTTGATTCATTGGTGCTATCATATCATTTTAATTGGCCCCAATGTTAGATTTCTGCATTGCAGTCTGCCACAGCTATTTTTGTAACGTATCCCGCTCCACCATTTTTTTTAATTTTATTCACTTACAATTCTTTATCTAAATGTAGTAAGTAAACTAAAAGCACCCCTCTTCAAATACTAAATATTAATGTTAAGCCTCTAAATTTTAACTCAGTTCATTTGAATTATCTGGTATAATTTTGAGCCTTTCTTACCCCACAACAAATGGGTTTGCATTTAACAAACTGAATTCGAATAATTGTCAAATAATTAAGCTGATTTAAACCCTCAACAAGTTATAACACTAGTCCCGTGTCATCCACGGATTAGTTCAGGAACTCATTTTTCTCTAATAGGTTATCCTATTGCCTTTACTCGTTCAGGATATATTTGGGAACTTTCCATTCAAAGTTTACTCCTAATCCTATAACCAAATATTGGTAGGAAACAATTATGAAGAGTAACGAACAAGAGATCACAAATATACAATGCTGGTGCCTCCCAGTTACATTATATTGGAAGATCCTCTACATTTACAAGATGAAGCTTGTTCAATACATTCTCCAATGCTTGTACTGCAATCCTGTAATGGTCATGGGATTTCTTACCTTCCTCCACTACCTTCACAACCTGTCTGTATAAATGGTCATACCTATGAACTGGGTTATTAATATCAATGCCACTGCATTTGTGATCACAAACATTGCTACGCTTCACATCTTTTCTCCATCGTGAAAGAATGTACTGAGGTGGGATCTCTTTTATGCCATTTTGGCTTAAGATGAATAAAGCATGCCTACACAAGTAACCTCTGAAATTGAACAAACCACAAATGCAAAGGACCTCCACTTCAGCTCCATTGTAATACACCTCATAATCTTTTGCATCTATCTGATTTCCCTCGACTTCAACTTGTTCCTGGACAATGTATGTGATGACTGGCCCATCAATATTTATCTGTCTGGTGCTAAAGCAAGAATGCATTCCTTCCACTTCCCTTTCAAACATTCTTAATATTTCATTGGTGTATAACTTAGAAACCTGCAACTCAAAGTAAGACCTTGATTTCGGCATAAAGCTAGAAGAAGATTTTGAGTCCATATCTGCCAAATTCTCGAGTTGTCGCTTTGTCCGTAAAGCCTGATCATATTTTTCTAAAAAATCTTTAAGAGAAGTTTGTTCATTAAGGTAGCCATCAAAGAAAAATGACACAACATCACTTGGTTGAATTGGAAACATTCCTGCCAAGAAGATCTCCTTCAGATAAACTGGAACCCACTGTTTCCGATCCTCGTATAATGATTGAAGCCATTCATGGCCTCTGATTCCATTGCTTTTTATCATGTCCTCCCAAGTTGCTTCAAATTCCTCAGGCCTCAGAGAGGAATAAACTGCTCTGTTCAAAGCTGCACCGATCACTTCGCATTCTAGAGATGCTCCCAGCTTTTCTGGAATCTTTTGCATAATATCGAATAAGCAAAGACAGTGTGTAGCTCTTGGGAAAACATCAGCAACCACAGTCTGCAAGATTCCACATTGGCTGGTGATGATAACTTGTGGGGGACGTCCTGAGATACATGTAAGCCATGCCCTGAACAGCCATGTATATGATTCCATGACATCGCCGGCAAGCAATCCACAACCAAACAAAACGGATTGTCTATGGTGGTTTAATCCAAGGAACAGAACCAAGGGAACTCGATATCCACCTGTCAAACACGTAGTGTCAATCGCGACCACATCACCAAAATAACCGTATGCTACTCTGGACTTCGCATCGGCCCAGAACAAATTCCTCAGGCAACCCCTCTCATTGATATCCGCCACATAGAAGAATTCCGGATCAGCCAATTGCAACTGACTGAAAAAGCTGAGAATTGCTTCAGCATCCCCTTTCTCTAGCTTCAATTGATGATTGGTGTAAAGACTTTTGAGGGGCATCCCTTGATCAACAACATCCACACTCGAATTCGGGTCAGCATCAATAATCAGAGTGCGAAACATCCGAATCTTTTGAACTTGCTCTTCAACAGCAGCATGGGGTTCCAATTGCAATGTTCTTTTGGTGCCAACAAGAGCAATGTGCTTCTTGTGAGACTTGTAAAACTTCCCAGTGGTTGGGTTAATCAAGTGATTGTGGTCAAGCTCAACTTCAATGATCCTCCACCTTTTGGAGTAATCCATCAACCTGAACTTGATCATAGCAGGACAACCGGTTCGGGTTTCGGGTCTTGGGCGATTGGCTTCACTTCTTTTCTTGAAGCCTGCACTGCTGCAGCTGAGTTTTGCCCTGTAACGTTCCTTGCTTTTCCGGTACCACGTGTTGGTTACTCTGACACCGAAACCCTGTTCCTTGGCGTAGCAATTGTAGAAGTAATAGACATCCTCGTAACTCTCGAATTCCATTCCAACAGCAGGAGGAAGAGGAATAGGAAGAGGGTTATTATTCCTTTCAAATTCAATCAACCCTCTTTGATCCAACAGTTCACTTTCACACTCAAATACATCACCATCTGCATCTGCATCTGCTACTGGCTCACTATTTAGAGAAACTTGATCCATCATCCACCACACCCTAAGCATTAGGCAATGCAATTCCAACACAAAATCAATAATCAGTAACAATAATGATAATAACAAGACCAAACCATTTATTCTATTTCTTAGTGTAATCTTAATGATGAACAAGATAAATACTTAATTAATGCTGTGACTTTACCACTTGGTGTAATCTTCGACTGTTTTTTTTTCTTTCTTTTCAACCACCTTCTTCCGCCTTGCTTAAGCTTAGGGCTACCAACTGGAATTCGAAATCCTTCTTCGCCCACGGCAGAGGAGCCTCATACGACGTCGCAGGGATTTTCTTTTCCTTCTATTTTCTACTATTTTTTCTTTTGAAAATTGTAATGTAATCTTGTTACGGTAACTAATAGTAGTAATGTAAAAACAAACTGATTTTTTTTTGCCTTAAATATATTTTTGGTTCTTTTAAAAATATATTTTTGGTCCCTTTAAAAATTTAAATTTTGATTTTAGTCCATTAAAACAAGTTAAACTTTTTTAGTCCCTTTAGTTTTTTTTTTAATTTAGGTCTTTAAGTGAGTTGACCATTGTTTTGGGTTGATGTAACATACTTAAGTCATTGTCATCAATCCTGCATGGCATACTCCACTTACACATCACTGGACACGTCGTTTTCAAAAATTTTCATAGACTAAAATCAAAATTCACAATTTTTATAGGGACTAAGTTAACAAATTAACATTTTTGTAGGGACCAAAATCAAAATCCACAATTTTTATAGAGACTAAGTTAACAAATTAACATTTTTATAGAGACCAACATACATCAACTCTCTCCTCCCTTTTCCCTCTTCCCCATCGCCCCCTCTCTCCTTCGCCCTCCCTCCTCCCTTTTTTTTGGTCAACAAGAACATGTCTATACCAAGGGTAAACACCCAGTCATACGACATCTACAGCAATGAAAACAACATAAGTAGAGTCATAAGAAATACACCAATACTAACCAAGACACGCTGTTGTGACAAACTCTAGGCTGTAACATACACCAGACAAGAAAAACAACTAAAACTAAAAACCAAGCTACCAAAGCACACAAGAACACCGATAAAACAAAACCAAGTACACCAAAAAAAGATACAAACATGTATATTAAAACTATGAGGGGGTTGGGAAAAGCCCATTTGGGGCACCCAGAAACCTTCTGGCTCCGTAAATAAACTCACATGTCTCTTTTCAGAACTTCCATCAGGTGAACTAAGCTTTGCACCAGCATTTCAAAGATAACCATTGCAGCTTGGACAGAACCACAACCCGGCAATTTCGGCGGCGGCAGATTAGAAAAGAAGAGAAACCAACAGACAGGGCAACGACGACAACCAACAACACAAAAACGCAACCCACGACCGACACAACTAAGCCTCCAAACTCGAAGGAGACAATAGAACAATCCCAACAAGGTAGGATCTCGTCCAACTCCTCGCCAATTACAGTGTTTCCAATTGAAGCAGAAAGAACTCAGAATGGCACAACGAGTTCGTTCAGCCAAAAAGCCCTCTACTGCATCGCGCCTCCCAGCTCCAGAGAGAGAGAATCAAGGCCACTTCTTCCTCCTCAGCCCGACAACCGGCAGATCCGGCTCCGTTTCCTCCACCTCTGCTCCTTGTTTATCCCCGTGCTCCTCTGCACCTCCATCGCAAGCCAGCAGAGATCGTGGACGGCCATGGTGGCTCGGGGTCGACGACGGAAGCAACAACGGAACTGTGGGAGTGATGAGAGTTTGGATCTGACGGGAGTCCCAACGGCGGCTTCTATATCGTTTGCAAGAGAGAGGCAATTTTTAGGGTTCTCCTTTTTGGGAAATTTAGACTTCCTCCCTCCTCCCTTCAAAACTACCACTTTTAATTCAAAACTTTTTCTCATGTTATAATTAAGTTCTTCTATTTTTTGGTAGGAAATGGGCCAGACCCATACAGAGAAAGAAAAGTAGAAAACAAAAGCAAAAAATTAAACCCAAAAAGAACTGAAGGCACTACAACCCGGGTCTACATCCCCCCCCAAGAAGTAGCTAATACCCTAAGGTTTGCCCCACTGTTCTTCTCTTCCAGCTGCATCTGCGGCGGCCACAAGCAAAAAATTAAGTTCTTCTATTACTCTTCCCTCCTAATAATAATAATAATAATAAAACATAATGTTGTTGAGAATCTTTATATCAGGGGTAGAAAAACGGGCCAAGCCACCTAGCCTGCATTCTTTGGCAGGCGGGGTTGATGTTTTCGACTTGTGGCATGCCAAGCCAATTATTTTTTTTCAAATTTTTTTAAAAATAATATATTTTTTAATTAAAATTTGTCAAACCACCGGCCCATCAACCCGCTCTTAAATGGGATAGAATGCATTTTCTGACCCCTTTTCTCCTTAGGCCAATTCATTTTACCATTCCTACTTTATATGAAGTGAAACTAAGAGCAAGAACACAACTACTGGACTGAATGACTCAGTTTATTCAAGCATTACGTGTGGCTCATATAGCCTTACAAAATCCTAACTGAACAGAATAAAATAAAAATAGCCCACTATGGCTAAACTTCTGCTACGTGGTAAGAAACCAACAACCCACCATAGCCCAACTATTGCTACGTGGTACATGAAACAAGGAAATAAGCAACAAAGCAATAACAAATATAGAACAGAGGACCTGAACATACAAATAAGGCGCATCCCATCAAATGTGACACAACATCATGCTGATGTGGTATAAATCATGTGTATCATTGTAACAAGTGGCATAACTCTCCAAAAATTCTCTAGTTCTCTTGCAAGTTTTCAATCTCTAGGAGTCCAGCAAAGAAGTAGAGGATTTTTTGAGGACGAGGTCACGTGTTGATAACACACAAGAATTAACCAACGTTGTTGGCCCAGTGGCTTTGGCTACCACTGGGACGCACGGGGTCGACTTGGAGCTCCCAAGTTCGATTCCCGCAGCGTTAAAACCCAACGTTGGCCAGTGCAATACTTGTCGCAACGCACGAGCGCAGATTAGTCCTTCATTGAAAGTGTTGGGACACTGCGTGGGGTAGGAGTGATCCCCCCGAACCAAAAAAAAAAAAACACACAAGAATTATGTTATAGAATAAACAATCATTTTGGACCCTGAGAATGGTAGACAATATTACTTTAGTCTCTAACAGATAGAAAATTATTAAAAAATCTTCAACTCATGTTTTTCATTAGTCACTTTGGTCCCTACCGTCCGGAATATAATCACTTATAGGGACCAAAATGACAGTTAAGTAATCACTTTTAGGGACTAAAATGACAGTAAGTAATCACTTTCAGGGACCAAAATGACTAATGACTGGCAGTTGAGGACCTTTTAATAATTTTCTATCTGTTAGGAACCAAAGTGACATCGTCTGACACTCTCAGAAACCAAAGTGATTGTTTACTCTATATTATATCACCACAAGGCCACTGAATTATTAAAATACAAGAATAGTAAAGTGTTACTAATTTAGTTTTTGAAATTTTCAATATTTTAAATGAATATTTATTATTGAAAATTATCTATCATATTAGTCCTTTTAAATTGCACACCTTATTCTCTAAAATTATCTAACAAAAACTAATGAGATCAAAATTTTCTAATTTTATATATTAATTTGGAATATTAAAACTCAATAGACACAATTAAAAATACATATACAAATTGTACTATCACTATATTTTATGGAATGAAAATGCAGATAAGTCAAATAAAATAATCCTATCGCTAAAAACATCCACAATGGAGTATCATATTTTGAAAATTTTAAGTAGATCTCACTCGTATATATTATTTATTTATTTTTAACCTAAATATCTCATAAACATTTTTATCTTTCCAGTCCAACACCTCAAAAATCAAAAAATATTCTTAAATAGACATCATCAATAACCACTTATCACTAATTTTTATTTAAAAAATCCAACTAGGCCCACATAATATTGGTGAGCACAGACACATGTGCTTAGCTAACCATCCTATGCTTGTTAAGCATCTTTGTTAATATCCTCTCCAATGCAACTCAATAAATAAGCACCGATGTGTATTCAGGAAAATTCTTAATAAAATTTGCGCTTAATGGCACAGTGCTCAATGCACACATTAATTGCACCTTATCACTTCAACTACGCTTCCGCAATCCGCACTATAAATTCTGAGCTGAGGAGCCTCTCCTTCCTAAAAGGGCAAAGAGAGCGAGCGAGGAATCAAGATTAAAAGGTGACATCCCTATACCTTTGCTTCAGCTAAATACAGATCGGGTGAATGCATGTTGTATATGTTCTTTTGAATTTGATTGCCTTCCTTCCAAAATAGAGCATTGTCTCTACTCTCTACCATTAATTGCTCCTTCAATTGCTCTCAATATTAACGTATCAAATGTGCTGCAATCTTTTCTTTCATTTCCTATCTATAATCTATATACCAAAATTCAGGCTCACCACATGCATGTATAAAAGTAAGAAGGCTTAAATAAGATTTTATCTTTGTGAATATAAATATAGTAAAATTTAGTTTTGATCTTATTGATCATTTATATTTTGTGGTCACGGACTCTAATTATTTTTTAAAAGTATTTAGTAATTTATATTTTGATCATTTAGTTTTGATCTTATTGATCATTTATATTTTGATCATTTAATTTTAATCATTTATATCTTATTTCATTATGCTCGTACTAGTTGTAACTTGCGTTCGAATCCTGAATTCTCCTGTTGGTAGGTTATCAGCGCGTAAATTCAACTATAAATTCTTGCTGAGGTTGGTGGTTCTCTCTGGCCTTACATGGGAGCGTGCCTCCCCTAATCTAAATTTATTTACACAAAAAAGAAGTTACATCATTCAAGTCATGGACTCATAACATTGATCACATTATATATAACTATATATAACTACGAAGTTTGGTGCAAGTGGTTAATATCCTGCATCTTACAATAAACGAGCTCGACTAGGACTCGAGTTTGATCCCTGGTGATGAAATATCTGTGGCCAAACCCCCGATTGAAATTAAAACAGATTAATCCAAGCCCTCTTTCTCCTGTGGCTAAAAACTAAAAAAAATCACATTATGTATTTATGTATAGATGTTGTCTTTTGTATTAAGAGAACGTAATGCAAATTAACGAGGAAAAACAAATTAATTGTGATATCCACGGACAAAATATATTTAAAATTACTTTTATTCTATTTCCTTTTATACTGATTGCAATAATTTATGTATTATAAGGAATAAAATTGTATTAAAATAACATTAGAAGATGAGATATAACTATTTCAACCATAATTTATATAATTTTTTCTTTATACTCTATTTTAAAATTGTGAACTAATTCAAATAAATTAACCAACTATTTTCAATTGATAACAATAATTTATAATTTATTATATAATTTAATAAACATAATTTTAAAAAAATCAAATCTTTTATAATTGTTCAGACATATTTTTTCATAAATTTTTATAAAGTGCGTCATATATCTCGTGGATTGCACGTGTCACTACGCTAGTATGATATTAATTAAAGAAATCACGTGACGTATGATTAAGAAATAGAATAATTAGTGTCATAATTATGAATTAATAAATATAAATGATTTTTTGAAAAAAAAACACTATCAAGTGATCCATTGGTAACTGAAGAATGCTAATTTTCATGAATTAATTTGGAAACTAATAGGTTGCCATAATATTAATATTTGATTTTTTTTAAAACAGTTTTTTGACATATTCTCGCACAGGGGAGCGCCGTTAGTCTCTAGGTCTCCTTTTTCTCTTTCCCTAGTCAGTCGGCCGTTAGTCTTCCTTCTTCTTGGAGGGGTGGTTTTGGACCATTTTTTGGTCTAGAACCACCCCTCTACACCCTTTTTTTAGCTTCTTTCATTTCAATAAGTGGTTCATCTACACAAATCTGGTTTTTTTGGGTGTTTTTTCGAGTCCTCGTCATCGGTGTGCGACGGTGTTTTTCGTCTTTGTACGGTGTTTGTTGTTCCCGTCTTGGTGCGGTTTTTGTTTTCCCGTCTTGGTGCGGTGTTCATTCGGTTCAGATTGGCGGATCTACTTCGTTTCGCTACAGATTCTCTTTTGACTGAGTCGTCAACGCTACAGATCCGGAGGCGTAGGGACTCCGGTCACCTTGAATGTGTCAGATTTGTAAGCAATGTCACTTTTGATGACACTTTGCTGTGTTATGCTATTAACTTGGATGCTGTGGGTTTGTTTGCAGTTTTATCCCTTTTAGTTTTTAGCGATGTTGAATTTGTAATATATTCGATGTATTTTGCCAAGTTGAATGAATAAATACCTTTTGTTTTGTTGTCAAAAAAAAATAATTGATTTTTTTTAATAGAGTAACCAATAATTGACATATCTTACTAAAGTGAATTACACATTTTATAACAATTAAATCCATAAAACTAATATATCGGGTTGATTGACATAATTTATTTATCAGGTGCAAGAGAATGGGTGGAGGTGAAAAAGGTGGGATTTGCAAGCCCGGGTAATTAAGCAACTCTTTGAAGAATACGATTGATTTATACGGTTAACTCAAAACATTAATGGATCTATATATTGACTTATTATTAGTCGTATAAACTTACTAAAAATGACTTATAATTAAGTAACACTTTATTAATGATGAATTGTGACGCAGAAGAGTAGGTGTTGATGGACATCGTGGTGTTCATGTGTGGATATTTGCCGAGAGCACACAAGAATTGCTTCTTCAACGGCGCTCCAATGATTCATGCCCAGCTGGCTTGTGGGATATCTCCATTGCTGCCTCCATATCTCCTCCTCAATATTCCTCGCTTGCAACTGCTCGGTGTACACAATAATTACTATTACTATTACTATAGTATTAACTATTAATATTAAAGGCGTGTCTGTTTTTGGCATTCTAAAAGCATGTTTTGTTTTTAGGTGTAAACATATGTTTGAGTTTAAAATTACGTTTGTCCAAAGGGACTAATAATACTATAGTTATTTTAAATCCAAACATATTTTTACAATCTTCTAACTAAAAACTAAACATGCAGATGTTATATTTATATATATCTTCTTTCCATTTCTAGACTTTAGATGCCAAGTAGACTTAATTATTCAGATAAAAATAACATTAGCATATACCAATTAATTTTTCAGCAGGAAGCTCGAAGAAGAGTTAGGCGTAGCCCTTCCGAAGGATGCATTCGAATTGATATTTGTTTTCCAGCCGGAGCGGTCAGTAAGATCACAACATTCCCCCCCCCCCCCCCCCCCCCACTCCCCTCTCTGTTTTTGTCAAAATAAAAGTTTGAGTTGATGATGAGGGTTAATTTCATCTGTTTTTAGGCTCAATTAAACATGTTCATGTGTCAGTTTCAATGATTTGTTATCTTCAACTAGTGCAATCTCCTGCTTTCTTTTATATCTGATTATAACTTTAAATAAGGAATATTATATACAGAGCCATAAATGATGGAAAATGCGCCAGTATTGAATACAGCCATGTGTATCTAGTAACAACTCTTGATCCAATACCTCTGGAGGCCTTTACTCTTAAGGTGAGCATGTGTATATAAGATGTTTTTAATGTTCATTTGGATTTTCTGCCATGTACGCTTAAGGTTAGCATATGTATTAATAACATGTTTTTAATGTTCAAGTTTTTTAAAATAAATTAAAAGAATTTAAAATTATAAAAGATATAAACATGGTATAATTAAATTATAGAGTAAAATAATATTTAAGATTATAAAGATAATATACACAATTACATAAAAGAATTTAAATTTACAATTGATAAAAAAATAATAATGGCATGGATCATCATTTAAGAAAGTCAAATTAATTAACATTAACAAATTATGTTATTCTCAACAAAGTTTACTCTAATTCAATATAAATTAGTGTATTAATTTATGTAAATATGATTTGGGATTATGTATTAGGCATTTACGGTTAGGCTATATCACTTCTTTATTATTTTCATACTTTATGGATAGTCCTCATCAAAAAAATTAATTATGGATAGAATTCTATTTTTTTTTTTGATTAGTTTCTCCCTAGAGTGATCATAGACAAATTATTTTTGTTCTTTCTTCTTTGATGATATGCTAATCTAATTCCATGTATATATCCTTATATCTTCTGTTATAAGTTTCTGATCTATGAGGAGAAATCTTCTTACATTGCCAGGAAGGACAAGTTTCTGCTGTAAAATATCTCTGTTATGATGAGTACAAAAGGCTACTAGCCAAACAGGATTCAGACTATGTCCCTTATGATGTTTCTGGACAGTATGGTCAGCTCTTTGATATAATTGAAAAGAGGTAGTATTTTATTATCTTAAGATATATGCATGAGGCTAATTAAATTATTTGTGAAGTACTAATTAAATTATACCAGGATGGTAATTCACTCACAATTCACAAGGCAATGTCTTATGAATTACATAATGTTGAAAGTCAATATAGACATTGTATAATTATATCTATATGCTTATTTTGGTATTTTTGAAGGTACAAAGAGGATGCTGAAGCACGTAGTTTGACTCTACAAAAGCAACTAAGTCGTTATGCTCCTATTTCCCTCAATGCAGAGGTTGTTATAATTTTTTTGATGGCTTGTAATCCCCCTCTAACCTTGAAATAAGTTTCATGTTTTTTTATTCTGGCAGTTGACAGAGCTTTCAGATTCAGACAGAGAGGCTCTTGCTTTTGTTGTCAAGGCCGCAGCTGTTATTGATGAAATTTTTTATCTACAGGTTGTGTTTTCCATACACTTATAGCATTGTGTTTTTACCACGTGGGCTTAGGTGAGATGGTGAGTCTTTTTCAGTTTAACCAATGATTCTAAGTTCGAATCTAAGCACTAGGAGTACAACAACCTTAAATATAGCGTGGTAGAGCTTTGCCGCTCTAAGTGGTCTTACCCAGGTCGAAGAGATTAGTCATCACAGGCGCACGGAAATAAGCTGGTTTAGACACAAAAAAAACAGTGTTTTCATGTTTTTGTTTATGTACCTTGTACGTGTTGATTTTATTTTATATGTTTTATGTGCATGTTCGAGAATATAGAATTTATTGCTAAATTTATAATTCTAGCTTTTATCCATGCAGATAAATGAGTCAGTTGTTCATATGCATGTAATGATGTGCAATGTGGCATGCTTGCTCCTAAAATTTTTTCTAACTTTTCAACTGTGATATATGATATATTGGAATTACAACTAGGAGGACAATACGTTCATGTAGTGTGTATTAATAAAGTTCTTTTGTTTCATTTCCTCATCAGTATTGGTACAGTAATCCAGCTCTTAGAGATTGGTTGAAGGAGCATGCTGATAAATCAGGATTAAATAAGTTGAAATGGTCCTATTATCTGATTAACAAAAGCCCATGGTAAGTCCTTGATAACTTTACCAACTGAATGACAAATATTTACACACTTACAGATACATAATATAGATAAGCTTTAGTGATTTTGTATGCTAGAAGATCAACCAAGAATTAAGATCAAACTGTAGTGTTATGCCAATGCTTGTGCACTCAAAAGTCAATATATGGATATCCTTGACTCTCTAGAATTTGGCTCATTTGCTGCCTTTGATATCACATTCTGATCAGAAGCTATATTCCTTAAATTAATGGAGCTTTTATGTTACAATCAAAGATGTGCATCAAGATTCAAGGTTCTGCTACTGCCAACAAGATGGTATCAAAAGTGCATTACTAGGCTCATTTTGTTTATCATTTCCTTTCTCATGATCTAATAATGTAGACAATTAGGCTTGAACTCAAGCAGAATCTCTTGAATGCCATTACAGGTTCATGATCAATTACAAGGTGGCATTATCTAATAAATTATATATGCACATGATGAGCTCTACTTAATGGAAATAGCAAAGCATGGATGCTCTAGCTTCAACATATAGTTAGCTTCCTCTCTTGTTTACATAGCCTATTAGGCAACCCCCTTCCTCTCTTGTTTACATAGCCTATTAGGCAACCCCCTTCCCCACATGAGGGGTTTAGTAGAAAAGACCATAATTAAGACTTCCTTCTAAAGATCTTAATATTATTCACATTAGTAGGAATAAACATTATTTTGGTCCTATTGACTTAACCCTCTCTATATTTGCACATAACCCCAGTTAGATCTATCTGACACTTCAAGAATGCACATTTTATGACTACAAACATCTATATTGAAACCTTCATCTTATATTTTGGTTGGGGCTAGTAAAAGGGCTATTGACATTTGAAATTGCCAAAACCAAATGATGTTCTTGAGAAATATATTAACACCTTACTAACTTGAATACTCAAATTCTTTGTTTTTATGATACATAGAACCATTTTATTTAAAATAATCTTTTTCATGTCTATGAATGTTGCATAATATATTCATTCATGGGCAGGTCTAGCCTTGATGAAGATGAAGCATTTTTAACAACTGCAGATTCAGCAATAAGGTTGCTTTCTAAAGCAACTAAGCCTGTTAAAGATTGGAAAGGTTTGGCATACAGAGCAACATTTCCCATGCAGAAGCCACTTGGTGCTAATTTCTACCCTGCAGACATGGACAAAACGGTACCATGATGCTAATTGCTAAGTGGATGCATTCAAAATAGTTGACTTGAAAATATGAGAAGTAATAAAACTTTTTTTCTTGCAGGAGTTTGAAATGTGGAAGGATGATCTAGAAAAGGATCAACAAAGAGAAGCAACAGGCTTTTTCAGTGTTATTAGAAGGCATGGTGATGTTTTTCTAGATTCTGATATGCCTAAGTCCAGTAACAAAGCAAGTTCTGCTCATGATCTATATATAGTTCCTTACTCTCAAGAGTACAAGTCGCTTCTTGAAAAAGCTGCTGATTTATTGCATAAAGCTGGTGACCTTACCAATTCACCAAGGTATTCTTATTCCATATTAATATTATCAAGAAGCCAATGGTCATCTCAATACTAAATAATGTTTGCTTACATTGGTTAACTTGTTCTTTCCAAGCATAGTTTGAAGAGGCTACTACATAGCAAGGCAGATGCTTTCCTTTCAAATGATTATTATGACTCAGATATTGCTTGGATGGAATTGGTTAGTTGTATTACTTTTGTGCTACAATCATTAATACTCCATGTTGTTCACATGAGTTTTCATCCTCTTTTCTTCCTATTTATTTCATTCATCTCCTATTTATAATGATTAGTTTATAAGTTATACTTGTTTCCTTAGTTCAACAAGAATTGAACACCACATGATTGTTCATCATGATTAATTGTAATGTGTTTTTATTTTTTTTGACAAATTTCAGGATCTTACAAGTATTGTTTACCTTGTATTTTTTGTGTAGGACTCTAAGTTGGATGTCACAATTGGGCCATATGAAACTTATGAGGATAAACTTTTTGGATATAAGGTAAATTCTCAAATATAGATCTAGAGAGTGGAGATCGGTGTCATGACATTGTTTATTGTAAAGGAAAATTTATACAGCAGTTAAAAATATATGTGAATTCCTTTGAACTTATAACCAAGTAATTGCATTGTAATTCTTTTAGGCTTCCTTTGAAGCATTTATTGGAATCAGGGACGATAAAGCAACAACTCAGCTGAAGCTCTTTGGTGATAATATGCAGGTGCTCTGCTTTAGCATTTTAATGTGAATGAATTTATGTTGTATGTATGTATGTATGTATGAATTTATTAATATATATTTGTCTAAACATCAAGTGCCTGAGACATCTTAAATAAATCTGCTATTGAAGCTTCTGGAGCAAAATCTTCCAATGGATAATGTGTACAAATCAAAAGATGTGAATGCAGCGCCTATACGTGTTATCCAGCTTATATACAATGCAGGGGTAAGTGTTAGTAATATTTGAATTTTGAGTATAGGTTAATTTTCTGTGATGACAATAGGGAAATATTCTAGACAGTAATTCTTTAATTGTTGTTAAAGCAATTTGCCATGTAAAATGTATAAAACATGATTTTATAAAAAGGTGCTTGACTCTTGACTACATAAAAAGGCTTCTAAATGAGATAATAGAAACCCAATGACTGAAAAATGGTGGTGGTAAATCATGAAAAAGGGATGATAAATAATAAAATTCATGACATCTAGCTTAAGCAATTATTATGTTAGACACAAGATAAGTTTTCCATATTGTCCTTTCTGAAATTCACAAGGATTCTCAATGGCGATGCAGATACAGTATTTTACACTTTGAATTATTAAGATGTAACTTTTACATCAGTGAATTATTTCAGGATGTCAAGGGACCACAAATTGTTGCTTTCAATCTACCAAATGATGAGCGTATTGTAAAAGACCGAGGAACATCAATGGTCATGCTTAAGAATGTTTCAGAGGCTAAGTAAAACTTTTGACCTAAAAATTTATAATTTATTCAAATTAGACCTTACAATTGTGAACTACCTTTTTTTTTTCCCATTTCTGAATGTGTTTAATGTTGAGGAAATTGACAATCTTACAGGTTCAAACACATTCTTTTGCCCATAGCTGATGCTTGTGTTGCAAAAGAACTACAAGAACTTGTAGATTTTGAATCATTTTTTACTCATACAATTTGCCATGAATGCATGCATGGACTTGGACCTCATACCATAACACTTCCAAATGGTCAGAAGTCTACTGTGAGATTGGTGAGTTACAAGATAATTCTTATTTGAGCAATTTCTTTAATGATTTTTTGAAACTTTTACCGTAAATGTACTAACTTATTGGGATTAATATGGGAGACTGAATCCATTTTCATTTTTTTTTTTGCATAAAAATGTAGTGTGGATTGGGTAGTGTGACTCACAAATTAAGATATCAAGCTAAAATGGGATGTTATTAATATGAAGTTACTTAGCAATGAGATCTTGCATTATGACAATACAGTAACTAGACTGTGATCCGCGTGTTGTGCAGATTATTTTTTATGTAAAAGAGATGTATTCATTTTTTTAAAAATATATTTAATATTTATATTTGAAGTATAGAAGCCTAATTAATTTGATGGTGATATTATTGTAAACACAAAGATGTTTTAGTTAAAAAAAATGAAACATTTGTTTGAAACATTAAAATGTAATAAACAGTTATAATGAGTAAACTTTTTGCCAATGTTAATATAAATTATTGATTTCAATGTAAGTATTGTGTTCATGCCTTTTTGCATGTTATTGATTTCAATATAAATATTGTGTTAAATTGTTAATTCCTTTTTGCATGTTTTGATTTGCATGCATTGTTGTTGTTTACAATTTGAATGTAAATGAATTTTGTTTATATAAACATTTTTTAAAATGTAAGAGAATTTTTCTTGTAATTATATTTTTGTAAATAACCAATCACATTTGTGAGAACAATGATTGTATATAAAAATTAAATGAGAAATTGTAGAATATGAAAATTGGCAAAAATTGTGGAAACCATAATGAACATGAGCATAGTGTAATATTAAATATAACAATAACCTTGTTAATTACTAAAGATAAGTTGTGGATTATTTTGTTAATATTGGTTTTTAAATTTGTCAAATATTTTTTTTGTTCTTCTAAATTTGTCAAATATGAGTATATAAAATTTAAGAATAATGTAATTTTTGTTAATAGATCATATATTTGAAATTTGGTAGTACATTACATTGATGATATATCCTTAAAGAATTGAACCAATTTTGCTAGTTTTGTGTGTAGGAGGATGCAGTCTGTGCTCTCTAGTAAACTCTCCAATTTTTGTTTTTATCCGTGAAAGAATTTCATTGTGGGTATTGTTCCTATTGGGTTAGTGTTGTTGGCAATGATATAATTATTAACATAGTAAAAAGGGAATTTTATTGATATTAAATGGATATTAAATGAATGGACCATGAAGAATAGAGTGGATAGAAAGATATAGAGAAATAGTTCAAATACAGAGAGATTGTAGAAGTTGACACGTAAGCAAAAAATCTAATTTAAAAAATTCTAACAATAGCAAAAAGGTGAGATAGCAGTGTTAGAACTCGCGTCTTAGCTTTTATATACTATCATAGATTATCACATTAAGGTTTTTATTTTTAGTAACATCACATTTTGACTAGGAATAAACTGAGTGATGTTGAACCATTAAGCAAAAAATCATCATACAACAGAGAGAGGGGGAGAGAGAGAGAGAAATACAGACTTTCAAAATAATTCATTCATCTATTACTATTATTAAAAGAATGTTTTTTTGGTGTTCACCAAAAAAAATCGATCCACGTGTCAGACCATGGGAAAAAATTTTCCCGCTCTTTCGCTCCCTTTTTTTTTTTGACGCATCACTCTTTCGCTCGTCTATTCCCTCTCTCTGTCTTTCACTCCTTTTTTTTTTTGATATACATCACTCTTTCGCTCCCTCTTTTTTTTTTTTTGATATACACTCTTTCGCTCCCTCTGTTGTCTGTTCTCACCAAGAGTTTGTTTATTGAGCTATACTTGTCAGTTAAAACAATACTATGTTTAATTTTTTTTAATATTTTAGTTATTTATTTATTCTAATAACTTTTTATTGGTTATAATTTTTTATTTCGATTTTATTTTTGTTGTTGTAATTTCACTCATTTATTTATTTTAATAATTTTCTACAGAGTATAAATTTATTTTACACATTTATTTATTTCAATAACTCCCTAAATACTATAATTTTTTTAATACGATTTTATTTTTGCTACAACAATGTCATTTATTTGTTCTAATAATTTTCTACTGTGTATAAATTTATTTTTCTTTCAATTTTATTTCTGCTACAATAAATTGCTACAGTCTTTTACTCATTTATTTGTTTCGATATCTTCCTACAAGCTATAATTTCTTATTTCGATTTTATTTTTGCTATAGTAAATCGCTACAATAATTATACTCACTTATTTGTTCCAATAACTTTCTACGTTGTATAAATTTATTTTTCTTTCGATTTTATTTTTGCTTCAGTAATCGCTATAGTATTTCACTCATTTATTTGTTCCAATAACTTTCTACAGTCTATAAATTTATTTTTCTTTCAATTTATTTTTATTACAGTAAATCGCTATAGTATTTTGTCTCATTCATTTGTTCTACTACGGGCTAAATCACTATTTTATTTTTGCTACACTAAATTACTATGCTCAATAAATTTATTTTTCTTTTAATTTTATTTTTGATATAGTAACCGCTATAGTAAATTGCTACAGTATTTCACTCATTTATTTATTTCAATTACTTCCTACAAACTATAATTTTTTATTTCTATTTTATTTTTACTATAGTAAATTGCTATATTAATTTCACCCATTTCTTTGTTCCAATAACTTTCTACGATCTATAAATTTATTTATTTTATATTTTATTTTTGTACAGTAAATTGCTACAATAATTTTACTCATTTATTTGTTCCTACTAGCAATAAATTTATTTTTTTATTTTATTTTCTATCACTAAAATGGTATTCGCTTATAAATTTTACTCATTTATTTGTTCTAATAAATTTCTACTGGCTATAAATTTATTTTGCTTTCTATTTATTTTCGATCAACAAAACAATATTTGCTTAGAGGTTTTTCTCATTTATTTTTTCTAATAACTTTTTATTGGCTACAACTTTACGTTTTTTTCTATTTTATTTTTGCTAAAGCAATCGCTACAGTAATTTCACAAATTTATTTGTTCAAATAATTTCATATGGCTTATAAATTTATTTTTATTTCGGTTTTATTTTTGTTCATCAAAATGGTGTTTGCTTACAGATTTCACTCATTTATTTGTTCAAATAACTTTCTACGGGGTATAAATTTATTTTTATTTCAATTTTATTTTGTATCACCAAAACGGTATTTGATTACAGGTTTCACTCATTTATTTCTTTTAATAACTTTTTACGGGCTATAAATTCATTTTTTTTTCAATTTTATTTTCCATCACCAAAATGGTGTTTACTTACAAGTTTAACTCATTTATTTGTTCTAATAACTTTATACGGGTTATAAATTTATTTTTTCAATTTTTTTAATTTTGTTACAGCAATCGTTACAATAAATTGCTACAGTGAAACGGTGTTTGCTTATAGGTTTCAAACATTAATTTGTTCAAATAACTTTCTAGGGGCTATAATTTTTTTTTCAATTTTATTTTCAATCAACAAAATAATATTTGCTTACATGCTTAACTCATTTATTTATTCCAATAAATTTTACGGGCTATAAATTTATTTATTTTCTTTTTCTTTCCTTCTGCAACCATCACTATGTTTTTATAATTAATTTTCTTTGTTCTATTTTATTGTTTGATAAAAATTTTATTTATTTATGACCAATAAAATGATTTACTTATGAGTTTATCTTTTTTTGTTTTAGAGAATTTTTATGTTAAAAAATTGCGTGTCAACTAACAGAACCCGTGCAACCGCACGGGTACCTGGCTAGTTATGTACTAAATTTATAGTCTAGCCATTCGCTCATTCTAAAATGGGTATATCCAGCTAAATTTAATTTCATTAGGATAGAAAAAATGATATAGAAAAAAAGTAATGTCCTTAAGATAATCAAGATCAAAGATGGTGGTGAATAGTGATGCAATTAACATATATGAGTAACTCTGCTACTGTTACAGTTGCCTGTGATTCCTCATTGTTTAGCCTATAGATACATTTATATCCTCAATTTGCAGGACTTTTGGTTTTGTTGCCATTTTTCTCCAGTCAAATCTTATGCATTTAGGGATATCTTAGATACCATCAACGTGGAAATGAGATGCATCTTGAGTTTAGAAGAAAAAACATTTATGTGTATCACATGCACATCATTCTATTTGTATATAACATTAATTAATTTCATCATGTTACCTTTTGTATAGGAATTGCAAGAATTTCACTCGCCTCTAGAAGAAGCAAAAGCAGATATAGTTGGCCTCTGGGCATTGAGGTTCTTGATTTCTCAGGTTAGCTAGTTATTATACTTTTTCTGTTGGGTAAAAGAAGACTTTATAGGGGTTAAGGGAAATATATAATATAATAGCAGAATTGGGAATCATCCTAAAACTAAAAAAAAGTTCCATAAAACAAGAAAATAAACAAAAAAAAGAGAAAACTATACACTCATGAAGGCTCTCCAATCCCATGAAGCACTAACACCCCAGGATTAAGAAGTGTTCGAGTGTCCGACACGCGTCGGACACCGACACCGGTACGACACGTGTCGGACACTCCATGTAGGTGTCCAATTTTTTAACTAATTTTTTTCGGCTCCAACACGGTGAGGACACTGCACAGACACAACCAGGACACGGTGCGGAGCGGGCTCGGAGTAAAAATCACAGGCCCAATACTTAAAATTCCTTTGCATGCCTTATGAAATAAAACCCCTAAAAGATCATTGGCTGAAACCAAGGTAGAAGCTAGAAAACAAGTCTATCTTGACTTCTCCATAAAACTTCTTTACAATATATTTCTTGTGGCTTATGATTGATGCTAATGTCATTGTTTGTCTCTATAATTTTATCAGAACTTGCTTTCTGAAAGTTTACTGAAGTCGATGTATGTTTCTTTTCTTGCTGGATGCTTTCGTTCAGTACGGTTTGGTTTAGGGGAAGCTCATGGGTAAGCTGCTGCTAGCTATGTACTCATTTTTCATCAAGTGTTATTATTGTAATTTAGCATCTAATTATGTTTCACTTTGTAGAAAAGGACAAGCATTGCAGTTCAACTGGTTATATGAGAAAGGAGCCTTTGTCTTGCATTCAGAGGATACAGTTTCTGTTGATTTTTCCAAGGTATTACTAACTCTTTTAGTGCATATAAGAACCTTTTAACTAATTCGTACCATTTAAGAAAGTTGGTTAATTTAGTTATTACTATTAAATTTGTCAATAATTTACATAATTTTTCTAAATTGCCCTTAGTATTATTGGGACTTATAATTTCTCTTCGCACTATGTCTTAATCTTCCCCAATCCTCATAAAAGAGAGAAAGATTTATAGCATTTATAGTGTGTAATAAATAAGGATATATTGGTCAAAAATTAATTAATGCAAGTTATTTTGGAAAGAATATTATAAAAAGGGACTTAAATTTTTTTTAAAGGTGACGGAGGTTAGTATTCTTCATAATCTCTCTCGATCAATCTTTGTCCATCTTAAGTTTGTTTGACCTTATGATTGGTGACATTAGTATCATGAACCGACTATGTATCTCAAAAGCAATTGTTCAATGAAAGCACATGAATAGTTGTATATATGTCTAACAATTGGTTTTATTTTTCTTCTTCAAGATTGAAGGTGCAGTTGAAAGCTTGAGCAGGGAGATACTCACTATACAAGCTAAAGGTGACAGAGGCTGCTGGTTTGCTTCTCCAGAAATACAGTGTCATAACAGAACCACTGAAACTTGGTTTGAAAAAGTTGGAGAGTGTTCAGGTAGACCATAACTCTGTTAATTTCTGTTGTGAAAAGATGAAGAATACACACCTAGTGCCTGATGAGGCTTTGTTCTGGCATTTGCCTATCACACATTCTCAAAACTCACAAGGCCTTCTTATGCATCTATAACTTAGTGTAACCTTAATAAACTTGTTGCACAATAGTGTAACATGAACTCACTTAGTTATAACATCCAGCCATATGCTACCTTAGGTCTTCCTTATATTTTTCAGATAAGGTTTATATAAAATGAGCTATTACCTAAATTATGAAAAGATGTATTTTACTTTCAATTGAATTTAAAGGACACCATGTTTTTTGTTTATTAAAATTTAAATGTAAATGTATACTTAATTGTTTGTTTACATTAAACATGAACTCATTTTATAACTTTTATTCTAATATATTTTTTTTATAAAAACTTTTATTTTAATATTTTCATCTAGTTTATATCATCACTTGTTTCCATGCATCGCATTTGATACAGTCATAATTATGACAATTTTCCATTTACAGGCTTAAATGTAGCTAGTAGGTGTTTTATGATACAGATAATATTATCAGGAAACTACAAAGGAAAAAATGAAAAAAAAAAAAAAGATATGAAAATTAAGTTACAAATTTGCATAGCACATATATACTCGTCATCATAATCATAATTTATAGGTACTTTTTATTTTTAAAAAAGACCAACTTTGCAAATCAAGTGTCAATTAACAGAAAGTGTTTATTATGCAAAGGATGTTGATCCTTTGAGTTGTGATAATTGTACATACATCTTATCCTTTTCTTCACACATATCTTTCGCAAGTTACAGAGTAATAATACTTCACCCAAATTTTGTGTATATGTACAATTCATTTTATTCTCAAGTACTTCCTAAGACAATGTTCTTGCATGCCACTTTGATCTAATTAATACCTTAACAACTGTGTTGTGTACACTGTACAGGTACCTGTGGACATAGCTCCTAACTTTCCCATTGCCAACCAAATATTGCAGTGAAGGCACAAGAGAACCAAGGCGCAAACAAGTCCTTACTTACCATAATCTCTGTGTCAGTAAGGGAGATTGAGTCAATGAACTTCCTATGTCATTACAAGTGAATAATGGAATTTCTACTATAAATTCCTTCATTCAAGAAAAAAAACAATCAAATAATGTGTGAGGTTTTTTTTCCACTGTCTTGAATTGTAAGATTATGCCAAATAATTGTATTCGGAATTTATTTTTTTGGTTACAATAATTGTATTCGGAATTAATAAGCATTATCTTCACTTTTTGTTTCTGAAAATATTATTGCCCTTTTCAAATTTTGTTAATAAATTAGTAGTACATTTAGCTTTTTTTTTTCGTGAGAACAAAAGTCATGGTGAGAAGTTCAAACATTAAGAATGCATGCAAAGATTTCAACTTCACATTTTGAATATTAGAACTTAGAAGACAAAATACAAATTATATTTTTACAAATATTACAATGATTGGTGGAATTTAGATTTAGATAGGTCTACATTTGTGAAGTAAAATAAATTGAAATTGAAACGCACAAAAATAATGCTAAGTAGTTAATGACATAGTTTTTTTTGGCTTAAATGTTTCTGGTCCCTATAATATAGGGGTGTTTTGTTTTTAGTCCCTATTAAAAAAGTCAAACGCTTTTGGTCCCTATAATTTTATTTTTTTTTTACTTTTAATCCTTCAAGTGGATTGACCGCTGATGTGTCCATTTGAGCCCAGTCAACACGCCTACGCCACGTAGGATGCCACATCAACATCTCTCTCTCTCCTCCCTCCTCCCCCCACCACCTCCTCTCTCTCTCTCTCTCTCTCTCTCTCTCCTCCCTCCACCCCCACAAGCAATGGAGAATGCATCAGAATCATCATCTTCAACATCCCAACTCAAATCCCCCTCTTCCCTTTCTTCACCCTTCCCGTCCAATGAAAACCCTAATTTCCACTCGTTAAAATCACTCAAATCTTCACTCAAATTACTCAAATCACTATGGATGGCATGAACCTAGCATCAAACCTACAGAGGCAGTAAAGCTTGCAAGCTCACCCTCACCACAACCACAAGCACCGCCATTAACAACAACAACAGCAACAACAATAACAATAGCATCAACAACGGCAATGTTTTTGGCCATGTAGGCGTGCTGACTGGGTTCAAAATGGACACATTAGCGGTCAACCCACTTAAAGGATTAAAAACAATAAAAAAATTATAAGGACCAAAATCGTTTGACATTTTTAATAGAAACTAAAAACAAAATACCCCTATATTATAGGGACCAGAAACATATTTAAGCCTTTTTTTTAACCATGATATTGACCACGAAGTATGGTTTTGCTTATGACTAATCAATGTCAGGAACCTGACTGACCACCTTTGGTGGGGTCTCCTCTCCCAATCTTGTTTTTTCTATCCACAAGGCTCGAACTCAATACTAGGGATGTCAATGGGCGTGGATGGGTACGAGTAGTAGCTACCCGTAATTTGCCCCGCAGGGTGAACTTGTCACCCATACCCGCCCCATACTTACACGGATATCCCCAAAACATGTTTTGGCAGGTAGGAGCACAGATACCCATGAATATTTTTATTTTTTTTTCCAAAAGTGTATTTCTATTAAAAAAGTTATTTTTATACAATATTGTATCAATCATTATAATTTTAACATAATTGTCATATTAATAATTACTCAATTAAATAAAAATAAATAAATTTACAACATAAAAATAATGATTGTAAGAATTTATATATAATTTATAAATATCTTAGCAAGCAAGTATATAATATATTAGGATTTTTTAGTTCCTTCATGAATACATGTACCCACAGCTACAAATACCTCAATAACCATCCTCACTTTGTTAACTTGTGGGTACCCATCCTGCGTGTGACTTTTATCTGTGAGTACTTGCCGGTATGGGTTTTTTTGTTATCCATGCTCGAAACCTTGCTTAAATGGCATAGCCTTTTAAATAATAATATTTAATTAAATTATTTATTTATCTTTAAATTTGCTTAAACTTATAAAATAACTCCTTACAACAATTGACGGATTACTTCAATAACTTGGTTTTTCTCCGTCTGCATCTCTCCACCACACACAAGAGGACAAGAAGTAAGAGCAAAAGGTGGTTGCCTTCCACTAAAATATGAGATGGAGTTGAATAATGATGAATATTTGTTACCGTTGGTCGTCCCAAACACAAATCAAAAAATTAGTGCGTTCCCCAAAGTAAATTTCAAATTCAAACACCAATGGGACCCACCCACCGGACTACACTACCCTGAGAGCATAGCACTGAGCACCTAGTAGTATACTACTATTTGCTCACCCACGTCCACAAAAATGAAATCCAAAAATGGGTTTCCGCTTTTCTTCGTCATCAGAAACATAATTGATTAATCAATTAATAAGAATCTAGTTTCGAGTTCAAATAGCACCGCCACCCCCAACACACACCAATTAATGTTCAGTTCAACAAAACAAGCAAATGAAGAAGATGAATGGTTCCCAAAAACCCTGCTCAGCTTCTTCAGGCGAAAGCGACCTCAAACACTGCCGTAGCTGCAGCACCCCCTCCTCCAAACCCAAACCTCAAGAAGAAGAAGACAACAAGGAGAACAACAACAACGCCAATGGGAATGCCTCCTCTTCTTCTCTCCCCAAGTCCAAGTCTTTGTCTTTGCCCTTGTCTGTATCCACAAACAGAGACAGAGAGAGGATTACTCTGAAGCCTTCGTCGCTGCAATTCTGCATGCAAATCCACGACCCTATTCCTCTTGATTCCCACTTTTCCACTTCCTCTTTGAATATCTGGGACTACTCTGACTCCGACGCTGCTCCCGCTTCATCCTGGTCCACTCTGCCCAACAAGTTTGTTCTGTTCTGTTCTGTTCGTCCCTCTCTGCGTGACCCTTTTATTAATCATTCATTATGCTCAATTTAATTTGTGTTGTGTTTTTCAGGTCTTTGATGTGTAGACCGTTGCCTATTGATATTGGAAGGTGTACGTGTGTTATAGTGAAGGAAGCAACTCCACAGGGTCTATCTGGCGGCACTCTCTTCTCACTTTATACCTATGTAAGTGTAACCTTCCTGCAATTCTTCCTCTTCTCATATTATTAAATTAAACAATTAAACAATACTTCTTAGATTTTAAGTGGTTCTTAGATTTAGTGGCGTAACTCAACTCAATAAAACCAGTTTGTAAGATGAAGAATGCCTTTTTTATATTCTTTTTTTAGGCCTTATCTATAGTCGATAAATGTGAGACTCGGGTTTTTCTCAATAATACTTGAATTCATGGACTCGTTTATGTCATATAATTTTCATCCTTGTTTCAATTTAGCATCTTGTGCGTATTTTATAGAGGCTAACTTTCAGGGTATGGTGTCTTGTATTTATTTATTTATATGTAGGAAGGACAGGGACGACAGAATAGGAAACTGGCCGTGGCCCACCACATGTGGCGGAGTGGGAGGTCTCGCTTCACCGTTGCTCAGAACGTGAGAGGGCTTCTCTCCAATTCAGATGATAGTTTCCTTGGGACCGTAACTGCTAACCTCACCGGCTCAAAATACCACATTTGGGATCAGGTAAGGCTCCATTCTATCTGTGATTACGGCGAACAATGCATGCACCCATGTTAATGTATGTGATGTGATGTGATGTTACCAAGGTTTTAAACTGCGGTCACGGTTTCGGTTTCGAATACTACAAAAACCTTGATATTGCATGAAATTGCAATATTTGCAATGCGCGATGAGGTTTCAAAGATGCCGAAAACCTTAAAGTTGTAGACCGCAATTTAAAACCTTGGATGTGATTACTGTACAACGAATTTCACCCCATGATCTGTTTCTTTGATTATAATATCAGAGATATCGTCGTAATTCCCATTCCCATTCCCAGAGTAAACAACCAAAGGCAAAGCCTCCTCTTGCTGTTGTCACGTAAGCCAATCTCTTCATTTTTCTCAATCTCCTTCAACTGGTTGTCATTATTAAGTGCTCTGCTGAGTACGAGGTTTGATTTGGGTGTGTTTGCAGGTATGTCCCTACAATAGCAACATGTACAGGAAGTCACAGAAGCATGAGAGCATATATACCCAATCATCAATCCATGTCATTCAAGAACACCTCCCAGGTTAACTACAAATACATTGTACAACAATGTGTTACTTCCATGCACTGATGTCTACACAACCACATTGTTTGTTTACAATTTAATTGCTGAGTTCTCTTTTTCATTAATAGAATTGAATAAAATAGAATGGGGTTATTTTGTTACAGGTACAACATGTTAAGGGACTGCCAATGGAATGGGAGGGAAAATTGGACAAAGTCCACCAATTGTTCTCAAGGGTTCCACTGTACAACAAGGTAGGACTAGAAGTAGGAGCGTAAGGGGAAGTTTCTTTCTCATTTATAATCAGGCATGCATCTAGACTTGATTAATTTGCATTGGCTTCTTTCAGATTACAAAGCAATTTGAGCTCGACTTCAGAGACAAAGGGAGGACCGGACTTAGAATCCAGAGATCGGTAAAGAATTTTCAGCTGACTTTAGAGGTATAATTTTAAAGCTAAGATCTTGGTACTTTCTTTTCTTTTATTCTGGTTTTGCACTGCATATGCATATGCATTGCATGTTATACGGTTTTAGGGTCTGTTTGGATAAACAACTTATGTAAGCGCTTATGATAAGTGCTTATATATAAACTATTTTTATAATCGAAGGGAGAATACAATTATACAGATTTCAAATAAGTTGTAAGTTGTTTTAATAAGCTATTCTGAAGAGCTTGAGAAAATAAGCTCAAATCAATTTATGAGGCAGTCATAAACTATTTTTATAAGCTCTCTCAAATAACAAATACTTAATGTTAACAGATAAGCCCAAATAAGCTCTGCGTAAGTCAATCCAAATAAGGCCTTAGTCCAGCATATTTTGCAATGAGTTGCTAACTGAGTTGTTCTCACAGACACGGTTAGTTTAGTTATGTTGTCTGCTTAGTGTGTAACTTGTCTTGGCTGTGATTAGGAGAATGGGAGGCAGACAATACTGCAGCTAGGGAGGGTGGGAAAATCAAAATTCGTTATGGACTACAGGTATCAATTAAAAACTCCAGTTTTATTGAGCTCAAAATATTTGTTACATTAATATACCACCTGAATTTCAGAAATATTGCAAGTGGTTTTGACAGCAAGTAACATTTTCCTGTGTGAGTATGCAGATATCCTTTGACTGGTTACCAAGCGTTTTGCATATGTCTGGCTTCCATGGATTCAAAGCTTTGCTGCATAGTATAGTGGGAATTCTCTATCTGTTGCCACAATTGGTTCAACCTCTGAACTCAAGATGGCTTCTGGTTTCGCGGTCACCCAGTCCCCGTCCGGAAAGAATTATTGGATATTATTATTCTCCGAGACAAACAAGTACAACATATAGTTTTTGTGGATTTTGTCACTGAGTTAAGAACATTTTTCAAAAGAAAATGAAGGTGGTTTTGGAGGAAGTTGTATTTGTTGTCTTAAATTTTCAGCTGGGAAAGATAGGATGCCATCAAATCTTGCATCCAGAGCTTGAAAATTAATGTATAGATCATTATGCTCTGATGATCACTGCTTTACTTTCAAAAATGTTTTGGACTTTGCTAAATATTGCTTTCTTTATGTGCGATCTTTTAGCGCCTGCTTCTTGAACAATTGTGCTCATTGCCTTAAATGAACCAGAGAAGATGAGTAAGTTTGGCTGAATTGATTTTGTAACTGATTGAATAACATGTTACACAAAAAATTTACCTGGTGTCTATTAAATGTAATGTAGCAAAATACAATGGTAATGTAATGGCCACAATATTCACCAAAAAAATGTAATGCCCACAAAAAGTTTCTCCTTTCCTAACTTGTCTCATAATTTTCCTAATTACCATTTTTTTTATGAAACAATTTCCTAATTACCTTGCAACTCCTTAATAGAAAAATAAAATAGTTACAAGTGTGAGACAATGTTGTAATTAATACGAAAGATTTATGATAGCATTGTGGCACAATGCTATAAATCAGATAGCATGTACATCAAGCATTGAAACCAAGTGATGTTTGGATAAGTTTATCTACACACACACACACACACACACACACACACACACAGAGACACTGTCTGACAGGATAATCTCAAAACCTTTGGATAGACTTTATTAAAGAAATCTGTTTAAATAATCTCTACACACTACTGTTTATATTAACTTGATTTGAATAACCTCATACAAAGCCCCAAATCATTGAAGATACTAGAGATAGAGCACCAAGTCACAAAACATATGGTATTTTTTTTTTGGTAAAAAACAAAACAAATGGTTGAAGATAACGGCATTTTTTGTTTTTGGTAAAAAAGAGAACCAATAGAAGGCCAACATGAAGGCCCAACTCCACCAAACAACAGTGCCAACAGCCAACAGAAAAGACAGAAAAAACCGACACGGGCACACTTACCATCAGTCCAACACCGTCTAAAAGACAACGGAATGTTCGACCAAAAAAAAAAAGGCAACGGAACAGACGCAAAAATTTGGCAGTCAAATCTAGTCTCTCTCTTGACCAAAAAAAAAAATCTAGTCTCTCTCATTCATTCAGGGAAGGAAGGGCCTGCACTTGAGGGCCCACCCAGGAATGCCATCCCAATCACCTCAAAATCTAAATATTTTTTGACCAAATATAAAAAACATTTAAATAAAAAGAATGGTTTGACCAAAAAAAAAAAAAGAATGATCAACGTAGTGTAACACGTACCTAGATACCTTAAACATGATGTCAGTTATTCGAGAATTAATACTTCAAACCACTAGGCTTCAAGTACAGATGGACGAGTTTGAGTATTTCGCATAATTCAAATCTCACTATCATGATTTTAGCCCAAAAAAAGGTATTTGATAACTACTACTATGCAAGGTGGCTTTTGTTTAGTTTGTTATTCTTTACACCACATTCATACAATGTGTGCCGAAGAGGAAAACTTGTGAAAAGAATGATTATGATTATTACCACCACCTTCATTATTATTAAATCAATTATCTGATTTTCCATGCGTGAAAAATAGAGACGATATATATAGCAAACACAATATTTTCCTACATATCTTAAACCCTAGATACCTTAAACCCTACAAATCTTTCTACATATCCTCCTACTACTTTATAAAGTAAGAAAGAAAATACAATTAATATCTTGAAAATATAAAAAACATTTAATATTTTCTCAATTTAGTAATTAGAAAGATTTGTAGGAATAAAAAGTATGAAGATTTAGAATTATTCAATCAATAATCATTCTTATTTTCATATCGATCGAGAAACTTTATTTTTCAAAGTTGTTCACGTGTTTGGGAGTTGAGAAAACTAGGAGGGGCACTAGGCTAGGCTACCACACTAGTACTACTTGATGATGTGATTCCTTGGCTTGAGTTTTACAAGGAGGGGATGGAGTCTGTGGGTGGTAAGTCCCATTGTATCCACATTCTCTTCCTGCCCTTGTCCCAGCTCCCACTCAAATTCCTGCACCAACCTACCTATTGCTGTGCATGCTATCAACATGGCCTGAAGAGATCCTGCACACACCCTCTTCCCTGCCCCAAAGGCCATGGTCTTGTACAAATCCATTGGGTCATATTTCTCATCCAAAAACCTCTCAGGCATCCACTCCTGAGGATTCTCCCACCGCTCGCTGTCCATGTTACATCCATATATATTTATCGCGATCTGTTAACATGCATGAGCTTGTCCATCAATAATAGCAATCAATCAATCAATCATATAGACAGATAGACACAGACACCAGGTGTCAAACTCTTACACTTACAACAATTAGCACAATTAATAACTTTTTGTAGAATGCAAAATTAATCGATCCAACCGTTCAGTCATGTGATATTATCCTTCTGATCATGTATATTGAATTTCAGATAATTTAGACATTCATGGGTATGTGATTTAACTATGGATATTTACTAATATTTTGAATAACGTATTATCCGTTAAGATGGTAAAATGGTAAAATTCAAAAGGATAAATAAATAGATCACCTCGCTTCCAGCAGGAATATGATATCCTCCCAGTTGGGTATCTTCATGAGCATATCTTAATGGGACAATTGGAGCTGGACTATGCTTCCTTAGAGTTTCATGGAATACAGCCATCAAGTAAGGTAGCTTAGATAATTGGTCTTCTGTGATCTTCTCATGCCCACATACACTTTGGAGCTCCTCGTATACACGGTCCTGCCATGCATATATCAACAATGGTAGAGAAATTAACCACTAAATGAACCAAAAAGTAGAAGTAGATGGGTTAGGTTAGCCAAACACAAAGTATGTATAAACAAACAACCTGACGGTTTCTGTCTTTAGCAAGTTCATACATAGCCCATTCAGTTGTAACCAAGGTAGTATCAGATGTCTCAATAATGGTCTCCCAGATCAGCATGCAAATTTGTTCTTCACTAAGTTCTTTAGCTTCTGATACCAGGTAGTCAACATAGCAATTCACTTCCTGTGATGTGACATACCAAACAAACAATCAAATTATGATATATACTCTATCATGTATAGGATGATCTGCATAAATCTGTTTGAAGTTGTAATTAAACAAGAAAACACAACCTTCCCCGATGTCAATCGCTTCTTCTGCTCATTCATCAAGGCCTTCATGACGGCTTTTCTGCGGATATACAGTTTCTGAATTTTCATCTCCATGCTCCTATTTGGAATCCATTTCAGGTATGGAAAGAAGTCTCTCCAATCCACCTCAATTGCACCCTCCATTATATCAACCACTAGAATCCTGTATATGTCTTCTGTTGATAATGTACTCCCGAGCTCGTCCACATAAATGGATTCAACAATACTTCCCACAGCCTGCAAATTTCCCATGAGGTCTTGTAAATCATGTGTTATTCTGAAAACAAAATCTATATAATCTTATTCAAGAAGGGAAGACTCACTTGCTTCATTGCCAGTCCAAAAAGTTCAGACACAAATATTTTCCTAAAATTAACAGCCGAATCGGAGGTCTTCACATGTTCAGTAAGCTTCCTTGAGATATTTTCCATCATGACTTCTCTGTGGGAACGGTGTCGCTTCTGAGAAAGAGAGAGAGTTGTATTTACTCAAGTCAAATACTGATGAGGTAACCATGAAGTTATAGTAGTAAGTAGTAACCAACCTGTGCATTGGCTCCCAGAACGTTTGCAAGAATATGTCTTTTGACCATTTTGTGAAAGTCATTGTAGTCACTTGTGGCAACCATACATTTATCAGAAGTCAGAATCTTCAGTGCATTTGATAGCTTCCTTGATGAAATTGATGAGTATCTGGTCACCATTGCCTGATATAACCACAAAATTTTATAAATCAATTAACCAGAAATAAAAAAAAATTCATGGACTGTAGTTATGAACAATGAATGTCATTTCCCCTGCCTTCTAGTATGAACTAGTCTAAAAAATAGACAAACAACTGTACCATATAAAGCAGTATGCCAACGTTCTCAGCTAATCTGCTATATAGGACTCAAATGGCATCCTAATCACAATTGCTTCAGTGGATCAATCATAAAGTTAGTTAATGCTTTTACCCTTTTTTGTGACTGTGTTCTTCCGAGTTCTAAACTTTCTGTTGACAGACCAGTATAAATTCATATAGAATGGCAGTATGAAGATAATTTCATTTTCAAAGACAAGACAGTGACAAAATGTTGATTCTAACTTGCTAGACCAGTCATGAAGAAGAAGATTGATCTTAAATTTCCTTTGCAAAATGTTAGAAAACAATTAGGTTTTGACTAGACCTCAAATTAAGATAGTGCCACTGTTTTGCAAAGTGAATCACAGAATCAGCCCAGGATCTTTATTTTTTTTCCACTATGTATAAAGCTTTGGAAATAACAATGGCATGCCTTTTCTCAAGATTTCTCTTTTTTTGCAGCAGCAGATATGACACTGCTAAACAGGTAACAACCTTGTCTTTATCCCTTTGATTTATTATGATGAAATTGAATGGACTAATGGTGTCAAACCCAAGGAACTGAGAGTCATGGCTGCTTATTGAAGCCGCAAGTTGTAATCTTGGGGCTTGATGAATGATCAAACACTTATCAGTTACTGTTTTTCCTGCTAAAGGTGGCGAAGTGGTCCAACACAATATCAAGCAGGACCACAAATTGCCATGCAGAACAGAACATCTGAAGGAATCCCATAATTTAACCAAACCCCACAAATCCATTCTGCACTTTCTTCCATCAAGATATAATTTTAATTTAACCATGAATTTATTATGTATCTGTCAAGTCAAGGGTTGAATTGAAATTGAAAACAGAAAACATTACTAGTTTGAGGTGTGGATTTAGTACCTCCTTGGCAACCTGAGAAGAGTTGAGAACAATGATGGTGGATGCACCAGTTCTGATGGAATAAATGGGTCCATATTTCTCAGCCATCTGTGTGAACGTCTTGTAAGGCTTCTTCTCCTTCAATTGCAGCAGATTCCCAATCAGTGGCAGACCTGGAACCGCTGCAGCAACAACACCAACCAATTAACTATGATAATTAAATTTCATATTAATTAAACACCTACTGCTCGGCTGGTATTTGAGTTCAATCCCTGGTGATGAAACAATTCGTAACCAGAATTTACTTATCTCCCGACTGAACACAAATTAGTCCTGGGGCCATCTCCCCTAGGATACTGAAGACCAAAAAAGGTCATCCCCATTTGATATATTAAAAACAGAACAACAAATTAACATGAGTGAGAGTGATACCTGGTACTGGGGGAAGTTCCGCATGTTTGTGAGTGAATCGTGGCGTGAGGCGGAGGAGCAGGAAGAGGAACAGAGCACCCAAAGCAAGTGAGGTGGCAAAGGGGTGTGTGTGAAGGAGTTGAAGAGCGAGGGTGAGGGTGTCCGTGTCCATGCCACTGCAGTGCACCGTGTCTCTCTGTCTCTTGTCTGTGTTGTGTGTGTAAGGGAATCTTAATCACAACCAACAATTAAAACACCCATATATTATATAGTAGTAGTTACACACACATAGAATTAGAGTGGGGTGTTCAATTTTGGAATATGGAGGCAACAATTACACAGCATCTCTGCCCATGAGATTCCATGTCAACAGCAGCAAGACCATGGCCAGCAGCTAATAAACCATTGCATTTTTCAAAATCTATTAAATGTTATGCCTATCAAAAAAATTATTAAATACTATCTTAGATACTATCTATAAAAGCATTTATTACAACTCACTTAATATGTATAATCACTATAATTATTGAATGTTATAAACATTAAATATAATACATTAATTAACTACTCCATTCATTCCTTTTTATCTGTCTTTTATAAGAACCAATTCCTTTTTATCTGCCTTTTAGAAGAACCAATGAATCATTTATTTGACAAAATTTTTTCCTGTTATACCCTTATCTTTTCACTATTTCACTATATTTTTTACTCTCTCTACATTAAAGTGTATAGAAAATGTGCAAAACAATTAATAGTGATAAGGGTATAATTGACAAAATATAACCTTAAACTATCAAAATAATAGATAAATAGGAATAGTTTTTTTTTAAAAATGGACAATTAAAAGGAAAGGAGGGAGTATTATATATAAAGAAATATTTTTACCTTTCTTTAAATTTTAATTTAAATATAATATTAAATATAAAATTGATTTTAAAAAAACTTATATGTATAAGTGAAATTCAAGGTAAAATTCAAGGTATTAGTCACACCATCAATCATTGTTTTAGACAAAAATCTTAAAAATGTTTAATGACAATATATTTTATTAAATAATAACTACTAAATAAAAAAATTTAATATATATAATTAAAATAAAATATTGAGTATTAATTAAGATTAATTGATGATAATTTTATCTATAAAATATTACTTAAGAAAAATATTTGAAAATATAAAATATTTAATATTAACTATTAAATATAAAGATTTACATTTCTTATATTTATTATTAAAGTATTGGGTCTTAAAATTACTTAGACGTAATGGTCGTTTCAAATCACTACTGTTTGAGAAATTAAAAAAAACATTAAATCATATTATTTATTATTAATATTTACTATCATATATAAACATATATATGTGTGTGTATAAACGATTTTTCAAATGATAATTAGAATATTTCTTTATATTAAAAAATAGAATATTTCTATTTCAACTTTCAATCAAATTAAATATTTGAGATATTACAATAAAATAATGCATGCATAATATAACTAATCAAAATATAAAGAAACTATATACTAGAAAATAGTTGAATGATAATCTTTTATAAGAATTATTTGGATTTATTTAAAAAATAAATACTTATATTAGCATTTGGTTGTATTTTTAAAAAGGTTTAATTGCATTTTTAGTCTCTCATATATTGCTATTGTGCGATTTGAGTCCCTCCATTTTTAATTGTACAAATTGGGTCTCTTATCTTTTCATTATGTTACAATCAAGTCCCTCCATCTAATTTCTGTCAATTTACTAACGAAAAACGCGGAAGACGTGTGGCATGTGACGTGTCATTTTTCACTTACATGGCGCCTTGATAGAGAGATGCTGACACGTGGCATCTGAGTTGGCACTTAGTCGCTGACGTGGTAGACATATCATTTATTCGCTGACACATGACATCTGAGTCGGCACTTAGTCGCTGACGTGGTAGACATATCATTTATTTGCTAATATAGCAGGCTGAAAAATACGACAGAAAATTAAAAATTGCATGACACGGGGATTGAACACATGTCTTGGCTAATACAAGACTCAACCTATGCCACTAGGTCAACTAGAATCCATGGTATATTTATGTAAACTAACTAAGATATATACTACAAAGTTGATTATTCTAAATAAATGAATTTATTAATATACTAATTTATATATATTAATTTTATTAATGCATATTTATATATTTTATTAATATATAAGTCTATTAATAGAACATTTATTAATAGTTTAATAAAATGATATATAGAGTATATGGATAATAATAAACTAAAATTATAAGAAAACAATTCTCTTGTTGGTAAGCTATACGTAAAATCCACAATAAATTATTGTCGAGGTTTGTGGTTCTCCTTATTCTTTGCATGGGGGAGTGCCTCCCCTATATAGATTTATTTACATAAAATAATTAAAAAAATCTAATTATATATATATTAAAAAATTGTACTGCATAATAGAAATTTTTTATTTTAATTATTAAAAATAACTTTTATTATTTAAATTTTTTATTATCAAAAGTTTTTAATTAAAATAAAAGTTTTCTATTATGTAGTAAAATATTGTAATATATATAATTAGATTTTCTTCTAATTATAGTTCATTATTATTTATATACTTCAAATATTATTTTGTTAATGTATTCATAAATGATATATTAATAAATTTATATATTAATAAGATACATATAAATATGTAATAATAAAATGAATATATATATATATATATAAATTGAGGAGGGATCAAATTACACCGGTGTAACTCTTGGACGATGTTACACCGCTAATAACTATTAACCGGATAATTATATTCTAAAACTCACCGTTGGATTAAAAGATACTATCATGTAGATCATTTCTATAAAATTTCATATCAATCTAAAATCATTTGATGTGTCATTGAGATACGTCAAGATTAATGTCTTTTAAAGTATATGAATTTTGACATATCTCAATGACACATCAACCAATTTTAGATTGATGTGAAATTTTACAGGAATGATCTATATGATAATAACTTTTAATCTAACGGTGTGTTTTAGAATATAATTATCCGCTGAAGAATTATTAGCGGTGTAACATTGACCAAAGTGTTACACCGATGTAATTTGATCCCTCCTCATATAAATTAGTATATTAATAAATTCATTTATTTAGAATAATCAACTTTGTAATATATATTTTAGTTAGTTTACACAAATATACCATGAAATTTAGTTGGTCTAGTGGCGTAGGTCGAGTCTTGTATCAGCCAAGACATGTGTTTGATTTCCATATCATGCAATTTTTAATTTTCTTCCGCATTTTCCTGTCTGCTATATTAGCGAATAAATGACATATCTGCCACGTCAACGACTAAATGTCAACTTAGATGCCACGTGTCAGTATCTCTCTACCAAGATATCATGTCAGTGAAAAATGACATGTCATATGCCACATGTTTGCCACATCAGCGACTAAGTGTCAACTCAGATGCCACGTGTCTTAGTCCATGCCACGTCAGCATTTTTCGTTAATAAATTGACGGAAATTAGACGGAGAGACTTGATTATAACATTATGAAAAGTTGAGGGACCCAATTTGCACAATTAAAAATAGAGAGACTCAAATCGCACAATAAGAATACATGAGGGATTAAAAGTGCAATTAAGCCTTTTAAAAATAATTTATACAATAAATATTTAATTTTTTGAATAATTTATTAAATAAGCATTTAATTAAACTATTTATTCGATCAGATTTAGAGAAAGCTTACCAAAACTCACTACATAAGACACTCCACACGGTTTATACCGGCTTTCGTCTTATATGTGAAAGGTTTGAGCTACTCTGTCTAGACTCGAATATTATAAAAAAATAAACTAATCATTGTTTGGTAATATAGACATAGATAATTACGTTATGTCGATATAAAATTAGAAGGCGACAATCAAGATACAATATTGATATTCCAAAGAAGAAATCCAAATGGTCGAGAAGATAACACATGAAACCTGTTGGAAGACAAAAGAGAGAGATATCATTGGTGTAAAAAATGAGTTTACAATTACAAAACAAAAATTTAACCAAAATGGTTCAACGCAAAAGCAGAAAGCAAGACTCGAATGTGGTACGAGATTTTTCTTAAATCTTAAGTGTCATGTGTTGACTACTTGACTACACAACGAGACATTTGCTGTAATTAATTGTTCAAATTGATGTGTATAATACGTTTAATTGCTTTATAATATCAGCCCAAAAAAGTTGGAGGTTATCTCAACTAGATATGAAATCAGGATTTATAAACAGGGTTATAAATGGTGAGTTCTCTCTAACGACTACAAGTCTAGAGCAATAATAAGAATATATAATTAGAGGGTATCAAAATGAGATGCATGCAACTTTGAACGGTCCAGATTTAATTTGTGTCTGGCTATTCAGAATTTAATTTGTCCTTTCTACCGCATATATAGTGTGTGTTTGGATTTCTATTAGAAATCTCTTGGCACACGTTATGATGTAAAATGAACAGAAAAACAAGTGTTATGTTCTTTCTACAAACCTAGTTTTTTTGTAACGATAAATCAAACATGCCTCTCGAATCGAAGAGCAGGGGATACAGGCGTATAGGGATTCTTTATCTTTATACATGATCCTTCCTGGACTCTGTTCTGCCCTAAACTCTGCGCACCATCCATACTGACTTAAACATTTTGGGGGTCATATTCTAATCTTAAAAATTGGGCCTCTAATAAAAAAAGACAATTTTAATAATTAAATATTATTTTAAAATATTATTTAAAAAAGATAATTTTAAATATTATTTTAAAAAAGACAATTACTCTAATCTTAAACACCCACTTTAGGACAATAAATGCAAAGAAAATTATTAAAATTTTACCAATACAACTTCAAACTAATATCAACCTTCTAACTACTTAAAAAGAGCCACAACTATCACCAATTAAAAAAGTGCTCCCATAATTTCAATCAAATGTGTTCAACACTCAACAGAGTGAGAGGGGAAAAGCAAGAGATGCAACAATCAACAACTAACACAGGTCACTGAAATTTTGAGGCCCCCAAATTTGGACCAAAATTTGAGGCCCAGTGTTATTGCACTGTTTACACACCCAAATTACCGGCCCTGCATACTGACTCGGTTGTTTTTATCCTGTGCAATGCATATTTATATCGATGTCTTTTCTGATAGATATTGGTAGGACTAGTAGGATACCCATAGAGATATGGATGCACATAAACATATTACATGGATGGTAAGTTGTTTAATATTTATTAATTGTTGGTTTTATACTTTTATTATAAGTATTTAAAATAATCTAAAAACTCTTATCTTAATTACATTTACTAATATTGGTCTATCAATAATCTTTCGCTCAAATTTAAACTTTTAAATTTTTAATTTCTACAAGAGAAGTGCTACCAACACTCTTTTTGACACACTCTCGTATATGAAGCCACGTCAATCTCTTTTTATAATCCTTTACTTGCTACCGGGTCTCCAAGTTAGATAATTTTAACATTTTTTTCGTAAAAAAAAAAAAACCTTGGGTCTCAACTCAACCCTCGTCTCTCATTCTTCGCTCCCATGGCTGGCTGCCACCGAAACCGGTCTCTGAAACGTCTTCTTCCTGATTCCATAAGTCATCGTTGCATCCTATGGCTAAGTGAGCTAAAGACTAGGGAATGTAGTGCCCACAAGCATGGCCGATGATAACCCCACCCATTACTACGCACTGCATCTCACTGCCAAGGGGAAAGCATGGCTACCTCCTATTCACTTGAAAAAGGATCCATGTTGCCTTGGTCTTATTTCTTTAATTAGTTTGTCCCTGGTTGTTTGATTTCAAAACCCAATGGATTGCTTAAAGAAAAGGAACATAAGGGAGATGGAGAAAATTGGGACAAAATTGGACACCAGGCATCGATAGGGACAAAATTGGGGTTGATTCATGGACAAAATCAAGATTCGGCAGAAAAGGTTGCATCAATCAGAGAGGTGGCGGAGAAATTGGGGGTCGAATCGAGGGAGGAGAAGTTCAGAGAGTGGCAATGGAAGCACGAAGAAGAAACGCTTCAATTTTTTTTGGGTCAAAAAACGTTTCAATTTCAAAAATAAAAAAAATGTTAAAATTCTTTAAACTTGAAGAGCCAGTAACAAGTAAGAGTTCAAAAAAAAAATAAGGTGATGTGATTTCATGTATGGGAGAGTGTTAGAGAAAGTGTTGGTAGCACTCTTCAGTCTTCATTACTACAATTAAGTTTTTTATCTAATTTTTTCTAACTAAAACTTCCAAATATTTATTTATTATTTTACTCAAATAATTGAAGGTTTAATAAAATTAAAATTTTAAATAATTTATAAAAATATTATTATAGTTTTAAACAGGGAAAACATAAAAAAAAATTTAGAATTTTCTAATGTTTCAAATAATGAATTTCCAATACCAGATCATTTGTAAAACTTTTGAATACTATTCAAAACAACGATTTGAGAGTTTTAAATAAAAGAATCGGCAAAAAAGACTTAATTATAAAAATAAAAAAAAATCTAAATTTGAGTAAAAAATCACTGAGAGCTCAAAATCACATGTTAATCATAGTAAAAGAACCAAAAGGGACCAAAATTCCATATTGGTATGAAAAAGAAATTTATATGTAAAAGTTATTGTTATAATGACCTCAAAAGCTACATACTCAGACATGACAGAGCATCTATAATTTATAATCTATAATAGTATAATCTAAAATAATATAATGACCTCCACTAGGATATAATGGAATAATAATGACCTGCCCATTCCACTCCAAAAAATACTGTTTTCTTTTTGTTTTTCTTCCCATTGAAAGAATTCAAAAAGTGAGACAAGCATTCTCTCTACTCGCAAAGAGCACAGGGAATGCATGGAGGATCACTTGATTGGCTATCAAGAGTCATTTGCTCCAAGCAATGCTCGTGAAAGGTGTGGCCACATGATAAGACAGCAGCAGTAGGCGGAATAGGTGGCTGCGACATTGGCCCTTCTGGTGCGTATGACAGATCCCTCTTGCACAACAGACATTTATACCCAATTGGTTCAGGTGTTGTTTGATCTGAACAACCATAAAAAGTCACATACATTAGATAGATAGACAAACATAATAATATGTACAATGCGCCACAGAATCCATATCTATCTACTAAAGAAGCAACTTGTTACTTTTGTCTCCGTTAAGTCATAATTCATAAATGCATAGATCTAAAAACTTATCTATAATTTTAGGCTTTTTCTTTTTTTCTTTTCCTGGAGGTAGAAGCACTGGCTGGAATTAAGTAATTCATATATATACATACATTGACACAATACATTTTAAGGGAAAGGCAGAGATTATGTTGGTAACAGCCTATATATTATTGAGATTATATGCCATATAAAGTATAATGATGGGGCCATGACTCAGAAGAAACGATCAGCAGGCAAGGAAAGAGTATTGAGCTAGATATGAGTCAAGATTCAATTTCTGGATACATTTCAGTGACCTCCCAGTTTCTTTGATTTTGCCCGGGATTCAATTTTTGAAATAGTTGACTTTACTGCAATAAATATGTAATTGCATGCCATACCTCTATCAATCAATATACTTTCAGTTAAAACAACCTTACCAGTGAAATGGTTTTCCTCTTTCGGGGAAAGGAATTAAGAGGAACTATCGCAAGAACAATTGATGAAAAGGTTTCTTAAATCGAGCAATCTACTAATTGTAAAATGAAATCTAACAGCACCGTACTCTTTCTCATCATGATAACGAATTAAGTGTTTATGACTGTTCAAATGCACCAGCAAGGTGAATGCAATTCTAACTATATATATTGCAAAGAAAACCAAATAAATTAACTTACTGAAGGAAACATTGGGGAAGGACACAAAAGGAAGTCGCAAAGTATGTAGAAAGAAATCAAGAAGCTCCAAGCAATACCTTTATATTTGATGTAATTAGAAGTAATATGGGGAGCAGGTGGTATAAGTGGTGTTCTCAAACGTTTGCGAGCCAGAGACTGAGCTATCAGTAGTTGGTTTGGAAGAGGTAGAGGATGGGACGAGCGTTGGGAAGATGAGACTCTCTTGTCAATGGATGGGAGAGATAGAGCTGAGGGCGTTAAAGGAGGAATTGTCTGGGTTGTGTTCGGGGCGGGTAGAGTAGGCAACAATGGAGAAACAAAAGATTGAGTAGCTCGGGGTGCGCGAGACTGCACTGTGCCTGCGTGGACCGGGGGAGGAATTGGTTGGGGTGTATTTGGGGCTGGTGGAGCCAATCTGGTCCAGGTTGGAATTGATGGAAGAGGCTGAGTTTGTAGAATCTTCCTGCGTTGATCCTGGACAGTGGATGGCATTGGTTGGGAAGCAGCTCTCTTCAGAGATGGTCGGATGGATGGCCTGGAAACTTGAACGGACGTATTTCCCTTTCCAGTTTGTGTTCCTTGACCTGAAAAAGTTAAGTTTAATGCTGTTATTATCTTATTAAAACAGAGAGATGTCAATGAGTGATTGATATAATGATTGGTTTGAGAAGGCAATTACCAGAAGCAGAATGTTGTCCAAGACGAGGGTTTGATGGCTGAATGGAACCAACTACCTGAGATTGACCATTATTACCTACAGGAGGCCATGAATCTTGATCAATAAACAATAACAGGTCATTTACTCTCCTGCAATGTTTTTGAGAACTACAGAAACGTAATATCTGTCTATGCATAAAATGAAATGCTCCCTTTAACACATTACATCATACAGAAAACAATCATCACATTGTCAGGCCTCTCAAATTATAGTTATATGACACAATTTTCAAGTTTCACGAAAACTAATTAAAGCAGATTTTCATCCATAACGTAAAATTGATGGAAGGAAGCACCATAAATTATACCAAGTATAAAAGCTCTGTTTGTATCAGAAAAAAAAAGTATAAAAGTTCTGTAAAAATACAAAAGCTATTCCTTAATTAGAGACGCAGGTGATTTCAGTTAAAAGAACATCTTTCAGCAAACGGGAATTACTGGAAAGTGTTGTCTTGCAATGCACATTCGAAGTTTGTTGAGCAAAAACATAATAATCAACCAATGCATCACGGTTTTTCCGTCCACCCCCTCTCTTTCAAAGGATTGTCCCGAGTTACCTCCATAGCAATCAATTTGAATCATTTCAAGCACAAGAAAGCAATGACTTGGCATGAAACAGTAGGAGGCTCCACCTGAGTAGTTTGTGATGTGGTCCCTTTAGCAAATTCAAAATGCTGTTTGCTTTATTTTTGTTTATGTAAAAGAAAGTATAAAATGATAATTCAGATATAGGAAAGAATTTAAAAATTCCAAAAAATGTGCCATCTCTGAGTGAAATATTTGGTCACTGCAGATCAGAGGCAGATAATTTATCTCTGCTGAAAGATGATAATAGAAGAATGTGGTCTACTAATACTTGAAAGGATAAGAGCTCAAAACTACTATTACAAAGACGAGAAAAACTAGCATTAAAAAGATTTCTTTTAAGACCAGTGAAAAAATCATCAGTTACTTTTGAAACAGATATGATGTAACTCACATAAACAAAGAAGCATTCCGAACAAAAGGTCAAATTCCATTTAGCACAAAGAAAACTACTAAAGATGATCAAATGCATGTCTGCTTGTTAAGAATAAGGTGAAATTCAAGGAGTTGTGACATACACCAATGTCTATAAACAAAAATAAGGATATAAGTAGTACAACACATACTTGAAGGATCCTTCCTTCTGGTGCTTCTAGTGGCCATGACTAAAGGAGGATGAGCAAAAGACTGTGATGAGAACTTCCCATTATTTTCAGGTAGTAGCTCAAAAGGCGACTGATCAGTTACCATTCCGGTTGAAGAAGGAACTAGCTGTGTGCTCACCCTGCTGTGCCTACTTTCACAAGGCATGGTTTGACTGTGAACGGATGGAAATGAAGGTACAACTATGCTTCTTTCAAAGCGATTTCGGTGACCTACATCTGCAAATTCCATACCTATGTTTTTCGCACCAAAAAGAGCTAAGTCCCTGTTGATGTTGATCTGCCTTAAATAATGGTTTTGGTCACCAACAGATGGCCTTTGGAAACCATGTGATGGTCCCAAATGTAAACCAGTTCTAGAACCAAGCAGAACTTCATCATCGCCAGTATGTGCTACACCAGACATGACTCTACTGTCGTTCTGAAAACCAGAAAAGCCACCATTCATGTCTAAACCGGGATTTAATAAACTTCTGCTGTCCAGTTGATTGTGATAAGTATTAATTGGAGGAAGAAATACCCTCTCAGAATTACAAGTCACATTGGCTTTTGGAATAATAGCATTGGGCTTGGACTCTCTGTTACTTCCAGAACCAACATTAACAGGCATAAATCTCTCACCAAGTTTTCCTGGAGTGAGCAATGGTTCCGCACCAGCTTCATTGGGATTAAACTGTGTCATTCCCAGATTCATATCTAGCAGAGGCTGACCAATATTACCACTCATTGCTGTTCCCTTAGGTTTCACCACTTGTGGCCTGCTGACCGAACTCTCAGTTGGAGTCGCACATTTTCCACCACTGTCAGGCTTCTCAAAACTGTTCAGTTTGAAGCCAGCGTTCGTCACATCATCAGAGATTCTTAGACTACTATCATGCCTAGCATATTGATATGGCCACCCTATGTGCCTTTCTGTGCATGGAAAACCAGAATCTGGTCTGCATGGAAGGGGTTTCTGTTCTTCTCTTCCGAATAAGTAATTACAGTCCATCTGGAAATTCTGAGAACTCTTGAACTGGGAGGAATCAATAATCGAATTACCTCCAGCTGGTTCCTTGCTATAATACTGCGATGTTTCATTCATATTCCAGGGGGGAAAAGGAGACACTGAAACCAGGGGTAGAGGGGTGGTTGCAACATTATGGAGACCATCAATCCTGTCAAGGGTAGCAGAATCAGAGTTCGCTAAACTGAATTCAAATTCTTCACTCCTTCGTGTCATCATGAAAGCAGAAGCATGCGGCGTATTCCTATCCTTTCAGTTGTCAATCATGGACAATTCTGCCATAAGAAAGAAGAACGATGACAAGGTAAAAAGTCACCTCCTATGAAAGAAAACTAACATAAGTTGAGGATAACCAAGAGTTATACCACAGATTGCTGGTGATTATCCTACTAAGCATGTCATACGCAGAATTTAAAGTCTGTTTGGATTGACTTATGCAGAGCTTATCTCCTGACATAAGCACTTGTGGCAATATTTGAAAGAGCTTATGACTGACTGGTCATAAACTACTTTGGGCTTATTTTCAAAAGCTCCCCACAGTAGCTTATCAAAACAGCTTACAGCTAAATATGAAATCATTTTCACCACATTTTCTCTTCGATTATAAAAATAGCTTATACATAAGCAATATAAGTGTTTAAATACGCTGTTTATCCAAACAAGCCCAGCAGAAGATAAGTCTACAACATTCCTTCGAGCACGCAAAAGAAAAAAAATAAAGAAATTACCATAGAAAAAAAAAATAAGCCACGGAAACTCTTAATGTATGCCTGCCAATTCGTATGCTCCCCACTATTTCAGACAATTGAAATAAAAGACAGCAAGAAGCAAGCAGAGGCACAGGACACTAGAAAGAAACTTGATAAAAAAAAATGCGAGCTTCACTCGGAAAATAACTGAAAAATTAAAGTGCAGGGTTGTACATTTGGATGAAACAAGACACGGTAATTTCCCCCAAATTTACACCCACCCGTAACATGTAAATACAAGAACAAGAAAGTGCAGAACTAGAAATAAATGACAAATAAATAGTATGGTGGAAAAGGAAGAGATTAATAATCAATCTTACACAGGAAAGAACGAGTTGGGCGTTGGGAATCAGAAGCAAGAGAGCATCCAAATGAATCTGTAGAGTATATAAATTAAATAAAAGCTTAGAAATATCCTCAAGATTATTTTATTTTATTATTATAAAAGAAAAACAAAAAAGATTAAAGAAAGGCAGCGAGAGTGAAGAGGAATGCGGAGAGGGTGAAGGTGGAATCGAAAGAGGAGAAAGATTCGCGTGTGTGATTCGTAACGACGAGAAATCAAGAACAAGAGAGGGATGTGAATAGCATAGCATACCAGTGGGTGGGTGAGTGACAGTTATGAAGGAGAGAAGAGAAGAGAGGAGAGAAATTGGGCGCCCTAGGGAGTGAGTTGGGGAGAAAGAAGAAGGGTGGGGAACGTTTTAAAGGGTTCGGTGTGGGGTCTACCATCGTGCCACGTTTTGTTCCGCGTGGCGTCTCTACTCTTTCTTTTTCTCTTACTACCCTTCACAAACACACCCTCTCTCTCTCTCTCTCTCTCTCTCTCTCTCTCTCTCTCTCTCTCTCTCTCTCTCTCTCTCTGGCCTTTTGGATCGCCATACACAAACACAGCCCAATCAAATATACTATTCTCTACGTCCAAATATAATTGTTTCAAAAAACTATATATAATTTTTTTAAGGCTTTGTTTGGATCAGAAATAAAAAAAGTTGGAATTTTTTATTTGGTTGAATAGAAAAAGTGAAAAAAAAAGAGTTATTGGTGCAATATTTTTTTTAATATTTTTTAATAAAATGAAAAGGAATAAATGAATCTCATACTAGATGAGAGAGTAAATAGATAAATAAAATTAAAAATAGTGAATTATATCCTTAAAAATTGTTTTTTTTATATATTTGAGAACAATATTTGATTGGACATCATATTAATTTTTTCTTTTTTTTTTCAATTAAATGAGATAAACTTATATATTATCCTTTTTTTTACTTAAGTTTTTTTCCTTTAATTTTGCCTGGAAATAAAAATAAGAAACAAAAATCAAACACAGAAAAATTTCATAGAAAACACATTACTACATTAACTAATTTATTTTAATTTGGCTTTAACATATTTTTTGTCGCTCTAAATATCGGCGTTTTGAATTTAGTCTCTCTAAAAAAAGTCAAAGTTTTTTGGTCCCTCAAGAAATCAATTTTTTGATTTAGGTCCCTCTTTTGCGTTGACCGCTAACATGGCACACTGAGGTCCCTGTAAAAATACTGACATCGCGTACATGCATCTAACGTGGCTTACATGCATTATATTGCCACGTCAGAAGGACTAAAATCAAAACTTAATATATTTAAAAGGACCATGTGACATCAATTAGACCACCACCACCACCACTCTCTCTCTCTTGTTTTCTCTCTCTCTCCCCACAGCCCCTCCCCCACCACCACCACCCACACACACTCTCTCTCTCTCATTTTCTCTCCCCCCCCCACCACCACCATCACCACCACCACCACCTACCCACCCACCCTCTCTCTCTCTCTCTCTCTCTCTCACACACACACACACACACACACATTTTCTCTCTCTCCCCACCACCACCTCATATATGCATCTTTAACCATGATCTATTTCAAGGTCATCCAATTAGTCAAAAGAAGTTCAAGGAAGGTGGTGGTGGGGGTGGGGGAGAGAGAGAGAGAGAGAGAGAGAGAGAGAGAGGGTGGTGGTGGTGGTGGTAGTGGGGAGCCATGAGAGGAGGGAGAAGAAGGAGGGGGTGCTTGTTGGTGGGGGTGAGAGAGAGAAAACGAGGGAGAGAGAGAGAGAGAGAGAGTGGTGGTGGTTGTGGTGGGGGTGGGGGGAGAGAGAAAACGAGAGAGAGAGAGTGTGTGTGTGTGGGTGGTGGTGGTCTGATTAATGTCATATGGTCCTTCTAAATGTATTAAGTTTTGATTTTAGTCCCTCTAAATAACTATGAATGGCGTATCAGCTGACGTGGCAATGCATGTAAGACACGTCAGATGTATGTAAGCCATGTCAGCATTTTTACAGGGACCTCAGTGTGCCATGTCAGCGGTCAACGCAAAAGAGTGACCTAAATCAAAAAATTGATTTCTTGAGAGACCACAAAACTTTGACTTTTTTTAGAGGGACTAAATTCAAAACGTCGATATTTAAAGGGACAAAAACATGTTAAAGCCTTTTAATTTTGTTCTTTTATATGGAAATTCCGAAATGTTAAGAAAATTTATAATAAGGTTTAATGTATTGTCTTTTGAAATGAAGATTAAAAATTATCCTGCCCATGAATTAAAGTCTAAATAACAAAAAGTTTGATTTTCTTAGAATGTCTCAGGAACAAATAGATATCTAAAAAGTTTTATTTTCTTAAATGAGTTCACTCAACACACCTAATTAAATTAATCAAAGTCTAGTGTGGCTTTCAAAAACTATATATATATATATATAAAGTAGGATATCAGATTTGTATAAATTTATTTGTACACTAAATTAATTAAATAAAGTAGAGTTATATATATGTTTTTAATTAATGAAATATTAAAGTTTCTAAATTTTAGTCAATGTAAGAAAAATTAATTTTTATTTGAAATGCTCACATTTAGTTATTGTTTGTATCTTATATGATATGATGAATTGGCTAACAAAAATCCATATAAACATCTTGGTCTTAGGAATCGTTATGTAATGGACAAATGTCATCACTCCTTTGATAGTTTTATACAACCACTAAGCAAATCACGTGATTAGCTCCTTACTCTATCAATTTACGATGGAAAAAATATCCATTAACTAATATTGTTAATTTTTTTTTTTGGTCACAGAAAAGAGTTCATTCACAAATAACTTGGGCCAGCAGTCCAAACAACATACAGACTCCAACACCAAACCAGCGCAAGCCACTTACTCAATATTACTGTCAACACAGAGCCTGCTACCAATGCACATTAGACCAATCAGAAAAAGCATTACCGCATAACCCAATAACTATCACCCACCTACCCCAATCGAAAGATCCTATACAACATCTTTACATAAAATAACAGCAACTCTTCAGCTTCCAAGTTCTTCTGGAGTAACCCACCATCTTCAAATGAAAACAAATATCACTCCTCTTGGCCTTCTTAATTGTTCTTTCGAACCAGCAAAAAACTTCAAAATCTGGACCTATCCCATACCAAACCAGAGAACATTAAGGTAACCATGAAGGATTCAAAAGAGAGCTTACCCTCCCTCAACACCATTTACATAGCTCAATGATGGTAAAGACAGGTAGTCATCTTCTTCCACTCCTACAACTCTTAATACTTCTCTGATCCTTTCGCAAAATGGACTTCACCGAGTTTGGTATGTTGTAGGTCCAGTTCTGATTCAACCCGTGACTACGTCCCAGTGCAGCAATTTGATGTGCCAGTTCATTCCCCTTCCTCCTATTCCAGGTAAATCCACATCTAGGTAGTTCTTCCTTAAGTTTCCAGATATCCTCCAAAATAGCTCTAATATCCATTAACTAATATTGTTAATTTGGGTTGAGCCAATTCAATTGCAAGCTAACCCAGCACAACTCTCTGTATTATGGGCCAAATGGCATGCATGGCTCACGAGCCCATGTTTTTTAAAAATTTATTTTTTAACCAAAAAGCCAACAACATAAATGATATAGTATTAACTTTCTGTTTGACCAAAAAAAAGTATTAACTTTCTGTTGACCAAAAAAAATAGTATTAACTTTCTTTTTGACTGAAAATTAATGATATAGTACTAACTTGTAATTTTATATATAAATATATAATAATCATTGTTCTATATCATATTCTTTTTTTTTATAAGAAGTTCTATATCATATTCTACTCTCCATAAAAAAAAATCATATTCTACTATTCTAATGACTAATAGTGATTTCATAATTTTAGATTAAGAGCATGTTTGGATTGGCTTATGCAGAGCTTATAAAAATAGTTTATGACTGATTTATAAGCTATTTTGGGCTTATTTTTCATAAGCTACTAAGGTTAGCTTATCAAAACAGCTTATGACTTATATTAAATAAATTTCACTATAATTTTTCTTCGATTATAAAAGTAACTTATACAACTTATGTCATAAGCAGTAGATAAGTTTGTTATCCACACATAGCCTAATACATTGTATATAACTATTTGACAGATAATACATTTAGAAGTCAATGAAGTCCATCACCAAAACGTATAATGAGCTCATTACAATAAAATGAAATTTGGAAGCACATTACACAAAATAACATAATAATTAGAGCGTGTCATATCACAATTTTTTTGGTGAATATCACAAATTAAAGCTATAGGATCCCATATAAACAAATATTATAAAAATACACAAGGACCTCATCACAAAATACATATTGGAGCTCATCATATCATTTAAATGATTGTTAATATTGTCACTTCTTCATTTTAATCATCAATTGGACTCAATCCTCCTAGGCATATTTGAATTCAAATTATACACTATAATTGTACACTATAATGAAAATAAAGACATAACGGTCAGACACAGATATTTGTGTAAAAAAATGTTATTTTTTGTTGATAAAAGAATGTTATTTTATTCAAAAAAAGGGAATGTTATTTAAAACTTCCGTAATAGTGCATATTTATGTACTAAAATAATTACAGGCTCTCACAATAAATGATACTAAAATAGTTTTTTTTTAACTTTTAGTTTTTTAATTCATTATGATTTTGCTATTTATATATATTCAAAGCTTTTAAATTTTTTCTATAAAAATGTACTTTTCTTTTCATAAATATATACTTAAATTTTTTACTATCTAGTAAACTTTACTATATTTTTCAAAATATCTAATAAGAATATATCTTTATACTAACAAATCTATTTTATTAATTATCTTTAAAATGTATTTATTCCAATTTATTATTATCATTGCTTGTAACTATTATACATAAATAATTAAATTAAAATCAATACAATTTACAAGGTCAAGCATTAGTTACAGATAATTATACTTCAAAGGGCTGTTAATTAATATATCACGTATAATCCCCCTTCACAGAAATCACGAACGGGCGCCCTTAATCATTATTTAATTTTACTGATCATATGATAAAAATCCTCCAGCCAACTCATCTAAAAAAGTGACCGACATGTTTATCTATGTATGTGAACATTCATCGGCAACAGGAAAACTTATCCAACAAAGTATCAAATTTTAAAGTAATAGAACTCTATAAGAAATTGGAACTCTATAATCAATAGATATATAACGATTTGCGCGACGAAAAAGAAAGATGGAGATGAAGAGGTTGGTGATGTAAAAAACAAAAACAACAAAATCCACAACCATAGGAAGAACATGGCACCTAACAATGAATTTAAATCACACCTATGTTTATTGATGACAAAAATTAAGACTGCGAATCTTATGTTTGGAATGAATTCACTCTGATTTTGGGATCTAGCTCCTCTAAAATGAGTAATTCACTTTAGAGTTTAAAGTAAGTAATCTCAATTATTGATCAATAAATCAATGGTTCATATTACAAACACATGCAAAATAAATCATGGATGTGTTAGAATATCAACCCTTAATTTTCTTATTAGTGGTTGAGATTACTTACTTTACTCTCTTTGTTAGAAAGGTCCAAATACTTTCACACGCCCTTAGTGTTAGGCGACGGTGCAGATTTTCTCTTGAGTTTTCTCTTAAGTTTTTTGGGCCTACCCCAAGATGCATAGTTACAGTGACAATCCTCACCGCATGGGAAAGCAAACCTAGGCATGACCCAAAGGGGAGAGTAAAAGCGTGGATATTGAGTGAGAGACATCCTACGCTTCATGGTTTCCTCAGCAACACAATATTGTCCCATTTCAGCATCTATACTGTCTGTGGTGTTCACTATGGAGTAGCCAGTGAAGTAGACACACCCTTTCTCAAGAGATTCACAGTATTTTGCATCAAGAGATTCACAACTATACTCGCCCACAAACAAAACATGGTCTTCCAAACTATCCACCATCACCAGCTCGGGTGTGCAACCCCTCCCACATTCTTCCTCCACTTCCACCTTCAAAATGTTAAACCAAAGTGTAGGCCCCAGAATCCTTGAGCTATCATAATACCTGTTAGAAGTTATTAATAAATGGTCATTAATTAATAAATAGACAGTTGCTTCTAGAAAAAAATATATATATTTTGAAAAAAAAAAGCAAAGAGTAAAAAATTAATTCCAATTTATATGTGAAAAGTTATTAATTAAAAAACATATATTAAAATTTCTTATGAAAAACTTTATCCAAAAAGGGCATAATACCTCTTCACCACCAAAAGTCTTGCCCCACACTCCACCAAGTAAACGTCCATTGGCTCAGGTTCTGTTGTTTGCATAACCTCTGTGTTTAACTCCTTAGCCAGTATGGTACCAACGTGAAGGAGAAACTTCAATTGTGCATCATCATCCACTAATTGGAATATGTCCACCTTATCACCACATCGATCCACGGCATAGAGCTTGTCGTTGTGAAACACGATGTTGCCGTACACATCGACCTCATCCCGGTAGCCTTTCCATGCAGTGTCTCCTATCTTGCACCACACCAAGTCTCCACCGTAGGTGACCATTGCCACGTGGATAGGGTTCTGATTCGCACAGGTCGAGATTGCGAATGCTAGAGGTGTCTCTTTCTCAAAGCAATAATTGTCGCCTTCCTTGGAAGAACAGAGAAAACTGGGCAGTGTTCTCACAGGAGGGAGTTCAATCCGAAGCCTGGTATTGCAGAAAAGTTAAATCGCACATCGACCAAAGATAAAGCCTAAATAAAATATATAAAGAGTGAGCATATAACACACTGACCACCATCTTGTCCTACCAAGTGTATAATTCATAGGAATATCCACCACCCCTTAGCTTGTGGTATTTCTTTCGACTCCTATAAGGACATTATCATGTACTTAGTCCCTAGGTATGGAGAGGGTGATACCTAGATATTCCTATGAGTGACACACTTGGTAGCACGAGAGGGTGACCAGTGTGTTACACAACAATCATCACCTTACAAACCAGTTTTTGTAAAATGATCAGTTAGGTACATGAATTCTAATACCTGGACAAGAGATTCAGAATGAAAAGCTTATTCTTGTGATCAGTCTCGGATCGCATGATCAACCATCCCTTGAAGGATCCAACAATGAAGGTACCACGCAAGGGCTTGAAGGGCTTGTACATCTTGAACATCTTATTGTCTGAGTTGCTTAGAAGCCGAAAATGAGCACTCGTGTCGTCGTTGCCGATTATCCAAGGAGTGTTAGGGACACAAACCTTGCTAGACTTGTAGTTGTTAGCAACAGAAAGCCACGACTTGCACACACCTCCGAATAAAATTTGATTCGGAATTGATCCCAGTTTTTGGCAAAACTTCTCCAATATATCTGCTGGCAAATTTGACCAGTCTCGGCTTTCATCTCCTTGCTCACCATGGATCTCCATTTCTATGGCCTGCACACATAATTGCAGCATCACAAGTGTTAGAGTACAGATACAAGCATAGAAAATAAAACACGTACAATATAAACAAAAAGACAGCAAAGAGATATATAAAACCTTCAATTGCTTCTCACAAGAAGAAGAGATGGATTTTTGTGATCTATTTAAGCACGGAGAATTTTGATATGGGTTCATATTAATATAGAAAATAAGTATTCATAATATTTAAAATTAAATGGGCCATGCAATTATTTCTAGCAATTGTAGAAATTTATCATCAAATTAATTCGGAGCATCCCCTTCAAACCTCTCTCCCTAAATTATTTTTATCCAAATGGCCGGTGAATTTTTAATAAAAGGAATAAAATATATTATGAATTTCATAAAAATGATTACATCGATAATTTGTAAAGGTAATTATTATTTATATATGGAAAGACGTTAAAAATTATTTATTATTTATCAATAAAGATAATTATTATTTATAAGGATAATTATTTGTAAAGGTAATTATTTTTTTTGGTAACAGGATAATTATTATTTATTTATAAAGCTAATTTATAAAGGTAATTATTATTTATTATTTATAAAGATAATTTTACAATTACTATTTATTTATATAAGGAAAGACGTTAAAAATTTATCAATTTTAGAGATATATTATTATTAATTAGTTTATAATAAAATGAATTTTACTTTAATAACTTATTCAATGTATGGTGTTATTAACATTCTCCTTCAATTTTCAATTACGAATCATGTATCTCTACAAATATAAATTAAAGGCTAAAAGTTTCAACCAGTTTTTTTTTTTTAAAAATAAGAGTAATATTAATATTGGAGTAGGGTATCCCGTATCCCTGTCCAAGTTAAGAGCAGCGCAGTCCATACCCAAGCTATGAACTAATTGTCCTTGCCATATTACAAGAAAGAAAAAACAGCGCGCAGGCCCTTAATTTCCTGACACGACAAATATAATCCTAATTAATCTACTTAATTACTTCAATACAATAAAAAAGCTGAGCAAAAAGAAAAAAGAAAGACTTCTCACCTTAACCATTTCAACTATGACTTCATCCGAACTCACTCTTGAGCACAAAATATGATTTCAATACAACCAAATTGACCACATAATGTACAACATCCAAAAGTTCTTCTGCCTATCTTTCCTCAATCCTAGATATCCCTAGAAATTAATGTTGTTTTCCTCTTCCAGACAAAAATGAATTCAATTATACGATGTAAGCACTATACACTACTAGAAAACTTGCTTTTTTTCGGTCACTAAAGGGCTAAAATCAGTCACTAATTTAGTCTGTGACCGAATTAGAGACTGATTAAAATTGGACGCTAAAGCACTAGTAGCTGATACGTAGAGGCCGATTTTCAGAAACCAATTTAGTGACTGATTGTTAGAAACTGATTTAGCAACCGATTTTTTGAGACCATGATATGATTACTAGGACAAGAAACATAAATAAATGATCTATATTTCAGACTCACATTGCCAAAAAGCGCATAACAATTGAGAATTTTGAAGCAGACCCATGTTGAACACAACTTAATTAACTGTTAATGTGAGATTCTATCAAGAAGTACCTTTCAAGTAAAAACACTGGTTTTTTAGGGATTGATTTTACCGAATAGATTCATGAAGAATTTGCCTTCCAAAGCCATCTAGATCCCATTTAGATCCACCATTAATAAATCTCTCTAGAGCATCTCATAATTTAGATCCCATTTCCCATATTAATGGTAGTTCAACTTCAAAGTTCAAAGTGTCAAAGGGGATGCAAGACCGACCCAAAAATTTTAAGTGAGAGAGAGAGAGTAAATGAAAAATCAAGAGCCTTACAAAAATAAATGTAATTTTCACTCAAGTAGGAATATCGAACCCCATTCAATACCAACATGGTGTGTCACAAGTGGTAGATACTCAGGTCCCTTAAGCATGATGTCGGGGGTTTGATCCCCTGTTGTGTGTATGGACAAGTATATGTTGGGAGAAGTTAATCGCTTAAATGGATCTCAGTACCTCGAGGGATTAATAATCTTTACAGTTGCACGTGGAGGATACCCGGGTTCAGTAAAAAAAATCAAACCCCATTCAATAGGGAAAAAAAGTAGACATTAGTTATCATTGTACTAAGCCAGCTAATGATCGATGAAAGTTTTATAAATATTTAATATAAAGTAAGTTTTTTGGTTGGTGGACCTTAAGTAAGGGTTTGGGCCACCTCATGCTTGGTCCTGTCATGAGGGGATTATTAGACGAGGGAAGCCCCTTGAACCACTTTTTTCTTTTCCTAATGGTAACATAAGGTCTTGGTAGTCTCATTCATAAATATAGCATCATCTCTTAATCGGTTCTAAGGAGTTTTTTTTCTTCCGATAACCTGGTTCTATATAAGGATTTTAAGTTGGCATGGATTAAGACTGAAGTATCTCTTTTGCAATTTGCTAATGATGATATGTTTTCGATTAGAGGAGTGCTAGCAATACACTTTCTAACACACTCTTTCCAAGACACACTCTTTTGATTGGTTGAAATGCATGTGAGTCTCAATAAATTAATTATGTGGGTCTCATATCCACTTTAGTGAAATCCATTTTCAAAGTAGTGGGAGTCACATACATTTAAACCAATTAATCAAAGAATGTGTTAGAGAGTGTAGTACTAGTATTTCTCTTCTGATTAATTACTATTTCTGGTTATGATTCTTTTTATTTGTCAAATAAATTCTTACAAGAGCATAAACTTTCAAAATATCAGAGCGCATTACTACTATAAGGACGAACCTTGATCTTGAAAACATTCATCCATATAAATTAGTTATAATATTTCCAAGTACAGTACTACACAACACAAGATTTAGTACTGATAACAATATATTATCCCATGCACTGTTTATTTTTGCATTGATAATGATTTATTAACTCAGAAATTATTTGATAGTTCACTCAGAAGTACACAATATCCAAAATCATTCAACATTGGTTTTCCGCTGTAATTTTTGTCTTCTATTTTTGGGACTTCAACAGTACCGTTGATTTGTGACAGTTGCAGTCACACGCAAATGCAAACCTAGGTTGAATCCAAACTGGGAAATCCACGTCGATCGGTGTGAACAAAATGCACCCTAAAGATTTGCAAAATTGCTCCAGCAAATCTCTTGGCATCTCTGACCAGTCTCGGATTGTGTCTTTGTCCTTCATCCCTTCCATCCTAACATCCCCTATTTATTTGTCATTCCATGAATTCAATATGAAACCTAAACTTCTCCTATTCAGTGTCCAAAGTTTTGTAATTAACATTTGTGATGGGATTTTGTGAATATGATGATCAGTCCTATATTAATAAAAAATATCATAGGGTTTCATGACATGTTCTTCAAATAATACAACACTAGTCCAGTAAAATCAACCTAGATGAAAAGGAAGCACATCGGTTTTGGCTAGTTGAAAAATTGAGGACTAGCACAATAGCAACTAGTCGAGGAAGGAAAAAAAAATCAACATTGCGTTGAATTCAATCAAGCATTGGGCTTGGCAATGGGACGGGCAAGTGCGGGTTTTGCCTTTCCCATCCTTGACTACTTATGTCATCTCTACACCCAATCCCCATCGGGGATATAAATGGGTATTCATCCCCACCTGTGTGCTCTTGCCCTAAATGTAATTTTTTTAACTCATTTAACAAAAAATATATAGATTTAAAAAATTAAATTAAATTATAGAAAATTATTAAATAAATTAATTAATATTTTTAGAATTATAATTAATCAAATAATTTTTTTAAACATAAATTTATATTTATAAAAAAATCTATTATAGTATGATAAAATTCATACAAATTCTATTTTTTATTAAATTATTATAATATTCTAAATTGTGGGGTGAGTTTAGGGTTGGGTATTAGCATCCTCGCCCTTGGACACCCTTGTCTTTGACAAATAGGGAAATAACCCAAATCCAATCAAAATGAGTTTTAATTTTCCTGTAAAAATGGGGACGAGTTCGGACGGATATAATGAAATTCTTTTGCTAGGCCTATCAAAGATGGTGTTTATCATTTTATAAAATAAGAAACAAGGATGAGTTGCAAAAAAATAATTTGAACTTGATATCATAAACTACGGGTTGAAGTTTCGATTTCTGTGTATGGTTATATAAATATAATCTTCATTTCTTTGTTTTGTTTTGTTTTTGTATGCAACCAAAAAATTAGTTGGTCCATATGGAATAACATTAAAAAAAAATTGTACTGCATATCACTTGAAATGAATGAAAAGAGAATTGACCCCAAGAAAGTAATAATAATAATCTAAGGATAGAACGACTTAGAAAAACCGGAAAGAAAAAGGACAGACCTTTCAATGCTTCACGAGAAGAAGACGACCCAATGGAGAGAATTCTTCTATATATCCACAGAGAGAACAAAAGGAAGTGCCCCACCCGAATGATATGTTAGTGTGTGTGACTGTGTGTATAAAAAGGGAACTTTTTCCTGGGTTATATATAATATTATCATAATTATTACACTAATATAAATAATAATATATGGATAATATTATTGTAAATTTTTTGGTTTGAGACCCTTGATATTTGAATTAAAGTCAAATTAAATTAGACATCGAATTTATTTAATGAGCCAAATTAAGCTCTCCAAAGCCCTATATATTTTTTCGATTTATAAAATGTGAATATGATATTTTATTGGGCTAAATCTGTTCTTGGTTTCTCATTTTTTAGCGATTTTTGTTTTTAGTCCTTCAAAAATAAAATGTGTTTTTTTAGTCCCTCATTTTCACTTTTAGTCTCTGGGGTCATATTTTGAATTTGTAAAATAGTTTTTAAATTTATACTTTAACCCCTCTCAGAGCCTGATTTTCACCTTACCCCTTTTCCCATTCCCGTCCCCTTCCTCCTTCAGCATCGCGACATTTTCAACCACTGCGACCCCCCATCCCTGCTAGGAGTAGTTCCAGCGTCCTCCCTTGGTCGCGTGAATCTTCTTTTCTTGGTCATGCAGAGCTCCTCCCATGGCTGCCTCTCCTTTGTGGCCTTTGTTCATCAATGGAGGCGGAGGAAAAAGGAAAATGGGTTAATGTGAGAATTAAGATTTGAAAGGGGTCAAAATATAAATTTAAAAAATACTTTTCAAATTTAAAATATGACCCTATGGACTAAAAAATGACACATTTTCAAAAAATTAGGGACTAAAAAGATGTATTTTATTTTTTAGAGACTAAAAACAAAAATTGCTAAAAAATGAGGAACCAAAAATAGATTTAAGCCAATTTTATTATAAAAAAAAATGAAACTTCTCACTATTTGGACCAACTATTGGTAGCAAATTGATAAAAAAAAAAACTATTGGCACCAATTGTAAGCTTTTATTACCAAGAGAAATGCTAGTAATACACGCTTTTTAAATACATTAACCTTTATAATTGGTTGAATTCCACTGCTTTGGAAATGGATCTTATAAAATACTACATTCGTCCCTAAATATAAGAACCTTTTAACTAATTTACATCATTTAAGAAAATTAGTTAAGTTAGTTAATAGCAATAAAATTGTCAATGATTTACTATACTTTTCCAAAACTAACTCTAACACTTATTATTATCTCTCTTCCCCCCTTTCTCTCTCATCACTTAATTAATGCATTGAAAAATGTAGAGTAGTTGGGTAATCATAAGGACATTTTAGTAAAAAAATAATTAATGCAACTAATTTTTTGGAAAGGTTCTTATATAAAGGGACTTTCATTTTTTTGTAAAAATTCCTATATTTAGAGACGGAGGTAGTATGATATGAGACCAATATGATTTAACAGAGTTAATTCACATGAATTTCAATCGAACAAAGTGTGTTAAAAAAAGGTGTTAAGGAGTGTATTTACTACATATTAATTAGGCTCATTTAATTCATTTTTCTTTCACTCTCTATTTTTAAGAAAACGCGCGGATGTTGTGTACCCATCATTATAATTCAAGAAACTCTTAATGGCATTTATTAATGTATTACTCCCTTTCCCATAATAACATTCTTTTTTAAGATTTTTTCTAAAGAAATACAATATGATTTTTTTTTTGTGAACTTGAGTATGAAAAGACTAATTCCTCGAAGTACTGAGATCCTTTAAGAGATTGACCTCTTTCAATAGATGTTCTTCCATACACATGACCAATGATTGAAATCTCAATATCATACTTAAGTGACCCCAGGTATCTACCATCCATAGCACACCATGTTGGTTAATCAATTATGAATATTACCATATTAATTAGGCTTCCTTTATTCCTCTCTTTTGCTCTCTTTCTTTTCCAAAAATAATTAACGCTCTATATTAATGTATTACCTAAACAATAAAGTATTTAAATTATTTAAAATTGAAAGTATTAAATACGTTTGTACGAAAAATTAAAATATTTCATAAGTTTATTTAATATTCTTTATTACCTTATGGCAAACATTAATAATTAATAAATCTATATTTTCAAATATTATTACTCTAAAGTGATGAGGTGCTCACTTAGAATACTAGATATATAATAAAGTGCAAAGGATACCCATTGTTTGCAAAATATTAACAGTTGAAATTGTGACAAAATACATGTAAATTTATAATAAATTATGAAATTGTTAAAATCTGTTTAATTTTTCAATTACTGTATTTATCTAAAATATATCCGTTAGTTTGAGACTTTTGTTATTCAAAAATTACTTTTTTATTGACATAATCACTTTTACCCTTTCATTGGAACAAGAGAAATAGTGAAGAGAGGGTTAGAGAAGAGAGAAAGAAAAGAGAGATAGGAAAGTTTTCTCGTTTGGTTTGAAGAGAAGTTGAGAAGAGAGACCAAAAATCAGTGGGTCTCACCACTTTTTGCTTTCTCCCCTCTCATGCGGAGAAAGGGCAAAGAAAGAAGCGAAAATTTTTCTAATTTCCATTAGTGCCCTCGTTTTCTTCCTCGGTTAGCAACTCCATTTTTTTTTACCTGTTCTCTCGTTCACATTTGACTGCTGGCTCCCGTTTTGTTATTCCAAGTGTGCTCGTTCTCAAGGGTGTGTGCACCATTGTTTCCATATTTTTTTTTTGCTATATAATATATTCACCCCCCACCTTCCATGTGTCTTTTCATCCTTTTCTAAATTGCTTAAGGCCATCTAGCTGCGGTGCATATATATATATATATAATCGAATAAGGACACAAGATAGAATGAATATTGTTGAGAAATTGTCTTTGTTTTTAACTTATTTAATTAAAATAAATTAAAATACAATTTAATTAATTAATTAATTGAGTTGTTAATTAAATAAAAATAAAAATTAAATTAATTTTGAAAGAAAATTAACAATATAAAATTATATATTGGTATAGTTGAAGGGTATTTTTGTCATTTTAAAAGAATATATCATTTCTCTCTTCTCACTTTCTATCAAACCAAACGAAGAGAGATAAACACATTTCTTTCTCTTCTATTTCTTCTTTCTTTCTCTTATACCAAACAATACACTAAATCTACTTTATTTCTCACATCTTTCTCTCTTCTCATACTCTTTCTCACCTCTTTCTCTCTTCTCTATTTCATCTCATAACCAAACATAGGGTTAGTGATTGTCATTAATTTGTGAAGTTTTATTACCATATACTCCATCTGGTCTTATTTATAAGAAACAAAAAGTAATTTTTTTTGTCCTTTTTATAAGAAGCAATACTTTATTTTCAACAAAAATAATTGTTTCTTTTCAATTTTACCCTCATTAATTATCACACCATTTACTAAGAGTTCACCTATTTTTCATTTAATACAAGGGCATTTTTGGGAAAAAAATTAAAATTATAACATTATTAATGAAAAATAACACATTTCAATGCATTCTTTGGTTTGTATAATTTTAGTACTATATTTCTTATAAATAGAACTGGAGGGAGTATTAATTAAGTTCCCTTGATTCTTCTTTTCGGTCTACCACTTCCGTTTCATATAGGAAACAAATTATATTAAGTGTCACTTTAATTACTTTTTCAATGCAGCGTTAACTTTTTCCTTACAATTTTGTCCATAGACAGTGCAACCTTAGAAAATGTAAGATTAATATTAGATGATGTAATAGTTAATAAATAATTATACGGATTATTTAGTAAAATTATTTAACTTTTAAACTCATTACCTTTTCTTAATCGCGATGAAAAAATCTTAGTGGAAAATTAAAATGAAATGGAAGGGTCTCTCTTTTCTGTTGTATATCCAAAAAAAAAAATGAAATGGAGGGAGTATTTTTATAAAGGGGTAGTGTGTGCACCCATCAAAATTATTATTCTAGACTTATATATAAGCAAAAAAATAACTAATTTACAGTAATTAAGAAAGTTAACTAACTTTATTTAATTTTATTGATCTTATCAAAGAAATGAATTTGATTCTATAAATTTTTCTTAATAAAAGAGTCATTAAAATTAAAATCTATATTAAATGAATGGTATTTTATGAAAAAGAGTTCATTAAATAAGGTAAAATCATTTCTAATTTGCTTATATTTTAGACCACAATATACTCCCTTCGGTCCTTTTTATAAGAAACAAAAAGTGTCATTTTCATGGTCCTTTTAATAAGAAATAATGTCTTGTTTTTAACCATATTAATTACTTATTTCTAACTTTACCCTTATTTATTATGAGACCCACAAAAAGAATATAAAAAGACACCAATCTAACAAAGAGTACTTTTGAAAAATTATAGCATTATTAATTATAATTAACCCATTTCAATATTGCACTTTCTTAATTTTAATGATTTTATCCTATGTTTCTCATAAAAATGACCGCATGGAGTATTAGATTTTTTGGCTTGTAATTCAATCCGGAGATAGCATTTAAGAACATTTAATGCCCTTTATTAATGCATTATCTAATAAATAAATTATTCTAATTAATTAAAATTAAGTCTACTAAGTATTTCATATATGAAAATGAAAACATTTTTATATTTTTATGGCTTAAATCTATTTTTAGTCCCTTATTTTTTACTGAGTTCCGTTTTTAGTCCCTCAAAAATAAAATGCGTCTTTTTAGTCCCTCATTTTTTAAAAATGGTATCTTTTAGTCCATGGGGTCATATTTTAAATTCGAAAAATATTTTTTAAATTTATACTTTGATCTCTCCCAAACCTGATGCTCACCTTAACCCATTTTTTCGCTCTCCTCCCCCTCCACTGATGCATCACGGCCCCCCATCCCCGCTAGGAGTAGTTCCAACGTCCTCCCTCGAAGCTGCTATGAGATGCGACCTCTCTCTCATTCTCCTCCATGTGCAATCGCGGTGGCCGCCTCTCTTCTCGTCATTGTGCGCAACCTCCCTTGGTCGCGCGGAGCTCCTCCCTTGGCTCCGCGGGAATGAGGGGGCGCGGTGCATCAATGGAGGGGGAGGAAAATGAAAAAATGGGTTAAGGTGAGCATCAGACTTGGGAGGGGTCAAAGTATAAATTTAAAAGATACTTTTCGAATTTAAAATATGGTCGCAGGGACTAAAAGAGATCATTTTTAAAAAATGAGAGACTAAAAAGACACGTTTTATTTTTTAGAGACTAAAAATGGGACTCAATAAAAAATGAGAGACTAAAAACATATTTAAGCTTATTTTTATTTAACACTTCTTATTAATTTCTTAAGATAAAACTAAGTACCCCTGGTCCCGTTTATAAGAAATACACGACAAAATCATGAAATCCAAGGAAATGCATTGAAATGAGTTATTTGTAATTAATAATACTATAATTTAGTTATAAAAAAATGATACTATGATTTAAAATTTATTTCCAAAAATACCATTTGTATTTAAGGGTAATAGGTGAGTTCCTTATAAAGTGATATCATAATAAATTAGGGTAAAAATAGAATTGAGCAATTAATATTATTAAAATTAATATTTTATTTCTTATAAAAAACCAAAAAAATATATCTTTTTTTTTATATAAATGAGACCGGAGGTAGAAATTTTTTCCAGCAATTGTTAACCTATATTACCAATTTACCATTACCTGCATGGGCTCCCTTAATTCCTCCTCTTTCACGCTCTATTTGAATTTTTTTTCTCAAAGAGCACTTCGTGCCCATTAGTACTATTTAGGAGATACTTTTTAATGCCTTTAATTAATGTATATCCAATAAATAAATTACTCTAGTTATTTAAAATTAAAAGTGTTCAATACTTTTATATGAAAATTCAAATATTTTTATATTTTTAAAACTTAATTGCAATTTTGGCTTTTTTGAACAATTTTGATCTTCTAATTTTTAATTGCTTGAATTTGGTCTCCATATTTTTCAAATCATGCAATTAGTATAGGGCTTAGGCAATTTTGGTCCCCCAATTTTTAATTACCCGAATTTGGTCTCCATATTTTTTAAATCGTACAATTTTGATCCTTCCGTTAACTTGTTATCTAATATTTAAGGGAGATGCCGACATGGCCGTATAGAGTTGATGTGGCATTCTGCTGACGTGGTGGTAAATCCTGACTTGGCACTACACATGGAGAGTTGATGTGGTTGTAGAAATATATGGTCTTTTTTTTAAAAAAAATTGAAAAGATACACTGCATAATAAGCTGATGACACCTCACCATTTCTCCCTTCCCCACTCACCCCTCGGCCACCACTCGATCTGAGTATGCACATCAAAGACCAAAACCAGTAAGCAATAGCATTCCATTGTCAATGTCAACAAAGGAGGGTGGCTTGCGCTCTAGCATTGACCAAATACAACAAAAATATTTGTATTTAAAAAAGGAGCGTCACTCAATGTGCTAGACTGTGAGAGTCATCCATCCATGACTCACTGTTCCTCAATTACTCCATTAAAAAAAAAAAGAATCTTTTTCCTAGAATGTCATATAATCTAATAGAACAATGATTCTTAAACACCCTAAAATTCAATCCACCCATTCAAAACCTATCATTTCTCTCTCTAATTATTACATCACATATTTCATCATTTTATTATTTTTTTCTCATCTCTTTTTATCTCACTCTAGTGATATACACCTCATTGAGTGTACACAAGACTTTTTCCAATCTAGTAACCCAAAGAACGAAATCACTTGGTTAGGATTGTTAACACCAGGGGCGACATAAAGAGCTCGTTTGTTTGAAAACGGTGAATTGAGGCAAATCACTAGGCTAGGAGATTAAGATCGAATTTCAAATGGGTGAGACAAAGAGGGGAAAGCATATATGAACAGATCCTTTTTGCGAATGACGACAACACCACCAAGTGCCGTCCTCAGTCATTCATCCCTGAGGATCTTGCAGTGTCCATTGCAGGGGAGGAACCTCCTCGTGTCCCCACAGCCCTCACAAACAGCCCCAACAGCTTTTCTGGGCAACCCGTACGTGAAGCAGCTCCCCCAACAAACACCCTCAGATGGGGAGCTGATCAACGCCAATGTAGAACTCCTTCACAAAGACCCTCAGAGGCTCCTTCCCCTTGAGCAGTTCCCTCAGCTCCTCCTTGAACCTGCTGTGCATGGAGACATCTCGCTCGCGGGGGATAGTGGGGAAGAGGAAGGGGTGGAGGCGGTGGGGCAGGGAGAGAGATGGCGAGGTGTTAACTTATCTGGCGCCACATGGTAAGATGACGTGGACTTAAATGTGCCACTTCATCAGTCAACTCTCCACATGAACTAAAACGAAAAAAAAAATACATATTATAAAGACTAAAAAGATTTAACTTTATTTTAAGGTACTAAAATGAAATAAACTTCTATATTATAGAGATTAAAAACTTATTTAAGTCTTAAAAATTTAAAAATATCACCATAATATATTTTCAAACAATTTTTTTTACATGTAAAATTACATATTACTAACTTTTTTGTTCTACAATTTACTTAATAATAGATTTATATTATTATCAACAGGATTCTTTTGATATAAACAGTAAATGTTTTTTAATTTGATAAATACTTACTCATAAAATTGATTTGTATTCACGGTTAATTAATTTAAATATCTTAGGAAAATATGTAATAATGATACTTCAACATATTATATCTATATATATATATAGAGAGAGAGAGAGAGAGAGAAATATTAATAAAAAAAGTTAAATAAAATACTTTCATCCTGTAATTCACAAAAAAATATCAATGATTCATAATAATTGTTTGGGCTGTGAATAAAATAAATGTTGAATTATTTTCCTACATCAAAGCATGTATGAGCTTTCATGATTAAAAAAAGTATATTACAATTAACAATATTATTCACTAAGTCATGAACATGTCATTTGTTACTTTATTTTAAAATCCATATTTAATCATCTCATTCTCTCATATTAAAACTATTTTCACTTTATACACCCCTATTTTATATATATATATATATATATATATATATATATATATATAACTTTAAAATAATTATTCTTAATTTATTAATTTCAAATTGAAAATTAAGATATTGATTTTTTTTGGATAAACTAAAATTTGTCAAGAGATTAAACAAAATAGATGCACACGAAGCGCCCCGTTTTGCCACCAAAGCTACAAGAGTCAATAGCCAAATAATGCAAAGAAACCCAAATCGTCCCCGATGTCCCTCATAAAAAAAATTGAATTAATGACAGAAATTAGAGTGGTATATATAAAATCACCAACTGTAGTGGAACGTACATCATCAACTTAGCACTCGTCAACTCCAATATATTCTCAATAAACATTTGAATACACATGATCCACAACCAACACACAACACATAAGTTACAGGAAGCTGCTCTATCTTACATTAAAGAGCCTCATAATATTAATATATATCCCTAATGGGTTTATCCTAATTACTGGAGAACTTCAAATCTTTTGGCGAATTAAGCAGATCGATAGAGTAATTAAATTAAACATTCATACACACACGCATATATATATATATATGGATTATCTCATGCTGAAGCTGCATAGTGATTGGGAGGAGAATTAAAATTCTGGTAGAGAAGATCTTCTGGATCACGCGCCATCGGAATTGGTCCAGGAGCGGGTTTGTGAGAAGGTGGTGGTGGTGGGTGGTGCCGCTTGCTAACGTACGCGGTGGGAGTACTGGGAGGAGACTTCAGTTTCTGAATCTGTCCAGGACCAGGCGCATAGTGTGGTGGAGGTGGTGGTGACGGTCGACGCCCATTATTTCTCCCTACAGATGATACAACATATGAACAATTTTACTTAATTCAGAAATTAAGTACTTTGTAATTTGTATACATAAACTTCCTTTTAGTTTTAGAAAAAAATGAATCAATAGATATAGCTAGCTAATCTATTAATTTGTAAGCCAATTTCAAATATTATATATGATTTACTTAGTATGTATTGACAGTGTAAAAAAAAATTTACACAAACATCCAATCGTATCTGACGATATAGATATTTATACAAATATTTTAAGAAATAATGTTATCTGGTGGATCCATAGTGAGACATGATTGGATTTGGTGTCTATTATATATATGTGTGTGTGTCCAATCATTCCACTTGCACAGCCAATTAATGATCACTTGATTTGGTCGTCAATTTCTTGAGTAATGTTATATTCTCCTAGTAATCCTTTTGGTACATATCTTTCTATTATTTCAAAGCAAGTATTAAATAAAAAAATGAATACATTTAATATTTTGAAAAAATATAAAATATTTAATTATTTCTCAATATAGTAATTATTAAAAGAATTAGCAGAGATAAAAATTAAAAGGATTTAAAATTATTCTCGCTAATTTACTTACCCAGTGACGGAGTCGGCAAACATCTAGCAGCTTCAGTGGCAGTAGAAACCAACAGTAACGCCTGGAAAGCAAAGAGAGAAACCACCAAGACACGGAGAATAGTCTTCTTCATCTTGTCTTAATTCAGTAGTAGATATCACAGATATATAAATGCGTACTCTCACTATCATTAAATCATCTATTTATATATACGTACGATCAGCATATGAAAGTAGTTGATGGGTCTAAATCACATTCATATTTCACTTGCTGTTTCTTTTATTATCATATAGCTAGACAAATCTTTGTACCAAATTTGCTAATCATTTGAAATGAATTAACTTATTTTAAGTTAGAATAAAACATATTAATAAGGAGCTAGCTGTTTGATCAGTCCTTAATTAAGCATGCATCCAATTAGATATCTCGATCAAATCTTAATTTTTTTTATAAGCCAAAAATTGAATTAAAACCGCACCGAACACACAAGGTGTACCCTATCAAAAACCCAATACAATATAGTGTATATGAACAAAACTCTATCCCTTCACAAAAAGAGCAGCCCCCACCCCTAAAAGTACAAAGCCTCCCTCTCGACCGTAAAAAATAAAAAGGTATTTTAAAAAGTATTTTTGCAGTAACCTACATGGTTTCAAAGGACACTAATAAAACACTATCCACATTAAAAAATGCAAATAGGAAAAATAATTCTCCAATAACCTACATAGTCTCAAATGGTATTTAGATACAATCAAATAATTCTCCAGTAACCCATCAGTTTCAAAGGAGTATTTAATGAAACACAATTCACATGTTGTACTTAATACGTGAGTGTCTAATATTCTTTTAATTTAAACCAATTATATGAGACATAAGATCTTGATTAAATTTTAATTTATGAATTGAATAGCAATTCTACTATATGTACCACTAATTTCTTTTTGTTATAAAATAAATAGGAGAATATTCACCTTTTGCACTCTCATTATTTAAAATTCAATCAACAAAGAAAACAATTTAATATTATTATAACATGATAAAACTAATTAATAATATTATCAGTTATTTTAGATTTTATATTAGGTACGATTTTTTATGTGCTTAGGCATATTTTTTTTAATTATTAGTATATGGATCATATCTGTATAAAATACTTTTTCTAATAAAAATTATAAAAAAAATTCAATAAACAAAATAATTTTACTTTAGAAATAACAAGAGTGGTGGATGTGATATGTATTATAGTCTATAAGGTGACAAGTGTCACAATGTGAGTGGCTAGATTTAATTTTTTTATATAGTAATAGAAAGATAGATAGATAATAGATAAGAAAAATATTTATTAAAATGAGTAAAGGAATACTCTAACCGGTACTCTAATCCATATGCACACTAAATTGCCAAATATTTTGTATACATACTTTATTAAATATCATAAACTATACAAAATATTCGACATGTCTGACTCAAATTGTATGCACACTAAAAGCTTCTAATTAATGTGCCTTATTAAAATCACATCCCATGCATAACTTTAACGTCTTTTTTATTTGGATTATAAATATAAACATACATCATGCTAAAAAAAAATGCAAAAGCATATAATTTATATATGTGTAAAACATTTACCAGCAAACAATGTCACGGCCTATAACTCATACCTAAACCGTATGTAAACAAATGTGTCCTACTAGCCTCATCTATTTGGCAATTAAAACCTCAATAATAAGAACATTTTGTAAAACGTTTCTTAAACAAACCTGTCCTGTATCCTGTAGTCATTTCTCACAAACTAAGTGGTTGTGTCATCTAGTACTATAATTAAAACTGGTGCACTCTCGCTACAGTGCACTACTTCTAGCCTGCCAGCATAATCTATTTTGATTCTGTTTGGATAAGTAATTTATTTAAGCATTTTTGACATAAGTGCTTATGCATAAGCTAGTTTTATAATCGAAGAGAGAATATGGTGAAACTGATTTCATATAAGCTGTAAGCTGTTTTCATAAGCTATCCTGGGAAGGTTATGAAAATAAGCTCAAAACAACTTATGAACTAGTAATAAACTGTTTTCATAAGCTCTGTCAAATACACTGATAAATACTTATGTTAGTAAATAAATCCAAATAAGTTATACATAAGCCAATCTAAATAAACTCTTTATTTCAGTGCACCTAGTCCCGCTACGGTGAGCATAAACAACTTTTTTTTTTCGGTTGAAGGCAAAATCTGGTTAAAAATTTAAATCATCGTCAATTCTATTCTATTAATATACAAATAACTGGTTTATATAAAAAAATACAAATAATTGGTTAACACTGTGTGCTGCGATTCTTTATTTTATTTTTTTAATTAATCATTCTTTTTATAATTAATTAATTATTAATTATTTTAATTTAAGAAAATTGAACCTATTGAAACACGAGACAAATTTTGCATTTCTAAACTTTTCATTTCTTTTTTGACAATGCATTTTTTCCTACTATAATAGGAAATGTAGAAGAATATAGCATTACTCTATCACAATATTATATTTGACTAATTTTAAGGTTGTAAAATGATTTTTTTTATTTTTATTTTTTAAGAATTAAAATAATATTTACATATATGTTTCATTAAAGTGTTTTTATTCCAGTGAATTTTCAGATTGTAAAATCATTTTTCTTTTAATTTTTTATAAATAAAAGAGTGTTTGCTTATATATATTTTTTATTTTAGTAAATTTTCAGATAATAAAATTATTTTTCTTTCATTTTTATTTTTTAATAAATAGTATAGTGTTTGCTCACAAGTTTTATTCATGTTTTTAATTATTATAAATTTTAGGTTGCAAAATGATTTTTCTTTTAATTATTATGGACTAGAAAATTATTTGAATTATTTTTCTCTACTTATTTTGTTATTTTGATTTGGCTTTCATTTTTATCAATATAAGCAATTGTCAACCGCTAAAAACTTAGAGTATGCATGTTTAACTAAAATGTACTAAATTTAGATGATATCATATATCAAATTATTACTGTTTAAATAAATTATTTAATATTATATGTAAAAAATCGACCCGTCACCTGTCTAGTTAATATTAAATATAGCAAAAGGATTCTTAAATACACGTCTTGGTATTAATTAAGTGTACTACATAACACGTCATTTTGGTGTCTATTAATTAACTTTTTTTTTCTCCTAATTCTAAAACTGCACATATATACTATCCCAATCTTTTTTGAAGATAATACTCCATCTGTCATCTGTTGCATATTATTTTACAATATCAATGAAGTATTATTTAATTTTTTTTCTATTATAACTTAAAACATTAATATAGTTTGGCTTAAATATATTTTAATTTAGGTTTGTAAAAATTTGAGTTTTGAATTTAGTCATTAAAAAAAGTCAACTTTTTTTAGTCTCCAAAATATTTTTTTGTTTGATTTTAGTCATTTAAGTGAGTTGACAATGATTTTGCGCTAATGTGGCATACTTAAGTCCTTGTCATCAATCCTACATAACATACTCTACTTACACATCACTTGACACGTCATTAATAAGTTTATAGAAACTACTGACTAAGATTAAATTTTTAATTTACTCCCTCTAAAATGTAGATTTTGATTTTAGTCCCTCCTCCACCACCTCTCCCACCTTATGACTCCCTATTAAGAAATAATTTATATATATGGTTTATGACCTAATACACGACAGGACTTTATAATATCAAATATGAGACCCCATCTACCTATCGTATGATTATATATACAACCATGCATTGTTAAATTATTAAAGAAGTTTAACCATACATTTCACACGTTGTAATCATTATTTAAGAAATCAAATTTAGTCGTATGTTAACATATTAGTGACAGCTTTTGTGAAGGCGGCTTATCGTTTTAGCAGGGGCTGTGTTCACTAGCTAGTTTAATAGGCAGGTGTTGTTTCTGGTTTTTGTGTTTCTGTTGTTGGAATTATGTAATGCGTTGTTTCTGGGAGTCATAAGGTGCACTACAGATCCTATTTGGATGCAAAAGTTTCAGTTTTTGATTTATGGAGAAGTTAGTCTTATTTTACATTTTAATTTTTTTATATATACAAAAGAGAAAAAACTGTTTAATGGTAATTAATTAATAAATAGGTACTTCTAGCTAGAGAAGTTAAAAAAAAAATAACTTTTGAAAAATGTGAAGAGTTAACAAAAGTTAATTTCAACTTCTATGAAAAGTTATCAGTTAAAAAACACATACTAGAAGTGCTTATGGAGAAATTTATCCAAACTATACCTACACAGTATAGAGCAATCACCTATCAGTTCACTACGAAAGCACCATCGCTCCAAATGACATACTATATATATATATATGGAAAAGTATGCGTTAATTAATAGATGAAGGATTACATAATCAAGAATCTAAGCTAGATTTTGTTTGGGATAACTTGGGCATCTTTTCCTACTTATTTTATTTTCAGGAAAGAATTACACGTCTAAATTATAGAAATTATTTTATAAAAGCCAAGTTACCGATATTCCTTTTTTTTTTTTAACGTTTATGAAGACCATGAAATGTGGATTACGCTGGTTAAGTTGGATCATGATATGTTAGTAAATTCTTTAACATATGTTTTCTAATTCATTCTTTATTATTAAAGGAAATTCATGTGAGACTATTGCTTTGTTCCACCAAATAGAAAATAAACTTACATAATTTAATGAAACTTCAATCAATAGCATACATGTTGAGAATAATGTATCACTATTAGTCCTCACATATCATTTTTGTCCGGTGGCCGACCTTGACAAAAATTTTAAGGGAAGCCACAAATTAGCTAATAATTAAAATAATGTAATTAAAACTCATATTTTTTTTTTGAAAAAAGAAGAGGACCGAAACCCGGTTACGAACTACACAGGAACTACTCTAGGGGTGGTAAACCCCATTGTTAGTGGTAGGAAGAAGAGATGTGATATGGAAGAGGAATTCTATTACTTTGACACACAAGATACAAGAGAGTGGTCTTCTATTTATAGATAAAGAGTGATCCTTGTGCTACCATAACCATTACATAAGTGTTAATAAACACACATAATAACCACTACATAATGTCTAATAATAAAAAAGAAATAAGTGCTAAATGGTTATAACTTTTCAACTTTTGTAACACCTATTTTATTTATTTTTTTAATTATTTCTAACACCATGATATCAGCCCACAGCGCATCACCCACAAAAGCTGGTGCATGCTCATATACAATCAAGTGGGAACCATTCTGACACAACCAACATTGGCCAAAATATCAGCACAAACATTCCCTTCCCTATACACATGTTTGACTTTAAAGCCACTAAGCTGTACTAACAGACCACGGATTCTTCTTAACAAACTCATATTAAAACTCATATTTTTGTCTGAGGGGAACCGTGGCTGTATAAGTACTATTAAATATCATGTTTTTTTTCTGGGGGGAGCCGTGGCCCCCACCAGCCACAACCAAGGTCCGCCATTGTTTTTGTCAGGTGTGGTTTGCCATAAAGAAATAGATTTGAAACTCTAATTGTATCTTTCAATCTCAACTACCTTTATTTTTGTTTGAGATTTTGTACTTGACTCGTGATGCAACAAGTGTTCAAAGCAAGTAAATAACATATATGATGTATTGTTTAAAATTTACGATGTGTGAGAGTTTTTGTTGTATCATTATTGTTAAGATGGTCTGATCTAGTCTATGCTTTGATGTTAAAATTTGAACAACATAGTAAGAGAGGGACTGATTCTAACAATTGGGATATTTAGAGATCACCCAATTAACGCAATTGAAAATTGGAGAACCAAAATTGTACAATTGTTATGGACCAATAATGCAATTAAAAAAAAACCCAAGTTAGGGAGAGAAAGACTAATGACAGTATCGTGGTGGGTAGGGGTGTTCAAAATTGAACCAATCCAAAAAACCAAAAACCGATCAAAAACTAAATTTTTGGATTTTTTTTGGAGAACCGAACCGAACTGCTTAGATTTCAGATCTCTTCACTAAAACCAAACCCAATTGAACCGAAACTTGTAATGTTATTCATTTTGAACTTGTTTGAATGTATCTTTAATTGTTAATTGTGTCCGACACATATAGGCCAACTACTAATTAGTTGTTGGCGTGTATTGCACTTTCTTTTTTAGAATTGACTTTTGTAAGTATTTTGTGTGTCAAATATTAATTCACAATGGCGGTGTGTGTTGAATACTATTTCACATTTTTCATGTCATTTGTTTAGAATTAGGGCAAGTATTGTTTTCCTATAATTCGTATTTTTAGAAATGACATTTGTTTGTTTAGAAATTGGCTTTAGAGTTGATTACCTATCAAAAATTATTAAAACGAAAGTCATTGATTGATACTTGGTAATATATTAGAAGTGACACGAAAGCAATAACACTTTAGTTGATTTTTTTCAAAAAAAAGAAATTATAACCACGAAAAACTCAAAACTGATCCAATCTACACCACATTGTTTCAGATCGGATTAAATATTTTTAAGAAATCAAACTGCACTAAACTGAACCACATGTTTTTTAAAACTTTGAATTGGATTTTTTTTATCTCAAAACCGAACCGAACCAAACCAAACCGTGAACACCCCAACTAGCTGGTGTGCAGTATCAGAATGTGCACGACTCTTTGGGATGAGATGCTTTCCCCACACAGCGTAGCCAATTGGCAAAATATTGCAATTGATCGATGATTGGGCCGATAGTGAGCAACTGACAAAGGGAAATGGTAAATACACCCCACACTTTTTAGACATACACCCCACTTAATGCTGAAATTTCAAAAATACCCTCAAAATTCGCGTGCATTCTGGAAACTCCAGTTTCCGAAATGCAAATTTACATTCCGGAAACTGGATCCAAAATTGCATTCCGGAAGTTTCCGGAATACAAATTTGACTGGAGTTTCCGGAATACAAATTTGCATTCCGGTACACCCCACAATTCAAAAAATTTGCATTCTGGAAACTCCAGTTTCCATACAATTTGTATTCCGGAAACTCCAGTTTCCGGAATACAAAATTGCATTTCGGAAACTCCAATTTTTGAAATATACGTAAAAATGGAGGATATTTTAAAAATTTCCATAGTTAAATGGGGTATATGGCTAATTTTTTGTGGTGTATATACCAATTCCACTGACAAATGGGATAACGACCCAAAATAGGGGAAATAGGTAGGGTCCAATGAAAAAAAAATACAATAAAAAATTGGCAATTTCTATTAACACATACATACATTTCATTCTACACATACATAAGAGGTAAAATGTCTAAAATGTCCTCATCGTATCTGTTATTTTTTTTCGTTGTTTCTTTACCTAGCGGAACTATTAGTTCCGCATTGCAAATAATGCCTGCGGAACTATTAGTTGTTGGAACCAAATTGGTTAAAAGTGTTTTTAATACAGAAACTCCCTAAGTGATTTTATGGTTTTGATGATAACAAAATGTATTAAGGTTTTTACAAAGAATAATCAATTTGTATTAAGCTTGTACAATGAATAACAATGCTGCCTAACAAAGCTTATTGCAGTCTGCGTCCAATAAGTTCTTCATGACATTGGCTGGCATTCAAAGTGAGCCTTGCGTCCAATGTTGGCACTGGAATGGACACAACAATTTTGCGTCCAATGTTGGCACTGGAATGGACAACAAGAACTCTGCGTCCAATGTTTTAGCAGAAGGAAGAATTCTGCGTCCAATGTTTGAGCAGAAGTTCTGCGTCCAATGTTTGAGCAGAAGGCATTGAAGTTCTGCGTCCAATGTATGAGCAGAAGGCATTGAAGTTCTGCGTCCAATGTTTGAACAGAAGGCATTGAAGTTCTGCGTCCAATGTTTGAGCAGAAGTTCTGCGTCCAATGTTTGAGCAGAAGGCATTGAAGTTCTGCGTCCAATGTTTGAGCAGAAGGATTACTGTTGTGCGTCCAATGTTTCAGCACAAAGGCAAGTATTGTTGTGCGTCCAATGTTTCAGCACAAAGGCGAGCACTGTTGTGCGTCCAATGTTTCAGCACAAAGGCGAGCACTGTTGTGCGTCCAATGTTCCAGCACAAAGGCAAGCAATGTTGTGCGTCCAATGATAAGCACAAGGCAAAGAACAAAGTTCTGCGTCCAATAATTTCCAAAGGAACAGAACCAATATGCGTCCAATGTTTGCATGAGTTCTGTGCAAATTGGTAAGTGCAAAGGTATGCGTCCAATAACTTGCTAAATGCTGCGTCCAAAACGCAGAGTCCATTACATGCTATTTATTGCTCATGCATTTAATATGAAACATATTTATTGAGCAAATGATTTGAAATAAATAGCTATATGCAATGCTTTCTGTACATCTTTGTCAACGTATGTGAATGTACTTCTGAAAAGCATAAAGCACTGTGGAAAGTGTACTAAGAGAGAGAATGTACTTTTAACTATAGATCTCTGAACACACCTTTCTGCTTTACACAGTGTATTCTCTCTGTCTCAATAAGATATTACTTTTAACCACTGTACAATTGAGACTTTGAGTACAGGTTGCTTCTGATTTAGGAGAAAGAAACGCAGACATGCACAATGAAGTAGATCTCCTCAGAGCAACGGGAAAATGGCATTAAATGCTATTAGAGAACGGTAATATTATGAAGGCTGAAGCTGAGCTATTTGAAGAACAAGTCTGAAGCTTCATAAAAGCCTATAAATACCGAGAAGCAAGAAGAAGAAGATAAGAGACTGAACAACGAAAAAGAAAGAGCAAAAACGCTGTGCAAACAATTTGTTATACTCTGTATAGAAAGTCTTGTATATTTGTTTATCTTCTTGTAAAAAGAGAGTTTACTTAACTCTCAAAGTGCTTTAGATTTCATATCCTCACTTGTGTGAGTTAGACAGCACTTGAATCAAAACTCTGCTGAGTTGTTTAGCCTGAAGAGGCTGTGTTCAAAGAATACTTGTGTTTAGCCTGAAGAGGCTGCGTCCAAAGAATACTTGTTTTAGCCTGAAGAGGCTGTATCCAAAGAATACTTGGGTTTTAGCCTGGAAAGGCTGCGTCCAAAGAATACTTGGGTTTTAGCCTGGAGAGGCTGTGTGCAAAGAATACTTGGGATTTAGCCTGAAGAGGCTGTGTGCAAAGAATACTTGTACCTATCTGGTTTGATAGTGAAATCTCTCTAGTTTGAGGGGACTGGACGTAGCTCTTAGGAAAGGGTGAACCAGTATAAAAACTTGTGTTATTTCTTCTTTCCCTTATCTCCTTTTATATTTGTGTTTATTACTAACCAAGGGGATTGAATTGATTTTGTTTAAACAAGTTTTTCATACACCTCAAATCGCACAAAGAAAACGAGTTTTTAAACCAAGAGGGAAAGCCTCAGCGTCCAATCTTTTGTGCGTCCAATATTTCACATTTCTGTGCGTCCAGTGTTTTAGCACTCTGTGCGTCCAATATTTCAGAAAACACTGTGCGTCCAATATTTGAACCAAGCTGTGCGTCCAAAGTTTTTAACAGCCAGTGTCCAACATTTGCGAAAAGTTTTAAAAGCTTAGAAACACAATTCAACTCCAGTTTCCGAAATGCAAATTTACATTCCGGAAACTGGATCCAAAATTGCATTCCGGAAGTTTCCGGAATACAAATTTGACTGGAGTTTCTGGAATACAAATTTGCATTCCGGTACACCCCACAATTCAAAAAATTTGCATTCTGGAAACTCCAGTTTCCATACAATTTGTATTCCGGAAACTCCAGTTTCCGGAATACAAAATTGCATTTCGGAAACTCCAATTTCTGAAATATACGTAAAAATGGAGGATATTTTAAAAATTTCCATAGTTAAATGGGGTATATGGCTAATTTTTTGTGGTGTATATACCAATTCCACTGACAAATGGGATAACGACCCAAAATAGGGGAAATAGGTAGGGTCCAATGAAAAAAAAATACAATAAAAAATTGGCAATTTCTATTAACACATACATACATTTCATTCTACACATACATAAGAGGTAAAATGTCTAAAATGTCCTCATCGTATCTGTTATTTTTTTTCGTTGTTTCTTTACCTAGCGGAACTATTAGTTCCGCATTGCAAATAATGCCTGCGGAACTATTAGTTCCGTGTGTGTTATTCGTATGTGCATGTGCTACAAATAACACACGCGGAACTAATAGTTCCGCAGGCATTATTTGCAGTGCGTAGCTAATAGTTCCGCGAGGTAACGAAATAACCAAAAAAATAACAAAATTGTCATTTTGACCCCTTAAACGATCGAATTTGGCCAAAATCACGCGACGCGCAGAGCAAAGGCCTGCGTTTTGCTCAGAAGCCTGTTTCCATGTGAAAAAATGTGGTCTTTTGTTAAAATCGGCTTTCGCACTGGGTCAACATACAAATAACACATGCGGAACTATTAATTCCGCATGTGTTATTTGTAGCGCGGAACTATTAGTTCCGCAGGTGTTATTTGTACCACATACACATACAAATAACACCTACGGAACTATTAGTTCCGCATGTGTTATTTTTATCACGGAACTAATAGTTCCGCAGACATTATTTGTATGTGCATGTGCTACAAATAACACATGCGGAACTATTAGTTCCGCGCTACAAATAACACATGCGGAACTAATAGTTCCGTATGTGTTATTTGTATGTGTATGTGGTACAAATAACACCTGCGGAATTAATAGTTCCGCGTGTGTTATTTGTAACACGGAACTAATAGTTCCGCAAAATTACGATACAACGAAAAAAAATAACATACGCGATGAGGGCATTTTTGGTATTTAAATTTGAGTGCAAGTGCAGTTAGAAACCAATGTATGTGTCAATAGAAAAAGCCTAAAAAATTTTAAAAAATAAAACTCTCTCTGTTTTTTTGGTTCAAGCAATAATAAGAGGTCCAAAGGCCCAAACAACTAAATGGGAATTTACACTTTTCTATTCACGTATACTTCAATGTGAAATTAATACTGCAGGTATTTTTTTTTTCAAAACATTCATGATGCAGAACTACTAGTTTCACACGTTGTAAATCAATGCGAAACTAATAGTTCTACATGTATTTTTTTCTAAAAATATACATAATACAGTTGTAATTCAATGTAGAACTAATAGTTTCGCAAGCATGTTAGTTCTGCAAGCCTTGCAGAACTATTAGTTCCACATTGAATTAGAACGTGCAAAATTATTAGTTTCGCATCATGTATGTTTTTAAAAAAAATACCTACGGAACTATTAGTTCTGCATTGATTTACAACGTGCGGAATTATTAGTTTCACATCATGTATGTTTTTGGAAAAAAAAATATACAGAATTAATAGTTCCGCATTGAAATATGTATGGATAGAAAAGTATGTACGTGTAGATAAAAAAAGCCCAAAAAATCTTCTATGTCATGTCCATCAAATTCTGAATCTCCTGATAGATCGAGGATAGTAGAACTATTTGACCCAAAAAAAAAGAGGACAGTAGAACTACAAGCTGGAGCGTAGTGAAATAAAAAAAAAATTAAGGCCAAGAGACTGTGGAGTAGAGAGTAGAATGGGGGGGGGGGGGGGGGGGTGGGTTTGGTGAGTTGTTAATTTGCACTGAGAAAAAAATCTTCCTGCTTCTTAGTAGGTGGTTGGGTGTCATTAATTAAGTGGTGTTTATCATTATGGACATTCACTATACCATCCAATAAAAAAAAATTAACATTGTCTAAGTTAATGAGTGTTAGTTAACTGTATCATGAATTTTACCTCCGAATAAGGAGTGATATACACGGTCGGAATGAAAATATATTTTTTAGATTTTAAAAGAGATCAGCATGTCCGTTTCTAATTTCAGTTTCTATACTCCATAATTACATATCATTTTCTGATAACTGCATGTTAAACTTTCGTTTTAGTAAATTAATCTTACAGGTGTAGGTAAAAGGGGTGAAAAATAAGGTGCTGTGAGAGGTTGAAAAATGTGCTATAAAAAGTAGTGGTTTATTTCATTACCTTAGACTTTTCTAAGTCATCATGAACCATAATTTCTATGTTTGAAAATGCATTTAACTTTGTCAAAAAAGAAAAAGAACAATGCATTTAATTAAAACAACTCAACTTCTTAGAGCTTCTTCTTGTTAAGAAATAAAGCCCATTCATGTGATTATATATTAAACGTACGAGTCGATTAACCACGAGATTGGACACAAGTAGTTAATTGGGCACAAATCATATTAATTCATGGTTTTGTCTGACTAGCCGATCTCACTAATGAAGTGCAAGTGTGAAACACAGCTTCAATTTGAAGTCAAAGGATAAGTAACGGGGGTTAGTTAATTTCTTGTTTTTATTTCTTGAAAATAATTTTTATTTTCGATTTCTCGTATTTTAGAAATACATTTGCTTTCATTTGTTATTTTCATTTTCTGGCAGATAGTGGGTTGATTTTCTGAATTTTTGGTTCTAATATAATTGCTATTTGCTTGAGAGAAAAGAAATTTAATGCGTAGAAAGTAATATTTTTAATGTAATAACACTGCAAAATTTAGCGCATTAGTGCCAAAGATGGAGAGCCATATTCTTCTGCCACCAATTTGTCATTTGGATAAAGCCAAAGCAATATTGCTCCCCTCGCTTTTTATTATATTCTGAACTTTCCTATAGATTAGTTTCTAACTTTATACCTTAAATGTGTTTCACCATATCTCGTATCTAATATTGTAATCAGCTATAGTGAGCAAAGAAGTTGCAAAATTATTCAAATAAAAAAAAGAAAGAAAGCGTGATTTGCATCATAAGACATGATTTAAACCAACTTAATAAAGCACATAGCATTTTTTTTGGGTCATTATTTATTAATCAGGATTCACAATGACATCCGTTGTCATTCTATCTGACATGAGAGGACCTTCTAGAGACTTCAACATCACACGTTTAGTCAAAACTTTAAGGGGTTATTCGGGGTGGTTCTAAGTTTCTGATTTTTTATTTTAAAAGTTAAATTTAAAAACAAAATATGTTCAGGTAAAATGGGATAGAATTGGTTTTTTTCTAAATTTTAAAACAGTTTTAACCTGAATCTCAAAACCATAAAAATAGGTTTTGTGATTCTTGTTTCAGTTTTAAACGCTAAATACTTCTGTTCTCTTGTGTCTAGAGATGGGTATGCGGGTAGCCCAGTCTGCATATAAATGGACTAGGCTGGCCCGAGCTGCAAAATAAATTGGCCTACATGATGTGGCTCGCGTCCGACCCGCATAGTCTATAGGCTAAATGGGGTCAGCCCGTGGGCCTACTAAAGAAAAAATAATTATATTTTGAATAAAATAAAATAAAATATACATTAAAACTTTAAAATTTAATTAAAAAAATTGGTCTGCGAGGTTAAATGGGCTGGGCTAAAAATGCCCGCATTTAAAACGGGCCTATATTTAAGTGACCTATAGTCCGCACAAGCTGCGGGTTAAACAGGTCAAGGTCCATATACCCAACTCTACTCGTGTCCCTTCGGCATCCTCTCGTCCCATCTAGGGATGGCAAAATGGGTCAGCTCGCCCCTGCCCATTTTTTTGCCTGCACTGTCGAGGAAAGTGGGCCAAAAAATACAGCTCGTCCTGTTTTAAGGGCAAGTTGGTAGCCCAGTTGGATGACCCATTTTTGGCAGCCCATGCCCACGACAAATAAAAAAACTAAAAAATTCATTTAAAACCAACCCGACAGGCGGGTCAAAGCGGGTCATGGGTTGAAAAAACCCAGCATGCCAAAAAAGTGGGTTAGGCGGGACCAGCCTGTCGGGCCCATCCTGTTTGCCACCCCTACTGTCATCCCTCCCGTACCTTCACCATTCATAGTGAGGCGAGGTAAAGAGAGTGACTAAACTAAAAAAAAACTGAAACTCAAAACTCAGAACTTAGAACTGAAACTAGATTTGGTTTTTGAAATTTTCAAAACATAAAACCAAAAAACCACCCCAAACAGGGCCTAAGATATTGGATATATAGGTCATCTCTCTTATATATCCTTTAATTAGCTTATTCCCAGCCAACGTGAGACTTCCTACTCACACTTAGCTTGTACCAACAAAACTGAAGATTGCCCTTATTAATGTCAGTAATTAGTTCCTACCACCAGCGGAAGATGATGGAGCGAAAATGGCACATCATATATGAGTGGAGAATGATGTCATACTTGTTTTCCATGCCTATATGCTTGAATATTTAAGTAGGGCTGATCTTGAGATTTTAGATACCTGAGGCGAATCGAGAAAATAGTGCCCCAAAATCATTTGAATATTCGTGTTAATATACCATTTTTATGTTCTTTTGCTAAAAAAATAAGTAGAAAATAATATAAAATTATATTTTATTTGATTTTATAATATAAAGTATTAAATAAAATATAAAATATAACTCAAAATACAACATAAAATCTAATTATATAAATGTTTATATATATATATATATATACATATGTAGTATAAAAAATTTGGTACTTTTTAAAAATGGAGCCCAGGGCGATCGCCCTCGCTCACCCCCTCAGGGCCAGCCCTGATTATTTAAGTAATCCTTAAAACGACCACATAAATATTGACTCCCAGAGCTGAACTAGCTTTTTCATGTTTTTGAATAAAACTCTTTACAAGTTTCACTCAATCAAAATCAAATAATCTTAATTATATTTAATTTTGATCAATAAGGAAAAAGTGTGTTAGAGGGAGAGAAAGAAAGAGGGAGAGTTGCCAATGTTCCATCCACAATGGAGTTGATGAATGAAATACACATCTGGTTAGTTTGATTGTGTTGTACTATCCACGTACACCATCCAGTTCACGCTGTCAATCCATGTCCAGACATCTTAAAATTGTCAACTTCATTTGCATTGCACATGTTGGTATGCGACGCTTGTTAATACCCCACAATAAAAAGGTGGCCTAGTGCACGAGGCTCTTACCATATAGAGTTTAGAGAGGGTAGATATACACATCTTTATCTCCACAAACAGAGAGACTGTTTGTTTTCATATTCAAATTCATAATCCTCATGTCACAAGTACCCCACAAATATGCTTGCACAAAAATGTCTGCACTATTCCTCTTTAACTTTTATTTGGTGTTGCGCAGCCAATATAAAATGTCAACTTTTGCTGTATATGTGAGTGCGCTACTGTTGAGTGCAGCACAAGACAAGATTGCAAGTTGTATATGTGACGCTCCAAATTTTCACTCTAAGAGACAGAATGTTAATAAGGAAGGATTACTGTTAATATTAGGATTTTAATAAGATTAACAATGGTTTAAAACTGACGTAGAAAGTCAAACGAAAACTCTCTAGACGTTTGACTGTCAGAATAAGGGCATAATGATATAGAAACTCTAATTGGAGTCAGAAAAGATATCTGAGGATACCAATAATGATTTTATAATATTTGAGGATTTTAGAAATTTATTTGGGAATTTTCTAAGAAACGGATCAGAAATAGTACCGTTTTGGTTCCTATAGTATGACTATGATGAAACTGCGAGTGAGTTTGGAGACCAGAACACATTAGAAAATTATTTCGACGAGCCAAAAAGTGTCTTTACATTATTTAGGATTTATGAGAATTTTTCTGGAATTTTTGGGAAAAATTCTGAAAATGACCAAAATGCCACTGCTATTGCCAAAAGACCAGAATACCCCTAGCTGGAACAGTTTAGTTACTATTCATAAAACCAAAAATGGTAATTTTTATTTTTATTTATTTATTTGAAGATTTTAGAAAATAATTCTAAAAGAGTTTAGTGAGATTACCATTTTACCCGTGGTACAGGGAAAAACCGAAGAACGGGTAAAAGACCGGGTACCAAAAATTGGATTGCAGGGAAAGTGGGACCCATGTAGCATAGTATAATTGACTTTTATTATGTTGACATGGGAAGTTATCAAAGCACCCTTGATCTCACTCTTTAATTACCAAAACCATGGAAAATACATTTTTAACCTTTGTCCTTTTTGGTAATTTCCACTCAAATGAATTTGAGCTTATCCTTTCCCTATTGGCTAGCCCAAATTCGCCCCCTTTAGCCTAAGATGAAGTCTAGGTTCATTTTGTGTAATTAAAGAGAGATATTTTAATTTTACAAAGCTTTAATTGATAAAGGTTTGGAATCCATTTATAGGATTTGAACAAGTGTAGGCTTGTGATGTGTCATTCACCCTTATAAGTGACAAGCAATTATTGGCCAAGTAAATGAGGGAGAGAGGGCATGAGATAGGAAGAAGGAGGAGGAGAATTATCTCATTTTCCATGATGCTTTCTCACACTACATGCCATTTTCCTCTAACTTCTCTCTAAACACTTCATCTTTTCCTTTGATTTCCTCCATTGTTTTCTTCAAGTTCTTCAATCTTTGATCCATATTCTTGATCTTACACATACTAATCAAGTGTGGGTGATCACTTTTAAACACTTTAAACACAAAGCCTTCACCACTTTTGATCATCATGTGTTCTTATTTTTCAAGAACACCAAGCTAAGGATTTTTGGACTTTGGGTAAGCCATCAATCTTGATATTTTATTTGTAATCAAAGGTTGTGAACAAGTTACTCTATCTTATTCATTTTTGGGGTTAGATGATTTTAGTAAAGGGTGAAAACCTATCTGATTGATGTTTTGTGTTCTTGTATGTGTGTGTGAAGGAGTTTGAGTTCTTGGACTTGGGGATCAAGAAAATTTTGAAGGAGAAAGATTTAAGGTAAGTGGAAAGTTCTCTAGTTATCATAGTTACATAAACATGTGTGTGTTCTATGTGACTTGTATGTGTTCTTGGTGATTGATTTCTTAAGTGATGGCAAATGATTTCTTTTGTGTTGGTGATAGATTTCTTATGTGATGATGGATGATTTCCTATGTTGATGTGTGGCCATATTATCAATTATCATGTGTGGTAGAGTGATTTCTTATGTTGTGATGTGTTGATTTTCTTATATGGAGATTTCTTATGTGGTTGTGATTGGTGCTTGGTTATTAGAGAAGTGAAGAGATTAAAGGAATTTAAATCATGATGATTGAACAAGTGATTCCAAACTTGCATAAGTTATATCAATTGTTAATTTTATGAAAAATGATTTCAAAGAACTACGAAAAGAACTTTTGAAAATCTAAGTTAATGAACCAAAGTTCATAAAGCTAAAATTTGTTTTTGATGCTTAAAAAGGATGGAAATGGATTAAATAATCAATTTCTAAAAGAAAAATAAATTTTCGGATTTTTGGATCATTTTTCCAGGACTGTTCACACCTCGGGTGTGACAATTTTCACAGCTGTGATCTCTGCTGCCTGTGAGAAATGCGATCTTTAAAGTACAAGGGCCAAAAATGTAATTTTTGAAAGATTTGGGACAAAAGTGTAATTTTTGAAAATTCAGGGGCAGAAAGTGAAATTTTAAAATAAATGGACTAAAATAATAATTTGCATATTTAGAGGATCAACAATGTAATTTTTGAAGTTTGTGGACTAGAAATGCAAATCTGAATATTTTGAGGACCAAAATGTAAATTTTGAATAAAATTGACATTTTGATAATTAATTAAAATAAAAGGATATTTATTTAAAGTAAAGAACATGGTGGTTTTAAACCTAACAAGATTTATAAAGTCAAGTGGGGGAGAGTATTATCAAAGAGTTAAAAGATTTTTATTAAAGAGTTTTCTTAAAAGGGGCCAAAGCCCAATGAATTCAAGGTTTTCCCAAAATGAGATTCCAAACGGGTTCCCAAACGATTTCTTAAAATTGAAAGAGTGGACATAAGACTAGTGACCCGAAGGGGGAGGACCTAGTAGGTAAATCTTTGAGTCTTGGTGACGATACCCTCAACGATGACCCAGGGTTATGGATAGTGGGTGTCTATGGAGAGAGTGTCATTGGACTGTAAGTGTGTATGACTGGATGTCATTGGATTGGGTGTCTATGGATTTAATACCATTGGACTGTGAGTGTCTATGACTAGATATCATTGGACTGGGTGTCTATGGACAGAGTGCCATTGGACTGTGAGTGCCTATGACTGGATGTCATTGGGCTGGGTGTCTATGGATTATGTGCCATTGGACTGAATGACAGTGTATTGAGAGTCCTGCTGTGAGGAATAAAGGATATGAATATGAATTCTTTTGAGGATGAGTATAACCCTATGTGGGTATTATACTTGTTGTGTGCATTATAATTGTTGTATACATTATATCTACTGTGTGTTGTTTGTGTAACTATGACGATATAACTGTGAATGAGATTTTCACCCTTGCAATGTATTGTTTTCTTGTGTGCAAATATGTTTTCTTAAGTCGTTCTGCCGAAGATTTGACTGAAATCCAGAACAAGAGGATCAATGGTGATGCTTCAACAAAGAGGATGGACATGTACGTTTTAGCTGCGGATTGAGTTTTCTTATTTAAGTCTCGGTAGAATTTTCAGCGCTTGACCAGCATAGGGAGTCAGTATTCTTTTAAGGAAGAAAAGTTTCTTGTATGATATAGTATTCCCAAACATTGATTTGTAAAAAGATATATGAATTTAGTTACATGGCTTGTTTTCTTTGAACTTATGTGTTGGGTATTATCTTAATCATGTATTCACTTAGTATCTTTTAAAAAAAATGACAACGAAAATTCATTTGTGAAAATTAAATAACTTTGACATTATTTTTCAAAAGAAAAAAAAGTAATTAAATAAATTTAATTTCATGTTTTTGGTTAGTTACAAAATGTAATGTCTTTTTGAAAGAGGGTGTTACAGTATATATAATGGTTGAGATCATGTCCATGTTCTAATTAACATTACCCATCTCTATATAGTGCCAATTTGTCTGGTTCTGTCTCCTCCCAAATGGGTATTCAATTGTGTTGAGTTGAGAATCTACTCATCATTCATGCCTACTAAAACTTTCTTCCACAAATCATCGAATCTACTGAAAGTTTTCCATAATGCAAGTATTTCCACTTTGACTCATGCCCTGCAGTTACACTACGTAATGTCAAACATTATCCAAACATGTGTAGTGTGTGTTGGGGAGAGGAGATTCTTATCATCTTATGCAAAACATAACAAAACAAAAGATACATTGTTACTATTTACCAACAAGTGTTTTCAACCAATACAATACAACATGGTTTTCTTACAGTTAAAGACATTGTTCTTCCTTCTGCTTGCAATTGCAACATTTGGTCACCCCTTCCAAGGCGCCACCTACCATCCTCACCCTTGTCATTCCTTACAAACAGATAAAGCTGCTCTTGTGCAATTCAAGAAGACAATCATATCAGACCCACATTCCTCACTTGCTAACTGGGACGAAGCCGTTCATGTGTGCAACTTCACCGGTGTTGAGTGTGACGAATCCCAACAACGCATTACGCGGCTGATCCTTCATGATAATGGTCTAGTGGGGTTGCTTTCACCCGTTCTTTCCAACCTCACTAGACTACATGTCCTTGAGATCGTTCACAATCGCTTATATGGCATTATTCCACCTGAATACTCCTCCCTCGTGCGCCTTCACCACATAATTCTTGAAGGGAATGATTTGCATGGTTCAATACCAGAGTCCTTTTCCAAGCTTTCCAAGCTTAGCATACTGGTTATTAAGGAAAACAATATAACAGGCTCACTCCCTCCATCTCTATTCTCCAACTGCACTCTACTAGACATTGTGGACTTCTCGGGCAACTCGCTATCCGGTGAGATCCCTCAAGAGATTGAAATTGCAAAGGCCTATGGAGTATTAGTTTATACAATAATCAATTCACAGGAAAGCTTCCTCCCTCTTTGACCAATCTATCACTTGAGAGTTTAGACATAGAGTACAATTATCTGTCAGGGGAATTGCCCACAAAGTTTTTAAGCAGCTGGCCTTATCTTCTTTACCTTCATTTATCATACAACCATATGGTAAGTCATGATAACAACACCAATCTTGATCCATTTTTCACTGCTCTTGGCAACAACACTGTTCTAGAGGAGCTTGAATTGGGAGGCATGGGCCTTGGGGGAAGGTTCTCTAATACCGTAGCCGCCCTGCAACTTAGCAGCAGTTTAAGAACTTTACTTCTGCAGGAAAATAGAATCTTTGGATCTATTCCTCTCAGCTTGGCAAATCTTTCAAGGCTTTTGATCCTGAACTTAACATCCAATCTTCTAAATGGAACTATTTCCTCTGAGATCTGCAGATTATCAAACCTGGAACAACTATTCCTATCACACAACCTTTTTAAAACTTCAATTCCAGAAGCATTGGGAAAGTGTGTACATCTTGACCTGCTAGATCTGTCACACAATGAAGTTTCAGGTAGGATTCCAGAAAGTTTGGGAAATTTGTTTAGACTGAATTCTTTGTTTCTCAACAATAACCTTCTCTCAGGAACAATACCCCCCTCATTGGGAAGGTGCACTAATCTGTACAGGCTTGATTTGTCCTATAATAAATTAACAGGAACCATCCCACTAGAACTCTCAGGCTTGGATGAAATCAGAATATTCATAAATGTCTCTCATAATCATCTTGAAGGTCACCTTCCAATTGAGCTTAGCAAATTTGATAAGGTTCAGGAGATGGATCTCTCATCAAATCACCTAACTGGGAGTATCTTCCCTCAGATATCAGGATGCATTGATGTTTCCTTGATAAATTTTTCCAACAATTTTCTTCAAGGTGAGCTCCCACAGTCCCTTGGTGATCTAAGGAACCTCGAATCCTTCGATGCTTCAAGAAACCAACTATCTGGATTGATACCAACAACACTTGGTAAAATCGACACACTCACATTTCTCAATGTATCATTCAACAACCTGGAAGGAAAGATTCCATCTGGTGGCATCATTAATTTAGGGTCAAATTTGTCATTCTTGGGAAATCCAAGACTTTGTGGGACAAATATTGTTGGCATACCATTGTGCTCTCAAAGGAGGAGATGGGTTCACACTCGTTTGTTATTGATTATATTCATTTTGTTCATCTTCATCTCAACACTCTTGTCAGCAATTTGTCGTGTTATTGGATGCAGGCATGTTAAAGCAATGACCATCTCCTCTAAGAGGACTGAGGCAAGGGTTAAACTAGCTAGGCCCGAGTTGATAAGTAACTTCCCAAGAATCACATATAAGGAACTATCAGAAGCCACATGAGGGTTTGACAATCAAAGACTTGTTCGATCAGGTAGTGTTAGATCTAATGAGATTTTGCGTCATTTGAAATTTGAGTTTTGAATTTTTTGTTATTGATGAAGATTTGATTTTGTTAGTAGTTTTGATTTATTTCCGACAGGTAGTTATGGACACGTCTACAGGGGAGTTCTTACGGACGGGACACCAATAGCAGTTAAGGTTCTGCATCTACAATCTGGAAATTCTACCAAGAGCTTTAATAGAGAATGCCAAGTTTTGAAGAGAATTAGGCACAGGAATCTGATTAGGATTATCACAACATGTAGCTTACCTGATTTTAAGGCTCATGTCCTACCATACATGGCCAATGGGAGCTTGGAGAGCCGCCTCTACCCTTCTAATTCAGGATCATTATTAGAGTTGATTATAATCCAGAGGGTGAATATTTGCAGTGATATAGCTGAAGGGATGGCCTATTTGCATCATCACTCTTCGGTCAAAGTCATACACTGTGATCTAAAACCAAGCAATGTTCTTCTCAATGATGACATGACAGCTCTAGTTTCTGATTTTGGGGTTGCAAGGCTAGTTATGAGTGTTGGAAGAGGAAACGGCATGGCTGTTGATAACATGGGGAAATCTACTGCAACTTTGTTGTGTGGATCGATCGGATACATTGCACCAGGTAATGTAATTAGATCTTTCCTACAGAATCTGTATCTTGCAAAATTACTCAAAAATGGAAAATCACTAGAGGGAACATAAAACCAAGCCTAGTTAAATCTGAGAAAAGAAAAGTCACCCACCAACCAAACTACGAGGGACCACTTTGTTTAATTTTCTCTTATCAAACTAGTACAACTACCATTCAAGCTACATTTGTCACAATTTGACAACAACAAAACAAAAGTGCACATTGTACTATGTCACACATATATATAGATATATTAGCAAAGTAACACTCCTATTAATCATGCATTTGCTGTAAATATTTAAGTAGCTAGCTACCAAAGTTTTCGAAAACTTTAAATTTAGTGCAAACAAGAAGTTTTAAATATTTTTCCATGCTTGCTTATGCAGAATATGGGTTTGGATCAAATGCATCTACCAAAGGAGATGTCTATAGCTTTGGCATTCTAGTTCTTGAGATGATTACCAGGAGAAGACCAACAGATGACATGTTTGTAGGCGGGTTAAGTCTGCACAAATGGGTGAAGAGTTACTACGTACCATGGAAGGGTAGAAAAAGTGGTTGACCCTGCATTGCTGACAGCTTCAAGGGATCAATCCCAAGAGGTTAGAAGGACATGGGAAATCGCGATTGCAGAGTTAGTTGAGTTGGGGATCCTTTGCACTCAGGAGTGTGCTTGATGCAGCCGATGACTTAGATCGTCTCAAGCAATACCTTACCAGGGACACAACTGCAACTTTTGCCTCCGCTCTTGGAATTTCATCTTCTACCATAGGTGGTGATTTTGAGTAATTGACAGTTTTCTCTTCTTTCAGTGTATAATTGCAGGTCCAAGTGTTCAACCTAAAACTAAAATATTTGATTAGATAACAAGCCCACTAATGACATCTGAAATCTGAATTGTATAGCATGACATGTTTTTGACAACTTGAAATAAATACCAGTGGCAACATTAAGTACTTCTAGTTGTGGAGCTTATATGACATTTCCTGCTTAATAAAATAATGGGGAAATAATGACCCATGTATAGAGCTATTTTGCATCTCAATTAATGAAATCTATCATACAAACAATAAACTACTAGTGCATACTGATTTTAATTAGTAACACTTGCCAATGGACCAAGATTGTCAAATGATAGCACAGATATATAACAAAGCCTTCTAGCACTTGTCCATATTATCACGTAGACTAGCATAGCTATCAAAAGGGAAATAGAGAAACCAACCATTAGCCTGCCATAAATTGCAAAGCACTCGAATTTATCAATTTGCATCAGTTAATGGTGTTAAAAATTGCTTGATTCAACTTGAAAAATTGTTTTTGACTGTAGGGCATCCCATCTTAAATTGCTAAGCCAATAACAGATAACTCCATGTCTCAAGGGTCATGAAAAAGAGAAAAGAAGCTAATGTGAAGCTGATAATAGTAAAGAAGCATGTTCAATTGGTTTGCTGTTCAATATATCACAAGTTCACAAGAATATTAGCCAACCATTCCAGCATGCCAGCGAAACCAGAATAACTAAAAACAAAGAAAAATATAAAGTGATATTGATAAATGATAGTCCTGTAGAAGCATTCACTAGAGGATCTTATAAAATGCAGGAATGTTGGAGACATACAGATGTGATGTATTTTCACCTACCATCATGATTAATGCAATCGCCCCTCCACTAAGGCACTGTACAATTTGCAGTAACAGTTTTTAAGGTTCTGCAAATGGGGTGGCCTGATGCTGTACTTCAATTGTTTTATCAGAAAAGGGTCAAAATGATTCACAGTTGAGGTGTGTAGTATTTCACAACTGTGATCGACCATCGAAGGGAAGTCTGCATTTTCGTGTCTGGGACTAACGGTTTCACACTAGGGTTGTGATTTTTTTAACCACTGTGAACGGTTCTGAATTGAAAATCTACATTTTTCATGGTTGGGTCTGACAGTTTCATATTGGCTGTGAATTTTTTTACAGGTGTGAATAACTCTAGTTTGGAAAGTTTGTTTTTGGGTATATTGGATCTGAAAGTTTCATACCCGAGTGTGAATGTATCTATTTTTTTCCTCATTTGTGGTACGTATTAGTATAATTAATAGGTGTTGGTTTGGTTATTTTCATTTTGTATGACCAACAAATATGAATATCATTGTATTAATTTTGAGTAGTTAAATTTGGATATATTGTGTTATGGTTTAATTACAATCTTTTAAATAATATTTTTAACTTATAATAAAAACCATAAATTTCACAGTTTACTCACTCAAAGCATTGTACTCTAATCGGGTCTATAATGTAGCATGCTCGCAAATGAATGGTTGGTTGCTTCTCAAGAACCAAGTTCATTTTGATTTTCTTCTTCCTATAAACACACCCATCAATATATGAAAGGTTTAAATAGCTGGTTTAATGGACAACAAATTTTGAAAAAATGAAAATAGAGAGAAGAAAGGCTTAATAAAGAAGTGAACAGGAAAAAAAAACAATGGTAAAACTTTTTAACAAGGTCTTTACTATCTGATTTCTCTCAATGTCATTTTCATAACTCAAATGCCCACGGTAATTAATTAATTTTATTTACACACCAAAAATATCTTCCACCTCAGCAATATAATACAATGCCAATACAGATAAAATTAAATTAACAGATAAAAAATAGATATAGATATGGATTATAAGATTACAATTTACAAAGACATGCCACCTCCAAATTTGGAAAATAAGAATATATATCTCAAACAGAAAAGACTGACTTTTACAACATGCATTGCTCAGAACAGGAAATGTACATTCTCATGTTCTCCCACAAGCTTTTCCGGGCATCTGATGCTGCTGAGTAAGGCAGATAGCTCCACAACGCCCTACTCAGCTTCTCCTCAACGCAACCATTTACCATATAATATAATATAAACACATCTTTAGAGTAAAATCTTACTTTTTTTGGGTAAACCATTGTTCGAGATCTAGCACACTTAAAATTTCTCACCTCTTTCCAATAATGTGTTTTGTAGAGATTAAAACTTTGTTTTCTTAACTAAAAACACAGTGTGTATTGCCAACTCAGCCACACTCGTTGGATCAGAGTAAAATTTTACTTTAAAAGAGTGTTTCTTTTCCTTGGCTTTATTTATTATATACTTATTCCAGAGATCAAGAAACGGATCTAACAGGCATTGCTTTATTCTATGTTATATATCTTATCATGTTTCTCATCTTTTCTTTAATTTATTTTATTTTAATAAAATTAAGTCTTGGGGCTGTATGTAAGTTCATTCCTTAAACCTACTTACTGAATCCATCCCTGCGCTGAAATGGGGGTAAGGTTTCTTACATGCCTCCTCTTTGCCTCATGCATTCGAGCCATTTCAAGCTCAGATTTTCACAGAAACTTCAGTACTACTTCACATCAGACAGTTCCAAACCCCTCCAAGAGCAGTGCTGTGCAAATAAATCAGCAACCCGTTGGTAAGAGCTACCCCTTTCATCATTTTAGCTTTTCAAACAATATTCTTAGATTTAGTGGGTATTGGATTTAGTGGATCTAATTCATCCCTACAAATTCGGCGTGTAAGGTGAGGATTGCACTATTTCTGCTAGATCCCCACCCATATATTATCCACGTACCAAGCCCAATAATATTAAGATATTTACAAGCCGGTTTTGTTGGGATAAACTATACCACTAAATCTAACAAATATGAATAATAATAATACATATATTTCCTTTCCTACAAATTTATTTTCATATTGTAGTAGTGGCAGAGAAACTAAGGTTGGACTCCAAAATGGAGGAAAAGTACAAGCTGTCTTACAAGTACTCGAGAATGCAGAGATTGAAAGGAGGTTCCGGGGGTGCAAATGTTGATCACCGTCCTACTCGCTCTGACACCTCTGCACTTTCTCCTTGGAGGATCTCATCTCTCTTTGTAACCCTCGCTTTAATCCTACTCTGTTCCTTCCATTTCCTCTAACATGCTCTGAATCTGCACTCTTTACTCCAGTGTTGGGAGAAAAATAATACTTTACTTGTGTTTTTAAGATATTTGATGCTTGGTGTTTGGCTTATATATTAATTTAGGACATTATTTGGTATTTAAATATGTGTGTCTTCTTTTAATTTTGAAGAAAAGCAATCATGTGAGGAGGAGAGGTTAAGGTAAATAAGGAGCCATCTTTGAAGCCAAATGTGATATAACAAATCAACGATGCACTTGTTTCTAAAGTTCATTCATGTGTACAAAATATCGCAGTTTGCCAAGGCATAGACTATTTTGTAACCAATAAAAGTCCCTAATTAACACATTTATTAATACGATCCAATTCATGAAAGTATATTTAAAGGGTGGGGGGAAGGGCTAGGAAAGAAAACACCACCTTACAAACATTGTGGCATTTCCAAAAATGAGTGAGAAAAGGTTCCCAGGCATGTTCAAATCCCTCAAACTCAAATGTCATAAAACAATTCCTGAAACACTTTCATCTGCTCAGGAGGCAGAGCTATTGCCACAGATAAACTTCCATCATTTGATGAGCTTGGAATTATGAAAGATAGCCCCTCGTATGCAATCCCACCTGGTCCCATGAATATGGGTCTTCCCCAACCAAAATCAGCATCATGGATTGGGAGCCTTACCCAGCTAGTGATACCAAGATTTGGACACCTAAAAGTATGTGCCCCACGAACAAGGGCTTTTAGATCAGGCTGCAGCTCTAGATAGTCCAGAGCTGATCTCAAGTATTCGTTGTCCATTCGCAACAGTGCATTGTGGATTCTGCTCGCGGCATACCATGTTGGTTTTGACATGAGATCCCCTGCCACTGCTATTGGTGTGGTTGTGAATATCACATTGCCAAAGTAACCTGGTAATAGTGATAAGGGGGTCATGAATTCAAATCTCTCCAACTAACATAACATATTAATACTAATACTAATTACTAACATTTGTCTATCCAAAAAAAGAAAGTACCTGGTGGGAGGGGAGGTTGCAACCTTGATCGTCCATCAGTTGCGATGTATAGTTTGGTCTCTTGATCATCAGGAAGTGATCTCGCCTTACACACGCTTCTCCACACATGACCAGCCAACATCTCATAGGAGCTATAGCTGACTGTGTTGCCATCTTCTCTGAACTTGCTCTTCAGGGTGTTGAGTTGGTCACGAGTCAGTTTGAAGATAGAGACCGCCGCGGTGTCGGTGTCTGAGCATGGTTTTGGTGGCTGAAGAGGAGTCTTCATTGCTGGTGGGGGCTTGTATTCAATGTGATCAAAAACGGGTCGGGGTGGATCGCGGGCACGGAGCAGTGTCCGGTCAATGAATGGTGGAATGGAAACATCCAGCCCACGAGCCACATCTGACCATGCATTGATAAAGTGAAGACCAGAGGCTCCATCTGCTACATGGTGTTGCATACCAACGCCTAGAGATACCCCTCCACACTTGAAATATGTTACCTGTTGTAAATAGTTAAGTCCACACAAATTGATATAGGTCATGACTCATGAGTGAGTTCCTCTATAGATAAACAGACTAAAAATATGGTAACACTAATTGGTAAAAATTCATCATGATCCAGGCTTACATTTTTTTTTTCTTTTAGTGAAATGTCAATTAATCTAAGAAGGAGAAATCCACGTGGATTATGTTTGGAAGGGAGTTTTGGAGGAAAGAGAGAGAGAGGCTTATAGCTTGTCTTTCCCTTAGTTTGAGAGTTTTACAAAATGAGGAAAAGGATTTAGGGAATTTTTAAAACCTTCCAAAATCCTATTTTACTTTGTTTTTTTTAGAATTTCCCAAGTTGAGGGGGGTTTTTACTAGCAAACAAGTGGAGAGTCTATCTTCTCTTCTCTCTCCTTTCCCTCCTTTCAAACTCCCTGACAAAACCTTAGGTGGTTGACAGCTCATTCAATATTTATTTTTTCTTATTCTTATAAATAAATAAATTTTATTTTCTAAATAATCCTTAATAAAATGTGTTATTGAAATTAAAAATTGTATTTAATGAAAGGTATAGTACTCCCTCCGGTCCTATATATAAGAAACAAAGAGAGTTTTTTTTATGGTCTTTTTATAAGAAACAATCTCTTATTTTTACCAATATTAATTGCTTATTTCTAACTTTACTCTTATTTATTATTAAACCCACAAAAATAATACCAAAAGTCACCAATCTCAACAAGGATACTTTTAGAAAATTATAGCATCATTAATTATAATTAACCAATTCCAATATACTTCCTTAGTCTTAATGATTTTGTACTATGTTTCTTATAAAAAGGATAAGAGGGAGTAAAAAGGATCCTACATCTCTCCGTGTGTCTTTATTTCCAACATTTCTCCATATAGTAGGTAAAAAGGAAATGACATTTATTCACCAAAATTATTAATCAAAGCATCTACACATTTTCTAACACACTAATTTCAACACACTCTATATGATAAGTGGAAATCTATGTGAGTGCCACTATTTTGAAAATGGATCTCACTAGATAAAATATGAGACTCACATAATTTAATATGACATACATGGATTTCAACCAATTATATGAAGTGTGTTGAAAAAAATATGTTAAAAAATGTGTTAATAGCACTCATCATTGTTCTTTTGGGTTTTAGTTATCCTACACATGAGCATATCAGAATCTCTCCCAAGATGTACTGAGACAGTGAGACCCCTTGCATTAAATGTTTCACCGAAATTTAAAGCTTAAACCTCCATAGTAGTTCAGGCGTTCGGCGCTCTCAATTAGTAGCATGAATTCATGAATCATGTTGAAACACTTGCAAAGAAACTAAAGTAAACTCATCTCCATCGTCATGCTTGTCAAATCACATTCATTGAAAATGATTTGTTTTCTTAGTATATTTTTTTTAAAGAATAATACGACATAATTCTTAACTTTTTAAAATTTTAAATTTGGATTTTTTAAACTAATTATGCATATTTTTTATTTTTTTTAAATTTTATCTTAAATAATTACACATATTTTTTATTTGTTGGTCTTAAATAATTACGCATATTTTTTTAAGAATTTAAGAGGGATTGCGGGACGGGTGGTACTACCATTTCCTTACAAAAATAATATAAGAGGAAAAAGAAAAGTGATGCGTCTGTTTCCCCCAACATAAATACTAAATTGCCTATTTTGGTCTATAATTTTTTTTTTCAAGATGGATTTAATTATTTTGGTCTATAATCTTACGTTGCTTTTTGCATTCTCAAGGAGTCAAAAAGATTATATACCAAAAAAAAAGAGTCAAAAAGATTGGGCTATCGCTGCTGTACTTGTTGTTGAATTTTTTTTTGATCAGTACTTACTTGTTGTTGAATAAGGACCTGTTTGGATTGGCTTATGCAGAGCTTATGAACACAGCTTATGACTGATTCATAAGTTGTTTTGGGCTTATTTTTCATAAGCTACCCAAGATAGCTTATCAAAACAGCTTATAACTTATATAAAATAAGTTTCACTATAATTTTTCTTCGATTATAAAAGTAACTTATACAGCTTATGCCATAAGCACTAGATAAGTTTGTGTATCCAAACAGGCCCTAATTAAAGTGTGAACCGCGTTGTAAAATTGGGTAGAAGCCAGAAGGTGAATTGGACTCCGCGATTAAAGCCATGCTTTTTTTGGTAAAGGATGAAAATTACAAGAAAATCTGAAAAACAAAAAACACAAGAACAACCAAAGAAACTAAGAAGGGGGTTCAACCAAGGAAACCCCCGAGGGAAGACCACCCCCGCCGCATTCCCACTCAAGATCAAGTCCATCTCAGGCGGAGGAACATCGAAGATCCTCATCCGTTCCAAATTTGCAGCGCCCAACTTTGCCAAATGAATTAAAGCCATGCTTTAAATAGCTTTGACCAAAAACAATATATTTAAGCAATGTACCAAAATATATATATATATATATTAATAAATTATGTATTTGTTTTTTTAGTAAAGCCCGTTTTAATCTTCTCTCTTTTTTTTTACAAAATTTTTTTTAACCATTTTCATTTTTTTCCCTTCGACGTCGTTTTTATCAATATAAATCAATCAATCAATATCAATATCCATATAAGTTTATCGGAAAGGTTAGTAGCAAACTTTTTAAACGTGTTTTTAATACACTTTTTATTTTTAATCAATTGTTTAAAATGTCAAAAAATATTTTAAAAATATATATACATTTAGGAAACAATCAAAATTGGCTTTTTCAGACTTTTTACCACTAATAAAATATGTTAAAATAATATATCGTTAATGTTTCCTGTAAGCTTTTTTTTTTTAATCAATCGTAAGCTTATTTAGGGTCTATTTGGATTGACTTATGCAAAGTTTATGAACACAGTTTATGACTGATTCATAAGTTATTTTGGGCTTATTTTTCATAAGTTACTCATGATAGCTTATCAAAACAGCTATGACTTATATAAAATAAATTTCACTATAATTTTTCTTCAATTATAAAAGTAACTTATACAGCTTATGTCATAAGCAGGAAATAAACTTGTTATCCAAACAGGGCCTAAGTTTGAATTTCAAAATATTATTATTATCCTTTTTTTTTAATAATATCACATGTAATCAATTTAATTCCTTAATATTTGCATATCAATTTAATTATTTAACAATACAAAAATATAATCAATTTCGCCTCATAATATCGAAAAATTTCTTAAATTGTTCAATGATCTCATAATATAAATTATGGCGGAGATTATTTTAAATTTAACTGATAATATTTTAATCATTATTTATGTTTTTATACGTCATAATATCCTTAATAAGTTTGGTCAATGAACATGGATGGTATTAATTTGGTAAACTTATAATGAGCTTAAATATTCTATCCAAAATCAAGAGGTTCATTTCAATGAATATAACAAACAAACAGATCCCCAACTTATTCCAAAATATTGTTAAAATACAAAAAAAAATATTTTTTTTTTCTAGATCAGGGTATGGTTAAAGTGAAAAAGACCCGTACATGTCATCTCACCTAAGCTCTAACTGAAAAAAAAAAAAGATGGAGTAATACAATAATATATATATTTTTAGACAAAACATTCTTACTTTATTAAATTGAAAAAATAAAATACACTTCTTTGTTTTGTAACAAAAAAAAAAATTAAAATGAATGAGGAATATAGGCTAGACAGAAAAAGCAAAGTGTTGTTGTAAGTAGAAAAGAAATGAAGGATGGCGAAACGCCGAACGCGTGCGTCTAAAACGTGAAGTAACAGCTGACCAGACAAAACCAAACAAGAAAGAGAAAGAGAAAGAGAAAAAAAAAAACGCACCTGCAACACCAACAGCGGATACGTTTCGATGCCGTTAGAATAATCGACGGCGGGGATAAGCTGACGGAGCTGAAGCGTTGGAGCGAAGTCACCGAAGTCATCGACGGAGGCGGTGGTATCAGCCTCGACGAAGAGCACCCCTTGGCCATCGCAATAAATCTCGACGCGTCCGTCGTCGTCGCGGCGGAGGCGTGCAGCCATTGGATAGAATGGAACCAGCACCTTGCTAAGTGCTTCCTTCAAGACTCTGGCATCGAAGAAATTATTGGAGGAGACGGTGCCGTTTTGTTTGTAGAAGTACACGCTGGGCGTGTGGAAATTGGGGACCACTAAGTCCACGTTGGAGTTCCATAACGCCCTCCGTGGCGTCTCCTCCGCCGGACGCACCATCGTCGACTCCTTCACATTGATCATCATCTCTTCTCTGCTGCTCTGCTTCCACTACACCACACTACACGCACAAATTAAACCTCCTATTATTTATTTTTATTTTATTTATTATTTATTTATATGTGTTAGCTAGCAAGCCACAAGATAATGAGTTAATAACAACATGCATATATATATTTATATATATATATAACGTTAACGGGGTAAACAAAAGAGTTGACACAAGTGGTTAAGAATCTGAAATCAATTTTTATTTTTTTTAATGAATGAGGGTTTGATTCCGATTTTCTCATAAGCCACTAAAATCTTGTATAGTGGACATCCCTTCTCAGAAACATCCCCTGGCACTCAGAAGCTAATTGAGTGGGTGAAACAGCTTGCAATTTGACAGTAATCCACTGACAGCTTCAGCATGTCATTGGCACCTTACCTGGTATGATATTGGAGGTTTCTCTTTGTTCTTCCGGTTTTTTATATAACATTAATTGAAGGTGCAAGAACAAAATCGTCCATACATACATAGATACATAAACATAAGCACATTTATTGATTGATTGATTGATATTTATAATTCTGAAACCAAAACCAAAAATGAAGAGAAGAATATTACCGATCGAGAAGAATGTATGATGGATAGGTGTTTAATGACTTGAGAGTGGGTTGGGATTTGGTGTGAGAGAAGAGAAGAGAAGAGTGTGGGAGGTTCTTAGTGCGGAGGGGGTGGTGCCACTGATTTATGATATCTTGTTACTTTTGATTTAAACAACACAAAACGAGAGAGGTTGGGGGCCACTCACCAACCCCCGCCAACTATGGCTATCGATGCTCTTTGCCACGTCATCGCTGCCCCGTTTCAGTTCTAGTTGGTAGGACGGTGACCTCTTTCTCATTTCATTCTATTTTTACATCACAAATATTAGGATAATATTTCATTGACACCCATTGGGGTGTATATACCTAGAGAGAAAAAGAGATAGAAGAAAAAGAAGTGATAGATGTGATAAGTAGTATGATGTGACAATAAGAGAGAGATAGAAAGAGATGAGAGGTGTTGGATGGGTGGTGATACTGTTGAGGTGTTCATGTATCATTACTTCAAATATTATATGATCACACAAGGTGAAACGACAATGTCAGTTACATGTATGTCGTTTTGTCTTTCCCATTCTTCATTTGTTAATAGAAATTTTGGCAAATTAGTAAATTAGTCTTTTATTTTTATTTTTTAATTTAGTCTTTTATTAATTTTTTTCAACAACGATATCTTTTATGTTTATTTATTTTCAATTTGGTCTTTTTTTCATTTTTCTAATGACGTGTTTGTTTTTGATTGACCCAATACCATCACTTAAGACCAATCAGTAATTGACACGTCATCAAAAGGACTAAATTGAAAAAGATAAATAAACATAAACATAAGTGACATTGCTGTTGAAATTTTTTAATAAGAGACCAAATTGAAAAAATAAATAAAGATAAGAGACCAGTTTAATAATATTTACTGAAAAAAGATAAATCTATATCAAGAAATATTATTAATAATTTAAATGTTATACTTTTCATAAATGTTTCTTATTTTTTAGTTTATGAATGATATTCTTAAAACACATGTTAATTATTACTAAATTGCTTTCTTTCCCATTGATAAAAAAAATGTTACGAAATTACCAAGAGACTTTACCATTTCATATCATAAACAAATATTTTCACTCTGTCCCAAAATAAATGACGTACAAGTTTTTTCACACACATTAGGAAATATAATAAATGAACGAATGAGAACAATAATTTTACTAAATTAACCTTATTTTGAAGCACATAGAGAATTCCAATGGTTTACATTGTCAAACGAGATTAATATTTATTGCTCAAGAATTGATGTAGCACTTGGGATAAAATTAGAATAAAATAATTAATAATTTATTACAAAAATAAAATGACGCTTATTTTGAAATTTTTATTCTTTGCTATAATGTCGCTTATTTTAGGATGGAGGAAATACAAAACAGAGCAGTTATTAGGTATGCAGAGATTCGGAAGCTTATGAAATGAAATTAGGCATGCATGTACATAACATTAGCATTTCTCCAAACACTAGACGTCTAATATTTTATTTTATTTTTGATACAACACTAGACGTCTATTATAGCACCGGGACAATAATATATAGGAAATACTACAAATTAATACCATCAATTGGAAAATTTTCCCAACTTATTTCTTTTAGAAAATCAAGACTTTTTTGTATTTTGTGTTTCATTATTTTTTATAAATTTGAATAGCCTGGATGAAATTGAGTATTCACAAAAAATAAAATTAAGGTATAATGAAATATCTTATATATTACAGAATAAATTTTCAAATAATGTTAGATTAATGTTAGAGTTTTAAAAATATAAAATTAATTCTTAAAAGAAAACATATATTAAAAAGTTAGGTTAATTCGAATATAAAATTTGAAGAAAAAAAAATCAGGTGTAATATTCTAGCTCATTCTCCATTTCCAACCGTACCGTAGTGGCTTAGCCCAAAGGCTGAGTGATACAGGTAATGTGGCTGGCACTCATAAGTCATAATTGAATCAACGACCAACCGTAACACGAATCCAATCCATGCATGAATCATGATTAAGGTTTAATAATGGGCGTGCAAATACGGTTGTTAATTTGTTAGTCACAGTGAGACTGAAACTGAAGGGAAAGCGGTGGGATGGGGATGGAGCGAGGGAGTTGGTGAACGGTGGGGGATTGAATTTGAGTGTGTTTGTTTCAAGTAACGTAGACACATTTCTCTTAGTAGAAAATGTATATTACCATATTTATTATAGGGTTAGTTAGATAATTTATTTTTGGGTATAAAAGATTCTCAAACATTCCATAACTTCTAACATTCTATAGTTTTTATTTCTAAGGGAAGAGATTGGGAATAAGATTCCCACGAGGCTAAAATAAAATTTTATACGCATTTTTTTTAAATATTCCTATAACTACCTCGATACCCAAGAATATTACAACAATTTGCCCAATACTTTTTTTATAAAATATCCCGTAATAGAATTCTTATAATTATATTCCTAGAAATATGATTCTCGAAAATAAATTTTCATAACACGAAACAAACACCCCCTTTGACTATTTGAGCGTCACCATTCAAACCTCAAATACTAATAAACACCTCAAATATTTTTCTTTGGTAAAATGATATTCTCTCCAGTATAAAATATAAGCAATAAAGATACTTTTTTTTGGTCCAAAATATAAGCAATATTTACCAATTTTAAATAAATTAAATTAGCATTTTCCAATTATACCATTCATTTAATGCAATATTCATATTTACGAGAGACACCAAAAGGGATATTTTTGGAAAAAAATTGAAACTAGTGAGTATTAATTAAGATTATCATATTTTCAAAGCATTTCTTAGTCTATATATTTTTATACTATATTGTTTATATTTTAGACCGGAGGTAGTAGTATTTAGTAAGAATTGCACGAACAGTATGAATTTCATTATGGTGTGTAACAATATTATTATCTGAGCCCCACTTATCATCTTTTATCTTTTTTTAATTGGTTAATTCATTTTTTTGTGCATTTTTCGTCATAAAAAAAGTTCGTACTCAATAGCATCGGTTTATTTTTTAATGCATTTCACAATTATTTTATTTTTCACTTTCTAATTTTTTATACCAATGGAAAGAGAGAATAATGATTAGATAAATTAAAGTATATTATTATATTTAAAGCGATTTAATTAAATTTATTTTCTTATTTTCAAGTTTTTTTTATGGATTTCTTAATTTTTTTATTTTTTTTTTGGTCAAAGGTTGAAAGATTGCATTAATAACCAGGCAACAGCCCAATACAAATACAAACAGAAGGGAACAAGCCCGACAAACAGCAAAAGCAAACACCCAATACAAAGCATTAAACCGAAGGCGTGCTGCTATGTACCCACAATCCACAAAACGACAGAACCATAAAAGCAAGTAAATGCAAAGCATATGTGGAATCTAAAGACCACCTATCAAGAAAGCAAACAGACAAAGGACTTGGAAAGCAACCACATTCGGAACCCACTGCAAAGAGAACTCAACATGGAGATCAAAGGCCACCCAGGGAGAATTCAACAACACAGAAAGGCAAAAAAACTTCAAAAGAAGATGAACCACAACGCAGCCACTAGCCAAGCCAAGGCTGAACCTACCTCAAACAAAGGTCCTAAAGATTTACCATGGACTTTCATACTTTGCTTCAACAGTCTCTATTGTTTTTAGAGGATTCTCCATGTTCGAAGAAACACCCAGGATCAAAGGGAAATCCTGATCTGCTAAGAATACAAGCCTGAGGCTCTGCAGGTATGTGTTGAAGATTATCACCATCCTGATTTATCCCACTAATAGAACCCGGATGAACATCTCTTGATAAATTCCTGATCTGTTTTTCCTTTTGAATGAGATCCTTCAGACTGGGGGGCTGGATTTCTTAATTTAAAGTTCATAGTTTGTATTAATTATATGGACTAATTTTGTAGGTGTTAATGTGTTTTTTTGGGTCAATGGTGTTAATGTGTTATGGTCGAGCAGCGAGCGGCGTCCTGTGTTGGGCCGTTGACCGATGTGGGCTTTATGCTTAAAGACTTAAACCCTTTTGGACCAAAAAAAGCCTTAAACCATTTGACAAAAAAAAATCCTTAAACCCTCGTTGGAAAAAAATGCCTTAACCCTCAATTTCAAATGACAAAAAGCCCCCCACCCCCTCATTTCTAACATTTATTGGTTATCTTAGCTGGCACATTTAAGCTGAAATGTCTAATGGTGTTATTTTTTTGGTCAACATGCACAAATTCATAAAAGGGGAAAACCCCAGCTATACGGCATCTACAGCAAGGAAAACAGCAAATGCAGAGTCACAAGAAATATATCAATCCTAACTAAGATACGCTACTAAACATATACCAAGCTGTAGCATACTACAGATAAGGAAAACAACAAAGCTAAAAAAATCGCAAAAAACTCTACACCTAGCACATCAAAAAAGGATACAGACATGAATGATATTCTTGAGTGGGTTGGGTTTGACCCATTTGGGGCACCCAAAACCTTCTATCTTAACTAATAAAACTCACATGTCACGGATCCAGAGCCCTGCACACATCACCTAGAGGGCCTGGCCTAAACAGAACCGACAGGGGTGATACAAGATGGTCCCTCATGATGCACGACGGCGAAAACACAACAAACAACAAAACCAGAACAAAAACCAACAACAGACAACAAAAACTACAGAACGAAACAACAACATGAGAACAAACAACAGGAACCAAAAAAACCAGAACAAAAGTGAACAAAACCAAACACAGCCACAACAGACCACTACAACAGCCACACCAAACATAGCAACAGCCACACAGCTCCAGCAGATTTGGAGATAGAGATGGTGACCCAACCCCTTGACAAGCTACGGCAACAGTTGCAACATCCACCAAAAGCCTCCACGCCAGAAGGAGACGACAGCACACCCCAACGCGAGAGGAACACGACCAACCCGCTGCTGAGTGCGGCAGCTCCAACCACAGCCATGGAACTCCGAGATCGCAGCGGCACCAACAGACCTTCAAGAGTGGCGTCTCTGCACACATAAAAAGACGAAAAAATGGAGAAAAAGGGAAACAATCCGAAAAGGAAAGGAGAAGAAAAAAAGAAGAGAGAATGTGAGGGGGCCGCGCCGGTGGTGGGGTGAAAAAGAAACCGCCCGCCGGCGGTGGGGGGGTCAAGGAAAGGGAACAAAAAACCTACAAACCACTTCTAACAAAAAAAAAGAACGAATGAAAAGAGAAACGAAGAGAAAAAACGAACAAAAGGAAATGAAAAAAAAAGGAACCCGGAGGGAGGGGGCCGCACACACCGCGGCAAAGCACCGCCGGCGTGGCGGCCCCATCACGGCTTGAGACGGTTCTGCAAGAGAGGGGGTGGCTAGGTCATAGACTCGGGCAAATTCTATTTGGCGTGACAAAATTTGGTCAATTTCTTTCATAATGGTGCTTATACTGAGTTTACTGGCCGGGGTGCCTGTTGGTTTGTATGCTCTTGTGGGCTTGGCCCTTTCATCAATACAAGTTCTTTTTCATAACCAAAAAAAAAATGACTCTTACCATCCCACTCCCACGGAAACTACAAGGCCTAGCCAGCTCCAATTCTATATATATCCTTTCCAACTTTTGGACCAAAAAAAAAATCCTTTCCAACTTAGTTCCATTATTCTACATTTTCACAATTGGTCTATGCTATTCAACCACTTCTTGTGTTATTAATTTCATTTTGAAATCGTTCCTTGTTTTGACCAAAAAAAGAAGTGTCTTTAGATAAAGTTCGTAAAGGTAAATTTGGAGTAAACTCAGTTTGCAAACTAAGTTTGGTTAAAAATAAGTTTACTCTGACATGATTTATGTTTGAATACTTTTTTCTCAGAAGTATGTTAGACAGAATAAATGTTGTTTAGATATATTAATCAAAAACACGTTTGAATGTGCAATTACTGAAAAAGGTAAATGTTTTGTAATATATTATAAACATTATTTTTTTAATTTAATTTGTTAAAAAGATAAACAATAATCTTCAAATAAAATATAGGACTATTTTTTAATTTAAGTTGAATATGTAGAGAAAATATCAAAAATTAATTACATATGCTCCTAATCAAAAGCATACAATAGCAAGTTAATGAATAAAGCAAAATCAAATAAATTTTAAAATTTAAATACAAGACTAATTACCCATTAATTGGAGTGGGTAAAAAGGTAATAAATAATATTGTTGGCATTTAATATGCCCATTAATTTTTCAAACAGAAAAGTAAAAATGAAAAGTAATCTCATTGTCCCTTTTAGTTCAAACTGAATTTTGAAACTGAAAACCAAACATCATGATGCAAATTGAGTTTAGCAATTCAAAAATACTTTTAGGAAGCTTAAACTGCAATCTAAACACACTCAAAATCGTTCCTTGTTTCCTTTTCACTTTCACAATTCAATATTGCAGAGCCACCAAATGATCAGACACGGCCTCTCAACATGGTCAACACCACAGGGTTGTTGCTAATGGTTCAGTGTTTGACATGGAAGACGTTGTAAGTATGTGATAAGAGCAAATTAGAGAAATTGAATTCCCGTTTGAAGGGAAAGCCCGAGAGAAGAGAGAAGGAATTTTGGAAAAAATTCTATTTACTCTTTTCATTCACTATTCTCTGTCGCATAACAACTTTGGAGAAGGGCATTATTTCAATGGGAGGAGTATCTTATGGAGGAAATGCAGGCATTGCTCTGTTCACTGAATGTTTCATACGACATGAAAGGTATAAAAATATCTTTATTAATGCTTACTTTTCCACACGAACAAAGCAAATCAAACTAACATTGTATAAAGACAAGATCTATGATTTGTCAAAAAAAAAAAAGACAAGATCTATGAGGAAATAAATATAAAATTTCATTCACCTAGTAGAGTGACACACATATGTGCTCTAACCATAAGGTTGAGCATTAAGTAATTAATGTGTTTTGTCTAATGAATGAGCTCAACTAGTATTAAGTTTGATGATATCTAATGATAGAACAATCACTAATTAGACGTTATTTAACTCTAGGATAAATACAGATTAATTCAAGTCTCTTACCCTCTGAAATACTGTGACCATAAATAAAAAAAACACACGTCACATGTGCTCTATCATATATATGGATTCTCCCAAGGCTTCCAAGAAGGAGGACCCCTCGTCGTGGTGCTCTATCATGATTCACGAAATGGAATCTCAATTTCTCGCATTTAATATTATATAAAAGCTTAAATATGTTTTTCATTTTTGATTTATGTTTATTTTTCGTCTTTCATATTTTAAATGTCCATAATATTTTAAAATAAAAGACTAATTATAACATATTTTTAAAATACTAAGAACTAAAATAATATTCTTTAAATATAAAAAACAAAAAACAAATATAAATAAAAAATAAAATACTAAAAACATATTTAAGCTTTATATAAATAAACAACTAGGGAAAAAGATGATCTGCGTTGGACTCAGGCTGAGGCATTGGTTGGAGTTGGGACTATTTGACCCGATTATGATCTACGGCTACGCGGAACCACAGCACCGATTTTGATGATAACGAGGTTGCATTGCATGTGCGCCGGTGTCAGATTTTGATTAAAGAACTGTTTCTTGTCGTGTTTTCATGCAATTTCACGTTTAAATTTCATTTATGATGTAAATTTTTTTGATGAGATTTAAAATGAATTTTGATGTTTAAAACTCATTAAAATGAACTTATTTTATTTATTAAATAGATTATTCAATGGAAATAAAACAATCATTATGTAATTAAATTAAAAGCCAAATTTTGAAAAGTAATGAATTCTATAAAAAATTTCATTGTTATTTTTTGATAACTTAATCATTCATTACTTTTAACATTTCAATCACAAATTTAATGTATAAATTGCATGAAATTTTATTCCTTTTTAACATGTTCGTAATTATTTTCACACTTGCTCCATACTTTATTCTTCGCCTACTCTTAAATTATTATTTTTTCTTTTGGTGTACTCCTGAAATTATTTTAATTTTAAACTAACACATTTTAACCTTCACCGCGTCTAAAAGTCAACACAAGTTTGGTGCCACCTCCCTCATTTTTTTAATCAATAAAAGAAAATTTCACGTGTTAATTAATGGTTTTTGAAAAGTTCAACCTATATATATACTTTTCTATTTCAAAAAAAAAACCTATATACTTTTTCTAAATATACTCTAAACACTTTTCAAATCCATGGTGACATTGCAGAGAAATCATTTAAAATGAGTAAATAAACATATATTTTTTTTAAACTTCAATTGAAAATTATTGGAAATATTTAATTAGTGGAAATATTTTTTTTACTTAATTATTTAAATATTAAATATTTCGTTCGTTAGTCATAAGAGTCATTTGTTAAAAAATTAATATTTGTTAGTCATTTCAAAAATTAAAAACAATATTAATTATTATTTTATAAAGTATACTTTTATTTCCCTTAATTATTTTGCAAGAATATTAGAAAATATATTAGAAAGTGAAACATGAATAATATTAAAAACAATAATTTTAATTAAAATAAAACTACCAAAGACAGAGTCTGCAACTCTGTTTCCTCGTGTGTCCGAGTCTCTCTCTCTCTATCCCAGAAAATGTTAACTTGCCACGCCATGGTTGACCAAATGGATAAGATGAATATAACATGAAGATGATTAGATTTAGATAAGATGCCCCTAATTAATTCTCTTTCTCCTCTCTCTCTATATATACCCCATTCCCCTTCCACCACTCTCATTGTCATTGTCATCAATTGTTGTTGATATCCCTTTTCCCTTCCTTTGAGTCTTTATCAATCTATTCTGCAATTACTTGGGTTTCCACGACAACCCACTCCAACTCCCCCATCCCATCATCAAATCAATTTGATCCTGTGCTTCTATCTCTATAGAAAATAACAATAAACAAAAGGGTCACTCAGATTTTGATTATTTATATCCAAAGGTTAGGTTTTTTTTTTTGTTAGATCACTTCAGAATGGCTGCTAGTACTGGGGTTATTGGTGGTAATTGGATGCAATTTAGGGGCAGAGAAGAAAGGAATTACCAAAAGAGGGTTTTTAAGATTTGTTGCCATTCTTCTCCTCTCACGGATTCTTACAATACATTGAGAGTCCAGCCAGGTGCCTCTCAATCTGAGGTTAAGAAGGCTTTCAGACATCTTGCTCTTCAGGTCTCCCTTCCTTCCTTTCCATTCTTCATTCACATCTTCTTCTTGTTATCAAAAATGAAAACTCACTCTCTTTCCCTTTTCCTTCTACTCATTTTCTCTCTTTGAGAAACCAAAAGTTAAAATGTAATCGGGGTTTTATTGTGTTTCAGTACCATCCGGACGTGTGCCGAGGGAGCAAATGTGGGGTGCAGTTTCACCAAATCAACCAGGCCTATGAAGTGCGTTATCCTCTCTAATGCTACACTTCTCTGTTTTTCAGTTACACGAGTCATCATTTCTTTGCACTACAATTAGTGGAGACTTAAAAGATTTGGACCTGTTTGGATAAATAACTTATTTAAGTATTTATGTATTTTATTTTTATAGTCGAAGAGATAATACAATTAAACTGATTTCATATCGATAAACTATTTTAGAGAGCTTATAGAAATAAACCTAAAATAGCTTATGAGTCAGTCATAAACTATTTTTCATAAACTCTCCTAAACACTATCACTAGTTCTGATAAGCCAATCCAAACATAGTTCATAGTTTGGTTGTTATTTTTCCTCCTTAATATATGCTTATGAAACTGTCTGTGACTACTAGGAAGGTTTGGTTGGTTATTAGTATTACTTGATTTGCTTTACCATGAAGGTGATGCTGAGCCAAATCATAGCCTATTTGGAATTTGAATAATAATGCTAGGCTCATGATATGAGATCAATAGTTTGTATGATTTGATCAATCCCCAAATTGTTGATGTTGTTCTAAACACAACATAAGCGATAGCTTATCATCTTTCTTGGCCCAAAATGTCTAGCAGAATTTAGAACATGACAACAACTATCTAATATTGGGATTTTCGATGTTGCTTATGTGGAATGTTACAGATTGTGATGGCCAGTTTGAGAGGAGAATATAACGCAACAGAAATGTATGAGGCGTATGATGATGATGGTGCTGGCGGAATGAATGAGAATGAGAAGGCAGATTGGGATTTGTGGGAAGAGTGGATGGGATGGGAAGGAGCAGGAATCCGTGATTACTCATCTCATATTAATCCTTACATATAATGAAAATTATCTTCTCCTGTGTAATGTTAAGTAGTCTTTGAGTCAATTTATCATATATCATATATAGACCCACCCACTTGTGTCCACACCAAAAGAGGTTGGTGTTCCGTGTACATGTATTAGTCCAAGTGTGGTGAAAAATCATTGTCTTGTCTTCTGCATATGATTGCATGTCAATAATAATACAACAAAAATATTTCTTAGACCACCATATGTATATATGCCGCCATAATACCTTATGTATATATGCCGCCATAATACACTTGAGAGTGTGTTTAGAAGTTTCGGAAGGGATGGATTGGGAGGGAAGAATTTATAGCAATATTTTAATTTTATAAAAAGGAAAAAATGGTGTAAATTTTTTTTTAAAACTCTCCAAAGTCTTCTCTCTAATATATTTTGGAGTTCCTCCAAATTGAAGGTTTTTAGAAGTTTTAAGGATAGGGAAAGATATTTCTTTCTCTTTACTTTTTTTTTAAAATGTCAAAATTATCTCTTTTTCTCTAAAACTCCTAAACACGTCACGAGACAACAACAACAACAACAACAACAAAGCCTTATCCCACTAGGTGGGGTCGGCTACATGGATCACTCGACGTCATAGTTGCCTGTCATACAACATATCCATAGTGAGGGCATTGACCTCTAGATCCTTCTTTATAGTATTGTCTATTGTTTTTCTAGGTCTACCTCTGCCTCTAGCTACTGTACTACCCCCCATCTGGTCTACTCTCCGTATTACCGAATCTATAGGTCTCTTCCATATATGTCCAAACCACCTCAGTCGAGATTCAACCATCTTTTCTACAATAAATACTACCCCAACTCCGTCTCTAATTCTATCATTCCTAATCCTGTCCGTCTAGAGAGTTTACAAAATTGTTTAACGATGGGGTGTGCGTGTTCAAGATTTTTTTTATGTGGGTTTAAGAAAACGGCCTTTCATGGATTTGGGTTAATTTTGGGACCGTAATGGTCTATCACAAGCTTTTGCAAGTGCAAGGCAGAGGACCTAATAGCTTCTGCAAATTTGATTTAAGATTTTGATGAAATCGATTTTAAATTTTAATAGAATGGATATTAAAAGAATTTATTTTAAAATAAATTCAAAAAAGTTTGTTTTTGTATTTAGAAATGATAATTTAAAATAAGTTTAAAAGAATTAATTATACGCAACAAAAAAATCCACCAAAATCAATTTTATTTAATGCAAATTTAATTTCAAGTACTCACTAGATTACTCAAATACCTTAAGTTACTATGTAACTCTATTATTTACAACTCAATTTTCCTCTCTTATTTTCCTCTCATATAAAGAAAAATATATTTATCTTTATTTTTTGTTGTTATGGAGGGCCTAAGGCCCACAACGACAGAGACTAGCTCCTAACAATCCTAGGGAAGGGAAGGAGACTTCATTTTCTAGTTGAATGAGAAAAATGATGCAATTTTTCCACATTTTTTACACCTTCTCTCCTATTTTATCGTCAAATAGTCAAAATGTAATAGAGAGTGGATTCACAGTATTCAATAAACTTTAGATAAAGCTTCATTCGATAACGACAATAATTAAAGTACTTCAAAAATGTGGTGGCGGTATCTTTATCCTCTCTCCTCGGTCACAAATTTCCCCATGATAGCTTCATAAAAAAAAAAAATTTCCCCATCATTTCTAATTAATGAATATTCATCTTATACCTTTCGCCGTTGAGGAAAAAAAACTTGAGGCCTCTCATGAAGTGGAGAGTTGGCAAAATGGATTTTTGGACAGGATTTAGGTCAGTTTATATTGGGTTTAAATTTTATTGGATTGGGTTAAAAAAAGTTCAGATTAAACATGAGTTTAAATTTGTGTGTTTGAGTTTTTCACTTTTTGGGCTCGGGTTTTAGTTTATATTTTTTGGGCGGCCTGCTTCGGGCTCAGACTTTACCAGGTTCTGGCTTTGTCGGGCTGGGCCAAAAAACCTAAATTAAAAATAGACTCAAATTTATGTGTCCGAGTCCTCTATTTTTTAGATTTTTTTGACCCGATCTGCTAAGCCCAGTCCATTTTGTCAGCTGTAATGATGCCTATTTAATTTTAATTATAGAACTCACTTAAACTCTTGCTACTAGTCCAAATTCTAATAATTTATTCAAATCCTTTATTATTAGTCCAATTCTAAAAGTGATTGTGTTGTTAGCATACATCGAGCTTAATCTTGTTGACCTATTAATTCATTAACTTATTTAGAAGTAGATCGGATGACCTATTTAGAAATCTTAATATGAGGTAAGTTTTTGATAAGCATTCTAACATGTTCAACTAGACTTTAAAAAATATCAAACTATACTGTAAAAACTATAATATGTAACATGCCAAATCAAGTTAAATATAAAACATTGCTTGACCTAACTTATTTTTACCCAGAAAAATTTATAAACACTTTATTTACTAAACATTGCTATAGTACCCATAAAAATAGAAGGATTGGATACCCTTTCAATGTGGAAAGAAAAATAGATTAGAAAGAAATAAAAATAAAAAATCGTCGAGTTTTTATTGCAACACATAACACGCAACGGATTCTTTGCTCACTAAGTAATGCTATTTTTCCTGTCAAAAAAAAAAAGTAGTGCTATTTTATCCTTTAGAGGGACTCCATGCCAGCACCAAGATGTTCTTTCTCTCATAATTTTGCCACCTTGTTCCACTTGCATGTCAAATGAAATGAAATCGAATCCATGATATAGTTTTGTTTTTGTTTTTTTATATTGTATGTTGATTTAGCAAACCAATGCCTATCAAAACCTTCCATCAACCCGTGATATAATTTTCTTATTGTATGTCGATTTAGCAAACCATTGCTTACCAAACTCTTTCATTTCTAAAGGTATCATATAAATTGCCCTATTTTAATACGAATTTTGATTATGTTAATTAATAATGGAGTGTGAAATTCATTAAATGAAAATTTAATATATTATTAATTGAAAATATAATTTTTTATTCTTATATATATATATATATATATATATTAGCAATGCATTAAAAATAAATTCTATTAATATAATCAATCTTATTTTATTAGCTAATGGACCAATAATGATGGTTTATAAATTATGTGGAGAAATGAATACCACCGGGGCCCTCTTGTTCTTTCTTCCATGAACTCACACAGCGAGAGAGATAGAGTACGCACATCGGACTGAAGTTTTGTTCTCGATGATTCGGCGGCTATCAAATTCAATCACAATCTCTCTCTCTTTCAGGTATTTATCTTCCCATTTACTCTAACTCAAGGGTTTTAATCTTCTCTCGCTTTGTTTCGAATTATTTTGATAAAAATCATTTCTTTTTGGTGGCAGAGTTATCTTAATCGCATACCCACATCGGATTTAAGGCAAATTCCGGATATTATTCTATCTTCTGTTGAATAACACCCTGTTTTTTTTAACCCTGGAGGTATGAATATTTGCACAATCCTATGCTGGTTCTGTATATAATAATATAATAAATTACACTTTGCTTGGATTTTGTTTTATTGAATTTAATTACTTTTTGATGTCTTATGCTTTGCTGAATGGATAATTTGTCTTATTCTTTAAAAAGACGTGTTTTTTCTTCGGTCTTTCGTTGTTTGGTGAAGCATATTTAGCATAAAATGCATTGTTGGGTCTATAACGGTGTTATATGCATACATTTCCAATGTATCTGGTACCTGGGATCTTAGTTTTTGTTTTCCCCAAAACCTGGATGTTTCTCTTTGATAGAAGAAGTTGATAAACATAGGGTCTGTTTGGATAAATAATTTATTTAAGCACTTATGGTATAAGTGATTAACATCTAAGCGCTTGTGTATAAGCTATTTTTATAATCAAAGAGTAAATGTGATTAAACTGATATCATAGGAGAGCTTATGGACCGCCCAAGTGCTTATTAAACTGATCTCACAAGAGCTTATGTCAGTAGATAAACTCTACATTAGCCAATCCAAACAGGCTCGTAGTCTAGTATATAGAATTATTAGATCATTAGTAACACAACTGATTGCACCATTTTAAGATGCATAGAATGCTCCTCCAAGATAATGGTATTAATAAGTAAAAACCATTGTGCAGTTATGGTGTGGCCAAAGCAAGCTTGTGAGAGGAGCCAATAACGACATGGTCCTCGTCGTCCTCCCACGATCTTGCAGTTGTCAGAGATTTTTTTTTTGTCATTCAGGCCATGATGTCACTTAATATATAATGGGAGATTCGTATTAGATGCATACTCCATCTGTTGAGGCCACAACACAAGTATGTTAAGATATTGGTACTGTGTGTCTAGATAAATTGATACAATCATATGTGTGATATTATGTTCAAATAATTCTATTGGAATCAATAAAGTACTAGGGTGGCTAATGACCTTACCTTGTATATGCTTTCAGCAGTTAGCAAACCTCCATAATGGCAGATCTCAAAGAGCGGCTACTCCCACCAAAACCTGCATCGGCTTTAAACGTAAGAGAGGCTGCTAATCGACCATCTGCCTCAGGAAGGCAATCTTTTCAAGGAGTGGATGTTCTGGGGCTGAAGAAGCGAGGCCAAGGTCTTCGATCATGGATTCGTGTTGACACATCAGGAAACTCTCAGGCCATTGAGGTAGACAAGTTTACCATGATGCGACGTTGTGATCTACCTGCACGCGATCTTCGCCTACTCGATCCTCTGTTTGTCTACCCATCAACAATCCTTGGTAGGGAAAAGGCTATTGTTGTAAATCTAGAGCAGATACGGTGTATTATCACAGCAGATGAGGTTCTTCTCTTGAATTCCCTTGATAGTTATGTATTGCATTATGTGATGGAGCTCCAAAGACGGTTGACAACAAATGGGGCAGGCGAGGTCTGGCAATCGGACAGTTCTGACATGAACCGAAGGAGAGGTAGTAGGAATTTTGAAAATACATTTAGCAACACTTCCCCTGATTATTTACCTTTTGAGTTTCGAGCTCTTGAAGTTGCCCTGGAGGCAGCATGCACATTTCTTGACTCCCAGGTGAGTAGAAGTACATAATTAAATCAGAGGCTAATTTCCTTTGTTTTTTGGATTATGCTTTTTCTTTCTTTCTTCAGTAAGTTACTTTAGAAGGGAGAAATGGTTGCTGTGAACAAACATATTATATTTCTACAGAATAGTTTACATAATAGCATTGAGTTTCTGCATGCCATATGAGGAAGTATTATCATATTAAGGTTAAATGAACTTGTAGGTAATTTTATTTATCTGACAATGTGTATTAAATGTTGTTTTGATGTGTACCTACTATCTACTGATTAAAGTGGGTATTAGAGTAACTGCATTACTATCATACAGCACATAGCTTATCAGACTTGTTTAGAAATATATAATAGCTTATCAGAATTAGCTTCTCTGATTCTGTTAGCTTTCTAGACAGTTAATGACAGCTGTCGCTCTGTTTGCAGTTAGGACTTAGGAGACTAGCTCTCTATATCAACAAATCAGAGAACTCTTGTAACTGATTAGGTTCCTTTTTTAATATTCTTGTTTACTTGGTTTTGATAAGTTAGTAACATTCTGACTTCCATTTGCAAAAGGCAGCGGAGTTAGAAATTGAGGCTTACCCGTTGCTGGATGAACTGACATCAAAGATCAGTACCCTAAATTTGGAACGTGTTCGTCGGTTGAAAAGCAGACTTGTTGCCCTGACTAGGAGGGTTCAGAAGGTGGTGTTCATTTAATTGTTATTCTTTCTCAATGGTTCCGAATGGCAATTGATAGGAACCATATTTTCCGAGTCTTATTAATATTTTTTGCTTTGCGGATGTTTATATTCAGGTTAGAGATGAAATAGAGCAGCTTATGGATGATGATGGTGATATGGCTGAAATGTATCTTACTGAGAAGAAAAGACGGATGGAGTTGTCATTTTATGGAGATCAGTCTATGGTTGGATATAGATCAGTTGATGGCGCTTCCATCTCTGCTCCGGTCTCTCCTGTTTCATCTCCTCCTGATTCTCGGAGGCTTGAAAAGAGCTTGAGCATTGCTAGAAGTCGACATGAGAGCATGAGGAGTAGTGAAAGTAATACAGAAAATATAGAAGAGCTTGAGATGTTGTTGGAAGCATATTTTGTTGTCATTGACAGCACTCTAAACAAGTTGACATCGGTAAACACACTGTTATCTTCATTTATCTCTCTTTTTTTTAACCTTCGTCACATGTTATCTATCAATGTTTCCTTTTTCTTGTTTCAGTTGAAAGAGTACATCGATGACACGGAAGATTTCATCAACATTCAACTGGTGTGTTTTGTTTTCCTTCCTTTTCATATCAGTCACCACCAAAGGGTTCTTGTCAATTTTATTTATCCTATTGTGGTCATGTATATAACCAATCATACATGAATGCACAAATGATAACACATGCTCCTCACACGAACAACGAACAACTGGGAAAGTGGGGCATCTCAAATTTTATGTTATCTCGCATAGTCGCATATTGTGATATATGTCACCTCTCGAGCTCTTAATCTTCAACTAAAATTATTTTATCGGTTAGTTAAGTTCTGTTTTATTTTTTTTGTTAAGAAAAGACCCATATTTTATATGGGTCGAGTCCAGGGCCGGTAATTTGGGTGTGCAAACAGTGCAATAGCACTGGGCCCCAAATTTTGGCCCAAATTTGGGGGCCCCAAAATTTCTGTGACCTGTGTTAGTTGTTGATTGCTGCATCTCTTGCTTTTCTCCTCTCACTCTGTTGAGTGTTGAACACATTTGACTGAAATCGTGGGAGCACTTTTTTAATTGGTGATAGCTGTGGCTCTTTTTAAGTAGCTAGAAGGTTGATATTAACTTGAAGTTGTATTGGTAAAATTTTAATAATTTTCTTTGCATTTATTGTCCTAAAGTGGGTGTTTAAGATTAGAGTAATTGTCATTTTTAAAATAATATTTAAAATTGTCTTTTTTAAATAATATTTTGAAATAATATTTAATTATTAAAATTGTCTTTTTTTATTAGGGGCCCAATTTTTAAGATTAGAATAGGGCCCCCAAAATGTTTAAGACGGCCCTGGTCGAGTCCATGTACTAGTTTTAAGATAAAAGTTGCACGGGACAAATAGGTATATGGATCTGGTCTTTAGATTATCCAATGTGTTGTAGGGGCTGAAAAGAACAAAAATCTATTGCCTTGGTTATTTAAATCTAGAACAGCTGATTGTATATATAATTTTTGTTCTTACAGGATAATGTTCGCAATCAGCTTATCCAGTTTGAGCTTTTACTCACAACTGCAACATTTGTGGTTGCCATCTTTGGAGTGGTGGCAGGAATATTTGGGATGAATTTTGAGATTCCATTGTTTGATGTCCCCTCTGCATTCCAATGGGTCCTTATAATAACAGGAGTTTGTGGAGTCTTCATATTTTCCGCATTTGTGTGGTTCTTCAAGTACAGAAGACTCATGCCCCTATAAGAAGGAGCTACAGTCTACACTACCATGAACAAGATCAAACAATGAACAAGATCAAACAATTGCATGGTATTGGTGGCTATGATGTTCTGCGTTTGCCGTGCAATCATAAAAAATCAAATGAAAAGCCGGCCCATATGAAAAAAAGCAATTCTTTCAATTCAATTTTGTATCAGTTTTAGGCAATTTCTTAAGATATTCTGATTCAGCAATGTCTGTAAATTAAAGACAAAATGAATACTTGAATGAAAAAAGAACATCTTGTTAGTTCCTCTCGCTTTCTCTTCTTTTTTTGATAACTCCTCTCGCTCTCTTTAGACTCTACTAAGTACTTTCAGCTGCATGAATGCAAGTTTTGAGTGAGGCTGGGTAGGGACAAGTTTGAGTATATATAGTGTTGTGACACAACCATACTGCCCCTACCCAACAACTTATGCATGTCTTGTTCTTTGTTGTGGATCTCCAACTTATATTTGCACCACAAAATTAAATATGATTTTTGTTTAGTATTCGGTTTTGGATATTTGTAAACCTATTGTTTTGCATTCAAACATAGTTTTGAAATAGAAGTAAGGATATGATTGTTTTTGCAAACTTATTTTGTAAAATGAAGCTGATGCAAATTAAGTTTGTAAACTTAATCTAAACATGCATTATAATTCTTAAAATACATGTTAAAGACTTGTAAACAATTTTTGAACGATGTAAAATTAAAAAAAAAAAAGCCTTACTAATCATGTGTTTACTTTTAATAAATATTCTCCATCAATTCTCATAGGATGCCCATTAGATAAATAAAACATGTGTCATGTGTTTATGTACAAGTCTATTAGTTATATTAGTATTTAACTTAACGGAGTTTACGATTTAAATATGAGGGACTAAAAATGAAAATTACTAAAAAAATGAGAGATCCAGGCCATTGGAATACATCAATCTTAAATCTCGCGCGGTAGAATTTTTCCACCTATAAAATTCTACTCGACTCGAATGAATTAGTCATCGCATGTGTGCGGGGATACCTGGTCTATGGAAAAAAAAACCTTCTCTTTGTTTTTGGTGAATAAAAGTTATAAAGCCTTCCACAAAAAATATATACAACCACACGGAGAGAAATAGCAGAAGAGGACTTGAACACAGGTGAAGGTTCCCATTTCCCCAATGGCTCAACAGTTCAACCTCTTCCTTTCAAGAGGGCTTCTTGCCATTGCAAAACGTCCCCGCCTTAACGTGTCTTCGTCTCACGCATTCTATCAAACACTTACATTACCCTCTCACTCTCAGAGTCAGAATCAGTATGCGCCCTTCAACTTCAACTTCAACTTGGATTTTGATGACCCAACTCTATTGCAATTCGTCGAATTGCTCAAAACGGAAGCGGAAGCAGAGGGTTTCAGAGCAAATAGGGATTTGATATGTTCCGCTATTTGGGCCTTAAGGGAAGATTGGCAACATTCATTGCGTGCCTTCAAATGGAATACCCATCTTCATAATGATGAGAAAGTTTGCAACTTGATGATTTGGGTTTTGGGAACTCATGCAAAATTTTCCACTGCCTGGTGCATCGTTCGAGACATGCATCGCGCTTCCTTGTCCACGCGCGAGGCCATGCTTATTATGATTGATAGGTGAGCTCACATCACTTTTCCTTATTATGAATTGAAACACGCGTGTTTGGTTTTCAATTGCAAATGTACATTTGGGATGTTTGCGTAGAAGGAACTGTGTAGTTACTTTGAGCTCAAACATGCTTATGTAATTTTTTAACTGGAAACCAAACATACACCGATCATAACTCTAAAATGGCGTGTGTATTGTGAATTAATCTTCATACTTGTGTAAATTACAATGGGAACGCCTGAACTACTAGTATGGAGGGATAGTAAGTAGGAACTAGGAAGTATAATAGTGACTTTCACTTTTCATACATCAGAATCCAATAGTATGTTTGGATTGGCTCAAAGTACTTTTGGATTGTTAAACCCAGTTTGCATGATGTTTGGTTTCTGGTTTTTTTATTTTTTCAAAATCCATTTTAGCTTCAAACTTGGTTTCAAGTGGAAGGAACAATTGGGTTCCTTTTGGTTTTTCATTTTTCCTTCTGGGTGCTATTAATGCCAACAAAAATGCTTTTGATTAATATCATTCAAACAAATTTCATTCTATGAAAAAAGTATCGAAACATAAATCACGTTAGAGTAAATTCATTTTAACCAAACTTTGTTTGCAAAACAAGTTAGTCCAAACTTACGTTTACAAACTTTAATCCAAACATGCACAAACTTGTTTTAATTCAGTTTTTGGTGGGCATCAATGGTCATCTTCAACAAGTCATTCTTTTTGCCATTGCTGTTGGATTGGAATTATTTAATTTACTTACTGTCGATTAGAATGCCCACTGTAATGATTTTCCTTGCAATAATAACATTTGGTTTTTACTATCAGCCTCCACTAAATTTTTCTGATTCATGTGCACAATGACTGATGTCTTGTGCTGATGATAAGTTTCATCAATTCTTGTTAGTACCCTGCCAACTCTATTGATAACAAATAATTCATTTTTCCCTCTTTTTCACTCGTGTCATTTTATTTCAATCAGATATGCATATGCAAATAACTCTGCAAAGGCAATTCAAACATTCGACTTTATGGACAAGTTCAGATTGACTCATGATCAGGAAGCATTCCGTGCACTTTTGACTGCTCTATGTAGATATGGTAACATCGAAGAGGCTGAAGAGTTTATGCTGGTAAACAAGAAGCTCTTCCCACTCGAGACTGAGAGCTTTAACATTATTCTTAATGGATGGTGTAACATAACAAATGATGCATACGAAGCAAAAAGAGTTTGGAGAGAAATGTCAAGATACTGTATAACACCAGATGGTACTTCATATAGCCACATGATTTCCTGCTTTTCAAAGGAAGGGAATCTTTTTGATTCTCTTAGACTCTATGATCAGATGAAGAAAAGGGGATGGATCCCTGGGATGGAGATTTACAATTCTTTAGTATATGTTTTAGCCCGTGAAAATTGTTTGAAGGAAGCTCTCAAGACCATAGATAAGTTGAAAGAACAAGGTTTGCAGCCAGATTCTGCCACCTTTAACTCCATGATACTCCCTCTTTGTGAAGCTGGAAAACTAGCAGCGGCAAGAATAATATTAAACACAATGGTAGAGGAGAATATTAGTCCAACCGTTGAGACTTTCCATGCATTTTTTGAAGGAACAGATTATCAAGGAACTTTAGAATTTCTGAGTAGGATGAAATATTCTGGTTTGGGTCCAAATAAGGATTCCTTTCTCATAATTCTGGTAAAATTGTTAAAGTTGAAGCAACCTATAAATGCACTGAAAATTTGGACAGAAATGAAGAAATATGATGTGGTGCCCAGTTGTATACATTACAGAAAAATGGTTGAAGGGCTTGTAACATGTAGATGGTTCATAAAGGCCAGAGATTTTTATGAGGAGATGATTTCAAGTGGATGTTCAGAAGATCCAAAGCTTAATAAGCTCCTTCAGAAAGAAGTACTTGATAGTGGTGATAAAGGAAAAAAGAATGTTAAAAAGGCTAATATTGGTAAGGTGTGAGTATTCTGAAAAGTGATAAGATGAAATGGAAAAATCACTGAGACCAGTGAAGGTAGAAAAATTCTCTAACTTGGAGCAGAGAAACAGAAACTCCCGATTTTTTTCTTGCCATTCTGCATTCTACCATTGGGAATAGCATAGCATTTGCAGTGCTAATATTGTTAATTAAGGTGAGATTTATCGAGAAGTTCACTTCATAGTCCTGACAGCTGTCTTGACAACCTGGCATGTTTTGAATTTTATTACAGGAGCAGATGTATTGATTGAAGACGTGCGAAAATAGAGTCAACCAGTTATTATCTGATATTTAAATGAATCCTTGATGGTTTTGGTTTCTGCTGCATGCTTTGGACCTCATACTCCTTTCCCTTGTTTTGATTGTTGTGGTTCATGATTCAACATCATACGAAGTACATATTTTGGTTGTCTTCCTGGGAGTTCTCCATTGATGGTTAGTTGGCTATATCTTTTACATAATTCTGAAAATGAGTCTACTATGTTTTCTTCCACGAGTTTTTTAGGGAAGATAGATTTAGACTTAAAGGTGCAGAAGAGTGGACCTGTGAATCAGTGCTTCCTACTTTATTCATCTTAAGTTAAGCCATGGCAAAGTTTGTTGCTCTCGCAGCCGCAATGTTTAATAAGAGAAGGAGCAGAAATAGAAAATAAGAGAAGGAGCTTTTGCAAGGGGGCAAATTGGAGGATTTGCATTTGAAACGCTAAACTTGACCCGATCTTGTGCATGTAAACCCAATCCTCTCACAAGCTGTTTAGAAGCCCAAAACACTCGTTGGCTTATAACTCTCAAAGTGCTCCTCACCCAAGTAATGTGAAATTTGGTCTCTTTAAAAGATTTTGAAATACTTTCAGAACATACAACAAAGTTATCATATCTAGGTGCCTGACATTTTTTGACCTTTTCTGTGTGTGTAATGCTCTATTGTTGGCTAATACTTCAAAAAATATGGAATATATGTCGGGTTGATTTCATTTACTACTCACAATTTGGATGTGCTGATTTCCCAAGTATTTAGGGAGTTGCAAGTTTTTGTTTTAAACTTTGCTCTTTCTTAATGCTGAATTTTGTGGATATGCACATTGATAATTGATTGCTCTGTCAAGAAAGCTGTTACATTATTCCTTTCATACACCCATGTTGGATGGTCCGTCGCCATTTTCTCCCTCCTTTGCCTCTCAATCTCTTATCATAAAATAGAAACAAGGGTTCTATTTGCTTCGCTTCTGAATCAGATAACATCTTGGAATGCATTCTCTCTGCTCAATTATTCGCGCTTCCAGTTACACTCATGAAACTGTTGAAAAATTGCCACAAAAGGAAACTGATGCAAACTTATTTATAGTTTTTTACAAACTGTTGTGATGTCTTTTTTTATTTTATTTTTTCACAAACTGTTGTAATAATTCGAAACCACAGCAATTCCAAGTTAGCAACAGTATCTTGTGCCAATAATCGGTGTTGCGGTGTAGCTCAAGTGCGCTGTTAGTTTAGTACTAGCGAGTAGTTAGTCCAACTCAAAGAGTGGTCAAAAAGGGTACTCTACTCGCGTGTGTTCCTGCACTCACTGTAGAGGAAACAGGAACATCGCTCTCCTTGTTCCAACAATGTTGGTGTCTTCCTCATCACAGACACAGCAACTCCTCATATGTGCCTTGTTGCTCCTCGTCACTGCCGTCACCGCCACCGACCACATAGTTGGCGCCAACCGTGGATGGAACCCTGGCATTAACTACACTCTCTGGGCCAACAACCAAACTTTCTATGTCGGCGACCTCATCTGTTAGTTCCTCTTTCTCACTTCTACCCAACTCTTTTATGTTTAATTACTTAGATTAGATAGATCTCTAATTCCACGTTGCAGATCTAAACATACTTTCCCCTTTTTCCTTTTTTAGTAAAGAAACGACCTTTCCTTTTTGGGTATACCCACTTTGCTTACCCTTTAATCTAAAAAAACCCCATAAGTATTTTAGCAAATAAAGGTCGTAACTTTACATACTTGGTATTGGTTAATGATTAATTTGTGGCTAAATTTTGCTATTCAGCATTACTTGAACTGAATCTTCTTGATTTGGGGGGGGGGGGGGGGGGGGGGGAATGAATGATTGTGAATTTTTTTTTATTTTGAATGAAATAGCATTTAGGTACCAGAAGAACCAGTACAATGTGTTTGAGGTGAACCAAACTGGGTATGACAACTGCACTACAGAAGGGGCCACTGGGAATTGGAGTAGTGGCAAGGATTTCATACCTTTGAATGAGGCCAAGAGGTATTACTTCATTTGTGGTAATGGCCAATGCTTCAATGGGATGAAGGTCTCTGTTGTCGTCCATCCCCTCCCTTCTCCTCCTCCTTCTGCTGCTGCTAACCGTTCAACGCATACATCCGCTGCTCCGCTCGGCTTCCGACGGCAGCTTCCGTCTCTGCTGTTTTCTTCTGCTTTGGTTTGGTTTGGTTTGGATCTAGTCTAGTGTAGAAAACATGTTCCGTCTGCTGGCTGAGCATTATTCAAGTTATTTGTGTTTCTCTTTTCCTCTCAATTTGGAAGTTAACATTTGTTTCCATTTCATACCACTCCCTTTAGCTCAGTCTGCTCATCTTAGAAAGCGATATGTACACTTCCTTACTTGCTAGCAAGTGGGGGAATTCCTTAACTTCTAGTGTAAGCTAACATTTCCATTGTGGGGGCTATATATAATTGTGTCTATGAGCCTGTTAAATCCTGTGGGATTTGCACACCTCGCGGATAAATCTTCGATGACAGTGTGATTTACATGTCTTAGGCTTCTTGTTGTGTTCGATGTTTTGTACAAGTGAAATGGTATTCGTGTGTTTGTGATTTTTCCATCAGTGGCCGCTAATTTTCCTACATAATTGTGTCTATGAGCCTAGTCTCAATTCAGATGCCAAAAATAGAGTAGTTTTGAGCTTGATTCTGGTAGATAGGTAAAGGTTTAACTTGAACTTTGTCTCCCTCCAGCAAATGAAATAAGCTCTCAAGTTTCAAATTGTAACATGTTTGAAAAACTGTGTAACCTTCAAAATAAAGTTTGGTTAAAGAAAACACAGTCCTTGGACAAAATTCTGGTTGGGTAAGCCTCTATGGCTGACCCTGTATGACAATTATATTGTTATGAAAAATTATCCGATTAATGGCATATAGTTTGAAGCCCTTAATAGGATGTTGATGGAGAATAGATTTCATATTGGTATGCTGTTGAAAATTGACCACCCTATTTTCATATGCAGTGAAATTTTGTTGCTTTTTTGACAAAAAAATGTTGAAAATGGTTGTATTTGTATTTATGTGGTTGAAAATGGTTGAAAATATTATATAAAAAATTATTTTTCATAAAAAAATATATATGTATTGTCAGTTAAAAAAACTTAAACTAATTTTTATTTATTGGGCCACGTGATACATAGACCTACATTTAATTATTAGTCGCCTTTTATGCATAAAAACTCTTTAACACAACATCTCAACTCTTAGAGTAAAGGAACTGATAAAAAAACCTTTGGAGAAATGAAGTGTAACACATAAATACCACCAATACTAGAAAAACATTGTCAATACACTTTTATTTTTTAAATAAATGTGAAAAAACTTTTTTTTTAAATTAAAGGGTGACAAATATTAACTTACCGCAAAACAATACACGATCAAAAGGAGTTTCATCCTATTTAAGGACTTCATAAACCTATCAAATAGATTAAACATGTTTGCAAACTAAAAAACTATCAGTAATATATTCTTTTACAACAAAAACAACAAAAGAGACAATAATCAGCCAAAGATAATACGTCACATAAAGAGCCAAATCTCAAATGCAAGACAAGCAAAAAATAAACAAGTGAAATACATGAGATAAGGATCATTTGATGACGAATCGACCCTCACAAGCTTAAAGAGAAGCAAAAAATGAAAAAAAACCACCGGTTAGAAATAACTATATAGTGTGGTGGATAGAAAAAATTCAAAAAAAATGATAGCATCATATCAATGACCATTATTGAATAAAATTTTCAAATATGTAATCCATTCATTTCAAGTAGCAGCAATTCAACATGTCTTTCATTGCTTATCATAGTTTTTGACACACGAAATATATTTTTTTTATTACAATCTCATTTATTATCATTTTTTACTAATTATATAACAATATAAATTAAATTAAAAATATTTATCAAATTATATTCAAATAAAATAAATTGTGACCGCATATCACGCGGGTCACAAGCTAGTTATCCTTAACTCCCAAGTCCTAAAGTCATTATTTTAAAAAAAAAAGAAAAAAAAAAGAAAAGATGTCCTAAGTCATGTTCAAAGACAATCAAGTTGGGTTCATCCTTTTGTTTTCCTAACACCATATCTTCAAACTAGTATTTATATTTACTCATATAATAACAGAGATGGAAACAACATTACCTTGTTTGAGTGGAATTAGGCTCAGATTTCTTAAGCAAATTTTCAAATTTGAGTCTTATAGATGAAAAAAAAAAAGTAGTTGGGAGGGGAGACTCCACTAAAATTGGCCAACTAAGTTTCCCGAAAGAGATTAGTTATCTGCAAAACTAGTGAATACTTCGCACCAATAATATAGTGACCCAAAAATAATAACATAGATGGAAGAAAAAGGTGGAATGCACAAGTGTTGCAATTAAATGTTGGCTTCTAAAGAAATTATGAAATTCAAATTACAGTAGAACCAGGCTAATACGTTCATCAAGCAATATTTGTTAGTAGACCCTATGATTCCAAATGCTTCCATTATTAGCGGCGTTTTCCATTGCAAGATGGAATTTACTTTACTATTCTCTTTTCTAAAGTATTTCACCCCAAGAGATTTTAAGGTTACCTTTGTTTATTATTATTTTTTTCGTTCTACGGTGATTTCTAAATATTCCCTATTTTTTAGGTCTATAATCATACTCTGCGTGGTCTACCAAATTGGTGTGGTCAAGTTGGTAAGCAGTTTGGGTCTCTTAAGCATGTGGTCATGGATTCAATTCCTAGCCTATGTATGAAAATTCACCATTTGGGAGATGTAGTATTTAAATGTGCTCCATATCCTCAAAAGGAGCTACAATTGCGCACAAAGGATATATTGGGAAAAAAATACTCTACCTGGTCTAACTAAAAAAGTGATGAAAGTAAAACGACTTATACACATTATCAAATTGTATTGCTGACTTGCTGTGGGAGCTGTAATGAAAATGGATGGTATATTGAACATAAGACGAAAAACTGCTGCAATTAAATACCTATGAAGTGGTAATAATAAATTATAAAAGAGAGATGCAAGTCATGCAATGCAATGCAATGTTACATTCCTTGATTGGGGGGTTACGTGGTTTTTCTTGGACCTATATACGCTTTTTCAGGGAGTGCTATTTAACAGAATAATATAATTGCTGTAATGCATTATGATTGATTACCTTAATGTATTCAAGTATTAATAAAGTTCCTTAAATGCACTCTAGATTCTCAAAGAGATTAGTATTCGCAGTTGCATGCAGATGATACTCTGAGAAGCCAAAGGTATTAATAAAGTTTAATGGTCTCTATCTGAATGAAACCACGATTTGGTTCATTTTATATTTGTTATTAGAATAATTCAAAATCTTTTTACCTATTAGAATAACTCCATTAGAATATTAGGATATGTAAGAAAATTAATAAGAGGATATAATATTTCTCTCGTCGTTATAAGCGGATTTCTAGAATTGGGTGGCATTTGATATGGCTCTGTCGTCTTAAAGAATTGATGATGATGAAGACAACGCCATGATTGTATGTCATGCAACATTATGAAAAAAGAAGAATATTATCAGTGACATTATGACACATACTTTTACTAAAGGGCAGAACAAGCACTGCTGTTTCAATAGTGACTCACTTTAGTCTTTGATTATGACTTGTGTGGTCCATAACTACATCATGACAAATCAACCAAAACATACCAGAAGTGACTGTACAATCAAAATCAGGCAATTTCAAACCATTTTAGGTGTTAGATTTGTTTGTTAACCAAAAACCAATTTTAGTTGTTGGGTCTCCAAAATCAGACCAACCATTGCAGCAATGAATCTTTGTTCATAGTTGCTTATGGTTTCAAATCCAATGCGATTTGATGCCATTGCTTTGTCCTCCTGTCGAGACTAATATTTCATTTCCAATTTCATAATGTTTAATTACAAACATACTAATTACTAACATTTACTTACACAAAAACAAAAATCATAATGCTTGGGCTTAAGCCTCATTGATATTTCAACAAGATGAATTGTTTATAGCTTTGACGGATGACTGAACATTCAGAATATTGGTTCGATTGAATCATTGAACTACTGCTTTAAATATGTAACAAATACTAAAATGGGATGTATCCGTTGACAAGAGTAAAAATCACAAGAAGATGCTTTCTGAGGATAGAAAACAAATAAACAAGGTAGGAAAAACTTGTCTGTTAAGAAGTCAAGGCAAGCCGACCGAACAACTTAAATCTCTTAAAAACAAATGTAACTAACACAAACCCTTTTGCCCTTATCCATTGCAATGAACAACTAGCTAACCATCTCACGCCCAATTCAGCTGCAACCGGGCGCATCGACTTGAAATATGGCCAATGTAGTTCTTATAAGGCATGAGCAGTCCTCACCTTACAAGCCGGTTTTGTGGGATTGAGTTAGGCACTAAGCCCAAATAATGAGGTGAAAATTGAGTCATCAAATAAAGTTTAAAGTTTATAATACAACTGTTAGTGGAGAAAAGCAAGAACAACTTATCTGATACATAAGTCTCACAATCAATGATCTATCTGGTACTGCACTCGTCAATTCATAACCTGATCTTAATATGGTTAGCAGATAGATGACATTTTAAAGAAACCTTCAACATTAACAAAACCTATTCTGCAGTGCCCTTCTGTTTTCTCCTTGATCTGCTGTATAGTTTGGAAGGTGGAGAAGGGGAGAACTCAAATGGAAGTGGTGGAAGGTCCATCTCCCCCTTCAAAATCTTAACAATATCCCCAATATCCGGCCGCAACTCAGGGATTTTCTGTAAGCAAGTGAGTGCCAACTGGATACACAGGCTTGCTTGGTCCTTGTTGTAATCTTCTTTCAATCTCTCATCAACTAGCTCTAAGATGTTACCAGCCTGAGCCAAGTGTCTACACCAGCTTATTAAGTTAGCTTTCTCTAGCTTCATGGGGGATGCAAGAACATGCAATGGTCTTCTACCTGACACAACCACAAGAATCAAAACTCCAAAACTGTAAATGTCAGCTTTCTCCATTAGGAAACCACAGCCTCCATATTCCGGTGCCACGTAACACAGTGTCCCTCTCATGCTGGTTGTGCTGCTGAGTTCGCGGCTGAAAAGATCTCCGCTCCACATGTCACTTCCAATGGAACGAGTGCTTTTCTTCTTCCAACCTCTCCTAAAGCTGAACTCCCCGTTTTGGTCACACACATTCTGACCCTCCCCTCCATAGTTCTTACGTTGGCAAAGATAAAACCTTCTACCCAAATCAAAATGGGGCACTTTCATGCCTTTCTTCCACTTGGTTTGAAGACTTTTCAGCTTACTAGTCTTCTTGCTTAATTCAGCAAGATGCTCTTCTTTCCACCACTCTTGCATCTTCCTATTCTTCTTCTTCTTGTGGTTTTTCTTTCCCCTTGGCTCTTTCATATCAACCCCATTATCTTTATTTCCCATCTCAGATGCCTGCAATTGTGGTGGTCCATTAGCATCACCGGCTTTATCTATTGGACTTGAGATTCCCAACTCTACTTTCTCATGAATATTGTTCTTAGTACCATCATCCCAATCAGAATTTGATGGACAAATCTGACTCCCTATCCACTCCATGACATAGTCTTTACTACACAATTCGCCGCTTCCATCCTGTCTCCACCACCAGTCCTTTCCCCATTGTTTCCCATTTGCCTTCTCATCATCCACCAAAGAAGCATTAACAGTCAACTCCTTACTGAAATCAGTGCTAGAGAACTCATCATCATAAGGAACAAACTTACCATTCCAATCATCCCCTCCAATATCCAATGTTGAAATCTCCTTACCCTTTGCATTCATACTCCTACTCTCACTCTCACTAGCAATATTAGCATTATAATTCAAAGAGTTCAAGTTCAAGGCTCTAACATTAAAACAAGTCCTACTATTTTTGGATGAAGAAGATGCTTGCAAAGCTAGAGCAAAATCCACTTCACTAACACTCTCAACTGGGGTACCAATTGCAGGAGGAGTTTCTGCAGTTAAATTACCTGAAAGCTCTTGGCTTTTTCCCAAGTCCTGGCTAAACAAGTCCACACCAAACTCACCCTCCACCTTAATCCTTGACAATCCAAAATCCGAGATCTTCCCACGGTACTCGGCGTCAAGCAACACATTGCTTGGCTTGATATCACCATGAATCACTGGTGGATCACATCCAAGGTGAAGGAACTCCAATGCTCTAGCAACATCCATTATTATGCAGAACCTTCTCTCCCAACTAAAACCCAAACACCCTTCACCAAAGAGAGACTCCTGCAAGCTTCTGTTTGGCATATACTCATACACCAAGACCCTCTTGTTCTTCTCAACACAGTACCCCAAAAGGGTCACAAGGAAAGGGGATCTCAACCCTCCAAGAATCTGAAGCTCATTCTGAAACTCTCTCTCTGTCTGCAAAGACAAAGCATCAAGGCGCTTGATAGCTATCAATTTTCCATCTTTGAGTATTCCCCTGAAAACAGTGCCTGAACCACCTTTACCAATAACATTGGCAGTGTCAAAGCCATTGGTGGCATGCTTTAAGTCTTTGTAAGAGAACCTTTGGAGCTTCAAGGGAGCACTTGCATCGAAGGGTATGGTTTTGGCTCTGTGTACCAGAGAATGCCACAGGTGGTAAAGGAAGTAAAGGACTGAACAGAAAATCACAAGAGAGGCTGAAATGGTGAGTGCTAGGAATAGGACCCTGGTTTTGGTGAAAAGACTTGGACTTGCTGGAGGGAAGGGTCTTGAAGGCATGGTTGTGGTGTGTGTGTGAATGAACAGTGATCACAGCAAGTGATGAAATTGAAGAAGAAGAGGGAGATGAATGATGATGGGCATTCTGGTTTTTCATTTCTTTCTCTCTGTTTTATCATTGGGTATCCAAAGTTGATTGCTTTTTCCATTAGATAATCATGAGGAGGAGGAGCTGTGTTCTACTATTGCTAACTTTGTTTTTGTTTTATTTTCTAATAACCTGTTTTTCTTTTCTTTTCTAGTTTTCTATGCCTATTAATTAAATTAATTAATAAATATAATGAGATGATGAGATTAGCAATTGGGAAGTGAGGATTAGAAAAAGGGAAGAGAGGGGCCCAATGTGCTTTTGTCTAAAGAGAAAGTTTTGCGGGGCAAAGTCTTGGAAAATCACTTACAGTGATATTATGAGGACTTTGCTGAGAAGAAGTATATATTATTATTATTATTATTATTATTATTAGGCTTTAATATTAATTTGGTCCCTGTAATATAGGGGGTTTTTGATTTAGGTCCCTATAAAAAAGGTCAAACTTTTTTCATCCTTGTTTTATTTATTTTTTTGAATTTAGTCCTCGTTTTATTTTTTTTTTGAATTTAGTCCCTCACTAGCGTTGACCGCTGATATGGCACTAGGAGGTCTCTATAAAATTCCTACGTGGCACCAGCGTGGCTTACACGTCATCTGACACATACTTATACAAATATTAGGTTTTGAATTTAGTCCCTATAAAAAATATGTGTTTTGAATTTAGTCCTTATAAAAAATACGTGTTTTGAATTTAGTCCCCATAAAAAATACGCATTTTGAATTTAGTCCATCTTCTTCTCCACCATCTCCACCTCCTTCACCACCACCACCACCCCCATCCCCACCTCCTTCTCCTCCCTCCTCCACCACCACCCCCACCCCTACCTCCACCACCACCCCTCTTCCACCACCCCCACGTCCAGCACCTCCTTCTCCACCCTCACCACCAAATGGAAACAACAACAACAATAAAAATCTGCAGATACAACAACAAAAACGAAGATCTGCAGATACAACAACATCATCAACAACAACAACAAGAACATCAACAACGAAAATCGTAGAGCAACAACAACAACGAAATGGGGATATGTTTTCGATTTCGAAATTGGGGATCTATTGGGGGGACGGGAGTGAGGCGAATGGGGAGAGAAGGTGGGGGCGAGAGTGAGGTGAATGGGGGGGGACAGTGGAGGTGAGGGGGAAGGTGGGGAGGGAAAGGGGAGAGAGAGGGGTTGTTGTTGTTGTTGTATGGAGGAGGAGGGTGGAGGATGAAGGATGGAGGAGGAGGAGGAGGAGGTTGTAGTGGTGGTGGCCCGAGGAGAGAGAAGGGTGGGGAAGGGTAAGGGGAAAAAGAAGGACTAAAATCAAAATATAAATTTTAAGGGATTATATTCAAAACGTTTTTTTTAGAGGGACTAAATTCAAAATGTAATATGTTTATAGGGATGTATATGGTAATGTGTCATTTATACAAGCCACATCAGCCAGGCCACATCAGCAGTTTTTGCCACGTAAGCGGTCAACTCACTCCAGGGACTAAAATCAAAAAATAAAATAAAAGAAGGACCAAAAAAGTTTGACTATTTTTATAGGGACTAAATTCAAAATCAGTGATATTATAGGGACTAAATTAATATTAAAGCCTTATTATTATTATTATTTTGTGATTTAGTTATCGCTCCGTCTAAGAGATAAATTTAACTAATATTTGAGTTCGATCTCTGGTGATAGAACAATCTATACCCACTAGTCTGGCTTTATTTAGCTTCCAAATGAACACATATTAATCCAGTATTCATTTTTCTTTAAAATATACTATGGTATAATCAAAAGAAAAATTATACATTACAAATATTGGTTGCACCATTGGAATGCGATGAAATGAGAGGTCTTGTGTGCAGTTATTTTATCTCATACGCCATGACTCAGACACGTGCACTGTTTAGAATCTAGAGATACTGCCCCTATTTTATTCTTTCTTGTTTGTAATTTTTGACCAAAGGTTCACACTTCATAATACTATAGCACAGGTTCACATGTCAATAATTTCTTGTCTTCCATCATTCTCACATTGCAGCTCCGGTCCCGTGTTCCACTAAAAATACAACATAATAATATAAAGCTTTGATTAACACAGTGTTTGGTTTGAGGGAAGGGGAGGAAATTGAAGGGAAGGGAAGGAAATATTTTAATGGTTTTTTATTTGATTCATTTTTGTAAGGAGGGAAGGGGAGAGGAATGGAGGGATTTGATTTCCCTCCAATATTGAGGAGATTTGGATAGAGTGAAGACAGTTTTAAATGACATTTACTTAAATAATCTTAAATTAAATTAAATATAAAAACTTATAAAGGTCTAAAAAATAAATTAGTTTGTTCCCTCAATTAAAATCCCTCCCCTCCCCTCCTCCCAACAAAACACAACTTTTAATTAAATCTCTCTCCTCCCTTTCGCTCCCCTTCCCTTTCTTCCATTAAAATCCCTTCTCTCCTCTCCCTTTCTTTAAACCAAACAGACGCACGGTTGAAGATATATAAATAATAGTAGTAACTTGACTGTTTTATAATAAATATTTTAAGTACGATTTTTTTATAAAATGATGGGGAGATTGATTCCTATCATATTTAATTTCTAAATAAAATAATAAAAACTTGTATAATATAAAATATATATATAGTTTTTCTGTTTTTTAAACGTAGAAAGACTTTCACTAAATAACTTGTTCAATACCTTAGTGATTTTTAATCAGTACTATAAATATACCATAACCAAATTATTAGAAGTAAGGTCTGTGATCTATCATATCTCGCTATCAAATTCAAATTAAATTTCACGTGAGGAAACTTTGTCAATGGTGTTATTGGAGCTATCATAAGATAAGGGATTCAATCATTTTGTCATTGTAGCCTCGGTCTTGTTAATTGAATAAAAAAACCTAACATGGTTTAAAGGAATAATATGACCCAATTGGACTAATTAGCTTTTTAGTTAAAATAAATTAATAATTCATATATGAACTTAAATGGAAAAATTAAATAAGAGAATTTCTTAGAAAAACAAAATACAAAAACTATTTTTAACTTATATGAAAATCTATTATTTAAAAAACTCATAGTTATTGTAATATTATTTTAGTATTTTTTTCCGTAAGTAAATTTAGGTATGTTGTTAAACAAAGAAGAGAAAAAAAAAAAAGAACTGACAGAAAAGAGCAAAAGTAAATTCTCTATCTTTTTTTTTTTGATATATAGTAAATTCTCTATCTTTTCTTCATGTATTTAATATTATTCTTAATATTGTCACGAAACCTTCCTTGGACTTTGATTGGTAACCTTTCAAAACAACTCGTATCAGGAAAGGGGTAAAAGGAATCAGTACGTGGAATAATACTCTTAAAGAAACTGTTATTCTTCCTCTATGCATGCTACAAGACCTATAAGTGGCCCTTTAATCGTGGAGGCTGAATCACTGAAGAAAGTAACAAATTAAAGATATCAAGTAACATCAACTTAGAATGGTGTCCACATCGTGAACACGCTGCATTTGCAATGCGCATGGGATATGTGTCTCAGTTACTTTACTCTCAGAAAAAGGAAGAGCACAATATAGACATGGTTTGCTGTCTTAAAAGGAATAACAGGTTTGACCAAAAAAATAAAAGGAATAACAGGTGGGATGTCGCTATTGCGTGTGGGGCTAGGGTGAGAGACTTGTATATGTCGCTTACCGTGAGAGACATAGTCGTAACCATTAGATATAATGATTTTATATTAAAATGAATATTTGCCACTTAATATACAACGAATCTTTGTCATCCAAATATAAAATCATTATATCCAATAGCTATGACCAGTTTTTCGCAATGAGCAACCTATGTAGGTCTCACACCTTAGACCGCGCCGTGTGTGCATCAAGAGTCAAGACGTAGCAAACAAAAGAACATGGGTGTTGTGTTGGCGGAATGCGTGGGACCTCTTTCAAGTCCATTCTACCAAAGATGATGTTTGTTTTGTTGTTTGCGGGTACCAAAATGACAAGCTTTAATTTCTCTCTTGGATCATATTTCCCTCTTCCATTGGGCATGCAATCATATAGTACTCTTACGGAATGAATTCCTTTGCAGTTCCGGCACATTAATTGGAGTCGAAGTGGAACCAAACAACGCACAGTACCACTGGAAAATATTACTTTGATATTTTTTTTCTTCTTTTTTCAAACTCTTTTTTCTTATAAACTACATATAACAAAAGAAAAGCAAAAATTGTCTTTCATAACTTCTGCCAAAAGGAAGTGTGGATTATGACAATTAACACTTTGTTAGTATTGTGTAAAATATACACTAACTACTATATATCCATATAATGTTGTGGACTTTTAGTTATTACAACAACACTGATCCTGTTGGGCTGGCTGATGCTCTAGGTGTTGCTTTCATTCTTGGTTAGTTTTTTTTCCTTTTCATCTCTGTGGTAACCAATTTTTGTTCTGTTTTTCAAAAACAAAAAGACAAAACCTGTTTTCAATATGTTCATACCTATTTTACCCACCAGAAGAAAATGACCAAGTACCAACTACCAGCAAGTCATCTAATTACATGAAAATTTTAGACATGCACTTAACTAGGAAGGTGAAAATTTATGGAAGATTTTTCGGGGGGAATTCCAACAACAAAATTAACAATTAACAATAAATCAAAATTTCAATTAAAATGCTTTACCTAAGCTATTTAAGATGATATTGAAAATAATCATTTAATCAAGACGAATATTGCACTATAAAGTGTACAAAAAATATATTTTTAGAATTTTACAATAACTATAGAAGCAGTCATTAACGAAGTTGAATGCATTCGATCAAATATTGCAAGACGACTCACGTTCTTGATTAGTTTAGGTTATGTACATTTTTTAGGTAAAATGACAATTACTTATTGACTCTATTTTTAAAGTAATTATTGATTAATCAATCATAACTTGTTATAACTGAAACCTACAAGTAGTGCAGTGCCCATCCAAAAACTAGAAGATTAACCTTTAAGAAGCAAAGACTAAATTAGTAACACATTACGTGCTGGTTTGTTTTTCCATTAGGAGCCACCAAAACCCAGTTTAGAGCCACAACAACGATTTCTTCCTTCTTACAAATGTAGCTTCGAAAAGAGTGCAAAATGAAAATGAATTGCTACCCAAACATGGCCTTAGGCTCCATGGTTGCTTAAGGTAAATGATAACATTGCATTTTTCATAACTCTTCTTGGCATGGGGAAAGAGTTGTGCATTTATAATGGGGGCACATGTAAAACAACAACGATAACAATTCAAGTCTTATCCCACTAGGTTTTAGGACACACCTAGAAGTAAATGAAAAATACAGATCAAACTACAGATAGAAGTTGTAGATAAAAAAGGTGCCAACAACTTGTTCATTATAACATGTCAAACCCGAAATTTGACAACAGATGCAAGTTGTTAAACAAGATAATAACTTAAAAGAACAAACTGCGATCAAATATTATCATTAACAGCATCAGATAATGGATGATATTACCAAAATTATTTGTTATTAGGATATAAAATTCAATTAAATATTAAATACAACTCTGATGACCATGAAACAGATCTCTGTCCTGAAGTTAATATGAACTTGCGTCTTAAAGTGAGATTTGGAGTGGGAGAATGCGAATATTTCCCTTGGAAAAGGATAAAATAACGCTTCCACAAAAATCTTCTACTGATTTGTGTTTTCAAAAAGCTTTGGTAACTAAGATATTTGATCCTATATTATCCAAGATTTTTAAAAAAAAAAACGAAACTAAACAAGAACCTGATTCCAATATATCATCATTTAGAAACTAATCATCGTCATCCTTCTTCTTGGGTTTGCGGTATTTTTCCTCGACGACTTTTGCCATGAACAAGGCAGTGTCAGCTAGCTTCATGATGTTAGGAACTTTATAATTCTGAGCCACGTAAACCCCACAGACTGTCCCTGCTATAAAAGAGAAGCAACTCCTGATTATACCCATAGTTGCTTGAATGCCTGCTGTGAATTTCCGCTATCGAGAGATCGCTTTGGCAAGAGTCACTGTCAGGATCAGAATTAAGCAAATCAGCATCTGGTCAAAATCATATCAGAAGTGGTTTTAGAGTTTGTGGTTGGCCATCAGTTGAAAAAAGTTTCTTTTACTGGCATATATGATAAAGGACAACCAGTTATGAAAGTTTCTTTTTTGAAATCAATAGTGTAAGTATGTGAAAGTGCCTCTAATTTTTAATCTTAAGGACTGGTTGGCAAACAAGAGAACTTGTTTAGAACTGTTCAAATTTAAACTAGTATTGTAAATCAATATGAATTTGAGCCTCTCCAGTTTATATCCAAATTTCTACTGATTTCTTTTGAACCATCCTTCACTTGTAGATTCATAGTGTGATTTTCTAAAAACAACAGTAAGATGAAAATCACAAATGGTTTCAAATCCATACAAGTGTCCTAAATGATTTAGAAAATAGGATAAAGGATCACAAATAACTTATTCTAATCTATTGTTCACAAAATCAAAGTTACTGATTGTCAATAGCACACACTTGTCGCTGGAATGGCTAATTGGCTATAGAGCATAGCATATCACAGTGCAGTTATTCTAAAACATAACTCATACTATATATAAAATACAATATATCTAATCTAATCTAATACAATTACAAATGAGAACCACGCACAAACAACACTGCTAACACACACACACACGCACACACCCAGGGAGAGAGAGAGAGAGAGAGATAACTAAGGTCACATTCAGATATATCTCATAAAAGTTAAAAGTCAGGCCTCTAACGATAGAGAGATAGAAGAACAATTATATCTAAATCTAAATCTAAATCCTAGAACATTTAGGAAGCTATCCAACTTGACCAACAACACCTAAAAACAGAGAAGCCCAGAGTAGAATTAACAATTATGATTGAATCAAGTTTAAAACTTCCTTGGCAAGCTAGAGAACTTGTTTAGAACTGCTCAAATTTAAACTAGTAATGTAAATCTATATGAATATGAATTTGAGCCTCTCCAGTTTATATCAAAATTTCTACTGATATCTTTTGAATTATCCTTCACTCGTAGATTCATAGTGTGATTTCAAATTCATACAAGTAAATGATTTGGAAAATAGGATAAAGAATCACAAATAACTTAACTCTAATCTATTGTTCAAAGTTGTTGATTGTCAATAGCTCACAATTGTCTACAGGTCGCTGGAATGGCTAATTGGCTACAGAGCATAACATATCACAGTGCAGTTATTCTGAAGCATAACTCATACTACATCCAAAGTACAATATATCCAAGGTTTTAAAAAACGGTCCGAAACTGAAATTGCGCCAGCGACATAAAGGCTTAGGTAGTCTCCAAAACCTCACCGTGACCGCAATTGTGGCCGCATTAGCCACATTTATCCGCAATTTTCCGCAATATCAAGGATCGCGACGAAACCGCAACCATGACCGCAATTTAAAACCTTGAATATATCTAATCTAATCTAATCTAATACAATTACAAATGAGAACCACACACAAACAACACTACTAATATATATATATAAGTTAAAAGTCAATGAGTATGTCTCTTGGCCTCTAAACGATAGAGATACAAGAACAATTATATCTAAATTCTAAAACATTTAGGAAGCTATCCAACCTGACCAACAACACCTTAAAACAAAGAAAAGGCATATACTATAGGCCAGGACTCAGAACAGAGATGCGATCACATGGTGACACAACCAAACCCTAGATTAAATCATTAGCTCAGTGAACAGTGATGAGTATTGAATTGGAATTTTATTAATTCTGCATTGTGTATATATATGTTCACAAACTCTCTCACTCAGCATCTAAAGATTATCAGTTTCGGTGTTTTTAAAACGCTAATAACAGTTTCGACATAATTGGAATTCGCAAAGACATCATCTATGTATCTCATTCAACCTAAAAAAAACAGAACGTACCTAAGACAATTGGCGAGACGAGACGAGGACACAGGCAGGAGCAAGAAGACGAAGGGCGATGAAACCAGCGGGGCAGGGTGGGACTAGGGCTTTCGAATTTTATTTTTTATTTTTACTGGAAAGGTACCCGTGCACGGGACTTTCAAAATAATTTGGATTTCTTTCGATAAATTTCAACCATAAAGAGAATCATAAAAAGTGCGTTAAAAAATATACCAAAAGGTGTTTTTTTTGGACAAAAAAAGGTGTGTTATTTTTATTTTTTTATTTTTAAGTAAATATATTAAAAATATATAATTATTTTAATAGGTTTTTTTAGTGGTACAGATTATTGAGATTAATTATATAATAAGTCAAAACAATCCACCAACTAACAAAAATCGATATAATAAATGACTTCTAAACATGATTCTACCATTGCAACTAATGTTATTAAACTCGAATTAATCATTAACTCAGTCATAATACAGGATAAGTGGGTCAATTGTCGAATCAGTGAGTCACTAATTGAACCATTTGAATTATTATTAGGGGTATTTAACTAATTTATGGATTGTCTAGAATGAACTAGGTACATCTTTGGTAACATGGTTGAAAGAGCTAAACTCAAATTTGTGTGGCTAAATATGATTTGTCTTTTATATAAAGACATTTGAGATTTTGTAGTAAAAATAAGTTTGTTGTCCAGAATTGATTCAAGCTGAAACTAGAATTTGTAGTTTTTGTATTGAGTTAAAAATTTTACACTGAGTTTTATCTCAAACTTGTTTTTAGAGTAAAAAAATCTAAACATAAATTACTTTACTTCAAACTCAATTTTAACCAAAATCAATTTTAACCAAAATCAATTTTCACCGTAGCATAATCAAACACACACTAGATCTGCAACTGCAGCAGCAAAGCAACCTCAATCTCATTGCCTTTTTCTTTCTCCTTATTCGACCCTAACCACTTCAAATGCTACCTCCTTCCCTGTATATAACACCATTTTAACTAATTTACAACCACCAAGAAAGTTGGTTAGTTTAATTAGTAATATTAAATTTTTTAATGATTCACATAATTTTTCTAAATTGTCCTGGGTATCTTTAATGAGAACTGTTTATAAGTAACTGCTTAAATGGGAGTTGTTTATACAATGAGAGAATACAATTGACAAAATATAATTTTAAACTATAAAAAAGACAAATAAATGAGAGAAGTATCTATCGACTTTGCCCGTGACTAATATCTGTCGGAAAACTAAGCTGATCACCTTTAATGAAGTCCCTCCTCCCAACCACATTTTTTCATCCACAAGATTCAAACCCGAGTCTTTGCTTAAAGAATCCAAATAGCATAATAAAATTAGAATTAGAATTCGCTTTCCCAGTAGCTATGTACATGGTTTGCACCCCAAATAGCATAATAAAATGTGGTATTCTACTCTCTTTCTCTCTTATATCTATTATACTACATCTCTATATTTTTCTCTTATTTTGGTCCATTTTATAACAAATAATTTTTTCTTTTGTTTTTAAATTTTAATTTAAATATCAAACAATTTATTATGTTCCATATGTACATATTCCTTATTCCTTTCGAGTCATGAAGTAAAGATTTTCTCTTGAATGCGTTATTGGTAGTTCTCATTTATGTATGTAATAATATAATAATAATAACTAGGGGAAAAAGGAGTTCTTTTTTCGCAAATGACCTAAACTTAATCATTACACATGCCTTGAATCAGTTCAGCAGCAAAATTGGCAGAACTCCTGGAATCAAGTAGCAAATTATATATATATATATATATATATATCTGTTGACGGATCATCACCAACCATTCCAGGTTGAAGTAACAATGGCCTTTCTCATAGTGGAGAAGCAACACTTCATTTGCATAAATAGCCTTAACGTTGTCAAACAAAGAAGGACAAAGTTAAGTAGTGAAATGTTGGAGCGAACAAGGACTAGTGAATAATTATATTAGTTAGGTCCCAAATAATTCAGTGCTTGCTTGCTGGTGTGGTGTGAATAGTTAGTTTATTATTACCTAGCTAGCGATTAGCATTAACCAGCCTCAATCCACTAGTTACATCTTCACAATGCTTGATGTGATGAAAATGGGAAGTAAAATCAATTGTGCTATTGGCCCTACAGTCATACTTGGGAGGATAATGGAAACAAGGCTCCATGGACTTGGCTCGTTGACACGGCGGATCTGGGATGGTTTCCCCATATGCCCTGCGCAGAATCCATGGCTTCAACCCTCCAAGACCATGAGCAACATACCCAAATGTAGACTTGGGGCTTGTAATCAACACATCACACAAACTCAGCAGATATATCTCAGTCCATGCCTCGATGTTGTGCGTGTCGTTGTTTGATTTTTGACGCTCTTCGTGACTTGGCTGATAAACTTTTATCACTTCCCCGGTCACACTTGCATTTGCCGTATACATAGTCCTCAGCTTCTTGCCATATTCCGAGTATAAAGATGCCACAAGCACGGCTTTTGATGTCCGCTTCTTCGCAGAATATGTTGACTTGTGCGCGTTCGATTCAGGCAACAACTTATGCCGAAGCGTGCAGGCTATAATTTCATTGATGATGGTTTGATGTGGTGCTTTGTGAGTGTTAAATACTCTAATCTGCAGGCCAATTCTCTCATTTGCCTTGGCTAAGTGTGCCTCATAGGATCTGCTAATTAGTTTCCATGCCTCATTTGATGGATGAAAAAGGTAACGTCCCAAATGGTGAAAAACTGTGTCTTTCTGGGGGAACATTTTGCTTAGATCTTGTCTAAATGATGGAATCATAAAAAGAGAAGGGACAAAATACTGATCCGACCACAAAATCAGAATGGGGACTTTCTGGAGAAGACCCTGACTCTGATCACAGTGGAAAAAGTTGTTATGACCATCATGGGTGTGTTGTAGATTAAGAATGACAAATTGTGGCAAAAGCTCCTTTGAACTGTTTTTCTTGCTATTCCTTAGCACGCTTTCATATGTTTCAATATGCTTCTGATCTTTCCAATAAGGAAAATTCCTGGGCAATAACCATGACGAATCAGGAAATGGCTCACAAAAGAGACCAAACATGTCAGTCCCCAATTTGACAAGTAGAACACGGTCTGTGAGGATAGCATAAAGAAATGCTGCAGCCAAGGTTATCATCCTGTTCCCTAAGCCATTGGAAGCTGTCCAGATAAGGTATTTGCACTTTGTACCTGCATCATTTTTGCTAAACTTTGTGCCCTTTCTCATCATTTTACTGTAGGATTTGGTATGAGGTCCACAACTTCTATGAAGATGTTCATAGTTTCGTAGCTTGGATATCAAATATGCAGAAGGTTTATAAAGGGAAGCTTTGCGGTATAAGTGAGATTGATACCTACTTAAGCAAGATGCTTCATCAAATGTGGAAACTAGAAGTCCATCAAGGAATTGGTCATTAGCAATGCTAATAGTAGATAGGGATGGATCATTCTTTTGGACTTCAAGTGAATGATTCTTTGGACCTGTAGATGTGGAAATAAAATTAGTATCATACACAATTCTATAACAAATTTTAACTCCATATTATGATGACAATTTCATCCAAGTCATGGTGCCTCTGACTCCATGAAAGTGAATGAATAGATGAAACCATCTTAGTGCTCATTTTAATATAAGATCCTGCTAGAAATAAAAATCTGAGTGCCTTACCAGTGGTGACCTACCAATGCGGGTATTAGTTAGCATTTTTCTCAAGTATCCAACTCAATAATTATGCCAGTTCTAAGTTCAAGAAGTCATAAGTGTTTGTTCTGAATAGTCCCTCAGTGATCATGAAACTGATAAATTGTTTGGCTCAAAGGAGGGAAGAGGAATTCTAGGGGAGGAAAGGGAAAATAAAATTCTCATTTTAGTTTGGTTGAAAAGAAGGGGAGGGGAGGGAAAATAACCTATTTGGTTTGCAACGGGAAGTGAGGGGAGAAATGAAATTAATTCACTATTACATCTATTATATCAACACAGAAGGTGAAAGAAAGAGAACAGTAAAAACTTTTACTAGTAAGACTTGAACTAAGGATAATATATGTAAGGGAAGCTTTGGAATTAACAAAAATAACAAGTAACAAGTAAAATCTGTAAATATTGAATCGTTTTTTCTCCCCTTCGAATCCCCTCAATTTTGGAGGGGAGACAAAACATGGAACCAAATGAGACATTTTCATTAATACACATACCCTACCCTTAAACTGAACCATATGTAATCCTTTCCACGGTATGTGCACTAAAAATAATCAAATGAATAAAGTAGGCAGGTGGATATATAAATAAAATAGAATGATATTAAGCTGCAAAAACAAGAGTATTACCAATATCTGAGATTGTTATTGTCTGAGCTCGTTCCTGGAAGGTCCCAGGCATATCATTTTGAACTTTGTCTCCCAACACCTTATCTAGCATACAAGTTAGAGAGATCAGATGAATAACTAGTGATGAATTAAAGATGTGATCAGGAAAAAAATGAAGAATTTTGCAGACAATCTATTCTATATAAGAAAACTAAGCCTCGGTCTCTTGAGTTGTGACACGTCACTTTTTAAACTATGACACATGTCACCTTTCTGGCTCTTTTTATTTCTAAATAAAATTACTTTGTTTGTTGAGTTTTTTTCTACTGCTTTTGTTAGGAAAAGACTCTTACTTTGTATGAGTCGGGTCCATAGACTAGTTGATAATAAAAAATAGGTTCCAAAGTCCAAACAATGGCCTTACCTACCACTGACTCTGTAATATGCTGATCTTTTCCTCCCCCAGCTTCAACTGTAATATTTTGAGCTCCTTGTTTCAAGACAGTAGAAGTAGCAGCATTCTGGGCTCTTCCAGCCAATACGTTAATCTTGGAAAATCCCTCAAAAAGATCATAGATTGAGTTTTGGTGCATCAGAGTAAATGTGACTAATATAGGGAATATTATGGAACCCACAACCAGCAATATCCCCAATCTCTTGAAACTCAACCCCATTATATCCATCGTGACTTTAAAAATTTCCAAGGATTTCTACATTGTCGATCGTTGAATATTGGAATAGCAGCACATCCCGTGCATACTCACCTGTCTGGATAAATTTTTCCATAAGCATTTCTAATATGTGTTTTTTAACTAATAGTTTCTTACATAAGTTGAAATTAACTTTTACACTTCACTTTTTTCAAAAGCTATTTTTTTTCTTAATTCTCCACGAGCATATATCTATCAATTAATGACTGCTTAACAACTTTTTCTCTTAAAAAAATACAAATGCAAAACAAAATTAACTTTTCTATATAAGTTAAGAGCTAGGCTTCTGCGTCCAAACAGAATAGAAGGGTTGCTAATAGAAAGAGCATCCACCACAAGACTTGATTGTGCTAGTTGTTATACAGCGTAGTGAATAAAGCCCCAAGTAAACTGAACTGAAAAACATAATAACCGAAAATGGAAGATGCAAAAATCCCATGATATAGTTCAATTAAAAAAAATGTAGAACACAGAGCATCAAAATGCAAATCAAAAGTTAAAAAATAAATAAATAGACCCTTTTCTTCTGCCGTGAATCAAACAGAAAATATGAGAAGGAAAAAGAAAATCCAATGAAAAGCAAACGCGAGGGGGGGGAATGAATATACCTTAGAGTAAAACGGGAACAGTGTTAGTTGGAGATGATGCAGATCCCGAAATTTAACTGTTTGTGTGAAACTCAAAATTGATCGAAAGGTTTTAAATTTAGCAAAGTGAGAGAGTGAGACTTAACAAACTCGCTGTCGACTGAGCTCCGTCCCTGGAAGCTGGTTCATCGCTTCCTTTTTTTGACCAATTATCTGCTTTCTGTAATTATTTATCATTAGATCGTTCACCCTTGCATTCACACGGGTTGGGGGTCACGTTGGTTCTTAAATATGATATGAAATAATTTATTATATATTTTAAATTTTAAATTAATAACAATGTTGATTTTCAAACATTGACATTTTATATCTTAGTTATATATAAAAATCTTATTTTATAAGCAATCAACAACTGTTTATATTGATAAAAATAAAAGCCAAATTAGATAAATAAAAAATAATTAAAATATTTTTTGGTTCCATAGAGAAAATATAAATAAAACTTAAAAATAAACACTATTTTTTTATAAAATGTAAAATTAAAAGAAAAATAATTTTGCAAATTAAAAACTTATAAAAACAAAAAAAATGAAAGACACCCAAAAGTAAAAATTATTTTATTCATTGAAAATAAAATTAAAGGAAGTATAATTTGTAACTTAAAAATTTATTGGAACAAAAAGATGAATAAAACTCGTAAGTAAATACTATTTTATTTATTAAAAATAAAATTAAAAATAATTTTGTAAAATAAAAATTTACATAAATAGAAAAATTGAATGAAACTTGTAAAAAAACTATTTTATTTATCAGGAAAATAAAAGGAGAATAATTTTATTTTCTAAAAATTTATAGAAACATGAGAATATGAATCAAACTTGTAAGTAAATACTATCTTATTTATAAAAAAAATAGTAAAAGAAAATTAATTTTGCAATATGATAATTTATAGGAACAAATAAAAGCATGAATAAAATCCATAAACAAACACTAATTTATTTATCAAAAAGAAAAATAGTTTTACAATATGTTAATTTATAGGAACAAAAAACCTTGAATGAAACTTGTAAGCAAATAATATTTTATTTATCAAAAATTAAAATTAAATAAAAAATACTTTTGCAACCTAAAAATTTACATGAACAAAAACTTAAATGAAACCTATATGCAAATACTATTTTACTTATTAAAAAATAAAATTAAAAAATATATTTTATAATCCTAAAAAGGGCAAGATACAATATTGTTATATTGAGGCAAGAATACAATATTAAGAAAGAAGTGACAAATTGCGAGTTGTGAAATTTGATGTGTAAATAGGTCATAGATAGATAGGCAATAAAAGAATAATTAATTAAAAAATTAAAAATTGAAAACTAAAAATAGAAAAGATTGCTACAATGTTGGAATACTGTGACAATTAATAACCAAAAATTATATATTATATTCATAATGAGACACAATCAAATGACACCAGGTGTCAAATTCTTATACTTACATCAATCAATAACTTTTTTTAAAATGTGAAATTAATCGATCCGACCATTAAATTGAAAGTTATTATAAAGTTATTCATGTCTATGAAATTTCACGTCAATCAAAAACTATTTTGTATTTTATTACACTAACGGATAATATGTTATTTAAAATATAAGTAAATGCTCATTGTTAGATGATATACCTATGAATGTCCAAATTATCTGAAATTTAGTACACATGATCAGGATGATAGTATCACATTATTTAATGGTCAGATCAATTAGTTTCACATTCTTCAAAAATGTTATTGATTGATGTAAGTGTAAGAGTTTGACACTCAATGTCATTTGATCATGTGCTTTATATAATTTTATAGATAAATAATAAATTATATTAATATTATATAATAATAATAATAATAGAAGAATAATTATTTTAAAAAAAATTAAAAATAAAAAAATAAAAGAAAGAGATGGGCAGGATTGCATTAATTTGACATTAACCAGTTTTTATATAGTTATTGATTACCAAAAAACTAATTATTTATAAATTTATAATTAATTTATAATTTTATAAACTTGTACTACCTTACCTATGATTTAATAAAACGATTTTTTTTGTGTATACATAAATAAAAATTAATTAGCCAATATGGTTGATATAGATAGTTGGATTATCCATTTGCATTACTCATGACTTAGATTCGAATTCTAAATTTTTTCGTTAATATACTAGTATCTAGCCCCTCTTTTAATTTAAATTTATTTTTGACCAAAAAATAAATAAATCAAAATTAATTATTTTGATGTGAAATGGGGCTTTCCATTTATTTAGTAAATAAGTCAACTCAATTTTTGATGAAAGAAGTTGATAGTTAATATTCTATTACTACATATTTTACACCCCGTCAATTAGAGCTGACAAAACGGGCTATCTAGCATGTATTGGGCTTAAGCTTTATTGGACTAGGCAAAAAAGACTTAGATTAAATACGAGCTCAAATTTAGTTGTTTAAACCCGATGAGGACCATTCCGCACTGGGCTCGGGCTTTAACGTTGTGGTTGTGGGCCCATAATGGAGTTGTTTAACTTTGGTTGTTTAAGTTGCTTAAGTGAGCCCCACAATGACACATAGACTTTAAGCATCACTCACTTATTTTTACTCCAATGGGTGTTTCTTAAAATAGGTTGCTTAACTGCGTCTCACAATGGACTCCACATATTTATATTTTAATTTTAAAAATATTTTTAATTCAAATTAAAATATTAATTCATATATATATATATATATATATATATATATATATTTTTATTTTAAAAAATAGAAATTCAAAAAATAAATAAATATTGCAAATTTAATTTATTTATCATAAAAAATTAAAATGATAAGAAATACATAATATTAAATAAACATAAGAAATAATAAATATAAAAATTAATTTTGACTATTGTCACAACTGAAACATTCCCAAACATGTTTCACCAAGTCTATTTGAAGTTGACGATGAATTTATCTTCCACAAAGATGTGCTCTCATTTGTAGGTATGTTGCAAAATCTGGATGGAGACCGTTAAATACCTCACCTGTTGAGATGTCATTCTCGACATGATCATAATCATAATTACCAGCATATGTGTCCCATTCGTCTTCAACAATCATGTTATGCAATATTATGCACACATGAAATCAAACATATTACAATTAACTGATTAGGCTATTTATAACAATAGATTCAAACAATAAAAAAAAAGGTTAACATTTTCACGAGACACAATCTAAATTGACAAAAAAAAAACGGTAACATTGTCATCAGAGAATAGATCTCAAACAGTAATATTGAAACACAAATTAAAAAACATATTTTAAAAACAAAATGGATCTCAAAATTAACAATGAAATGCATTTAATTTTTGCATTGGACACGGTTGAGGGTTGACAGCCCCACTCTCCATTTCATTCTTTTTTCCCTGTCTCTCAGAAAATCACCCAAACCACTTGTTCTCTCTCAAAAACTCTCACTTGTTCACAACTCATACTTGTTCTCCGTTTGAAACTCTCTCCCATCCACACCCCCAAAACGGTTAGCTCCCTTGGCCCGTCCTCATCCCCATCCCCCAAACCACCGCCTCCCTTAACCGCCGCCCCCTCCCCACTCCCATCCCCCTGAACCACCGCCCCCTCCGTCTCAAACTCTCTCCCCTCCACCTTAACCGCACTCTCTTGGTCCCCTCCCTCTCTCTCAGACCCCTTCTCCCTCTCCAAAATATAAATCCAAAAATTGTAAATCCAAAATATACAATTTTTTTCATTATTAAAAAATTCAAAATATATTAAATAAATTTCAAAATTAATATATTTTTTTGGTCAAACAAAATTAATATTTTGAAATTAAATCAAATAAATTAAAATTGACCAATTAAACAAATTAATATTGACCCAATTCTAATTAAATTGGCCCAACATTCAGCCCAAGAGAAACACTACCCCAATTCTCTCTCTCTCCATGAAATTCACGTACACACTCTCTCTCTCTCCACAAAATATCTTCATTTTAATTTCCATATATTTTAATTGATCCATACAAATCCTAGCCATTGGATTAAGCTTACCATTGCAAAAACCGCACAGCTCCTTCAACATTTCAATTTCTCTCAAGTTCTCCACTTCTCCCTCACTCCCTCAACCGGCCATCCACCCAACAACCAGCACCACCGCTGTTTCCCCTGTTCACCACACTCCACCATTTCATCGCCCTCACCTCCTATTCTCTTCAAAATTGTCACTTTATTTCTCTCCATCGCTTCCCCTTATTTTCATCATCTTCTTCCATTCTTCTTTCAAGCAAGGTCTAGTTCTGGGAGCCCATTCTCTTGGACTGCGACTTCAAGGGCTCAACTAGGCGACCAAGGAGCAATTTTTGGGGGGTGTTTCACTTAGGGCTCCTTTACATCTGAAAAGATTGCATTTTTATCCTCTCTCTCTGACATTGTTGGGTCTGAAACTGTGAGTTTTGGTGAAAAAAATTGCCGTTGCTGTTTTCTGTTTTTGAACGGCGTTTTTTTGGGGCCGTTGCGGCCGTTTTATGCGTTTTTCAGTCACTCCGTTATTGCGGACGTTTTCGGTTTCGGCAGCTGCCGCTACCGTTTTGTCGCGACCGCAATACGTGATGCGGACCATTTTTTAAAACCTTGCTTTGTTTCTCTCCCTATTTTGTTTAACAGCTGTTGTTTTCTTTACAGATTCAAAGCAAAAACTATGAAGTTGATCAATATAAATGGAACCACTCTTTGTCTTGCACTCTACACTGATGTAACCAATTCAAAGTTAGTCCCTCTTTCCCCCATCTCTCTTTTTCTCTACTTATTCTACAAAAATCAAAAGGTGAACTGAATGTTGTGATTTCTGAAGAATGTGTAACTTGTCATGGGATTGCAACCTGTAAGTGAAGGTCAAGATATTATGATCCACTTGTTTGTCAAGGAGGTGTTGTTATTAACAGAGTTATGTTTAAATCAAAGGTTAAACACCTTTTCATTTTGTTATTATGGCATTAGGCTAAATGGTTTTCAAGATGCATGATTGTTTCTCGGTAGCCATAGACACAAGGGATCCCTTAAGGTCTGTTTGGATAAACAACTTATTTAAGCGTTTATGATATAAGTGCTTACCATATAAGCACTTTATGTATAGGCTATTTTTATAATTGAAGAGGGATTGTGATTAAACTGATTTTATTTATTCTGGAGAGCTTATGAAAATAAGCTCAAAACAGCTTATGAGCTAGTAATAAGCTTTTTTCATAAGTTCTTTCCAAACACTGTCAGTAAATAAGCTCAGCATAAATCAATCTAAACGGGCCCTTAATCTCAAAATTCAGTTTTACCATAGGTAGAGTTTAATTTGCTTGTTTTTACTCGTGATAACAAGTAACAACATTTGGTGCTAGTTGTGCAGTTAGGACAGTTAATTTATGATAATTGATATACCAGTTGCTCCCAAGTATTACCAGTAATTGTTTCAAGATGGTAATTGCAAAAAAAAAAATTCTATTATTGGTCATAGACCAATCTTTAAAAGTGTCCTTTTTTTGACAAGTCCAATCTTTAAAAGTTGATATACGGAATACATTGTGAAAATGCCATATTTATTTGTAAATTGTAATTGCTTCAAATGATTGGGAACCTGCTCTTAGCTGAAGTATATTTTGTAATTATTGTTCTCACAGGGAACTCTTGGAAAGTATGCAAGCTGGGACATTGGAGCCAGAAGTTGCACTCCTCAATGCTTCACTTGTATAATTTCTTATATTTTTGTTTTTTTGTCATGTTCAGTACCATTTACAGGAAGACCAAGATCGTGTCATGCCACTCACATGAGAAGGTCATGTTATGAAAGAAAAATATACATAAGTAATTATAGTAGGACATTATGACCCATCATCCTTTATGGAAGATCTAATAATTTTACTTTGTTTCTTTAGCTCTCATAACATGACCCTTTCATGTTGGTAAGTGACATGAGAGAATCCTAATGATGCTGGTGCTTATAATTTCAATTTTCAACAATGACTATTGACAACACGTTTGCTTCTTTCTAATGTTACCACTGTTCTCAATTGAATCAGATTCCAGATATTTTCCCTGTTCTAGCAGCAGCACACAAGACACTTGTTGCCAAATCACGGGACTCTTTGACCACACGCACTCTTCATTCAGAGCTCGTTTACAACTACTCAGGGTCCAAACATGTAAATATGTGTTGGTATATAACCTGTTGTTCATATTTCCAATTAGAGGTTCTAATTTCAGCATGTCTTTCGACTAGATTTCTGAATCCTTGAAAAGATGTGGCATCTCTGAAAGCACAACTTATATCCTTGTTGCTCGATTTGATGCTACTCCTGATGAGGTGAGACGATGCTACATAAAATATGGCACCCATTTTTTTTTTCTTTTACTCACATAACTAAAATGATGTTTCTCTCTTTACTAGATAAAAGCCATAGAGAAACTCATTGATGGCAAAGAGATCGACCTGGAGGAGCTGGAAGGGAGAGCAAACCAATCCCAGATACAGAAGGTTTGTAAGGGTTCTGATCCAGATCACATTGCATCTTTTTATGCTAACTAACATATTCAACAATTTGTTATGTTTCAGCATTACAAGATATCTGCCCTAGAACTTGGAGTTTCATCACTTGGAGATGCAATAACTTGCCGAATAGCTGCTCGTGATGCCTTGTGAGAAGAATGATTTTGATCTGCTTGTACACTATCAATTTTATTATCTCTTCTAGATTTAAAAAGCTTTTAGCTCCTACTACAGGTGCTTTATTTTCCATATTTGATTGTTTTTAAGTATCAATGTCATTGTATAAGAATGATTTAGATTAGTTTATCTATAATTAAACATGATTTATGATAAGATAGTAGGATGTCATTTGATCCATGATGTTGACTTCACCCATGAGAAAAGACTTTGATTATAGTTGTATTAATGGTGCTGTTGTTCTATTTCTTATGGAAAAATCAAGTGCAAGTTAGTGACTCAATCCTTTGTTATTTCTTTTTGCCCCGTTTCTTGGCTTTGTTCATAAGTTCATATTTGTGTCTATAACGAAAGGATGCTTTTTCCCCTATAAACTGTATGGGGCTAATTCCCATAGTGTCCAAAAAAGAGTGAAGAAGTAAAAATGTGAGAATAAGAATTCCTCAAATGCATTGCGAATCTGACAAACACCAACGCTTCTATCAATTTTGGTTTGCTTAACGTATGTGTATGTAAACAAAAACAAAGTGATATTACTAGCCAGTTACTTGGTGCATACAATTTATATCATTGTGTTCACTTGTGTGAGGATAACTTTAAAAGGTAGAATACAAAAAGAACTCCACTCTGAGTGCAATTTTATAAACTACCACTTAGTTATTTTTGGTTAAACCCGAATATCTTCCGCACAACTGTGAAAACGAGTCGTATTGAGATTCATTTTAGTGGTTAACATATCTCAACAGAACTATCGCTTAGTTAACAATACCATTATTCCATTCTGTTGAATTCAACAGTACTGAATCAACTATCCAAGAAAGCTATTTCCACTTAAGCATATAGTTCACAAATATATAATTTTCAAGTTCAGAAGTTGAGTACGAGCTCATATAAAATCCCAATCACACTTTTTCTTTTTACAATTGCAGTGGAATTGTGACATGGATGGCATGTGTGAGGCCATCACAATGCCACCAAAGTAAGCTCAGATTTTAATAGAGCAGAGATTCGTGAAACTTTAATCCCTTATCCTATCTTTTAATGTGATTCCTTTATGTCTGATTGCAATACACATGCATGACACTGAATCTGGTTGTGGATTAATTGTGGAGTGACTTTATCATTTGTCTTTCTGCATAAAGTTTCCACTTAAAGGATTAATGTGCTTTGTGAAACAGAATTTTTCGTCATTGTTGATCGACATGAATGAAATGGTCCTTCGGTACTGTATATTATTTCAAGAATCTTTTAGTTAATGGTTTAACACAAGCGAACTTTATTGTTCTATTCAATATTTTACAAAATAAATTGACAAACTTTCATATAACAAACTCAAGTAATACTAAAGAATAATAATATTAGAATATGGCTTTAATTTTGATTAATATATATTCTTTTAAACCATCATACAATGATGAATTGGAATTTTTTTTTGACGAATTTAACTAAGCTAAGTTAACAAATATACGAAATATTAAAACTGTTAAACAATTCGACGAAACATGATTGAAGACAAGTATAACTTTTATTACATTAAATAGTCTCAAGATTTAACTTTTATAATACATACGATAATCTAGTAATAAATATTTACTTATATTTTAAATAGTTTACCATATATTAAAACAAAATAAATATTACTCCATCTTGATTTATATGAAATTTGGTAGACTTTTAATTCAACATTTATATCAATAAAATATTTTAGGTTTAAATATGTTTCAAATCCCTGTAATATATAGTTACTTTGATTTTAGTCTTTAAAAAAAGCCAATAATTTTTAGTCCCTTAAATATTTTTTTGTTTAATTTTAGTTCTGGAGTAAGTTGACTATAGAGGTGGCACACTTATGACTTAGTTATCATTTTTATGTGACACCACGTCACCAAAACCCCTCTCTCTTCTCCCTCCTCTCTTTTCCTCTATGTCTTAGGGTGTGTTTGGGAAGGAATTTTTGGAGGGGAGGCAAGGAGAAAATTTACTCTAATATTTTAGTTGTATTGATAGAGAAGAAGGATGGAAAAAACATTTTGAAGCGCTTCAAAATTCTCCCCTTTAGTATATTTCTAAAAACTCTCCGATTTAAAGAACTCAAAAATTATATTAGAGAGATAATTTTAAAAAATTTGGAAAGATTTTTACATACTTTTTAAATTTTTAAATAGATAAAATATTGATACAAACTCTTCTCTCTTATCTCCTTCAAAACTCTCAAACACGATTTTTACATACTTTTTAAATATTTAAATAGATAAAATATTGATACAAACTCTTCTCTCATCTCTCCTCTAAAACTCTCAAACATATGTCAGAGACTTAGAATATATTTACTTAGTTATTCATAAAAAAAAATTGTTAAATGATATAAATATATCAAGACTTTTACTTAATGGAACCTTGTTTGATCGAAAAAGAAAAGAATCATTTTCCCACTAGATTGATATTTGCATGGATACTTGAAAAGGACACCGGTTAATAAGTATAAATAATAAATACTATATATAAACTATAAAGCAACCCCCACAATTCAATTCAAACAAATTGTGTCGTTGTTTGTTTCTTTCTCTCTTCTTTTACACTTTCGTTCTCTCAGTCTCTGCTGTTGCGTTTGTTGTTGTGTTATTCCCATGGACGACTTCTACGCTCTAATTTGCCCTAATTCCCCATTTGTACGCATCTCTTCCCCTTTTCAACCTTTTCTCCTTCATAAGTTCTCTCTTTTTTGTTTATATATATCTTTTTTTAACAAGGAACCCGCACAACACTTATTACACTAAACCGCAACGAGCTTTTAACTTGCCATTTTGTTCTTCAAATTCTAACGTTAATTATAACGTATATTCATTTTCATGTCAGCCAAAAGGGTGTGACATTAATCATTGCATGAAGAATCTCAAATTAGTTAATGTGTTTCTTGTAAATGGACGAGTTCGGCTAATACCCGAGTTCAGTCTTTGTTAATGGAACAATCTGTGACCAGACTTTACTTACCATTTGACCGAACACAGATTAGTCAAGAGACTCTTTCTCCTGGGATATGTGGGTAAAGACAAAAACAAAAAAAAAAAAGAATCTCAAATTACTACATTTGTGGTGAAAATTTGTATCAGACCACTAATCAGACTCTGTTTGCTTGCTACTAAAACCTAGGCATGTTGCTTTGTTAATGGGTGCGAGAATATCGTTGGAGTTTTGAGATTATGATTGAAGAATCATATGATTCTGAATCTGTTTCTGCATTTCAATTGACTTCAGAATTTACTTTATTTTGGTGAAACTGCAACTAGAGCAACTAACTTTATTTTTTTCTGGGACGTTGAGGATTTTGGTCTTGACGTATAGGGATAGTAGATTGTGCATTGAATAGTACAACATTTAAGATTAAGATCATGAAGATCCTTTTCACTCTCATCATGAATTGCACTTTTGTTTTTGTTTTTTGTCCTGGTTTACAGGTATGGGATGGAAAAGGATTCTCCGAGTGTTTTGAAGACATATATCCTTATTGTTTTTGAGATTTTTTAGTTTTCAGTTTCTGCACTGATATATATATTTTTTCTCCTTCTATGGATTGATTTTCCTTAATAGCACCTACTTTCTTAGGTTTTGCAGTGAACATAGTGACTATTGTTATGACTGTTGTGCTTGGATTTAATCAAAAGATTGGTCGAGGAGTTCAGAGATCGGATGCCCAGGTAGTGGCCGAACTTGTGATCCTAAAGGCTTTTGAGAATGCACTAGAAAATCACCACAAAGAAACATGTAAAATATTCATAATATGGCCTCTGTTTTTTTATTCACAAACAAGCAGTTATTTGCAAGCCTTTGATTGTTATCCTGTAGTGATACTCTGCATGGTGTTCCGTATAGCTCATAGATTGTCCATTCATTGTCAAGCTTTGTTGAAATTGTCCGGATCATGCAGGAAAATGTCATTATATCCCTACAAATGATTTCTGTATTGTAGAATGTACCTGAGATAATTGTATCCATATTTGATGCTTTTTAAATGAATAAGCAGATAACCCTTCCAGAGAAGTTTGTCCTGGGTTTTGTACCAGCTGTTGGAGCATGTTTATCAATCTTGGATGTAATTTTTCTGTGGAAGAAAGAACATGATGGTCACTTTGTTGGATATCATAAGTGGTTTCATAGCTATTCTGAGTTGTTGGTGTGGGTAAGTTTCCTAATTTTTAGTTGTCAGCTACAATGTTCTCATTTCTGTAGAGTTTAATGTATTTGATTTCTTGTGATCTAAATCTCCACTTATGTCTATATGTAGGCAAATATCATTCTGTTCACAAAGTGTGCAAGCAGTCATTGCATAGTCTTCAACCGTGTCTTATGTTTCTGGTGGATTCTAAAACCAACATTGGGGGTTTTTCATTTGATAACAAAGTTTCCATCATTAGAGGTGCTATTATTTTCTGGTTTAGATTTTTTTGCGCATGCTAAGTTTACCTTTATTACTATTAATATTTATTCATTTTCAAATAAGTCTTATACAGTATGTTAGATGTGAAAGATTGACATAATTTTAATTTCAGGTTTCAGTACGCATCATGGAAAGCTTAGTTGTTCTCTTGGATATCTCATTTGGCATAGCTATCAATGTGATTAGGATAAAGAGACTACCTCCCAAAAGCAGGTATATACTGGCATGTCATTCTTACATAAGTACATAGTCACTTTCTTTTTCAGGTTAGTGATAAGTATTAGATGAAATTTTTGAAAGGTGGTAGAACTGATCTCTCTCTCTCTCTGTCACCCACAAGTTACTTAAGCCCATTCACTTTCCCTTTAAACTGTTGGCCATGCTTGACGCCTAGCTATACTATTATGATCCTATATAGGATGCATTACATGTCATTCTGCTTCTCACTTATTAAAAAAGATTTGATCTGATAGTGGTAAAAGCAAAGTGCATTCATTTGATTGTCTATGGCATTTAGTCTATAGAAATGAAAATTACATTTTGTTTCTCGAGTACATTGATAACTCTTTACTGAATTTGATGTCATAATTTTAGTTTATTGGAAGATCCACTTCTTTCCAATGGCGGGGACCTTGAGGAAGGTGGCTATTATGACCTTGTAAGTATATGTTGTCAATTCTAACTCTCTTCTCAAACTCTTGTGTTTACTCATCTAAGATAGTCAATCTCCTATATATATGGGATGAGTCCAGGCTATAGTTGATGCATATGGAGTTCATTGATGTGTTTTCTTGTGTCTAGTGTAACCTCCCAAAATAATTTGAAAACATGAGTGGGGGCGTGTACTTCCTGTTCTTGACAATCTGCACAAGACTTTCTTTATAAAATACAATGATTTTGAAGATTTTTTTTATTTTTTTATAGATGATTACATGTCTGGCCTCTTTTTGAAAGAAAATATAACTCCTTTTAATGCTGTCATCATCACCTCTGTTTTGTCTATATCAAATTTCTAAGATTTCTCTTATTAATTGACTCTTTTAAACTTTCTTTCTAAAGGGAAATAATGGAAACTTTTGGGATTTGATGACTTTCAAATTCATAACTCCAGTCATGAATCATGGTGTGGTAAAGCAATTAGACTCTGAAGATCTGCTGCCGCTACCACCTGATATGGGTCCTTCTTTCTGTCATGATATAATGTTATCCAGCTGGCGAGCTCAATTGAGTAATAATGGCTCAAACGCTTCCTTGCTTAGAGCACTCTGTAGTGCATATGGATGGCCATATCTCTGCCTGGGTTTATTGAAGGTATTTTTCTATGCCAAATCACAGTTTCCTCCCCCGCACTAGATAAATCCAAGTTGATACAAGATTGAAGCTTGTATCATTTCTATTTATACATGATACTCTTTATGTTTAAGCTGCCTGCTAGAGATTGGTGGAGTTTTTTTTTTTTCTTTCCAACTAATGCTGTCTTCAAGACATTGGAACTTTCAAATTTCGGCATAGGTTCTTGACTATCTCCATGGATATGGAAGTTCAAGTCTATTTCTTTGGAAATGAAAGGAAAATTTTATCCTGTTCAGTTAGTTTGTATATACAGAAGTTGCTTTTGTATTGCCTTTAATAATGCAATGGGTCATGGAGTAACGTCAAACATATTGATAGGTTGCTAACTTCTGAAATAGATCGTAGACTGTATTTGTGCCTAGAAATTCCAGTTCATGGGAATATATTGATAGCATGATAGCTTACATGACATCTTACATGTATCTAGACATCTTTATTTGAAGGCAATGATTCATATCAATTTCCAGATAAGCAGTAAGAAATTTAAATAGTCTGTATACAGCGTCTTTCCTATGTCCCAGTTTTAGCGGTGTTGATACCTTGTCATGTTTTAAATTTATAGAATCTGAATGGATTATCGTGTCAATTTAAAAGTAGGATTACATGGATTATCACGTCAATTTTAGTGGTGTTAACACCTCGTGATAAGCACCCGAGCACTTGGGGAACCCTCCCTTGAAAAGCTAGCTATCAAAGGGAAAGAACCAAGCCATTTAAGTACTTCACCAAGCATCCCATACTACTCTATGTAGGACTTAGGCACCCCATAATACCCTAGTCCCTATGACCTTGGCAGCTGAATTATTTACTTACTAGTTTATTAGTGAGAAAACAGGATTTTTCCCAACGATATTTAGTCCTCGCGTCTTTGTTTGTATTGAGATGCCTTCTATGAAGAACTTCATTCAACATTAAAACGTTAAAATACCACTTCCTTTTTCATGAAGCAACCAAAATTATAATCTAACTCTATTCTATTTTATTTTATTTTATTTTGTGTTCTAGAACTACAAAGTATTTCAAATTATTCCAGGTGATAAATGACTGTATTGGTTTTGCGGGACCATTGCTTCTCAATAAACTGATCAAGTTTCTTCAACAAGGTGATGCAACAAGGAGTAGTTTGTGTTTCTCCATTGTGATCACTAAAATTTTGGCTTGCATCTTTAGCTTTATTTGTTCTCTTACTTGAAAGGTTTCTCCATTATTTTATCCTCTTTGTGCACAATACTTTCATTTCATAATCCTTGATACATAACTTCATTTTCCAATTGAAACAATTCAAGCAACTACCTGCCAAAATTAATAACACAAACTTGGTAACAGCGACGGTAGTCCCATTCCCCCCCCCCTTTTTTGGAAAAAAATCCTTCTAGCTGCTTATCAGTCAATTGGGACAACAATCATCATAAAAAACTGGTTCCGTTTTTTGTTATGTCTTTCAGGTTCAGTTAATTTGGATGGGTATTTACTTGCATTATCCTTGGGTCTCACCTCCATAATTAAGTAAGTTTGGCTCCTTGTATTTATATAATTCAATATGTTTTTCCTTTCGTTTTTTTATCTTGTGCTTTATGTTTCTAGGCTTCGCTTTACTCATCTACTTCTTATTGCTGTTATTATGGTTTATCCTGAAGTACATTAAGTTAAACATCTTTATTGGTGATTGATTAGTTCAAAACTCATTCAAAGTTGAATAAGCCAGATACTATATTGTTGTTAATATTATGTAAAAACGTATTAAATAATATTCTAGAGATTAACTAAGTGCTCATCATTTGCCCATTATTCATTTGGTAGAATGCCTACATAAGTGTGTAAATAACATAAAAATAATAAAGATCAAGCGAAAACCCAGGAAAGAGTCATTGTCTTTATTAACGGAAAATGAAATTATATATGTTAGTATGTTAAAGATATAAAATCATTCATAGTCCTTCATAGGCCTACAGGCATGTCTTTATTGCATTTTACTTGTATCAGTCAAAATTTTTATGTTCCATTCCCTCCGACTTTGAGCAACTTATGTTTGATCTTTATGGATTTTATTCAAGTTCTTTAATGCTTTTTTGCTTCATTTACCAGTAGCGATTAATAAAGCAGTGTCCTTCTGGTCTAGATCATTTTTAGATACACAGTATACTTTCCGTCTTTCCAAACTGAAGCTAAAGCTGCGATCTAGTATCATGACTCTAATCTATGAAAAGGTATGCTATTTTTATTTTATTTCTGTTTGTAAATGCTGAAATTATAGATTTGCATAATAATGAAATGTTCATGTTTTATTTTTGTTTTCTCCTCTGATGATGATTTTATTGAAGCATGCATGGCTTTCTATAATTTAGCACACTGCACATTTCTTCTAAAATGTATACATTTATTTTATTTATAAGAATTCTAAAATATATATATTGTTTCATGTTGTGTAGTGTCTATATGTGAACCTAGCAGAGCGTTCAAAATTCACAAGTGGAGAAATTCAGACATACATGTCAGTGGATGCTGACCGAACTGTCAACTTGTGTAATAGTTTCCATGATATGTGGAGGTATTCCCTTAATTTTGAATTCATTAACGCAAACCTATTTCACCAAACTATATCTTTTTCCTTATCTCTTGACTGTCTGTAGACTAAACTATCTAAGGAAACTATATCACAAACTTATCATCTTTTAAAGACCCTAACTTCTATGTCTTTGGAATAAAAATTACAGGTAAAGTTTAACAAAATTTTCGTATATTATTTTTTATTAAGGGTTAAAGATATCTTAAGCACTGGTTTTATTGTTTCAGCCTGCCTTTACAAATTGGAGTGGCGCTTTATCTTTTGTATACTCAAGTCAAATTCGCATTTGTATCTGGATTAGCGATAACCATTTTATTGATACCAGGTAGAAATATCAACCTAACAGAATTTCAGTCCATGTTTATCTTTTTTTACCTACTTGAGTGCATCATTCCAAGTCTTTTTTATTAAAAATTAGTGTTTGTTTTATTACTAAATTTTAATTTTAAGTGATGCAGTGAATAAATGGATATCAAAATTGATTGCAAGTGCCACTGAGCAAATGATGAAGGAGAAGGATGAAAGGTATTCAATATTCATACATAATAAAATGTATTTTTTTCTCTTTGGGGAAATTGTTCTCCTTTTGCATCCCTTATCCTCCATACTCTTTGTAATAATCTTGTCTTTGTCTTAATAATTTCATTTTTTATCCGAAAAAGAAATTCGAAGAGAATACCTGTTATTAGCATCTTATTTGGTGGTAATTTACCTTAGTCATGCTTTGACTTTCTTATTTCTATCAACCCATAATGGCCAGCTCTCTAAAATGTAGTAAGCTCTGTATGGTTTCGTTTTTCATTCTTATCAAATTATATTATACATTTCTTTATATTTTTCTATAAAAGATATATACTTGCAGAGGACATCAGAAAGCAGCATATTGCATGCCGCCTAAAATTTGGTTAGCATCTTAAGTTGTGGCATAATATCAAAAAAGCAATTTGAGTTTCAGTCAAATGTCTCTAATAAACATTTGCAAGTTGTTCACAGCTTCACATGCACTTTACTTCAAAATATACTGTTATTGCAGAACATACTAATTTCTGTACATTTATATCTTTGCTTTGGGGGAATTTTCTAGTTATTTGTGGATGCTTGGAGTTCCTCAAAGTGTCGTCAGTAAATCAATTTACATTGCTTTGTTTTTCCAGCACCTTGCTTACTTCTGTTGAGACTTCTATGTTCTCATTGTTTGCTCTCAGGATTAAAACTTATTATTCTCTTTCTAATTTTACCATTTTCCTTCATTCTCTGGGACCAGAATGGATGAATATAAATCAAAGCTGCTGGTGCATATTTGCAATATTAAAATTATGCTTCTTCCAGGATTCGTAGGACTGGAGAACTTTTGACTTATATTCGCACTTTGAAGATGTATGGATGGGAACTTCTTTTTTCTAGCTGGTTGATGGAGACAAGATCTTTGGAAGTGAAGCACTTAGCTGTAAGACTTTTCTGTAAAACTTTTCTTGAAAGCCGCCAAGCTAGTGTTTAAGAGTGACATAATCAAATGGAATAATTTCCTTTACTTCTTATTTAATTTCGGACTTCGGTCATCATGTTTCATCCATGTTTGGTAGACTCGGAAGTACTTGGATGCATGGTGTGTATTCTTTTGGGCTACAACACCAACACTCTTTTCTCTATTCACATTTGGACTCTATGCATTGATGGGACACCAACTTGATGCTGCAATGGTATTTTCAAAGTTGTTCGACCTATTCTTACTGACAAGTTTTTCTTCTGTTTTATTTTGCAATTAATTATTTTATTCTGTCATTTAGAAATTTGATGCAGTCAAACAAATCTTAATTGCAGGTTTTCACTTGTCTTGCTTTGTTTAACACACTAATTTCACCACTGAATTCATTCCCTTGGGTGATTAATGGATTGATTGATGTGAGTGTCCTATAATCCATGACCTTTACACATTCATGAATGACTAGAATGAAAATATTCTCTCAACTCCATTGTAGGCCATCATATCCTCCAGACGATTGAGTAGGTTTCTCTCTTGTCCTGAACATAGATTTAAAGTGGGAGAGAACAGTTCCTGTTCATCATCATTCCTGAGTAAACAGCCTGATTCTTTACAAGATTTGGCTGTCTTTATCCAAGATGCATGTTGTACTTGGTCAAGCAGTGATGAACAAGCATTAAATTTGGTGTTGAATCATGTGACTCTAAGCCTGTCCAAGGGTTCCTTTGTTGCAGTTATTGGAGAGGTCAGATCCCTGTTTGGATTTTACCTCTTTAATCAATAAAATAAAAACAGCACTATATATGGTAATGGAATTACAGTGGATATACACCTATCACATTTCTACATCACAACTTAATGAAAATGGATATTTGAGATCCTTAGTTCAAACTTCAAAATATAAGTAATAGGTTGTGGTTCCTCTCACTTAGTTTTAATATCTGTCAGAATATTCACAATTCAATTTGAAAAATGAAATGGAAAGAAATTTACTTCACCTAATATCTGAAGCACAAACTTAGTTATATTATTTCACCTCACCAACTGCATATGTTCAGGTTGGTTCAGGTAAATCATCCCTTTTATATTCAATTCTCGGAGAAATGCGGCTTGCTCATGGATATATTTATTCCAACGGATCTGTAGCTTATGTACCACAGGTTTGTGTGTGATAATGCCATATACTAAGCCTCAGAATGAAATATCTTAGATGTTAATTTCCTTAAAACTGCAGGTCCCTTGGGTTTTATCTGGAACTGTACGTGATAATATATTATTTGGGAAAAGTTATGATCCTGAAAGGTATAATGTCTTTAACAATCCCTCATAATTTTTATTTGATTGAAGCTTAGACTTATTTCTTCTGCTTGGTGTGAACTTGATCTTTACAAACATGTTTTGAACCATATGAACTTATGCTCTTCCCAAGTTATTACCTATTTACCTTCCTGCTGTAAACAGATATGCGGATACAGTGCAGGCATGTGCATTAGATGTTGATATCTCATTGATGGTTGGAGGTGACATGGCTTATGTTGGAGAGAAAGGAGTCAACTTATCAGGTGGACAGAGAGCTCGTCTTGCTTTAGCAAGGTGTTAGCTTCCTCTTCACCTTTTACTGTACTAGTTTATTTGTAGTTTTTATGCCTTGATTATCATCAAGAGTAATGTTTAAATATTGTTCAATTGACAGGGTACTGTATCATGGCTCAGATATTATTATGCTTGATGATGTCCTCAGTGCAGTCGATGTACAAGTTGCTCAATGGATTTTACACAATGCCATTCTTGGTCCTCTTATGCAGGGAAAAACTCGATTGCTCTGTACCCACAACATTCAGGTTGTTATGTACTCTGTACAATTCTTATGAAAATTGATGTTGTGATAAGATATATATTGTATTTTTATAAAAGGTTATTTATATAAGGATTAGCATATTGATGTATCTAAATTTATATCAGGCAATATCTTCTGCTGATATGATTGTTGTATTGGACAAAGGACACATAAAGTGGATGGGAAGTTCTGCTGACTTTCCAATTTCTTCCTATACAGCATTCTCCCCAATGAATGAAATGGATTCAACTTTACATAATCATAGTCAATCTTGCAGCACAAATTCTTCTTCTAAATCCAAGGAGCAGCCTCTTCCTGATAGAATCATCATGCATGCTCTGGAGGGAGCAGAGGAGGTAATTGAAGTTGAGTTGAGGAAAGAGGGAAAAGTCGAACTTGGAGTTTACAAGTGAGTATAAAGTATAAACATATACATTGTTGATATCAGAGATGTATGGGGTGCTTATGTTGTCAATTTTGTAAATAAGCTTTTGTGGTCTTTAATTGTTGATTAACAATTTAGTGAATTATACAGGAATTATGCTGTCTTCACTGGCTGGTTCATCACAGTTGTTATATGTCTATCAGCTATTCTGATGCAAGCTTCTCGTAATGGAAATGATTTATGGCTGTCATATTGGGTTGATACCACAACAGAACACGGTCAAACAAGTTACTCTGTGTCTTTCTATCTGGTGATGAGCTGATCTGTAGTGATAGGTTTTGTAGTACTCCTCTCGCTGGGCAAATTGTTGTTAGACAATTAAATATTTTCTGGTAGTGGATGTCTAACTCAAGAAGCACAGCAAAATACTTATAAATTCTAATTCAAAACTTCTTCTTATTAAGTAATGCTAATAAATTTTCTTTTGCTAGAAAATTCACTTTATGAAGTTTGAAGATCTGCTTTTTTTTTTTTTTGTAATTTGGAATCCCCTACTTTCATTCTGTAAAGATCATGTTGGAGAATGGAGTAGTTAAATGAAACTTGTAGAAATTCAGATAATTTCATTAATAAGCTTAATTGAAAGTTCTTTTTTTTTTTTTGCTGCTTATAAGCTCTAAAATCTAATTACCATCAGCTATTAATAATAATTTGTTTGGGATGATAATTAATGTCGCAGGCTATACTTTGTCTCTTTTGCATTATGAATGCCCTTTTCACACTGGTGAGAGCATTCTCTTTTGCATTTGGTGGCTTACAAGCAGCAACTAAGGTACACAACAGACTGCTTAGCCAGCTTATCAATGCACCTGTGCAATTCTTTGATCAGACCCCAGGTGGAAGAATACTGAATAGGTTAGAATATGATGTCTTCAGGCCGTAGCATATTACACTACTATGAAATTTGTAATTTTCATGAATTATGATGTTTTATGCAGGTTATCTTCAGATCTTTATACAATTGATGATTCTCTTCCATTCATTATGAACATTCTCCTGGCTAATTTTGTAGGCCTGTTGGGTATTGCAATAATTTTATCTTACGTACAGGTACCCATAATTTTTCTTAGTTTTTTGAAATTTGTATAACTTAACTGTCTCCATCATCAATATATTTTTATCTTTTGGTTTTCTGTAGGTCTTCTTCTTAGTCCTGTTATTGCCATTTTGGTATATCTACAGTAGACTTCAGGTATTCATTTTTCTTATTATCATTTTCTTGGATTTAACCACTCTCTGTATTTTTAGGTTGTAAGTTGTAAAACTATCAGGATTTTTTATGTTATTGTAGTCTATGATTTGGAATTCTTCATGATTATGGAGTATGAAATAGGAGTTTTATAATACTACAAATAAATTATATCAGGTTTACTTGAGTTTCAAATGTTCAAAACCTTAATGATTTCTTGACTTAGTATGATACACAACATTCAACTGATCTATGCATTGGCTTCAGTTCTTCTACAGGTCAACATCGAGAGAATTACGAAGACTGGATAGTGTTTCTCGTTCTCCAATATATATGTCATTCACCGAAACACTTGATGGATCATCAACTATTAGGGCATTTAAATCTGAGGTACATGTTGTCATTTTAAAGCCATAATCAGAAATAGAAAATTTGTCTTCTTATATTATACATTGAGGATAGCAACTATTAGGGTCACTAGATGACTTTCATTTTATACTAGCCTTTTTAAGTTTGTGCAACTATTTAACTCTTGTGCAATGGTCATTGTGGACAGGATTTTTTCTTTGCCAAATTCACTGAACATATAACATTATATCAGAAGACTTCCTATACAGAGATAGTGGCGAGTCTGTGGCTTTCCTTGCGTCTTCAGGTATGTCTTTGAGTTGACTATATTTGCTAACATTTCAATCAAAGAAAATATGGCAATGCACCTAAAGGTTTAAACTATATATGATTTATTATTCAGTATCAGATTTGAATTTATGAAATCTGGAATATCGATTGTTGCTGATGATGACTCTCTTCCAGTTATTAGCTGCATTTATCATCTCATTCATAGCTCTGATGGCTGTTGTCGGATCTCATGGCAATCTGCCTATCAACTTTGGTACCCCAGGACTGGTTTGTTTGTTATCCTTCTATCAAATCTCTGAATTGATTAACTAATTCATGCAAAAACTGAACACAGCACATTTCTTTTAACAGGTTGGATTGGCCCTCTCATACGCAGCTCCAATTGTGTCCCTGTTGGGGAGTTTTTTAACAAGTTTCACTGAAACAGAAAAGGAAATGGTTTCAGTCGAAAGAGTCCTTCAAGTATGAATAAGACTTATTTCATTCATAGAAACATGTTTAGGCATAAATACTCCGACGCTAAACAGTCATTAAATGTTTTCTAGTACATGGATATTCCTCGAGAAGAACAAGCTGGATGTCTATACTTGAATCCAGATTGGCCAGATCAAGGAGTTATTGAATTCCAACATGTTACTTTGAAATATATGCCATCTTTACCAGCTGCACTCTGCAATCTTAGTTTTAGAATTGAAGGAGGGACACAGGTATTGCATGATACTTGAATTTGTACTGTTTAGGTTATATATAACAGCCATTATGTCTAATACCTTTACATGGCATATAATCAGGTTGGAATAATTGGAAGAACAGGAGCTGGAAAATCTAGTGTGTTAAATGCCCTTTTCCGCCTTACCCCAATATGTGCAGGCTCCATCACAGTTGATGGCATGGACATTCAAAATATTCCTGTCAGAGAACTACGGACACATTTGGCTATTGTTCCTCAGAGTCCATTCTTGTTTGAAGGATCATTAAGGTACTCTATTTGACTGTTTTTATTTTTTGCAGTTAATACTTTTAATGCAAATTCTAATTTAGTTCCATTTCAAATATAATATTCGTACTTTCTTTTTAGAAAGAGTTGCATTACCATTTACTTTGATTGAACCTACATTTCATGTCTTCTTAATATCCTGTACGTTGAACCTCTTCCAAAATTCTAGGGATAACCTGGATCCATTGAAAATGAATGATGACTTCAAAATTTGGAACGCATTGGAGAAGTGTCATGTGAAAGAGGAAGTAGAAGTAGCTGGAGGGCTGGATATTACTGTAAAGGAATCAGGGATGTCATTTTCAGTTGGCCAGCGGCAGCTTCTATGCCTTGCACGCGCACTTCTCAAATCTTCGAAGGTAAGAACAATAACTTAAGAGAAGTGGTCATACTGTACATTTTCCTCATATTGGATATGCTTTATGACAGACAACTATAGCATCGAGTGATCCATGTAGCCGATCCCACTTAGTGGGATAAGGCTTCTTCTTCTTCTTGTTGTATTGATGATAGTATTTTCTTATGCAATGACTTCATTATAGCAAATTGTATCATACAAAGATACTATTCACGTTTATAGATATTATTATCAATGGAAATATCTCAACATAATATCATATGCCTCTTCCAAATCTCAAATCTGATCATTATATTATTGAGATGTTCTTCTTGCCCTTTTAGGTTCTCTGTTTGGATGAATGCACCGCCAATGTAGACATTCAAACTGCTTCACTGCTGCAAAGTACCATATCCAGTGAATGCAAAGGAATGACAGTGGTCACAATCGCTCACCGGATTTCGACTGTTATAAATATGGACAACATTCTGATTCTTGACCACGGGAACCTGGTATGTTTTACTTTCTTTCTTTCCACTTGTCAAAAGGGTAAGAACTAGAACATGGTTATTCTCTTTCTTTCTTTCTTTCTTTCTTTCTTTCTTTCTCCTCTCCACTCTTTTTTACTATCTTTTTTCTGTGTAGGCTGAACAAGGAAATCCGCAGGTTCTTCTGAAAGATGACACCTCTATATTTTATAGTTTTGTTAAAGCTTCATCCATGTAACCACGGAAAGCGAGTGCTTACATTGATTACGATATCAAACAAGGCACGATCTAGGGTGAGAGACTTGCACAAGTCTCTCATCATGAGAGATTGGTTGTAACTGTTGGATATAATAATTTTATATTAAAATGAATCTATGCCACTTAATATGGAATAAATCTCTATCACTTATATATAAAATTATTATATCCACCGACTATCACTAGATCTCTCGCGGTGAGCGACCTATACAGTTCTCTCACCCTAGCCTGGCCCATCAAACAAACATGGAGTTTGGTCCGTTGTTGGTCTCTAGATATGCGAATATGAACTTGGTGAGGCCATTATTTAACATCACACATCATCCGCAAAGAGTGTCAGAGATGATTCTCTACGGTAGTATCATATTAGATCTTTTGTTTTGTTGATCAGCTTCTTGTAAAATATCAAACATAAACTGGTTTGTATTTTCTCTGATAAAAGACCATAGATCATTGCAAATGCTGCGCAAGGTGGTCCTTCCAGATCAAATACAACTACAAAGCATGTTTGATTTTTCATCAAAGCTATAAATTTATAATCCATGTAATGCAAGTCTTCGAGTGACAGATCTCATTGATAACAATTTTCAACATGGGTTAAGGTAGTCTTTAAGTATTGCGTGTATGGTATTGAACCCAAAAAAATTTTCAAACTTACATTAACTCTAGTCTAACCAAAGTAACATGCTTCTATGTTAGAATGTATAAGAAATCGTGAAATCTGCAAAACAAACACACACATATCCATCCATCCACGTTAAGCTTGACATCAAGAAGTTGCGGGGAATGTCCAAGAATCAAAATCTAAACCGAGTTACTAAAAAATTAAGATGATTTAATCCGCAAATAGATACTACTTCCGTTTCCTATTTTTGGTGGTTTAAAATTTTGACACACAAATTAAGAAGTAATTAAGTAAATTTTGGATTAAATTGTCCCTATTTATTTTATAAGTTTTCATATGTTCAACTATTCTTATTATTACTCCACTCAAGACTTATTAATTATAATAAGAGTATGGTTGAAAAAAATAATAAATTATATTTTAAAATCTTAAAATAACCAAAGTTTTATAACGAAAAAGAAAAGCTAAAATCATCAAAGATATGGGGCGGAGGTAGTAGTAACTAGTGTCATGTACGGGCTATATGATGGGCTTCTAAACAAATCTATTAATTTTTAGATAATTTAAAAAGTTTATAATGAATTGTTTTGAAAATTAAATTTTTTTGGTATTTTAAAATTATATAGCATAAATTATAAATTAGCGCGTCTCATAATAAGAATTTAAATTTTTAAACATTAATTTTAAATTCCGATAACAAATAATACTATGAGAAATAAAAAATTAACGTCTCAATATGCCACCCCGCTAAATCCTAATTAAATGTCAAATACCATACACAGTTACACACCACTAGGTTTGATTAATTTACCCCTTTTTTAACTGATGGTTTGATTTTTTTACTAATCTTCCGCGGGTGTTTATTCGGCACCTCTAACGGGTGGCATCTCTCCCAATTGAGATTTTTTTCATACCTAAGACTCGAATTCGAGACTTTGGTTAAGGGACAAGAGACCTTAACTACTCATGCTCTCTTGACTCCACTGATGGTTTGATTAATTTACTTAATAATTAATCAATTGCGTTTTCACAGTTGGTTCACCAAATTGCAAAATTTGCATTACCCACCCTTAACTGTCTGAACCGGTCAACTACTCTAGCATCTGCATATACATTGTTTTCGTTTGTAGTATTTTTTTCATAATGAGATTGTAATTAATACTTCATTACTTTAATAATTATTTGATTTTTAATTTTGCCTTCCTTTTTCAAAGTTTAAGTAATTATTTTTTCCAATTATACCCCTATTTAATAATTACATGAATCATTATTTAAAATAAAATAAAGATGATTATAGATATATTGATAGCCTTTGATTTTTATGAGATTCTTACCAAAACTAAATAAGAATATTTTAATCTAAATATAAAATCATTTTAATCGAAACATAGAAATAATTTTTATTAATTAAATATTTTATAATTTGTTATCTCTTTGTTTTTTTTTATTTGACGTTTTAGTCAAAAAAAGTTGGCTCATTTTAATTATCATTATACAATATCAACAATGAATCATTAATTTATCTTTCTATTATGTCCTTTAAGCATTAATGTATTTTCTCAAATGATTTGTAATGTCAATGAGGTCATATTAAGAGAATACAAATTATTTTTTTATAAATTTCAAACTATTAAGTGCATTTTTTAATTCCTATATCACACCCTTAAATATCAATAAAAAGAGACGGATGGAGTATAGACTAGACTTAAACATGAACGCTATAATAGAACTGAACAAATAACATCTTCGATCTTATTTATAAGAAACAAAATTAATTTTTTTTTGTCTTTTTTATAAGAAATAATATTTTGTTTTCAACAAAATTAATTGTTTCTTTTTCAGTTTTATCCTTATTAACTATCACACCACTTATCAATAATTTACCTATTTTTCATTTAATACATGGCCATTTCTTGAAAAAAAAAAATTATAACATGATTAATAAAAAATAATATATTTTAATATATTGTTTAGTATGCGTAATTTTAGTACTGTATTCCGGAGGTACTACAGTTAAAAAAGAGCAATTATTATTTATTTATTTCAGTAAAAGTAATAAGATTGACATACATGACACAACACATAAACAACAACATTGGAGTTTCCTCAAATTTGTATTGCCAGAATCGCTTCGGAGCTGTCTAAGATCATTGCTCTTATTTCCTCTCTGTCTCTCTCATGGCATTGCTTATGTCTCTCCGCACTGCATTTTCTTCTTCCTTCCTCTCTTCCATTTAATATAATAATATAATATTTATATATATTCTTCGGTCCTTTCCTTTTTCCTTGTGTTGTATTGTATTGCGTTGTGTTGAATAATTTGTGCTTTGGTCTTCTTCGGTGTTGTTGTAAATGGCCAATGCATCTGGGTTGTTCACTCCTTCGATTCCAAAGTTGAGAGTGAGGGTTCGACCCATCACAGGCATTCATAGATTTGAAGGTTTCTCCACCAAAGTTGTTTGCTTTGGAACCATCGAAGGAGCTGACAAACATGCTTCCACTGTTTCCCCTTCCCAATCTCACATACCCAGGTCAGTTTTTCACTCTTCTTTCCTTTCCTCGATCTGAATTTGATTTAAAGTTTTGATTTTGAATGATACTCAACAAACTTTGGCATCATCTCCAACATCAACAATACCTGTGATGTGATGTGAATGAACATCCTAGTTCTAGTTCTAGGTTCTAAAAATCAAGTGTCTTTTTTTCTTCTTCTTCTTATTGTTGTTGTTATTCAAGTTATATGCACACTTCACAGGCTTGTCAGTAAAGGGTGCAAGTTAGTTGGATGTGGTTCTGCTGTGCCAACTCTTCAGATTTCTAATGATGACCTTTCAAAAATTGTTGATACTTCTGATGAATGGATATCTGTTCGCACCGGGATTCGGAGACGCCGAGTTCTTTCAGGTTAGTCATTGGTATTAATTTAGTCCATGCTATTGCCATGAACAGATAGGTGCAGTGGTTAGAATTATGTTACACTGGCAAGGATATAGATCTGAAATTGGGCATCTCTAGGGTTGTTTGTCATAGGGTGAAGCTTCCATTGATGAAGCATTGCCAGCTTTATGAACCCCATCCTTGTTTTGCTAAGATAATCCCATAAATATATAAATCAAGACTAGTTTAAAATCTATTTGGAAGTTTTCTAATACAGTGATGGACTTGGCTTGCTATTGCTTGTTGATGTGCTTACAGATGGAGATAACCTGACAACTTTAGCGGTAGAGGCATCTAGGAAAGCTCTTGAGATGGCAAAGGTTGACCCTGATGATCTTGACCTAATATTGATGTGCACGTCGACACCAGAGGATCTTTTTGGTAGCGCTCCGCAGGTATGGTTCAGGATGTATCATATTGAGAATTGAGAATATTTGTTTACACTCTGCTAATGTCTTTAACCTTAGAAAATTAATCTGTTTTTTTACTTTAAAAGTCTTTGAGTGATTAATGGAGTATTTGAGCAATTATGATGTTGCAAGCTCCCTCTTGCGAATGATTAAGTATTGAGCGTACTGTTATCTCTCCAAGATTGGGTATCTTCTTTTAATTTTAATAATTGTCTTTATGAAATGCAGATTCAAAAACAACTTGGCTGCAGATCAAATCCATTGTCATATGACATTACAGCTGCATGTAGTGGATTTGTGTTGGGTTTAATATCAGCTGCTTGTCACATTAGGGGTATGAATCGGTTATCTTGTTGACTCAATACCCGCTAAATGTGGTGAAAATCATTTCCCTTTATCTGTGTGAATGCAGGGGGTGGATTTCGTAATGTTCTAGTTATCGGAGCTGATGCTCTTTCACGATATGTTGATTGGACCGACAGAGGGACATGTATTCTTTTTGGGGACGCTGCTGGTGCTGTACTAGTACAGGTAATTGGATATCTTCCTGGCATTGTCCAACTTGTGTAGCAGATATCAGTTAGCAAGTTGGATTCTGTTTCACAATGAGAGGGTGTTATGAGATTAGGAAAGAGCAACAGTTAGTTAGAACAAATAGTTAGTTAGTTAGGGAGGTTAGAAGGAGGGGATGGTTTAGCTTAAATAAGAGTAAGAGTAGGCGACTAAGATTTCTTAGTTTGGAAAAACAGAGCAGTGGATCAGTTGTAAGGGGAAACCGCTTGGAAGAGAACTCTTTCTATTTGTTTCTGTTCAATTTTATCCAATCATTAAAAATCATCTTTTCTTTTACACAATTCTTTTAAAGGTTGCTAACAGAGGGGGAAATCATAAATTTGAGTACCACTCAAGACTGTCACGTGCAACAAGTATACAAAAAGATATATAATCATATTTCAAGTTTGAGCTTCTCTCAACTGTAAAAAGGAGAATTGTATTGAAACCAAAACTCAAGTATAAATTTATTAGGCAAAACTTGTAATGATACTTAATGCCCATTTACATAAACGACAAAGTTTAATATGTTAATAAGTTAATTTCAAATCCTTCTCAGCTGTCAAAAATGTACCCGACATCAGGGAGCACAAAATATCCTTACCAAAGCTGTTCGCCTGTTCCCCGACCCCATCACCAGTTTCTAGTTAGCAAATTGATGCTTCTTGATCAGCCGCATCAATTTGAGGGGGGATGTTAAACAGGGAATCTGCTATTATTTGATTTGATTCCATTTGGCTGAACATTAGGAATACAATCAGCCCATTAATTGTAGATATTGAGAATTCTTGATTTAGTTGGGACAAATTAGGAATTAGAATGATTGTGTAATTAATAGTTGTAAATGAGCTTGTAATATATATAGAGGAAAACAGAACCGGAGAAGGCATGAAGCCAAAGATTTTTGACAACGCTCACGCTATGGAATACGTGGGTGAGATCTTGAAAATCTTCTTGGAGTCTAGTCAGAGTATGAGAAATCCATTTCTGACCCACCAGAGGAGACCCAAGCTTGCATCTGTGAGTTTACTTGTTTGAGTTGGTTAAGTAACCGTTCAATCCAAGACTCCAGATCACTCTCTGCTGCATCAAAAACATGTATGAACAAATGAGGAAATCTAAAGGAATATTAGGAAAAAAAAACAGCTTGAATGTATACAACACTTCAAGACAACAAAAAATTATGCTTTGAACTAACTGTTTGATGGCATTGTAAAATTTAAGACAGTCGCAAACTGTTGTCCTAATCCTTGAACTAACTGTTCGAATTGCAAATAAAATATTACGCAAGTTTTGAGATAAGTCTGCTGTTCTTAGGTTTTTGCAAGATTTAATTGTTTCTTAGGAACAACAGTGAGCTGATGCTTTTTTATTCAACAAGGAGAAGTCATTTATGGTGAAGGGGTATAAATTGATGTCATTGTATTATCATTATATTGCAGGCTTGCAAGAGTGAGGAAGATGGCTTATTTGGTTTTGATTTGCATAGTGATGGTAATGGTCAAAGGTAAGTGCTTCTCATATTAATGAGAAGATCTGTTCTCTTATTCTTGTAAGCTATGTGATTAAGCACCCTACTCTCTCTTCATGTAGGCATTTGAACGCTGAAATTAAAGAAAACAAGTCAAATAATGCATTGGATTCAAATGGTTCTGTGCTCGGCTTTCCTCCTAAACAGTCCTCATATTCATGTATTCAAATGAATGGCAAAGAAGTCTTTCGCTTTGCCGTACGATGTGTGCCACAGTCAATCGAATCTGCCCTTGAAAAGGCTGGTCTCCCAGCATCTAGCATCGATTGGTTACTTCTCCATCAGGTACACAAAAATTTATAAAAACAAAACTCAGGCATGTGATCTATATGTACACATGGGGCATGTGATGATAATTTAGGGGATAGGTAATATTTATTTGTTGAATCACCAGTGCAACTTGCTATGGTTTCATGGACAAAATGGATTTGCTATGCATTTATGTGATTTCTGGCATCTGAGGTATACAAAAAGTGGTTGTTACTTTTGTTTTTATCATTCTTCTCCTAAACTAGCCAGTGTCAAGCTCATTTTGAAATATAAATAAAAAGGGTGGAAAACCTGATCTAAGTTTTATATCCAGCAATTCATTAGGCGCACATGTGTGTCATATTATCACTTTGCTGAGTGGTAAGATCAATTTTTGATTGAAAAACAAATATCATTTGAGTTAACTTGGGAATTGCATGGTACACACGACATGATAATATCTTACTTGGAGAAAGGAATGTTGCATACATACACTTATGGTTCCTTACTTCATGATGATAATAATAAATGCAGGCAAACCAGAGGATCATCGATGCAGTTGCCACGCGGTTAGAAGTCCCCTCAGAAAGGGTGATATCGAATTTGTCTAATTACGGTAACACAAGCGCGGCTTCCATTCCCCTGGCTTTAGATGAAGCGGTTCGAAGTGGAAAGGTTAAGGCAGGCCAAACCATCGCAGCTGCCGGCTTTGGCGCCGGTCTCACTTGGGGTTCAGCAATTGTTCGTTGGGGCTGAGTGAGTGCTTCTCTCTCGCGGCAGCATCACGAACCGAGGAGAATCTCAGGTGCAAGTGCAGCTCTCCAAATTACACATTTATAGAAATGGGGTCTGAGGAGTTTGCATGAGGACAACACTAACAATCCAGCACTCCCTCAACTTGTTCCCCTCCCCTTATTTGTCTTCAATTCACATTATTGTCCTTGCTCTTCTTTTTTCTCAAGTACCAATTTTCATTTTTTTTTCTGAGGTATGTATTTCTCATTCAGATTTATTTTAAATGAGGCTTTACTATACTATACTATTTATGTTTCTCAATGGTACTTGTGTAAATAAAAATGCAGCATGGGAAGTGTCTGCTTGCTTGTACTCTAAAACAACCTTGTCAACACCAACCAACGACCTAGTTTAAAATATTTGTTTTATTATCTAATAAATGGAAGAAGAAAAAAAGGAAGCATAGGAATTTCAATGACCTTTGCCAAGTCCATGTGGCTGGTCAGCCAAAATGACTAATAAATGTTTTCATGGACTCACTCAGCAATGAAGTTATATCAGAACATAATAACCAAAATAATAATAATAATGACAACAACAAAAATAACTATGCAACAAATTCTATGTGTAAGTTGGTAATGAAAAGTACAGAAGGAGATAATGATGCCATGAAATCATACTAGAAGTTGAGGAGAGGACACAATTGATGCATTAATTCCAACAGTTGTCAGCATCTTTAAACCTCAAAAGTTACAAACAGAGCATTAAATATCGACAATAAGCCAATAATAGAATCTGCTGCTTGTATAAATCTCAATAGGACCTTGTAAACATTTGTTTAAGTATTTTTATACAAGAAAATAAATCATGAAATTTTTCATTCATTATATTTTATGAGAAAATTATTAAATACCCTGATAATTTTGAATATTTTGCCAGAGGATATTCCTAGAAGAATAAAAGCTTTTTTATAGTTATTGTCATATTTTTCAGAAAAATAGTAATAAGTTGCAAATAAGTTTATTGTTTGATGTGGGTATATATGGTGTTAAATTGCAATTCAATTAGCACGATGTTGAGTGCAAGTGGTTACTGTGCTCCATCTAAAAGGATTAGCTCGGCTAGTACCGAGTTTAATCCCAGGTGATGGAACAACCCGTGACCAGACTCTACTTACCACAATTACAACGTAACATCAAGGTTTTTATGATTTTTCTTACTAAATTGCTACTTCAACTATAATCGCATCCACATTTTACACAATAATAAAGATTGCATTGTAAATATCGTAACTTAACTATAACTAAAACATCAATTTAAAATCATGATACTCACTCCGGTCCATATTTTAAGAAGCACAGTATTAAATCACACAAATCAAGGAAATGTTTTGAAATGATGTAATTTCAATCAATACTCAAAGTTTCATTTTTTTTTTCCAAAAATACTCCTATAAATGACTGAATGAATGAAGGATAACTAATGACACTAATTTAACTTGTCAACCACATACTAATTAATAAGGGTATAATTGAAAATTAATATTTAATGTATTTGAAAATTAATGTATGTTTCATACATTTTGGAACAAAAAAATTGAGCATTTGTTTTCTATAATATGTACCGGATGGAGTATTATATATACGCACACACGCATATTAAGGTGAGTAGCAGCTTAAAAAGTTAGATATAACATTAAAGTGAGTTGGGACCGCTTTTATCTGCTCCTACTACATAACATGGTGGCATGGCACGCTTGATTCACAGAAATTCATAATCTTCTGCACCAAACGCGTCGCTATTTTGGTAGTTGTCCAATTGCATAAGATTAGGAGTGGACGTCACAGATTTATTTATAGGGAAGGGAAAGATAAAGAGATTTTATGAAATGCACACACTTTCCTTATTTCTTGTGCTCTCTTCTTATTGCCCAATATCTCTCTGCTATCTTCTGAGTCATGTCTTGTGATTTTAGTTCTTCTCTCTCTCTCTCTCTCTGTGTAAAGATATAATATAAATTCTCTCTCTTTCTCATATCCCTTTATCCCTCCCTCCTTGCTCAAGCTATTTATTACTTTGAAAGTTTGAATGGCTGTGGCTATGGCTGCTTGCCATCTTGGACTTCACTTGAGTGCTGATAACAGCTTGAGAGCTTTGGAAAAATCCATTTGTGCTGCTCCCATCTTGAAGGCCTCCTCTCTGTCTGATTCTACCAAGCCATGTTTCCCTCTTCACAAAACAAGGTATCCTAAGTGGTAACTGGTATTTTTGGTTACTTGTGTATAGGAGAATTCCAGCTTCTATTATATTATATTGTGGTAACTGGTCTTATTAATGTTCCAAATTAGTCTTTCAAATTGAGAATTATCGATCACATTAGTTCTTTTGGGCCAGTAAATTTAATTCCTGAAATTGTCCGTTAAAGACTAATATCAATATGATTGAAGATTTTCAATTTCATGAACTAATTTGAAATAGTAACAATTTCAGGGATTAAGTTGACAGTGTCTTACAATTTCAAGAACTAAATTGGTGATTCACTCCTGGTAGCCAGTTTCTGGCTTTGCTCACTTCATAATTTACTTACTACTCCAAAAAACATTTGCTCTACAAAAATATATCTAAGTGTAACTAACTCATGTTAATGGCTCTGTCCTCATGTTGTTACCTTATTATATCTTGCTGGAGGATATGCAAATAGATACTTGCAGGCCCTACTGCAATCTGATTAATTAGGCTAGAGGATAGAATGAGTACTAAAAAATATTCATTGATTAATATCTTCAATTTCTGGAAGATTTAAAAACCTGGGAAGTGAGTGGTGTGTTGTGTCCATTCTCTGTTAATTGTATGTATCATTTTCTCAGATTATCATCTTCAAGAATAACAATCATCCCTCGAGCAACAACTGTTACTAATGTGGAGGTATTTAGCAAAATCAACCAAAACGGTTGTTTTCATTTATTGCATGTTGATGTTGTCATCACTGATACATTTTCCCGTTAACTTTCTCTGTGGAGAACAGGGTGGAAATCAAGATGAGGCTGATACCATCCCAACTCCTGTAGTCATAATTGATCAAGACTCTGATCCTGATGCAACCGTGGTTGAGATAACCTTTGGTGATCGGCTTGGGGCTCTTCTGGACACCGTAAGCCATTCTCGTTAATAAATTGGTGCTCATGTTTTACACATCTAACACACACTTCATAGTTATACATTATTGGAGAAAAGTTAAAGTCCCACATTGACTAGAGATAAAGTCTAAATAGATAATATATAACAGAGAAACCCCTCACTTTACAAGTCGGTTTTGTGGAGTTAAATTAGACCCACTAAATCTCTGATGGGATTATTGGAAAAAAAGTTAAATTCCCATATTTTAAGAAATTGAGAGTTTAGTTGATAACAAACTTCAATAAAATAAAAAAAATGGTCCATTACCTGGGTTGCAGATGAATGCATTGAAAAACTTGGGGCTCAATGTTGTTAAGGCAAATGTCTATCTGGATTCCTCTGGCAAGCACAACAAGTTTTCCATTACAAAAGCGTGAGTATATTTGGAGATGTTTCAATTATCTCATGGATCAATTGTTTTCAATTGGATTGTCCACTAACTCATTTGGAGATGCTTTCTTTGTTTGCAGTGATACAGGTAGAAAAGTGGAAGATCCAGAGTTGTTAGAGGCAATCCGTTTGACCATTTTAAATAATATGATTCAGTATCACCCGGTATATATGCTTCTCAACTATCCTCCTCCTTTTATTTACCTTGGAATTGGGTATTAATTTTGTGATTTTAATTACATGTTTCAAACTGGTGTGGTGGTAAAGGAATCAAGCGCCCAGTTAGCTCTAGGAGCAGCTTTTGGACTTGTGCCTCCAAAGGAGCAGGTGATGAATTTAACTTTTCATTCTTTTTTGTTCACATAATTTCAGCCAGTTAATATCTATCCTAGTCTTTTTGCTAAAAATGAAGGAAACAAAGCTATCCTCCAAAGTCCTTTCTATTATAAGCCAAGAAATTTATTAACACAAAGAGCTAAGTAAAAGCATAAGAAGTGTTCAATGCTTGTCTCCCAAAAGTACAATGAAAACTAAAGTATACCAAATGGTTGGACACAACAAAGAAAATAAATACAAACAGAACAATTAAGCATACCTCCTACCATCCTGCCCCAATTATGAACTAATCACACATTGGAAAATAATTCTGTAGAAAAGCAGCACTCCCCAATCCATAGCCGTTCACAGTTGGAAAAAAATTCACATCCACGGTGTGAAACCATTAGACCCAAATCCCAATCCACGAAAACGCAGATTTCTCAAAACAGAGCCGTTCAAATCTTCACACCCCAGGTGTGGAAGTGTCAGACCCAGTCCACGAAAATGCAGACTTCTCATTTCAGTGCTATTAACACCTGTGAAGAAATACACACCCCTGCTATGGAAGCGTCAGAGCCAAACCACGAAAATGCAGACTTCTCATTCAGAGTCGTCCACACCTTTGAAAACATTCACACCCCTGGTGCGGAAGCATCGGACCCAAGCCACAAAAATACCGACTTCTCATTTCAGAGACGTTCACAAAAGTATAAAATTTCACACCACAACTCCAAACCCAAATCCAAAACCGAAACAACCACACCTGGGGAAAATATCACACCCCAGTTGTGATACTCCCTGACTCTTGTCTGGTATAAATCCTTCCAAAAACAGAAACAATCACACCTGGGGAAAATTTTAAACCCCAAACAGCTTGTTATCCGTCTTCAATCTCCATAACCATCTCCCCAACAATGCCATATTAAACATTTTAAAATTCTTCACACCCAAGCCCCCCTCATCCTTACCCTGACACACCATACTCCAAGATACCCAGTGCATTTTTTTCTCTCCCCTTCCTGACTCCCCAAAGGAAACGTTTAAAGAGAGATTCAAGTGAAGAGATAATTTACCTTAGTACTAGCTTCTTTTTATATTAAAGGAAAGGAAATGTACTGTCTTTAGACTTTAGTAATATTTATGGAATCATAATTAACATGGTGAAAACCCAATTGGTATGCATTCGGTTTCTCCCAATTGTGTTGGTTTGTTTGATTGGTGGAAGCTGCAGGTTTATATTTGTTAACATATTTCAGGTTGATGTGGACATAGCAACCCACTTAACCATCTCTGATGATGGCCCAGATAGAAGGTGATGATGCAAATATGTGTACCTGCTTTTAGTTGAAATTTGCATGAAATTTTAGATCTTAGGTCATGTTTGGGTGTAAAAGCTCTAGCTTTTAATTTAAGGAGAAGGTAGTCTTAGTTGCATTTTTATTTTTCTCATATATGTTAAAGAGAAAAAGATGTTAAATAATCATTAAAAGATATAAAAATACTTATGGAAAAGTTAAAATAGATAGCTTTGGAAAAAGTAAAGAACAAAAGTTAATTTCAACTTATATAAGAGGTTATTAGTTAAAAAACACATGTTAAAAATGCTTATAGAAAAATTTATCCAAACAGGGTCTTAGCTAGTTAGCAGCAAGACAACCATGTTCATGTTCTACATGAACATTGCTGACCTGTTTTTCCCTGTTGCAGTTTGCTGTATGTGGAGACAGCTGATCGGCCTGGACTACTGGTGGATCTTGTAAAGATTATTACTGACATTAACATTGCTGTTGAATCCGGAGAATTTGACACTGAGGTAATTATATCACACCCAAAATGTGGTGCAAGTCTAATTTTTGAGTCAAACTCCAAATGTAACAACTAATTATTAAAAAATTTCTTAAAAAAGAAAAGAAAAGAAAAGGACTCAGGGAAGGGAAATGGATTCCCTGCATTCACACGGTCGGAGATTGGGACCGTTGAATCGAGATCAGATGGCTCACAATTTTAGAAATAAAATTATGAGCGTTCAATCTCGATCCAACGGTTCCGATCTACTGAATATGTTAATGCGTGAAATAGCTAACTGCAGGAAATTCAGGTCCATGTCTCGGTGACATTTGAAAGCTTTACTACACAATGAGGTTGGCTCAGTCGAAGCATGCTAGGAAAATACCTATTGATTTCATAAATAAATAAAAAAAATAAATCTGAATTCTGAAAACTTTGCTGTAAAATGTAGGGGCTATTGGCTAAGGCAAAGTTTCATGTCAGCTACAAGGGTAAAGCCATTATCAAGCCTCTCCAGCAGGTAATGAATGAATTGGATATGCGAGATTCATACATGTCAAGAATGACCCTTCAGTTTCTCAAATACCGAACTGGTTAATTAAAATTCAATATCTCTCTACCCATGTGGCAGGTTCTTGCCAACAGCTTGAGATATTTCTTGAGGCGACCTTCAACTGAGGAAGGCAGTTTTTGAGTGGCATGTCACAACCAATTAGTGCAACTCATTATATTTGCTTTGGGAATATAACCACAATGGAAATGCATTGGATGACAAATCTAGGATGTGTTATCCCAAAGCTGGAGTCCATTGACTTATAAAATTCAATAAACTTGGATGGCATTGTAGAGTGACCATTGTAAATTTCTTTAACACATAAAGGTGACAATGGTCTACACGGGTTTATTTATATTTTATAAGAGTAAACAGACACTTTGGTCTCTGAGAGTGTCAGACGATGTCATTTTGGTCTCTAACAAATACGAAATTAAAAAAAATGTTATTAACTGTCAGTCGTTAGTCACTTTGATCATTGAAAGTGATTACTTACTGTCGTTTTGGTTCCTGCTGTCAAGAAGAAAAGTGACAGTAAGTAATCACTTTTAAGGGCCAAAGTGACAGTAAGTAATTACTTTCAGATATCAAAGTGACTAACAACTGACAGTTGAGAACTTTTTTTTAATTTCACATCTGTCAGGGACCAAAGTGACACTATCTAACGTTCTTAGTCACTAAAGTTACTATTTACTCTAGATTGAGAAATATGTGAAAATTATTACAGATTAAATATAAAAAAACATGTTAACAAACAAAATTTTATTAGTTATAGAATATAATAAAAATTAAAGGTAATTATATCAAGAAAATTTTTAAAATAATTTATTTATATTCATAACCATATATTTAATGTGTACATCAAATGTATGTTATATTGCATCTTTTTTTTATAAGCCAAGAGATTTATTAATAAAGAGAGTTAACTAAAGCATAAGGAGTTAAGTCAAAAAAAAAAAAAAAAGTAAAGCATAAGGAGTGCTCAATACTGGCCTTAAAAAGTACAATGAAAATCAAAGTATACCCAATTTAGACACGACAAAATATTATAATAACAAGAATACAAATAAAACTATTAAGTATGCCCCATCTTGCCCCAATCATGAACTAATTACATCTGGGGAAAATAATTCTGTAGAAAAGCAAACTTAAGTTCACGAAAATACAAACTTCTCAATCGAAAGTCATTCACATCTGTGTACAATTCACAGCCCCAGTGTGAAACCATCAGACCCAATTCATGAAAATACAGACTTCTCAATAGAGACGTTCACAGCAGTGACACGAAAATGCAGACTTCTCATCCAAGAGCCATTCACATCTTTGAAAAAATTCACACTCGTGGTGTGAAAGCTACCGATTCCCAAAAATGCAAACTTCTCATTCTAGAGGCATTTACACCTATGAAAAAAATTCACACCACTAGTATGGAAGCGTCAAACCCAAGCCACGAAAATGCAGACTTTCCATTCCAGAATCGTTCACACTTGTGTAAAATTTCACGCCACAACTCCAGTCTAAATCTGAAACAACCACACTTACAGAAAATTTGCATTAGCTAACGAACCAATATTTATCACCAACACATTCCTTATTGCATGCCCTCAAAACAGTCCAGACACTCCTTTGGGTTGGAGAAAAGGCATACATTAACTCTAACTCCCCTTTTGATTTGACCAAAAAGAAAACACCCCTTTTGCATGAAGTCATTGCCATGAGAATAGTTTTACCTTGTCAACAACATCCACCAGGTTATTAAACATATATTATGAATGAACTCACTTAAAATTTAATAATTATTTGTGTAGTCAAAACCGGATTGGCCTGGCTGGTTCGATTGGTTGGACCGGAACCAATCAAGTGTCCAATTTATTTAACCAAAAAAATTGGGCAGTTTCAACTGACCCAAAATTGGTGAAAATCGGTAGCAAGAACTGGTCTTTTTTTCTCAACATTTTGTACTTTTTATTTTCAAAATCATAATTAGTGAACTAAAGGCACATTAATAAGTTACAAAAATTTATATATGTGAATTTCTTATTATCTATCTTTTTATTATTAGTTTTTTATAATTCAAAATATATAATATGATCAGTTTATAGTGATTTAAAATTTGATTTATCTATATAATATTAAGAAATATATTTAATTACTACCGATTCGATTACGGTTGAACCATTGAATTTTTAATCAGTATCTTCACCGGTTCAATGACCGGTATGGTATTGAAAATGTTGATAATTATACACAATTTTTTTTGTTTAATTTTGATATTTATTTGTATTTTTAAGTTGTACACACACTTGATATGATAATACGTGTAATTTATGTAAAGAGGGTAAAAATATCATTCAAATTTGTTTTATCATGTTATGATTATATTTTTATGAAATGAAAAATGTATAAAAAAAATTCCTTATATCTTCTTTATTATGTAGTTTACTAATAATTTCAATTCAATCTTATTTTATATTTAGATAAAAAAAATTGGTCAAACTTTTTTTTTGTCGAGGTCAAACTTATCGGGCTGATGATCGTACAAGCCTCTATGGACGAGCGCAGATTAGTCTTTCATTGAAAGCGTTGGGACACTGCGTGAGTAGTCAATGATGGTCTTAAACCAAAAAAATCCACAATATAAACGGGCCGGCCAAAAAGAAACCCAAAACAAAAAAATGGGCCTTAAACTAAGAAGAGAACGTTTGACCATGAAAAACTAAGAAGAGAACATCCCTCTTTCGGTCTTTCCTATTAGTTATTATTAGTTATAACAAAACAACTTAAAGATTCACTTAACCAGAACAGAACCCTCCCCTCTTACATTCTCTTATTACAAAGTTGAATTGCATTTTTTAACATGACATCTTGAATAATCACTAAATTTCTGTGTCTTTGATAACATTAAATGCATTTCCTCTCTTCAGCATGTGGAACAAATTGACAAGGCCTAGAGGGGTGCGACCACTCTGGGTCTCATTTTTTAAGGGACACCATTTTTTTTTTGATTGTTTGTGCAAAATTTTTATGCCAAAAAAATGCAGGACTAAGTTTGGGACTTATCTCTGGATTAATTACTGTGACATACTGGGGAAGTCCTCCTGGATTTTGATCCAAATGCTGTTTCACTGGATTTTGACAAGGCATGCCCTGCCAGCTTATTGATATCAGAGCTCATGTTGCAGCCCCACAATTGAAAATACACTTCAGATTTGATGTAAGGTAAATACTCCAATTTATTTCATTTTCTAACGTTATGTATAGCATGTGTAAAATAAGCAATGAAATGAATCAGCCTTAAACGCTTAATTTAATTTTAATTTTTTTTTTCAAACTTTTCTGCTACCTACCGAGGAGAATATGAAACAAACCTGTTTCCTGACCCACTGATGAATATAAAATGAACACATGGTTAAGAAAAATCGAACATGGTCACAAGTATGGAATTTCTTAATTTATAATTATAACTAACGTACAGCGAGGCTATGTAAATTTATGCCTTTTAACTGCATTTTTCCCCATTGCTGTGTATGTGATTGAAGAGTTTGGGTCCTTTTGACACGTTTATTTGGAACTTGATGAACCACAGGCCTAGAGTCAGCCATTTCCAATGGTACCCGTCAATCAATCATCTATTCTATCTATCTATTATTATATAAAAAAATTAAGTCTAAATCTATCATGTTATGACATGTGTCACTTTTTAATCTATAACATGTGTCACATTTTTAACTCTTTTTATTTTTAAATAAAATTATTTTATTTATTAAATTTTTTAATTTTTTATTATAAAAAGATCTATATTTTATATTAGTTGAGTCCATAGACTAGTATCTCCTAAAGCAAAGGTCATAAGCAAATAAAGACCAATGAGTAGCCTATGTGTAGTATACACATTGGATATTCATGCAATGCAAGTGGCTAGGCTAACAAAGGACCACCTCATCATCAAAGAGACTGCAGATAGCTCCCCAAATCAACTCTAAAAATCAAAGAGAAAGCAAATGAAGGGGTCAATCGACATATCTCAACAATCAGGCAAGTGGCACAGCTTGGGAGGGGGGATCGCAGAATGTACTAAATCCATCCATCCGTGGAGTGATAAGGTGGTTCCAGGGAGGGACATAGAAGTTAGAGTGATAAGGAGATCATAAGTTTGAATCTCTCTGCTAACATAAGATACTAATTACTAACGTTTGCCTATTAAAAAAGACTAGTCCATCTATACATATGTATATGACTTAAATATGTTTTTGGTCCTTTAAAAAATTCGAATTTTGATTTTAGTCTTTTAAAAAAAAATCAAACTTTTTTAATCCTTTAAATTTTTTTGGCAAAATTACTCTTTTGGTCCTACAATTTAATTATTTATTTCAATTTGATCCCATAACTTTTTTTTGTATCACGTTAGTCTCTTAATTTCGCAAACATGTGTCACGTTAGTCCTTTCCGTCAGTTTTAATGAAACGCCGTTATTGTTTCGCTGACGTGACCGTTAACTCGCTGATGTGGCAACAAAGGAAACAATTTGAATCATACTAAAAACATAAGGGACCAACTTGAAACTTATCAAAAACTTAGTGACATTCTCAGTGATATTCTCTTCCAAATCTAAAGTCTTAGCAACCTGAAAAACTGTCACTTCTTCCGGTACAGGAACTAACTTAATGGTATATAATAAGATGACTCCAAAGCTTGCACCTCCGACCACCTCTAATGGCCCAAAAAAGGTCTTCCCCCATAGCTTCCTTGTTAAGAGTCCTACCATTGACATCAACAATTATATCATCAACAATATTGTCAACACATAACCCAGGTTTTCTTATCATGTTACCATACCCTCCTCCACTCAAATGGCCACCAACACCTACAGTTGGACAAACCCCAGCAAGAAAGCCATGAACTTCCCAAATCCTATAATAAACCTCTCCAACAATGGCACCGACTTGAACCACGGCAACCTCGTTTTGTATATCCACAGTGATATTCCTGAATTGGGACATGTCAAGGATGATGAAGGGTTGATTGGAAACATATGAGATACCCTCAAAGTCATGGCCACTGCTCCTGATTTTGAGTTGAATCCCAATGCTTTTAGCGCAAACCACAACACCTTGGACGTGGGATTCATGCAGAGTGATAATTGTTAGGCACTGAAGGAAAGAGTTGTACACTGACTCTGATGTTGGTGCTGCCATGGAAACAGAGACATTAACGAGGAGGAGGAGAAGAACCCCAGAACAATGAGCCAAATAGAGAGTTGAAATAGCTTGGTTAAGCAGCATTACCTCCAATCATCACCTCTCATTTTACCAGTTTTGACTTTTAAGTAGAATGTTGTCTAGTTATGGCAAAACTCTTGCTATTCATTTAAGAAACTTGCAAGAGAGAGTGATGATGAGAAAAGGCAGATTAAAGAGAAAGAGAGAGTGACCTGGACTAGAGATCCTCCAATTGGCAACAGAAATTGAGAGGGAATCGGGAGAGGAAGAGGGAGAAGGAGAAGGAGGGGAATTGGTTAAGTTTTTATTAAGTTTCAAGTTGGCCCCCTATGTTTTTAATATGGTTCAAGTTGGTCCCTCTCCTTGACCCAAAAAAAAAAGTTGGTCCCTCTCTTGCCACATCAGCGAGTTAACGGCCACATCAGCGAAACAGTAATGGCGTTTCATTAAAACTGACGGAAAGGACTAACGTGACACACATTTGCGAAGTTAAAGGACTAACGTGACACAAAAAAAAGTTATGGGACCACATTGAAACAAATAATTAAGTTGTGGGACCAAAAGAGCAATTTTGCCAATTTTTTTTATTTAGGTTCTTTAAGTGAGTTGATTTGCTAGGTGACACATTATGACCCCAGCCATCATTCATACGTGGCACAAAACGCTGACGTGGCCTCCTACGTGGCTTACACGTCACCTGACACATCCCTCTAAAAATATTAAGTTTTGAATTTAATCCCTCTAAAAAGTGAGTTTTGATTTTAGTCTCTCTACCTTTCTCCTTCCTCCTCCACCACCTTTCCCCTCCTCCTCCAATGGCTACCCCCTCCTCTCCCACCTTCCTCCTAGCATGGTGAAGTTGAAATCAGAATTTTGCTTAATATGCAAACCGTTAACGGCTCTCTCTGATATTGGCGTCCTTAAAGTTCTGGCCATTGTAAAGTTTATTAACCTTGATCTTCTTCAAGTTTAAGCTCTTGTTGGTTTTGAGAAAACCATTAAACACCTAGATGAACATCTGGTGGACATAAGCACGAAGGTGAACATGAAATATCCTCAGTCAGATCTAAATCAGTGTTAGCCCCCCCACCCCCCTTTACTGGCACACACACATAGGGATGGCAAAACGGCCCGTCCCGGCCCGCGTTGGCCCTCGCAAAAAATGGGTCAGCCCGGCCCGACCCGTATTTGAAAACGGGCCAAAAAAATCCGTCCCGTCCCGTGGAGGGCTACGCGGGCTAACGGACTAACCCGTTTTCATGGGCCGACGAGCCAAAACGGGCTGGCCCGTCAAAATAGTAATAAAAAATTAAAAAAAAATTAAAAAAAAATTAAAAATTAAATAAAAAAATAAGAAAAAATATTATTTTTTTTTCAAAAAAGAAAAACGAGCCAGCCCGGCCCGTTTTCGGGCCAATCCGTTTTTGGCCCTTTTTGACGGGCCTAAACGGGTCAGGCCCAAATGGGCCAGGGCCTAAAAAAATTAGCCTGGCCTGGCCCATTTTACGGGCCAAACGGGCTGGCCCGTTGGGCCAAGCCCATATTACCACCCCTACACACACACACACGATGCACACAGCTGACAAATTTCTTTTGATCCCTCAGGGAATCACAAAGCCAAAGCAAATAAGGAAGTTCAAAGGGGAGGGCATGCCATTGCATATGAGCATTAAAAAAGGAAGGTGGGAGAGGAGGGGGAATTCATTGGAGGAGGAGGGGGAAGGTGGTGAGGAGGAAGGGGAAAGGTAGAGGAACTAAAATCAAAACTCACTATTTAGAGAGACTAAATTCAAAACTTAATATTTTTAAATGGATGTGTCATGTGACGTGTAAACAACGTAAGAGGCCACATCAGCATTTTGTGCCACGTAGGAATGATGACTGAGTCATAATGTGCCACCTAGCAAGTCAACTCACTTAAATGACATAAATAAAAAAAATATTTTTAAAAGACTAAAAAAATTTGACTTTTTTTTAAAGGACTAAAATCAAAATTCGAGTATTTTAAAGGATAAAAACATATTTAACCCTATATATATATAAATGAAAATATGAAATAGCCAGAAAGCATATGTATTTTGAAGGCAAAGTGAACTTTGTCAATTCTTCTTCTTTTTTTTTTGATACAAAACTTTGTCAATTCTTCTAGTTCGAATGTACTAGCCATATTGAAATGGCCATAGTTAGTTTTGGCCGTCATTTACCATTTTTTTTTCTTACTTGACGTGGTCCTGATTAATGGCCAATTTCCCTTAACCTAGGAATGGGGACCAAGCCTCCCTAGTCCCTAGAGGTAGAGAGGTACTTTATTTCCTCTGGCTGGATCTATGCTTTCTATATTTTGGGTTAATAAATAAAGTATGCTGAGTTGAGTCTTACGGTCAACTAAGTACAACATTAGCTACCTGCATTACCCACCAGCTACTTGGTCAGGAAGGAGTCATCAATGCAATAACAATGCTGCATTATTAGTTGAATTCCTCAGAATTGTGGTGCTTAATACTTTCTACCTACTACCTACTATTAGGAAATCAGATTTAAAATATTGCAGTTAGGAGTTATAGGCATTCTGACCAGTTTGGTTTGATAAAATGGGGTTTGGGTCACACAACAAACCTGAAAATGTTGGATGAAATGCAATTAGGCTAGGAGTAACCTCCTCCAATAGAGCCTAAGTCTGATGGATATTTTTGTTGCGCTCTGGAAGTAGAGCTAAGTTGAACGAGGGTGTGTTTTGAAAACCATTCGCATGAATTCTAAAGTCTTAAAATTGAGTTTTGACTCAGCTTGGAACCATTTGCACGAATTTCAGTGTTTTGGGTCAAAACTCAGTTTTGATGCTTTGGAATTCATATGAACGGTTTTCCAAACACACCCTGATCAAGATTACCTCTACTGTATATCATTCAAAACCAAATTTCCCTAATTCAGTCAGTCTAACTAACTTTTTCTCCTTAAAAAAAACTTTTTCACAAAAACCACCTTTTTTAACTGCCTGACAAGCATATATTCTGAAATTGGTTTCAAATTGGATAAAACACTTTTCAACTTGTTTTATTAAAATTATAGTACAATTATAAAATTACATGCCTTTCAAGTTAACTTTTACTAGGATGGACTACCCAAAATATCCTAGAATTGAAACCTCTCATCAACATATAGTTAATAGGTCATTTGATTTATATTCCATCATTTACAACACTTACATTAATGTAGAATATAGTTATAAAGTGAAAAATCTCAGGTAGGAATCGGAGTCTACATAGTATATTGAACAGCTTGTGAACCATTTGATCGTTACATCACCATTATTAATCATTTATGATATGAAAAAGGAGAATAAATGAAATATGGCAACTTCATAGAGGAGCAGAGTTCCAGAGAGAGGTGAAAATGGAAAAGGTGAAAGAAACAAAATTTTTGTTTGCTTTTGCTTGCTTTAGATATTTTGGGAGAACTTATGTTGAAAATCTGAAGTGAGCTATATATCCTAGTTCTTTACCTTGGTGCAGAAGGTAGAGAAGACATGCTATCCTGAGTGGAACTCAATTCCCACTTAAAGGATCAAACTGAGGAATATTCCCACATTTCTTCTGTGTTGTATTTACATAAAGATCCTATGCTCTAAAAATGATCCCTTTATAGCACACTTGACACTGAGTTAAATACACAGTTCACTCATTTTCAACTCAACTCCAAGGTTTTAAATTGCAGTCGCGGTTGCGGTTGTAGTTATATCGCGATCTTTGATATTGCAGAAAATTGCGGACAAATACAGCCGATGCGACCACAATTGCGGTCGCGACGCGGTTTTGGAAACTTCAAAAACCATGATATTTCCGATTGCGGCGCAATTGCGGTTGCAGACTGCAATTTAAAACCTTCCTCAACTCTTATGCAACACTTTTCCTGAGATGGCTGCAACAAGTGCTGCTCTGAAATTAGGATCCTTGGTCAAGGAAGTAGCCATGTGTTCCACCAAAATCTGAGGGACTTCTGGCGAATCGATTTTGGGATTTATAATCATGTTCTTAGACTCGTTGGTGGGCTTAGATTTTGTCCAGTCAAGGGTAACTGTTGGTGCAGAAGAGCTAAGAGGAGCTGAACCTAAGGTCACAGAACGGTTGGAGCCTTGTGTTGCCTCCATTTGAGAAGGTAGAGGGTGATTGTGCTCTCCTTCATAAGTTGCAACCATAACAGATTGATCATCCACACTTCTTTGCACCTGAAATATTGAATAACCAAACACAGAAAAAGCCAAAACAACTATTAGCATGTGATCCAGTTACTTAGTGGAGTAAATTTTGAATGACCATTTACTAAACAATTACTATATAAGAAAAGTAGGTCCTGACTGCGACATGTGTCAGTTCCTAGACTGGAACACGTGTCACCTCTCTAATTTTTTATTTCACGTCAAAACTATTTATTTGCTGGATTTTTTTTACTGTTTATATTAAGAAAAGACCTATATTACGGGTCGATCGGCTAGTTAGCTCTTAGAATTTTACCTTCTTTTTGACTGGGCAGCTTGGTGCAAAAGAGCATTTGAAGTATGCTCTTGGACAAGGGTTATCCCTGGTTACTTTTTGTCCATATTTCCTCCACTGATATCCATCTTTCACAATCTGGAAAATACAAAAAATGAAAATCCTGTCAAACAATGATACCTAGCTAGATGGTTATATATGGTTATGACTTATGTGTCTATTTTAGTATACGCTATAATATATTGCTGCAAATTAAGAATCTTACAAGGCTTGAATCAGATGCTTCGGTCCTGAAATAAACTTTGGAAACTTTTGCCTTGATGGTCTCTTCCCTTGGTACTTTCTTGTATGATTCTTCATCACTTGAGCTGCTCTCAGAGTTGTTTCCATTAACTCCAATTACATTGGAATTGTTGTTGTTACTGCTTTCAGACTTCCTTTTCCTTGATGGGCTGAGCTCTTTATTATCAGGATTCTTCCTCATATACTCCATCAAGTTGTTCCTCAAAGTGTTGTAGTTTTCACACATCTCTGTGAGCATTTCAGTCAACTTCTTGTTCTCTGCACTCACCCTCTTCAGCTCCTCCACCAATGCACCAGTGGACTGAAAAAGCAGCAATAATATATACGATCATTTATGAGCTTTAATAAGAAATATACAAAAGCAACATAGCTAGTATAATAATCCAACCCTATGGTACCACAGGTAGCAACAACAAAGCTAGAGTAATCCCCGAACAAAATGGGAAAAAACTCAAGTCTCACATCGACTAGAGATAAGGCTAAAATAGAATAGTATCAAAGTCTATCTTATATTCATTGTTTGGCTGCCACCGATATTGTCCACGCACCAATCCAAGGCCCAATAGCCCTGGGCGTGTGGGAACGTACCAGAGAATATATAGCTGGAGCACCCCTCATCTTACAAGTCGATTTTGTAGAGATGAGTTAGGCGCATCAAATCTAAGATGATACTAAATCTAAGACTCTTCATGGATTATAAAACTGTTATAAGTCTTGTTGAACCATATTCCCTATAAATCAATTTAGATTGTTCACAAGGGAAAAAGAAAACAGAAAGAATTGGCACAACTAACCTCTTCTTTTGGAGAAGACTTCCTCATCCCCAATGAGAAAAAATTGTTTTCCACCTCATTTTTCTGGAAATGAAACACACAAGAAAGAATTATTCCCCGTATCAAGCATCATTTCTGATGGAAGCATTTCACAGAAGATCTTCCATGCAAGAATGATATATCATATGCTCATGTCATTTATATATATAATATACTTACGGGAACAGCTTCTTCATGAACCCTGTAGGAATTAATGTTGAGATCCAAAGAAGTGTTAATCCATGATGAATAATCCATGCCAAATAAATTTCAATCAAGTATATATGTTGTTAGCTCTCGTTGCAAAGCTTTTAGTATTATCAAAAGCTAGCTCTTGTTGAAAGCAAAACCCAGTTTCTAGATTTGTATCAAAAGCAAAAGTAGTACCCCAGATGAAGAGAAAGGTGAAAGACTCAAACTTTGTGAAGTTTTTGTAGTGAACCAAGTGGGAGAAGCATATATAGAGGAAGGTATCTATAGGTAGCAGTAGTTGGGGAGGAGCACAAGTTGAACAAGGAAACTAGGAGGAAAGAGAGTGACGAAAAAGACACATGGGAATATATCCCGCTACTTGTTCAAGACTCTTTTCATTTATTTTATTTTATTATTATTTCAATTTCAACACACATCCTTAAATGGTACTACTAGTAGTATTTGACTACACTGGAGACAAGATTAGAGAAGAACGTGTCTATCCATTTATTCATATTCTTTAAAGTACAACTGTACAAGCGTATAATAATAATTAATTAAAGAGTATACACTTGCGGTATGAAGTATGAACAGCTTTTACATATACGTATAATAATATAATAGAGGAGAGGTCAAATTTTCAATTTGGGTAATATTGTTATGCCTTTAATAATTTTTTATCAGATAATTATATTATAAAACTCAATTTGGGTAATATTGAGATACGTCAAGATTTAACGTCTTTTAAAATGTTACAATCGATCCATTTGTCATTGTGTCATTTTTAAACCAATAACCTACACGGCTTACAAATGACTTTACTCAGTGTCAAATCAGTCTCACGTGTGCTGTGTATGTTTTTGGTGTTAAAAATACTACCTCCAGTCCAAAATATAAGCAACATAGTACAAAAACACACAGACCAAAAAATGCTTTGAAAATGTGATAATCATAATTAATATTCACTAGTTTTAATTTTTTTTCCAAAAATATCCCCTTTGGTGTCTCTCGTAAATATGAATATTGCATTAAATGAATGGTATAATTGGAAAACTAGCATTTAATTTATTTGAAATTGGTGAATGTTGCTTATATTTTGGACCAAAAAAAGTGTCTTTGTTACTTATATTTTAAACCGGAGGGAGTAACACAGTGACAAATGGGCTAATAGTAACAATTGTAATATCTAAGAGACTAAAATTGCATAATCCTAATACTTGAAAGATCAAAATCACACAATTAAAACTCGAGAATCAAAATTACATAATCATAATACTTAAAGGACCAAATTCACACAATTGAAAACTAGAGAGCTAAAATTGTTCAATCGTGACATATAAGAGAGTAAAAAAAAAGCAGGCTTAAATATGTTTTGGGTCCTTTCAAATTTACGCGTTTTGAAATTAGTCCCTATAAAAAAAGTCAAACTTTTTAAGTCCTACAAATATTTTTTTATTTTAGTTCTTTTGGTGATTTGGCAATGTTTTGGGGTGATGTGGCAGCTGACATGTCATTTAAAAATTTATAAGGACCGACACGTGGCTTCTTTTTTTTCTTTCCCTTTTCCTTCTTCCCCCTTCCCCTCTTTCACTTTCTCAGCTTCTCGGTAGCTGCTCCCCTTCCTTCTTCTTCTTCCTCCTCCATTGCCACCCTCAACCCCACCCCACCGCCACCTCCCCCATGGCCAAATCGACCCCCAACCCCTAAAACAACCAAATCGACCCCCATAGCCACACAGACCACCATAAACCACAGGAAAATAAAGCCCCACAAAACCAAATCGACCCCCAGATCTGGTTCGATTTCGGGGTGTGAAGACAACATCGTTTCGGTGGTGGTGGTGGTGGTGTTGTCGTTTCGGGGGTGCTCGGTGTTGTTGTTGTTCTGCCTCTGGTGGTGTTTCGTTCTGGTTCGATTTCGGGGTGTTTCGATTTCGTTCTGGTTCGACATCGTTTCGGCAGTGGTGTTGTTGTTACTTGTTGTCTTCTGCCTCTGCTCTTCAATCCCAGATTTGGGGGCGGTGGTGGTGTTGTTGTTGCTGTTGTCGTTCTGCCTCTACTCTTCTTTTGTTGAAACATGTTTGATGTTGTTGAGGAAAAACCAAAAATGAGAAAAAAATTGTTGAATCTGATATTGGATGGTGGTGGAGAGGGAGAGGAGATTGGGGGTGGTGGGGGTGCCGGCGGAGGAGAAGGATGGGGGTGGGGGGTGGCGGTGGCGGTGGGGAAAGGGAAAGGGAAAGAAGAAAGGGGAAAGAGGAAAGAGGAAAAGGGAAAGAAAAAATTAGGGTCACGTGTCAGTTTTTATAAATTTTTAAATGATGTGTCAGCTCTCACGTATAATTAATGATATGACATCATTGTGCCACATAAATTTATAAGACTTAAAAAGTTTGATTTTTTTTTGTAGAAACTAATTTCAAAACGCATAAATTTAAAAAGACATCAAACCTATTTAAGCAAAAAAAAAGTATAAGGAACAGGAAGCAAAGCATGAATCTGCTTGGTGGGCGTGATTAGAAAATATATAGTAATATTAAAAGAATAAACTTGACGTGAAATGTGTCGGTGAAATCTCGGTGCATGGAATGGAATTCTAAGTCAAGCCCGCCTTGAAAATTCTTCACTAAATAATTACACAGTAGGAGACTACTACTAGTGGTTTAACTTGTGGATTCAGCTATCTCTGTCGACGTGTCTCATTCCTCACTACTCTGTTATTTGCACGTTATTTATTGAATGTATACGTAAAAAACATGCTATGTGCATGCAATGTAAAAAAAAATCGGCCCTAAGCAAAAGACTACTTTAGTGAAAGTCTTTGTTTTATGTTCTAAGTAAAGATATATTGTTAATCATTAATATTTTTACAACAAAAATTAAAATGAAATAATTAATTAGTTGATAAATAGTATTAGAAGTAAAGGTTTTATTAAATTTTAAAAATTAGATCTTTCATTTTTTTTACACGCGACTCTCTAATATTAATTAGTAATGTTGTTTATTTTATAATTAGCTTATGTTTGCCTGTCCAATCTTAAACAAAATATACTAACATTATATTGATTCGAGTGGAATTGAGTTCAGATCCTTTAAACAAAGTTTTGGATTTGAGCCTTGTAAAAAAATGTGATTGAAAAAAAATACACAATAAAAGTGGCTGACAAATTTTCTAGAATTAAAGATTTTTCAAGGATGATTGCTCAAATATTGATGAATTTGACTTATTTTTAGAGTTGACAATTTTAAAATGAATTGTATATACATCATGTGAAAAAGGATGCCCGCATTGACATACTTACATAAGAAAACTTAATTCTCAAATACATATATTACTAATAAAATAATATTAACAATTTTTACAATCATTTCTTTATAGAAAAAATATTGTTTTCAAAACTATTAAATATATAAAATATTACTTAATATCAAAAATATTTCATTAAAGATTAAATGGGTTGTTTTATTATTATAAATTGAAATAGAAATATTATATGAAATTACTTATAATAATTTAATAAGTAATTTTACATTTTAAAAAAATCTAGAAATGACTAGAATAAAATTTAAATAATACAGTAAATTAAATAAATTGTTTTAATTAATTTAAAAATATTTTAAAATTCGCTTTAAATCAAAATTAAATATATATTAGGTCTCGCGCTCGTGCATAAGAAAATAAATAATTAGTTGTAGAAAGAATTTATAAAAGTCATTTGCAATGTCTGCGTATAATAATAATAATAATAATAATAATAATAATAATAATAATAATAATAATAATAATAAAATCAAAATATTAATAAAAAATGATATGGAGCGGTGGATGGAAATTAGAAGTTTCATATTGACCCGAAGTCATCGTATTTTGTCCTGGTCTTACTTCGTTTATTAGTGGCCCTAGTGGGGCCCTTGTCTCTTTCTTGTCGTCATTCCTTTTTCAAACATTTTCCACGTTGCATGTACCGTTCAATTAGGATAGTTTATAATTTATAATGGGTTTTTTTAAAAATAAAAAAAATGAGTACGTAAAGCGCATTATTATAATCACAACATAGCTCATTAAATTTAAACACATTTTGTTTAAAATTTAATGAGATATGATTATAATATATTTTAAATTAAATATAAATACACTTTTAATTCTGCACTTAGAAATGAATTCATTTAAATTTTAAATAATTAACTATTTTTTTTTTACTATTTTACCTATTATGTAGGACTGAATATATAATTTTTATTTATGTAAAAAATATTAATCATTTTTATATAATTTATATTTAACTAGTCATAAATTACTTCACCATTTTTTCAACTGCAACATATTCAAGTTCCCTATGGAGGTTTCTTCATCTTTTTGTAAGGAAAGATACTAACCAGTCTTATGTCTTGACATGCCAATGGTAATATGAGAGGGTGTGTCGACCTTAGCATGAGGCACTAATTTACCAGCAGAGAAATGCTAGCAACACACTCTTTTCAATGCACTCTTTGTGATCGGTTGAAATCTGTGAGCAAGGTTTCCGTTTTATGATTTTGCCATACGTGTTTAAAACTTCTTGAGAGTACTTAACCCCAACTTTATTAGCTTTATCCAAAAGCAGACTCTGTTATCGAGGGCTTAATTTTGAAATTAATCCTTTGTATTCATTGGTGATTGCTGCATCATTTTTTATCACACGCATTCATGTTACTTCTCTCATGTTTTGATGCCTCCCACCAAAATTTAATAGTATCCATTTCTATCCCACACTGGTTAAGGGCTCATGAACTGTACCAATTTTTGGTACTCCTCATAGTCGATTCAACAGTGTTAGATCCAATTCACATGGATAATTAAGCACAATTCATATGCTTGACCAGATCAACTATGAATTCGATCAGTTCACATTGAATCGGCCGATCTTTTTTTTTTTTAAAGGCAAAGAAATATTATTGATATGAATTTATGACATAATACAAGGAGTATCATATCACATATGTTGCACAAGGACTCCTGATATATTTCACCTTAGTGCTATTACGTATAAGAACTTTTCTCAATATGGTCTCAATGTGAAATATGATCTCACCACCATAGTAAAAGACATAAAACAATGCTAGCTCGATCTACACTAACTCTGTTTTCCTAGCTATGCTCTTGGTGCAAGTGTCTGGTGTAATGTGTCATTTTCCTCGTGTGGATATTAATTGATGATGGCGATCAAGAAGAAAAATGGATTGGATAAGGATATTCAATATAACTGTTGTTTCGTATGTATTTTAATTTCATTTGAATAATGAAATAGTCATAAAATAAACATTAATTTTGCTAAAAAAAGAAGTGGTGGTTAACAACATTGCAAATTGCAATGCCTCTTATTAAAGTGTTTACAACAATATAGATTGAATAATTAAAGATGAAAAGTCAGAAAAATAATTGAAGAAAGTACAAAAAGTGAGACCCACTGGTTGACCATGACCGAAACTACTCCTATCAAGCACTGACGCTGCAACCAAATTCAGGAGAATTGGTCAATCCATTGAATTGCACCCAAAAAATAAAAACCCAAATTTTCATACGGCATGTTCACATTCATGAACTGGTTTAATTTTTCTCCAATGTCCTTTTTCCAATTAAGTACGGCACCTCATTATGGACAATTGCTCCTTGGAATTCAAATCCCGTGGTCTCACTTCCCAGCACGTCTGAGAAAAAATATCGCCTAACCTTTTCACTTACAGTGAGGGGTACACTTCAAAAAAGAAAAACAATTATGCTTTTCAAATAAAACTTAAGAAAATAATAGTTTGTAATAATGTTATTATAATATTAATTTTCTAATTTATATTGTTCTTAAAATGGATTTTTTATCCAAAGAATTAAATAAAAATAAAATAATGTATATTTAGTCAAATAAAAAACTAGCCCGGCTGATCTCCACCAGTTTAGAGTGTGTGTGTGTTTTTTAATTCGGGTATCCTCCATGCACGCGTAACTGTAGAAACTAATCCCTTTATATACTGAGATTCATTTAACGGGATTGACTTCTCCCAACAGCTTCATGCACATGGCCGGGGATCGAACCCTAACATCATACTTAAAGGACCCAGGCCGGGATCGATTGTGATTGGTAATTGTATTTTAAAAGTGAGTTTAGAAAATTTGATTTGGTTTGGATGATAAAGTAAAATAACTTTTTGCTTATCCAAAAAAAAAGTAAAATAACTTTTGATAAATATAAATAATTTCTTGGATCTTACAACTAGAATCAATTTTAATCAACGAAAAAGCTTAAAATTGTTACTTCCATCAAAATTAATTCTAACTATCCCAAAATCAATTTTAGCTACCATGATTTGAATAATAAAAAAGTTACATTAATTAGAAAGTGTTATATATTTTTCAATTTTGTGGTAAATAGAATCTAAACCAAGCACACTCCTACTCGTTGGAACCCAACCGTGGTGATAACTAACGTGACCGAATCTACTACAGAATAGCAATTTTCCAAATAGTTTCAATTTCAAATGTCAAAAGCAACGCACAGGTTGGAAAAAGGGGTCAATTATATTGCAAAGTGATGCCATGCATGAGATAAGCATCGCCAACGCCATCTAGTTGATGGCTTCATGCCTACCCACATTCATATACGCATATTTATCACGACTTTTGTCGGCTTATTTTTTTTATTCTGTCAATTTATTATTTATTATTTACGACATTCTTAAACTTTATGGGGAAGTGTTCACCACACACACACACACACACACAAACTACTCCCTCCGGTCCAAATCTTTAGTTGTTTAAAGTTTTGGCACATAGATTAAGAAATAATTAATTGAATAAATTTTAGACTAAAATGACCCTATTTATTATTCATCATTCTCAACTATCCTAATTATTTCTTCACTCAAAACTTATTAATTATATTAAGGGTATAGTTAAAAAAAAGTAATAAATTATCTCTTGAAATCCTAAAACAATCAAAATTTTGGGACAAAAATAAAAAACTAAAACCACCAAAGATTTGGACCGGAGGGAGTATGTGGGTTATGTTAAGCATATAAAAATAGAAAGCCTTTTTTTAAAAAATATGTTTATTGTACTTTTAAATTTTTGATGTAATAAGTATTTGTTTCAAGACTTTTCTTCATATAGTTAACACCAACTCTTAAAGGCTATGTTTGGGGAAGGATTATGGTTATAGTCTTTTCTTTGTTTGTGAGTTTTATAAATCTTAGGGAATAATTTGGAGAATTTTTAAAAACTCTCAAAACTCTCAAAACCCTCCTTTACTTACTTTTTTGGAGTGCCCCCAAATTGGGTGGGTGTCGGACTTGCAAAAACAAGGTGGGCGTCCGCCCCTCCCCTCCCATTCCCTCTAAACTCCCAAGCAAAGTCTAAACCAAATGTTAACAAACCAATTTTTTTGATGAATATTAACAAACCAATTTATTCATTAATGTACTTAATTTCTTTTCTGTAACCTTTTATTTTCTCTTTGGATTGCAAATTTTCAGTTTTTGGTTTTAAAATATTAAATTAAATAAAATGTGTTTGACTAACTCTATTTTTAAAAACTTTTAGCTCAAACTTTGAAATATAAAAAATAATAATTTCACTTTTGGTCTCTTAGGTATCTCAATTATTACATTAATTAAGTCATACAATCACTATGTCATCCAGTTTTTAACATCAATAGCCTATGTGGCAAATATTGGGTTTGATTGACACTAAATTAGGTTATATTGGTAAGGTTGATGTGGCAAAATTATCAGGTATCCTTCATCAAGTATTGATAACACATCAAATATTGCCACTAATTAATATGAGCTCCACAGATGATGATTTTGACATGTATGCTCTTGACATTAAAAATTGGACGACAAAGTAATATAGAAAAATAATTGTAACAATTAGGATACTTAAGGGATTCAATTGGTACTATTTGAACATGAAAGACTATATATAGAAAATTGGAGAGCATATATATATATATATATTAAGGTTGTTAAGATTAATTGAATGGAACCGTCATCACATGTGTCGGGTCAATAAATTTGGTTGTTATTTATGGTCTGATTTAGAAAATATCCACAAGTTCCACGTGGCTCTTTTTAGTTTTATTATTATTTGGTGGTGTGTTATCCTTTTCATGAAAGAATTTCTTATTGTATATCTTGTTTGAATAATGTCACTACTTATTTTTTTTACCATTTATATAAAGTTTGGGGAATGCTGCTTTAGCCTTATCAGATTTATTTTATAAAAAGAAAAAAGCATTATCAGATTTATTGCATTACACACACCAGACGGAAAAGGAACAGTACAATTGGTCCGGTCGGTTCGGGGAATGGTGAGGGACTCGAGAGATTGACCTGAGATGCACTCACGTGTACATTCACTTGTGCACTTGTTGTTGGGCATATCTCCCGTTCTTTCTTTCCTATTAGGGTATCCACAATAGGAAATAGTCAAATAGATTCTTTGCATTCATGCATTTAGTGATTGAGACTTTGGATTGAGATTAGATGGTTTATAATTTTAAAAATCAAATCGGATTTAAAATATCAATTGAGATATTGTGAGTCACCCGATCTCGATTCAATGACTCTAATCTACTGAATCAGTGAATGCGTGGAATTTGTGAATGCACGGAATCCGAGTCCATCCACAATAGTGGCACCTAAAGGGCATGAGTAGTACCTATTTGGGAAGGGTACTTGTACAAACACGATCTCTCCTCTTTCTTCGTGGGGCCTGCATGTCGTAGTAAGTTATAATTGGACGTGTAGTTATTGAAATGATTCATTTAGTAAATTTTTTGGTTGTGCTGGGTTAAAGAGATTGAGTGCTTATTAGATGTTAAAATTGAAAAGGTAAAAATGAATAATGTATACTCGTGAAACTCACTTAGGTACCCAAATGAGAAAAAATATTGAGGAACTCCATTGGAAATGCTTTTATGTACGCTCAACAAGACCACCATTCTGACAAAAAAAATAAAAATAATAAGACCATCATTAATATTCTATCCATTATTGAGCAGGACAAAATGATTCACACTCTGGGTTGTGTTTTCTTGACTTCTCCTTGTGCCCTATCGCCTAACTATATGCTATTTTTCGTTTGAACTTGAAAATAATCATCATAATTTGTCACGTAAAAACAAAGGCGCAACATTGTCTAATAATAAGAACCTTTGGGGTATATCTCACACGCGCAAGCCACATAAAGAAAAATGGTCAAATTCAACATCATAATATTCTAATTAAACCAAGGTCTTATTAATGGTTGATACTTTTGCCATTGCTATCCGCTGAATCTAGCTACTTGCCATGAGTTGGATATATTCATCGACGTAGGGATGACTGAAAACTGAAAAAATACAAAGATACAAAAGCCAAAGATTTAATTAACCTTTTTGTCTTATCCTAAAAAAAATAACTTTTTAGTCTAATTAAAAAAATATCTTTCTCGTCATGTATATTTTTTTCATTTTGATTTCTATAAAATTTATTTTATTTTCTCATTAATTTTTTTTCTTCTTTTAGTCATCTCTATAATTAACAACATAAGGACTAAAATAATAAAATTCTAATTTTATAGGAACTACATATATATTCAGAGACTAAAAACAAATTTTTTAGTCCAAATAAAATTAAGATTTTATTCTTTTACTTCTAAAATTTTGGTCAAGATAATGATGAGTACTAAAAGAAGAAGAAAAAAAACTAAGACACAATACATTTTATAGAGACCAAAATGAAAAACTATGAATAAGCCAAAGCCAAAAGATCCCTCCACAAAAGAATAGAGTATGAAACCTTGTATGAATGGGATTAGAGGTGTGAAATTGGGCCGCCCAACCCGAGCAAAAATGGGCCTGGCTGACCCATAAATAGTTCAGGTCACATAACCGGAAGAAGTTTTAAAATTTACTAAATCATCATTTTCCCTCCCTAAAAGACTATGTATTCATTACCATTAGGATCACATCATTATTAGTACTATTGCTCTTCTCAAAAGTATTTTAATATTTTTTTTACAGTTTTGTAAAGGTTTAATTGTGTTTTAGCTCTATCAAGTATTGTGATTATGTGATTTTGCGGTCTTTCGAATTCTAATTACATCAATCATTAATACTAGATATTATAATCAGATCCTTTATTGATGTGTCATCCAATTTTTAATGTTAGGAGTTTATGTGACACACGTAAGACTTAATTGATACTCAATGAAGGCAGCTTCGCAATTATTCCAATATATAAGGATACTACTCCATTCGGACTCATATATAAGCAATAAAAACTCAAATATATATGTTAGTCCAAAATATAAGCAAATCATAAATGATTTTACCTTATTTGATGAACTCTTTTCTACAAAATACCTTTCATTTAGTGCAAATTCTAATTTCAATGGTCTTTCATTAAGGACAATTTAGAGAATTGAGTATTTTTTTTTATAAGATCAATAAAACTAAATGAAGTTAACTAATATTCTTAATTAGCTACCGTGAATTAGTTTTTTTTGCTTATATATGAGTCCAGCTGAAGGAGTATTTCGTACCTGATATTTCATGCATGTTAACACTGAATTTCGTATTTAATTTCAATGCAGTACTTAATGTATAATGAAATTAGTGTTATTGTTAATTTGGCGTCACTGAGAGCCAAACTCAGTCCCACTATACCACCCAGACTTCGGGCATTAAAAATTGGATACCACAACAAAGAGACCTTATTGTAGTATCTAGGGCACCTGTATAATTTGATTCAATAAGTGTTTGGCCTAGTTTGGATAAACTTCTCCATAAGCACTTCTAGCATGTATTTTTTAACTAACAACTTCTCACATAAGTTGAAATTAACTTTTGCTCTACACATTTTTCAAAAGCTATATATCTTTTTTAACTTCTCCAAAAGCACCTATCTATTTATAAAATGACTATTTAACAACTTTATCTCTTGTGCATATACGAGAAAAATAAGATACAAAATAAAACTAACTTCTCTATAAGTCAAAAGCTAGAACTTTTGCATTCAAACAGGCTCTTTATCATATAAAACCATATGTATAAATTGATTCTATCATTTTACAATTAATTAAAAAGCTTATGAGCTTTAACTCTACATAAGTTTTATATAAGTTATTCCTCTTACGAAAATGCACATATTATAAACTATTTTTATAATCTCTTAACTAACACTTATACCACTAGATTAACGCAAATAATTTCTTCCAAACACTAAAGTTAGGTTGGATTCAAGTTCTATTATAGTCTAAAACCCATCATTCTCGATCATAGTTAGACCATAATTCCACGTGAACAAAAACAAATTAAATTATATGCATGTGTACCTGTGCGTGGTATTTGACAAAGTGAAAGTGGGGCGAATAAGTGAGTAATTAATAATATTGCAATTGAATGCAAGGGGAGTCATAAGGTGGTTTGATGGTTTTGGAGAGAGACATAAAACTTGGAATGATAAGAAGGTCATAGGTTCAAATCTCCTCCGCTAATATTTGCCTATAAAAAAATTGCAATTATCCAAGACTTAAAGAACTCAGAAAACACTATAATCCCTTTTCTTCAGAAGAAAAATTGGATCGAAATGGATCGAAAAAACTGAAATCATGGATAAAGAGTATGTGTTAAGAGAGATTTATGTTAATATTCAGTGCAGAGAACCAAAACCTGTGAAAATTGGTCTACCGCATTTACATTCAATTCATCTCTGCAGCGTATGAAGTAGTAATGTCCAGGTTAGGTTGACTAGTGGTGATGTACCAAGAAAAATCCTTGGAATTCAAATTCCTTGAGTCTTATTGTCAACACATGTGGGGGATCAAGAGTTATTATTCTTCCTTGATTTTTGTTTGGTGCAATCAAGTAGCCGATGAAAGGCAAATGAAATGAAAAACCATACACGGCAGTTGCATGATCCCTCCCCATTTTTATATGAAACATAAAAGACAAAATTATCAATACCAAAAAAGTGCATTGAAATAGGTTAATTGTAATTGATAATGTTATAATTTTAATTTTTTTCAAAAATTTGTGGGTTTGGTATCATTTTATATTCTTTTTTTTGGAAAATAAGTGAGTTTTTATTATGTGGTCTCACAATAATTAAGAGTAAAATTAAAAATGAGCAATTTAAGGGCTCATTTTCTATTTTTATTTTTAGTTTTTACTTATAATAAATTACAAATTTGTCTTATTATTTTTAATCTGTTTTTAATGGTACGTTTACACTCAAAAACAGTGAAAATAATATATATTTTTTTCATTTTACTGTTTCCTATACAAATATTTAAAAACAGAAAACAGATTAAAAATAATAAGCTTATTTTGTAATTTACTAAGAGTAAAAACCGGAAACAAAAACAAAAAATAGTCACTCAAACCAAAACACACTCTAATATTATTAAAAATAAGATATTATTTCTTATAAAAAAAAATTATAAAAATGACATCTTTTGCTTCTTATAAAAATGACATGAGAAAATATTTAGAAGTCCATCCACTTGGTCTTGTTGAACTTAGTGGGGCCCAATTTATAAAAGAGCTTTGATATTCGAACACCCGATCCACCCGCCCCACACTTGCTACAGTGCAATCTTATGTAAATATTTCTGCAAGAAAAGGTAGGTTCTGGGTGTTTTGGGTGTCTATGTATTATTTCCGTTTATAAAAATCCAAACTCCAATTGGGACATTTCTTTTATAGTTTATTTAAATGTAATTTTAATCACTAGAAAACAAAAGGAAGAGAAAATAGCTAGAAATGAAAGAAAATTGACAATTGAAAAGCATAACAAACAAACAAACAAGGAATGAGCACGAGCATTGACTTCAAGACGACGGACTAAAGCTAATTATTTGCATCACTTTCTTTTGTCGGTCCAATCAATAACGTGAAAGGTACCTTCGATAATCGATATGCACTCATTTGTTTTTGGATAAAATTAGTAAATTAGTCTTTTATTTTTTATTTTTTTTTAATTTAGTCTTTTATTAAAAAAATTTAACAATAAAATCTCTTATATTTATTTATTTTTTTAATTTGGTCATTTTTTTTTGTTGATGATGTGTCTATTTCTGATGAGTCTCAATTTACTATGTACCATCACCTGAGACCAATCAATAACTGACACGTCATCAAAAGGACTAAATTGAAAAAATAAATAAACATAAGGAACCTTATTGTTGAAAAAATTTAATAAGAGACTAAATTGAAAAAAAAAATTAAAAATAAGAGATTAGTTTACTAATTTTGCCTTTTTTTTTTAATGAGATGGGATAAACACTTAAATTTAACTACCATAATTTTTTAGGCCCTATATTTTTTGAAAATATTTTCTAGCTTTATTTTTTTAATATATTTCTTGTTTTCAAAATATTAAAAAATTATTTTCATCATTTTATGTACAAATTATTAAAAAAAGAAAGCATGTTAAAATCAAATTGACAGAATTATAATTAAAATTGAAAAACAAGAAAAATAAAGGCAATAGTTTCAGGAAAAAAAAACGAACCCTATTTTTTTTATCTCTTATTGTTTGATGGTTAATAAATCACACACAAAATCGTATAAAATTCACTACTATTTTTTTTTTGGTCAACTTTCTTTGGGGATTTCACTCCTCTTATACATAATATTTATTTCACACTCAATATTACATGTGCCATTATCTCAATATAATATACATATTGTATATATTATTACAATATTATGCATGTTATATAAAATAATGTGAATGTTCGAGCAGTGTTATTAAACTCGGCTCGGATCGGTCGGTCCAAGTGGTTCGACTGGGAATCGGCTATATGGCCGGTCCGAGCAGCTGATTGGATCGGTTGTGCTCTTAGCTCGTTTTGAACCGTTATAACTCGGCCGAGTTTTGCAAAAATTGTTGACTCGGAAACACTGTCAAACCGGGCGGGTCATGCATGTAAACAAAAAAAACAGAAAAAAATTTGAGATGAATGACTCGCACAGCACAACACAAGACGCGTTCTTCGCAAATCATCCCACACATTTCGCAGCGTCATTTAAAAAGTAGAAAGAGGAGGAGAAAAGATGCAACAGGGAAAAGGAAGAAGGAAAGGCAAGAATGAAGGTTCAGCAAGAGAAAATGATGTAAAGGAAGAAGATGAGCGCAGGTGAGAGAGAAACTGGAATGCGGCGGCTACAAAATAAGAGATTACAATTTAGGGTTATTTAGGTTTTATCAAAATGGGTTGTGCATTTGGGCCTTCACGGTTGGACCTATTGACCTGCTAATGGCTATTTAAATGTACTATAAAATTAAAAACGCAAAAGGAGTATAAGTTGAAATTCAAACACAGAATGGGTTGACCAAAAAAAAAACACAGAATGGCAGGCTCTTTAAAAGGCGCATAACCACTCCACCAAGTAATTTCATATGAGATATATATATATATATATATATATATATATATATATATATATATACACACCGGTTCATGCGGTTCAACTAGTGACCCACTGGTTCGACCAGTGACCCATTAACCCAGTGCCCTGACCGAGTCAATGACCAGTCCAGGTTTAATAACACTGTGTTCAAGTATGATAATAAAATTTGTCAAAAAAAAAGTATGATAATAAAAAATCATTTAATTCTGAAATTGGGTCAGTTGGGCTTAACAAAAAATATACAAAATGTCCAGATACACATACGGCCTTCGGCCAAATTCCAAAAAAATACAAGAGGGGTTGGGGTCCAGGCCCAAATCCAATTCCAATAACCACCAAAAAACTAATAAAATGCAAAAAAAATCTGCAGCTGAGCCTCTCATTGAGATGCCACCCTCTTTTTCTTTTGGTCAACTCACACACATAGGGGAATATGGGGGAAAGGGAGTGGATGGGGATTGAACCCCTACCCTCATATATGCATCTCAACTCTTAACCATTTGAACTACACATTGAGTGCAGTTTAGCCTAGTTTATTTCTCTTTTTGTCTTTTTTTGATTTTTTTGGGTCAAATTTTTATTTTTGCTTGGTAGTTTCTCTCTACACTCAAGTAGTGACCCAACCCTAATTCCTTCGGGAAATCAGTAAATACACCCATTTAATTAGCCATATACCCTACTTTTAAAGTTTTTTTGAAAAGTAAAAGACTCTTCTACTCTCAACCCTTCCCCTACCCTTTTCATTTTCAAAAAAAAAAAACTCACTCAACATACACCCCACTCTAAAATACGCGCCCCACTGTCCCTATCCTGTCCAACGCTGTCGACCACCCACCAAAGTCGCACCCCACCATCGCCTTCATCTTCTTCTTCATTGATCGCCCACCATGTCGGGGTATTTTTTTTTAGTTTCGTATTTCCCATAAACTTGCAACAAAAAACTATTTTCAAATTCAAATTTTTGGTATATATAAAAACTAATTTTTTTTTACATTCCGAAAATTCAAGTTTTCGGAATAGAAATTGTATTCCAGAAATCCGAGTTCCCCTACAAAATTCGAATTTCAAGAATACAAAAAATTTCAAAATATGTTCCAGAAATTAATTTTCGGAATACTTCAATTGATTTCAAAAACTTGAATTTCTAGGAAAAACACGAAATTGGAAAAGAATGGTTCCTCATTAGGGGCATCTATTGTGATAATTTTGTTGGTGATTTGAGATCTAAATTTATAGATAAGGGTAGATATTGAAGAGGGTGTGAGAGAGGATATTTGAAGAGAGAGAAGTTGGAGATTTGGTTATGGAGGAATTGGGGTTTTAATGGAGAAGGATAGTTTAGAAATTTTCAAAAAAAAAGGGGTTAAGTGGGGTGTATGACTAATTAAAGGGGGTGTATTTACCAATTCCTTTCCTTCAGCTGATAACTTACTTGGCCCAAAATAATATTGGGTTTGGACCAAAAGTAAGTTAGCTCTTGGGTATTTCTTTTAAAAATATTTAGATTGTGTTTGGAATATTTAAAAATTATAATTATTCCTTGAACAAAAAAATTATAATTATTCGTTGACAAAAAATTATAATTATTTAATTTTGTTTTAATTGATTTAATTTAATTTATAAATAATTTTTTTAAATGTTGATTCATTATACTACCCCTGTTCCTAATTATAAGAGGTTTTTATCTAATTCTCTCCCATTAAGAAAGTTAGTTAATATAATAGCAAGATAGATGACCAAAATATCATGAATATAATGATTATTTATGCAACATCGATCACATTAATGGGCGAGGCTATTTTTATCATAGAGAAGAAAAAATAATTAAATTTTATTTTTTCTCCTTTCTCTCTACATCAGAACAAATACAAAAATACCTTATCTTCTCTTCAATTCTTTCTTCACCATTTCTTTGATTCCATTTTATTCCCAGTACTACTATGCCCAAAGGCGAGTCCTGGCTAGTCTGCTATATCGTTTCATTTTATATTTTATATAAAAAAATTCCAACTTAATTAATGAGAGAAACCCAACAAATTGTACAAATTTTTAGATCAAATCATCAAATCCGAATTGATATTCCAAGCCAAGTAGTACATATATGCATGTTCTCCTAATATTTGAGTACCAATTTAGCTGCACACCGCCTAAACAGCCAACTTCTTCGGAGCACTACCACAGTTGAAGGCTTGTTGAAAGGTTGAATCATTGACAATGAAAGCACAAGAGAGTTTCCCATGCATGTCTCTTCCACCACGATTTTGCTCTTTTTGGCGTCACATAAACCTATCTTGAATGCTCCACATGCTCCCGTCCGATCCCCATACATAGCGAATTCGACTGCTTGGATGGCTTTCCCTCATTTGTCATGCCAATTCCAATGTAGCTCCCTCTTCAGCATTTCCACAAACAACTTTTGTTTGAGTAAACTTTTAAATTTTGACATTTTAAAACAACTCATTGGCCGAATATCCCTCTAATTCTAAGATTACAGTTAACAAACACGGATCACATGTGTTTATATAGCGTTTACCTTATAGCAATGTGAGAAGATTGATCAGTTTGATCACCAGTGCTCTAAAGTAGAGACACCTCTACGATCAGTCCACGTCTTATGCGAGCAGACATCAACTAGGAGCAGTGCAGGCTGTGTGTGGGAGGAGGGGCATGTGACTACATCGATGTGTGTTGGGAGGCGCCCCAGCAGTGTTGTTTGGGTTTCCTTCTTCCACCGTGCAAAACCCTTATGGGCCTATCTAGTATAGACCCAGCTTAATTAGTTTATGTTTAATTAAATCTAATTTAATTAAATATAAACTCTCTAATTAACTTACTCAACTGTGTGTGACCTTGTAAGTTTCCATAAAGTTGGCAATAATAATATTAAATAATATAAACATATTATTAATATCTAATTATTATAAGCAATGAGTGGCATCTAGCAATACTTCATTGCTACCCAATTATGAAGAGGGTTGGTGATTCGACTTTAACCTTCTCGTAACCATAATAATCGTAAAGCCTTTGTCCCTTCATCCACTTAGTCACAAACACGAGACATGAAATTTTGTCATCCTCATTAAGTTTAATTATGGTTTTTCGATCCCAGAGTAGATATGAAAACTCATTGGGCTCAATATCTCATATTGGCCCAATGCAAGACTGACCAATCATTTCTCCACACCTCACTCCATCGAGTGGCCTAGGACATTACCAATGTTATGCAACAGGGACGAATCTTATCTACATCATTCACATCCCTCTGCATGACTTGTGGCAAGCCCAAGTACTACCCTTATAATCATCCTATTATAGGTAACATTTGATAGCATTAAAGCTCACAACTCCTCAAGTATGAATCGTAGTAGAGGTGTCAAAGTGAGCCACCCCGGCTCACCTAGGCTAGCACACCACAGGTTGGGAGAAAAGTGGGTCGAGCCGGGTTGTCTTACTTTTTTGATGAGCCAAGAAATATTCAACCCGGCTCAACCCACCCCGGGTTGGTGGGTTGGTTCATGGGTTGACTTACGAGTTGACCAACTAATTTTTAAAAAGAATTTTTTTTAAAAAAAGATAAAAAAATGCAAAAATATAAAAAAAAAGAAGAAAAAAATTAAATACATTAAAATCTAATTTTTCAAACATAAGTCTTTTAAAATAACAAATTTAACATAATTGAAATTACAAAAACATCCATTACACAACATTAAAAAATAAAAAATGGGTTAGCCCGGCTCACCACGAGTTGGCTCACCTGAACCCGCGGGTTAAGTGAGCAGGGTCCAAATAACCTGAATAAATGTGAGCCTACTTTTTTGCAACCCGGCTCACCGGTGAGCGGGGTTTAGATGGGTTGGCTCGCGGTCAAAACTCATATTGAATCCTCTAAATCGTAGTGACTTCAAGTCGAAGGACTACTTTACTATAGTTACCTTAAGAAACATTTATGACACATGCATAACTATTATGAAGTCTTCTAATAGCGGGTTATTCCAATATAAATATTACTCCTAACATTTATACCTACATGTTGACTCGGCATGTAACATCCCAAAAATGTTTTTATAAAATTTATTTTTAGATTTAATTACTTATATATATATATATTTATTAATTTTTTAAAAAGGGGAATTAGTGAAAGATTAATATATAGTTGATGACAAAATATATATGAGGGGTTGTTCTATAATTAAAATAAATAAATTGGTTTAATTATATAATACAGTAATGTGTTTTTTATAAAATATATAAAAAATTTAAAAAAAGGAAAGGAAAGGAAAGGTGCAACACCCTTTTTCCAAAAAGGATATTACACCATAGTAACTAAGATTTTCGCAATTAATAACTAATATTGATTTAGAATACCGTTTGTTTCCCAAAAATGTAAGTAATTTTTTTTGCCTTTTCAGAAGATCAGAAGGATGGGAAATGAATACTTTTAAGGTTTTCCGTAGAAATGTAAAAGGTGTAAATTTAAAACAAATATTGGTGAGCAAAATAACCTTATATATATATATATATCAAAATGCTTCCATTAGTACAAGCGTAAGTTTTGGTCACTTTATTGTGGCGTGTACATTATACTCCATATACTAAAAGAAACTATATATGTGAACACCTGAGCCGGTTAAGTCTCTAGACCTCTACCCAAAAGCAAACAGGAAGACAAATAAGGATTTCCACTTGGAATCCCTATTTATCTACACCGAGTCTTCTTCTGGATTCTTCTCCCAAGCTGCGTACTACGTCGCCACACCGGAACTAACCCATGCCCTGGGTAGTTCATCTACTCAACATACATCAACATACAAAGAAAAACATACAAGAGTGAAAATCTTGTAAAGAAGTTATATCATAAGAGAATACACATGCAACATACATCAGACATAAGATAAACACATCACTATGCTTATTAACGAAAGAAATCAGACACATATTTAATAGCATCATCGAATGGAACATCTATTACAAACATCGTATTGAAACATTGCTTTGAAACATCGTTTTGGAAATATTGCCGGATTGAAACATCGTATGTCAAAACATTGTCGGTTAGAGTATTGTAATGCAAAACATCGCTGCTCGGGACAACCGTATTTAAAATATTGCGGATTGACACATCGTATGCCCAAGACATCACTGGTTTGAAATACCGTATAACAAAACATCGCCGGTTAAACAACCGTATTGCTGAACATCGCCTTAATTCTCAAATAAATACGAAATCACTTTTCTCAAATAAACACAGCATCACATTTCTCAAATAATCATAGAATCATATTCCTCAATAAAACACCAAAACACAACTCTTTTATCCTCATATAACAAACTTGTAAAATATGAACATTTCAAAAAAATACTCTTATTCTTTCCACACAGAATAAACTATCGTACGCATTATCTCTGTTACTGCTTTTTACTTGGTAAGTGATTTTTCTTGGATTTAAAATAATTTGACGACGGAATAATCACACGGCAGCAGAGCTGACTGCGGTGACTAAACCATAGCAGTTAAAAGTGATAATAATATAGCTTAAGTTTGTTTTCGTAAAAATCCCCTTGAAAGCTTACACCTAAATAATCTCCGCCATGTTTATACAAACTCCCTAAGTCATGATTGATAAATAGCACATCAGTAAAGTTCCCAGGAAAGAGAGGTGAGTCGAAGCTTCTTAGAGACCAGGTCTTTCCTTAGCCAGAACCATACCAACGAACTATTTGACCCAACTATCGTTCTGCTTATCTATGGTAAAATTGCAGGGTTTTTAACACAACGAAATAAATTAGTTTTTCTCAATAATTCTTTCCCATATATATAAATACCAACTCTAAGTTAGGAATTACTAACAGTACATTAGTAGAGTCTCTAGGAAAGATAGAGGTCAAAGCCGATACCAAGTCTTTCCTAGCCAGAATCGTACCAATGCACTATTTAACCCAACATAACAACTTTATATAGCAAACAAATTACAGAGATTTTTGACATAAATAAATAAATTCGATTTTTGGCGTTGGACCATAAAATTTTTGTTTTAAATACGGTTTAATATATATGTTAAGAATGTTTAACCAATTTCTTGAAAAATTTTCCATAACAACGGTACAATTATTAAAGCTCAAATAAATCTAAAAATATTACCATAATAACATTACTAAATCAAAGCTCATAAATAACACAAATAAAACACATAGAATAATTCAAATAAAGCATATAAACAATTAGATAAAGCTTAAAAACACATAAATTACCAAAGTGACTAACAAACAAAGTTCAAACAATATAACTTTGAAAGAATATTCCCCTTACCTCAAAACTTTGAAAAAAAAAAGATTTTTGAAGATCAAAGCTTCAAATCTAAAGAACTAAAGCAAGAACACTTTGAAGAAAACTAAGAAAACTATAAAGAGAGAGAAACAAAAATCTTGGAATTGCTTCAAGATTTTGGTGCAAAGATTTATGAAGACCCCTCCCCTATATTTATAGGGAGTGGGGTGAGCTTAGATGGGTGTAGGAATCATGGGATCTTTCTCCTTTGCTTAATAGCTAAGTTACGTAATTAGGAAAATAATTAATTAGCTAATTTTTCAATTGATTCAAAATTGTGACTCAAGGTTTCAAAAAGGATCTAGACCCCTTGACTCATCATATGTGAGGTGGTTTTGAGGGCTGGAAGAGGAGAGTGTGAAGTTACAATTTTACGCTTGATAGTTTTAAGTGAAACGGAAGAAAAAAAATGGGTAAAATGGTCTTTTCATAATAAAAATTCTACATAATTAAATTAAATTATGAGAACCAATGAGAATGCTAAAAAATTTCATGTTAGCCCTAATAGCTTCATGGAAGAGCTTTTGGAAAATTACGGAAAGGGTAACTCGTCGGTACTTACCGTTTATCGCGTATATGCTCAAAAAGGGTAAAACGGTAATTTTAAAAACTTACACATAAATAATTTCTAAAATCCCCAAATAAATAATTAAAAATAAATTATAAATTGGTTTTGGACTCATGACACAAATTTTAATAGTATAAACAGGGGTGTTTTGGTCATTCGCCACTGTTTAGCGTAATTTTTGGTCATTTTTCAAAGTTTTCCAAAAAATCCTAGAAAAAATTGAATAAATTATAAATAATGAAAGAACAATATTTTGTGAAGAGAACAATATTTTGTGAAGAGATACATTTTTCTGGGTTGGTTTAGCATTCTTATAATATTTAAAACCTATTCTATCAGTTAAAACGTAAACTGTTTTTTGTTTAAATCACGTCAAACAAAAACTATTTGTTTCTATATTGAGAATGAATATGTATATTAAAACCCTATTTCTAAGATAGAAATAAATCAATATACACATATGTCACATAATATTCAAATAAAATAGAATAAAGACGGAAATGATACAAACAGAAGTTACACAAGACTTAAACTGGTTTCCGTTTGAATTACAATGCCAAACGAAAACTACTAATTTCTATACTAGATAAAACTATATTTGTCATTGTAGTTTTTCATCTTGATCATTTCCTAGTCTCCGGGTATTTTTCGGTTTCCTAATTAACGTGTCACATGATTCATCTTAGAGGGATTAAAACAGTAATATTTCTTATGCTCTTCTCTGAAAATTACAAACTTAATTTCTAAAATCCTCAAATAATATCAAATCACTATTTGAATCTGCAAATTTCTTTTCTGAGCCAAATTGGAATTTTCTATATCATTATAAACTTATCCTGACAGTCCAAAACGTCTAGAATACCGTTTTGACTTCTACGTCAGCTTTAACCCATAATTATTATTTCACATAAGAATTCTAAGAATAATCTTAATCCTCTAGAATTAACACTCTGTCTCATAGTGTAAAAATTTGAGATGTTATATAAGGGGTATGGAACATGCCATTGCACACCTGCCTGATCCCCCCAAAATGGACACACGCACACACACCACTCAAACACACACACAAACACACCCAACACTTAAGAAAAAGAGAGTGAGCATGAGAGGAAAAAAGAATGGGAGGGAGAAGAAAGAAGAGGGAGATCGAAGGGGGGATAAAGAGAGAAAGGGAAAAGGAGATTAAGGGGGAAAAGAGTAGGAGAAGATGGAAGAAGAGGAAAGCTTCAGCTTGGTACAAGAAGAAGGAAAAAGGAAAAAAGAGAAGAGAAGAATTGGGTATTAGGGCACAAGGGTCTGAGTTTGAGGTATCACCTACAATCTATGGTTTGCTTAGAGCTAAGGTGAGTGATTCCCTTCGCTTGTGGGTGTTTGCATGTTGTATTGGATTTTGACTTAAGGTTTATATGAGTTTTCTAAATTTAGGGGTTTTCTTAATCTGAGTATTTAAATATGGAAGAATTAGAGAAGGTAAATTATGATTTAAGCTATGCATGTTAAGAATTTTGTGTTAAATGGTGTTTTAAATTTGTTCTTGTGCTAATTTTAGGCGAGTGTTCTTGATTCTACTCTTGAATATGATTTAAATGGTATGATAAGTTTTGCATGGGGATGTTTTGAAATGTTATGAGTATGTTTTTTTACCAAAATGGTGTAAATTGGTTTCAAAATTACCAAAATGGTGCAAACTTAAAATTTATTACCAAAATGGAGTAAGTCGCAACTCTCAGTGGCGATTTCACTTTTTTTCTCTCTCTGCAGCAAAGTCGCAGTTAAGGCTAGCGACTTTTTTTTTTTTTTAAAAAGTACAGAAGTCGCAACCTACAACGGTGACTTTCATTTTTTTTATTTTTTTTAGAAGTGGCCAGTGGGAATGGCGACTTCAATTTGCCAAGTGGTGGGGCGTGTTACGGTGTATAGGGATGCACAGATTGCTTGGTGAGGACGCAGATCAAGGGTATGGAACAATTCTCTGTCTTTTCCTTCTTAGGAGGTGCTGCTGGAGTGTAGCAAGGGCGCAAGGCGTTATCGTGGGGATGCGGTGAACATAGCATCAGCAGCACTCAACTAAATTTTTTTGTCAAAAGAAATTTAAATTTTTTGGAGTTGCATTTACTTATTCTTATATAAATATTTAAAAATTAAAAGTAAAATAAAAATGAAGTGATATTTTTATAATTATAAATCAAAACATAAAATATTTGCTTAAATTAAACAAACTCAATTTTTTTATTTCTTATGTGTTTTTTTAAAATAAAAATAAAGTAATATTTTATAATTTTAAATAAAAACTCAAAACAAATAAACATATTTTATAATTTTAAATAAAAACTCAAAACAAATAAACCCTGTAGTTATCAATATTCTCATAGGACACCAATTCTTTTTAACGTGCTATTGTCTATGATCCAGAGTACGTATGCTAATGCTTTCGTGCAATTCTCTTCTCACTTAGTGTTCACTTGATAGTTATTCTATAATTCATATGGTTTTTATGTACATGCACTAGATGTATTTCTCCACTATTTATTTAATTAAGTTCTCGTGCACGTGGCGTACTGCAGAGAATATGTTCTCCCCTTATTGCTTGAGGCATTGAACAGAGGATGAGGAAGACGGTTTCATCAACAAACAAAAAAACAGAGGTTGAGGAAGACGGAGATGGATAGTGAGATTCCCTCCACAAATCAATGATGATAATATTATCTAAGCAAGCAATTCTACAATTATTTTCCTTTCTTCAGACGGAGATGGACAGATGCGTCTCTCTCTTTCTTCTTCTTTTGGACGCGTCTCAGGTCTTCACCGCATCCCCACGATAACGCCTTGCGCCCTCGCTACACTCCTGCAGCACCTCCTAAGAAGGAGAGGCAGAGAATCATTCCATACCCTTGATCTGCGTCCTCACCAAGCAATCTGTGCATCCTTATACACCGTAACACGCCCCACCACTTGGCAAATTGAAGTCGCCATTCACACCGGCGACTTCTTAAAAAAAATTAAAGTCGCCACTGTAGGTTGCGACTTCTGTAGTTTTTTTAAAAACAAAAAAAGCAAAGTCGCCAGCCTTAGCTGCGACTTTGCTACGGAGAGAGAAAAAAAAAGTGAAGTCGCCACTGAAAGTTGCGACTTACCCCATTTTGGTAATAAATTTTAAGTTTGCACCATTTTGGTAATTTTGAAACCAATTTACACCATTTTGGTAAAAAAACCGTTATGAGTATTTGCATGTCTTGAGTTTCTGCCCATTTGTTGTTTTGATTGTTGGAGAAGAGTTTTAAAATATGTAAATATTAGATCTATTACAAATCTCTCCTCTTCCTCCTCCCTTTTTAATGAATTTCACCTTGATTATAAAAATGCATGTTGAGTAGTTATGTTTTGTTTCAAGTAAATTGTAACATCCGTAAAATCTTTAACGAGATTAAGAAGTAACATAAACGCATCATTGACTAAGTATTAATAAGAATACTTAATAACAAGAACCACAGCGTTGATAATCCAAATTACAAACATAATTCAGAATTTAACATAAGTATTTTGTCTCAAGACCATAAAGGTTATGAAATTAAGCAAAATACATAGTCTTTGAATCAAGCCCTTAGGCCATACATCGGCTAACATCGGTACAAGGAAAATAACTAAAGTTGCTCTCCTCTAGTTTTCCTTAGCCTTTTCTTTATCTGAAAAACATGATAATGAAAGAGTGAGATAAAAATCTCAGTAAGTCCTCAAAGGGACCCCATAACTAACAGTATTTTTATATCTATGATATAACAGTATATAGACATTATAATAAATATGTCTACAGGAATATATACAAGACTTGTAATGATTAAACTTCATTTCAGTTTACAGAGAATTCCTTTAGGATCCATTTAATAATGAACCGAAAACTACGCCGCCGGGCCTTATTGAACACCGGACCGACGCCCATGATCTACGGCATAATGATTAGACGTCTCTAATCCATAAGACAGTGCCCCATCTTACCAGTGAAATGCCGCACTTTTGCATATCAAAGGGTAACAATGACATTCAGTATGAATGTAATCCATGAATTGATTCATCACAATCCGGTATCTATGCTAACATTTACAAGTATAACACCGATTTAAAGCTTTTATAACATTAGAAACCATGGCTGTAACTTAGTGACATAAATTTGTCATTTACTTCATATACAAGTAGAATACAATCAGTACTTATCTCATATAGGAATCAGTTAGGATTTCTACTGACAATCACAAGTTTCTCATTAAGATTACCAATCTTCGACAATATGCAACTCAACATACATGGTCATTCAAGTATCCTAAGATTCATCTGCAACTTGCAAGAATCGGTTAAAACTCAGTTCTTAACCAAATCCAATCAAACCAAAGCATAACTTGTAGAGTTATTTGTCTATTTTCAAATGGCACAGAGATAGCCGCAATTCAGTAGATACCCATTCAGTTATGCAGAGTTTATCAGGGGTTGTTCATAAAAGAAATTACAGAAATTCCTGTCAGGATTTTGTTAACTCAACTGACTCTTTAATTAACGATTTCTAATTCAATTTTTATCCAAATGGAGTCAATCCAAAGCCTAAACTGCTTCATTTTGAGTCTAGTTTCATATTCCACAGAAATCATACCATTTAGAACTACACACAAATAGAATCGAACAATATAACAGAAACTGCCAGAGTACAATTTTTACCAAACAGCAACAGAATGTATTTTCCAAAACTGAAATTTGTAAGTTTAATTACTCAGTCTATAGAAGTCCAAATTAAGTGCTTCCAAAGTCTAAAATGCTTCATTTTCTTCCTAGTTTAACATTCAACAAAAAATCAGCTCAATTGGATTAACACACAGTGAGTTATACCCTTCGCAACATACACTGCCAGAACAGAAAATTAACAAAACAGCAACAGAATATATTCCCCAAAACTGAAATTTGTAAGTTTAATTAATCAGTCTATAGAAGTCCAAATCAAGTACTTACAAAGTCTAAAATACTTCATTTTCTTCCTAGTTTAACATTCAACAAAAATAAGCTCAATTGGATTAACACACAGTGATTTATACCCTTAGCAACATACACTGCCAGAACAGAAAATTAACAAAACAGACAGAATATATTCCCCAAAACTGAAATTTGTAAGTTTGATTACTCAGTCTATAGAAGTCCAAATCAAGTACTTCAAAAGTCTAAAATACTTCATTTTCTTCCTAGTTTAACATTTAACAAAAATCAGCTCAATTGGATTAACACACAGTGAGTTATACCCTTCGCAACATACACTGCCAGAACAGAAAATTAACAAAACAGCAGAATCAGAACAGTTCTGCCAATTCACACGAATTTTGATCCTTTTTTTTTTTATGCACATGCAGTGACGAAATCATGACATGCAAAACCTTTAACCCCTTAATCATTGAACCCTAACTCAGATTATGGCCTAGGATGATGCTCAGACATCATCCACCTAAGGGGAAAAGGACTCACTTGTAGGAAGAGATGATGAACTGAGATGGCTGTCCTTGCTTTTCCCTTTCTCCTAGTCAAACCCTATCAGCTTTGAGAAGAAATTTTTGAGCTGCTCCACCCTTGTTAAAGATGTAGGTTTAATTCAAAGGTGATCTTCCACTTTGATGAGCTAGAGTAGTGGTGATAATACCCATGGAAGTGAAAAAAATGAAGAAAGAATTGAAGAGTGGTGGTGGTGAGGTTAAGGTGGCTGAACCATTCAAGGGAGGAGAGGAAAAGAGTTGAGGTATGAAGCTTTGTTTTTTTTTTCTTCCTTCTTTTCACACTGTAAATGACTCTGCCTTCCCCCCTTTTCCCCTAACCTGACCGCCCTTGAGGGAGAGAGAAAAGGAAGAGGATTGGTCCTCCAATCCTACTAGCAATGGCAATGGGTAGGGTATGGGTAGGGTACTATAGTACCCGTCCCCATACCTGCAGTTTGAAAAAATACTCGTACCCGTCCCCATACCTGCGTGGGTAGCAACTTTGCTCCTCGTACCCTTATCCTCTGGGTACCTCGGTACCCGTACCCGTTACCTATGAAAAATGAAAAAATTAATTTCTCAAAGGTAACACATAATATTATATATGGTAAAAATTAAGTACATATTACAATACATAATAAGGTTCTGAAATACAATACATAAAATCAAACACGAACATTAAATAAATTTTACAATAAACTTCTAAAATAATAAATTCATTAACTTGCAGGTGCTGAGGCTGAGCTAATACTATCCAAAATCTGTTTAAAAATAATGTATTACATTAATTAGTTTGAGATTTGGAAAGTGGGAACATTCTAGGTTTAGTTTTGGTGGAAATGTATTAAATTAATACATATTTATTTATTTGGATGCTAACAACAAAGAGCAAACAGAAAAACGCAAAAAAGAATAAACAAAACAACAGAGGATACGTATATATTTATTTTTTTGAAGGAGGATACGTATATATTTATTAATTTGATTCATATATATAAATAATATATATATAGTGCGGGTCTGGGGCGGGGTGGGTACTAAGGTACCCGTACCCGCACCCATCCCCATCTAAATAAAATTAAGATGATAAAGTTCATGACTTAGATGCTTGATTGTGAGCATGAGACTATTATGGAGACTATTGTGAGAAATAACTCCACACCTAGTAAGGACCCGGTAAAAAGTGTTGATGATGAAAGAGTGATTTATAATATTCAGAGTTTTAGAAATGTACTTTCAGAAGTGGTATAGATCTTGACTATCCTTATTCTAGCATGCATTGACCAACGAAGTGCACACCGGGCAAAAGCACTAGAAGTGAATGGAGTATGTTAAACTATACCCACTACAAGAAATGTTGCATTTACCTACGCAAATTTACTGAGGACCATGTGGCCGTAGGTAATTTTTTAATTTTCTACGGCCAAAGCCGTAGGTAAGGAGAGGAGAGAGAGAAATTTGAATTTTAAAGTTATCTACGGCTAAGGCCGTAGGTAATTACTTTTTTTAAATAAAAAAAATAAATAAATACATTTATAGAGGGCCAAAGCCATAGGTAACTTTCCTTTTGTTAGAGACGGCTATAAACCGTAAGTAAATGAAAGGCAAAAAATAATACCTACGACTTCAAGCCGTAGGTAAGCTCTCTATGGCCACGTGGCCGTTGCTAATTTTAAAAGCCGTGGATAATCCTTACTAAGTTTCGTGCCCCGCGCCTGTCTCTCTACTATCTCCTTCTTTCCATTTCTTTTTTTCGATGAACCTCCTTCTTTCTTTTTCGTAGAACTGAACCCTCTCTCTCTCTATTCTCTGTTTTTCATCTCTCTCAGTCCAGCCTCATCGCCGCCGCCGGCCACCATGAAGCCCGTCCCCAACTGTGAAGCTCCGCCGTGCCCTCAATCGATCCGTTCTCCTACCATAAGCAACGAGCCCTCTCTCCTTGCTCTTCTCCCTGTTCTCTGTTGGCCCAAACGAAATCGCCGCCACGGTCGTTCCTTGGCCACCACCGCCACGGTCGTTCCTCGTCCCCCACCCCCGTCTCTCTTTCTCCATTTCTCAGTTCGGTTCGTCTCTCTTTGAAGCAAAAACTAGCCCCGCGCCTTTCCCTGCTGCGAAAACAGATCCGCCGCCGCTTCACTGCCTTGCCCAGCCGTGCGCCACCTCGGTTTGTCCTCCACCGTGAAAAACAGATACGCCGGAACCACTTGGTCGCCCCCAACCCCAAGCCTACTGTTAGCTCTACTGTAGGTATATATATATATATAATAGTTTTGCATTTTGATTTTCTTATGGTCATTGGTCATTTTAGGTGTATTGTTTTGTTGATGTATATTGTGCTTATTGTGTGGATTTTGGATTTTGTGTCCTTGATTGAGCGTTTGTAAATTTGATTTTGGATGAACTCCTTTTCTCTGCCTATGCATATTTTCTGTTCTAATCTCTCATATACACTTTGGATTGTCTTAGGTTAGTTACTGTGTCTGTCTTTATTGAATTGTAATGGACTTGGGTGTTGTAGACTGATGAGCATGTGCAAAAGGAGATTATAAATCAAAGGTCCTTGGCTTTATAATATATGGTATGCAGCGTTTTCCCATGATGGCTGCATAATGGTTTTATAGAATATGGTATGGTATGTAGGGCTTTTATAACTTGGGTGATGCTCAGGTTGTGGGTATTTTTTTTATTTAATTTAAAAGCTAATTTTGTGCTTCTACAATGATTATTATTATTGTACCTTTGTTGAATTTTCTTTGTCAACCTAAGGATTAGAAGCTTAGATCTTCACATTGTAACTATGGAATTGAAGGAGCCCCCTGTTTGCCACTGCAGTTGCTTATTGTCACTAATCGTTTTGCATTTGTTTGTTAGGGATTTGGACTTTTTTGGTGTTTGCATTTGTGTTTGTTTATTAAAACAGTCAATTCTTCTCCTCTTGCTGGTGTTTTTTCAAGGAAAATTATAAATTTCATGCTTTTGAAAGATGTCTTAATCCTTATGAATTCAAGTATATATGTTGAGTTCAATGCTTGATCAATTGCAAATAGATTGATTTTTCTTGAATATAATATTATTGGTTGGTAAAATGAACTGAAATTATGACAGATTATATGCATGCCACTGCATGAACATGAATTGTTATGCAATCATTTTAAGTATAGATAGATTGGGGAATTTTGGGCCTTGAAAGACAAAATAAGGTTGCAAGCATTATGTGTGGGCACTTGGTTAGGAGACAAGTTTTTGCGACATTATGCTTTATGTATGGGATTGTGGGGTAGGGCCAGACATTATGCTCTAAATACATAAGGTTTGTCCTTTGCCTTGATTCAATTTGATTTCCTTGAATGTGATTACTACTTCAGTTCATAAGTGTTTGTTCTTGCTGTTTTCTTTATGCTCTTTTGGTTTCTCATCTTGGTTGATTCATTGTCATGTCATTTTGGGGCCACTGCTAAGGATATGCTTTTAATCATTTAAGTGTCACAATGTTTTAATCATAGAGATAATTGGCAGAGAATAAGAAAACTGATTTCACCATACTATATTAAATTAAATTCGAGTATATTTTGAATTTATACAAAGAGGGTGATTGCAGCTAAGGATATCTAGGCCTGTATGTATGGTATAATTATTCATAACAGAAAGGCAAAAACAGAAATAGATAAAAGGAATAACTAATTCTATCGGTGGCTCATTGATCCAACAACTGAGAATTGGTGACTTAGTGATCCGGATCATCATTCTTTTGTTGAGCCATGCTTTTGAAGCGGATCTTGTATGCCTCCTCAACGGGTGGGTTCAAAATTGGGTCCATGCTTTGTTTAACTGATGAACAGAGAGAGAATTGATGGGTATGTGTATATATTGATTATTGATGGGCAAATTTAGAACTTGGTCAGCATGAACCAACAACAACTTCTTTTGTTTGTTGGATGCTGAAAAATTAGCTCTTCTCTAATGGTTGTGCTAGCATTTTTGCAGAAAAAGTTGCAAGTGAAGTTCGTGTGACTAATATCCATGTAGATGAAGCATAGCACCAACCTCGGTTGGGACAGGTACCCGAGGGTGGCGACAGACCGAGCCTAGACGAAGATACTGACCCTTATCAATAGTATTAGATAGCTTCTTAGTTTATTTTATATTTCAGTACGTTGAAATTTTATTGTATTCAACTTAGTTTATTTTGTATTTCAGCACATTGAAATTTCATTGTATTCAACTTAGACAATATTCGATTGATTATAATATTAATTTTGAAATTTTCAATTAATGTCTTTATTTTAGTTGAAGTATCATATTAATAAATTAAAATTAAAATAATTAATTATTCGATAATAATCAACTAATTAAAATAAATAAATAATTAATAATAAATTTGATAAAATAGATTTAATTTAATTAATAAAGATTAAATTTATAATTTGAAAATTTAATTTAAAAAAAATGTATACCTACGGCCTTGGTCGTAGGTAATTAGCCAGAGCCAAAAGCCGTAGGTAATTACCTAGGGCCTAGAGCCGTAGGTAATTACCTACAGCTCATGACCCTAGGTAATTACCTACGGCTTTTTAAAGAAAGCACTCGCTAAAAATTTGCAACGAGCAATTTACCCACCGAATTCAAGCCGTCTCTTAGCCGTAGGTAATTTTTCATTACCTACGGCTTTTTGCTTCTACCTACGACTTTTGGCCTTGGCTAATGAGCGAAATTCTTGTAGTGACCACTATGGGAAGTTAATTTTGGATGATGTGTTTATAGGTGCATGTATATAAATATATGTAATTAATGATGTGAGTCTTTGATTTTGAAACGATTTGGGTAACCATAAATTCCTGTCATTGAGCTTTGTTGAGAGATTGATGATTGTATGATTGAGTATTTGTCTCATGTTTGTAGGGACACTCAATGAGATTTTTATCTCATTAGTTTGAGTTTTATGTCTTCAGTTAGATGACTCAAAGGGATGGAAGGAGTTCTTTTAGAGAGTAGAGTAAAAGACTAACGTGTTTCCATCTCTAGTTATATGTATTAATTATGTAATTAAAGAGTTTAGTTGGGGATTACTTTATGTTATTTGAATTGTAATATATGTTAAATAAGTTCTCAATTTAGGGACATTCTCTTTTGTACTCTGATATTTTCAAAGAAAATGATGAAACATTTATCTTGTAATCATATTATGTCTCGTTACTTTATTTTTAACCCTTGATTAATTTGTAATATGATAACCATACGAATTACATTCGAATATTAAATATTTGCAACTGGTTATGGTTCAAATAAAGAGATTTTGGTCATTCTTTCTATTGCTTATCTTATCGAAACTATTTTCTCTCAAATAATTTCTCAATGTTTTCGAAAGTACTCTTGTTTTGAAATCGTTTTAATCAGAGTGCGCAACTATATTTATTAGTTTTAAATATAAGTCCAGGTAGGGTATTACACGACAACTCTTTACCTATGGCCCGTGAGATGTTGCCATTAGTCTACTCGCATAATAGTCTATATGCATTATTGTCGTCCTTATTAACAATACTACTTTGACTATAGATATTTAATAACAACGCTCATTTTGTTCAATGGAGTCTCACGATCAAGTCACATTAAATGTTCCATTCAACTGAACTTTGTTGTTGTAAAGACTTTATTATGCCATAATAAATAACATAATAAATAAATATCACATATATAAATATATATAAATAAAGGTGTCATAATACAAATATAAAGTCTATGAAATAGATTGGCCACTAGGGCATTCGCCAACAACTCTTGCTGTGACTCTCCTTAAATTCACCCCAGTTGGGTCTCCTCCAAGTTCTTCAAACAGAACCAACTTGTTGTTGCCATCTACAAGGAATGATCTAGGGACATGATAATGTGTTTGGGTTGCATTCCCACAATTTGTTAAACACTTCTCTGCATAGTACTTTCCACGATAATCACACGTGTTGGTGCAGTTGCCCTTGGCCTTGAATGTAGCCCAATAACGACCAATGCTATTTCCATTCACCCAAGCATGCCCTTTGCCCATTCCACTCAAGTCCACCACAAGTGGGTCTGTCCCACTTGGAGGTTCAAAGCTAGCCCTATACCAAGTGAAGGGCCTTCCTTTAGGAATTGTCCCTTCCCCCCATTTCCCCAATTTGCCTTGGTGAGATTTTGGGTCATTGTATTTTTCGGCCTCACCAAGCAATCCAATCTTATGTGTCCATTCATTACTTGTTAAATCCAATGTGACATTCCCTTCCCTCACCAATTGAACAGAACCATTAGCTATACCAGTGGGTGTCAAATCAAACCTAGCACCATAATTTGCAAAACCCACTGTAACACTAAGCAAGGCAACATGGTTAAGTCCTTTCCTCAAATTAGATACGTGCTTCTCAAATAGAAAACTGTAGTTACCTCCGATACCCCATTGTGAACCTACCAATTGTTCGTTAACAAATGCATGGAGAACATGCCCTGAGGTTTGCACACGCAGTGTTGCCTTCTTCCAAGCTGCCAAGTCATCAATGTTGGCCGTGGTTAAGTACCACAGGTAATCACTTGCATCTTCTGCTGTTTTTTGGTCAAGTGGTTCATTTGATTTTAACAATTGCGCCCCACCACTTACATTATTTGGGTAATGTTCAGGTAACCATGACCAACCGGTGATGGAGTTGCTGCCAATCTTTTCCTTCACAATCAAAGAGGTCTGAACTTTGATCTTTGCGGTATTATAGATTTCCTTGTTGCAGTTCTGAAGGATACTCACTGACCATGCTGGCACAAAGTACTTGCCATCAACTTGCAGGTCAACATTGGCGTCTTGAGTTGTGTTTATATTGCTCAAGAAGCAGAATTTCTCCCCGGTGTTGGTGCAGGTGTAAGTGGTGAGTTGAACCCCGTTGCTAACATTTTTTGTTGTTGCAGGTCCACTATTGGTGAGAATCCTTTCTCCTACTTTGAGTGATTGATGGAGATCCTTGAGATGTCCCCATTTGGGTTGATTCAGATTGCCGTATTCATTGAGTGGAGCATCATAATCATAGGAGGTTGTGATATATGGACCACCTGCTGTGCGGCCAAAGTTGGTTCCTCCATGGTACATATAGTAGCTGTTTAATATGCCACCATTCTGGAAGAAGCGGGCAACACTATAGGCAGTATCTTGTGCAGTTCTGTGAGGATCTGCAGCTCCCCAAGTTTTGAACCACCCAACCCAATTTTCAGTCCACATTTTGGGACTCTTGGGGTTGTTTGGTGTGAAGTCGTGACAGTAATAACCATTACAAGTGTTGATCATTGGGGAAGGAGCATCAGCTTGTTGGCACATGATCCATGGGACCCCAATGTTTTGAGCAACGGCCATTTGAGCACACCACTTGATGTAGGATTTCCCTGCTTCTCCATATTTGTCCATGATATTCCCATACTCATTCTCAATTTGAGCCAAAATTATGGGACCCCCTTCTGAGGCAAACATTTTAGCTCCTTTCATCAAGTTAACAATCTTTGTGGTGAAAATCTTCATTTCATCCTTGTAAATATCGTTGTTTGTTCTCAACTCAATCCCTGGAATGTTGTGCAACCACATGGGGAAACCACCGTAGGTCCATTCAGCACAAACATAGGGTCCAATTCGTAGAATGGCATGCAGTCCAGCTTTCTGAACCTCCCGCAGGAATTTGATTATGTCAAGATTTCCTGTGAAATCGTACGTGCGTTGCTTGGGCTCATGGCGATCCCAGAACACATAAGTCTCAATAGTGTCGATGCCACCCTCCT